>CM071798.1:29829971-30429971 GCA_036559045.1 Platycarya longipes | reverse complement strand
GCGTTACGTATCGCCATCCTTGTCTTGACGAGTCTCGTGCTAGTTTTCCTGGCGTTACGTATTGTCGTTCCCGTCTTGACGAGTCTCGTGTCAGCCTTTCGAGCGTTACGTATCGCCGTCCCTGTCGTGACACATAAAATGCTTAACATAGCGGGCGTTACGATTTTTTGTCCTCGCTAGTAATGTCAGTCGTCCGGGCATTACATATCGCCATCCCCGTCGTGACATAACTCTTACTTATCATCGACGGGCGTTACGTATCGCCATCCCCGTCGGCACGTCAGTAATACGGGCATTATGTATCGCCGTCCTCATCATGACGTAACTGACTCATTAATCTTTCTACTTGTAAAGTTTTTTTAACATATTTTCTTATAACAGACGTCATGACTTATGATGACACATATATGTGATGAAATGCAATATGCGTATAAACTTAAACTTATGACATGCATGTTTCATGTCTTCATAATTCATATGACATATAAAAACATATCACAAGAATATACATGCACATACGTCATATAAATTCGTAACGTCAAAGCTTAACGAATGGTACATAAACAATTAAATAAAATATTATAATATTATTAAACTAAGGCTGGCCGAATATCATATGAAACTAAATCTTATTTATTTTTTTATTTAGCTTATTCAGCTCAAGCCAAAATTTACATATTCAATCTATCAGGCTTTCCTTAATTTTCAATAATCAATTTAAACATATTTATTTGTTTTCTTGAATATTTCTTTAATAATTTCTATCATAATAATTCTTGAAAGTCTTCCAAGTAAATTAGATTTTCTAAGCTTACCATACTTATTAAAATCCCATTCAACTAATAACAACAAGTCACTAAGAATTTAGAATAAGAGAAATGCACCCATGAAATCCATGCCTACCATGATAAACTCTGTTCTGCCACTTAAATTCTAATTTTGCCCTCTATTGAGTCCTTATATCTTAAAACATAAAGCATAAAAGTTATAGATCTTTGTTTTAGCTTTCCATATCCTCTTGAATTATTCAAACCCGACATCACATTAACAAGTTATGTCTAATTTACCAAAAGCTGTCGAATCTGTCAACAATAACCATTTTAAGAACGAAATTTGCTAGAGTTGGTTTATTATTTTTTTCCAAATAAAGACCTCATATTTTCAAATAATTCTCTTAAGATAACATCATAGAATATATTTCTAAGGTCTCATAATTTTTCTAGTATTTCTCCATAGAAAAAATCACTTCAAAATTTAATAACTTTCAATTTAACACATAAACAATATTTAAGCTCAAACAAATATCAAATTAAATCTATAAATAAAGCCACTTATACTACACCAAGATTATGTTAAGTAGTGCACTTAAAATTTTTCTCCAATCTTAAATTGATGATAGAACCAAGCCCTGGTAATAATTCCTCAAGACCACTCACTTAGCTTACTTAAGTGATGTTTGGAAGTTCAAAGGCTTAAGGAGGGGTTTTCTTTGTCTTCCTTCAAGTTGGGCATGTGCTATATTCACCAAAAGGAGTTAGGAAACTCTCAAAAACTTATATATAGAAGGGGGGTTGACACACATGAAGGAGAAAAGAAGATAAACATTTGCCTAAAGTGACCAGTTTCCCCCCTTAGAGCCGTGTATGAGCTTCTTGCTTATTTAGGCTCATCATCACCTCTAGAGCTTAGGCTTAGTTGGTGATATTCTCATATAAGGGTAAGTTTTTGAGCTCCCTAAAATATATTCTTGATGAATGGCTCAAGTAAACCCAGCTCATGTATGGTAGAGACAAAGTAGTATGATGATATCTTCCAATGTGGTGTAGGTCACTTCCATCTCAAATAAGTCATTGATCTGATTTTATTATTCGAAAACTTACAACATGAAAGTTTTAGATCATCCTCTTAAAATTCTATAGATATTTAATTACCTTATTCCAAGATCATTTGAGAGATATATGCTTAATTAACCGAAATATGTCAAAGCCACCTGAGATCACCCAATTCGAGTTTTTTATTTGTTTTCCTTTATTTTCTTATCCACTAAGGCTTCTAGATAAATTCTTATCAACTTGACACATGTTCCCACACATGTCAAGACCTTAGAAAGTTTGATAGCCAATCACAATTTTCGTCACATGGCCAAACATGAGACAACACATCTAAGTCGGTTACCTGTTGACTCCTATTCCTGTCCATTCACTTCACACCAGATTTAGTCCTTGATCCATTCCTTATCTTCAAAAACCCAAAACATAAAAGTTCTAGATTTTATTCTTAAGGTTTTATAGGAACTAGAATCACTTCATTCTAAGGCTCATATGACCAAATTATGATTATTATATTGAAAGTCGATAGATCAGCCCGAGAACACTAATCCAGGCACACCAAGTATTTGATAAATAATCCCTCTTATTTCACACGAAACTTTCTGAATAAAATCTTCTCATTTTACATATTTCTACACACTTTTCCAGATTTTAGGATAATTAAGAAAATATATCAAAGGCTTATTCTTAATCAATGTCACTAGTCAACTCCAAGTCAATGCCTATATATCCAATTCAGATCTGCCGCTTCAATCTCAATTTCGTATTTGATTAACTTCATATATCTTTAAATGAAAAATATAAGAACTGTAGATATTCCTCTTAACTTTCTAAATCATCTTGAATCATCTCAATCTGACATAAAATGAGTAAATTATGTCCATATTACTAATGGACGTTGAAACTGTCTAAATTTGCTTAATCTGAAAATATCATAGGATTATATTCCTTACTCATTCCACTTAACTTCTTTTGAAAATTTTCTTCAATTTCCAGACAATATTTCCTTAAATATTTAAAAACTATATCTTCTCATCCTATTTAGTGTCTCCCATATTTTTCCTTCAATACCAATAAAAGGTTCATAGGAATTACATACATATATCCAAAATTCCAAAAGTTTCCTAAAATAATCTTAAAGAAACATAATCATGCCAAATATGAACATTAAAAAAAATACTAAAAAATCTGGGTTGTCACAATATCTCTCTCCAAATAAATAAAGAATCTAAAATGGTATATCCGATGATAAGAAATATCCTTTTGTCATAAAAATATAAGGAGGTGCAATTATCCTATAGAAAATAAAGCAAATGCTTTGAAAATTGTATGTTGCAATAAATAGAAACCATTGGGAGAGTACTCCATAAAGTGGCTCCTTAATTTTGCAACTAGGTGAGCTTGAAGTACATTGTCATTTGCAATTGCTTCCTCAATCTTGTTGTAAACCAGCTTGCAAAACTCATTGAGTGCGAGCATTGGAAATAGATCCTCGATAAGAACACCAACCTACAGAAACCCATATTTTATCATATAGAATATAGAAATTGCTCTTCATTTGCAAAATGTGACGGCTTATTTGTACCTTAAGGTGACAGAATTTAAAATCTTATGTCCACTTCATCAGTTGATTCTAAATGTGTGTGTATTTGAGAGAGAGAGAGAGAGCATGTTGCTAAACACCATCCTTCAAGCTTCCACTATTTCACACTAATTGTTTTAGTTTTCTCATTTGGCCTAGCCACATCCATAATGTCAGGGGATGACAATTCAATGTCAATATATTAACTAATGAATGTCAATTTCCTCAGTAGTAAGACTTCCAAAAGACACTTGTGTAGCACATCAAAATGAAATTATCTTGCACATAAATATAATCAAGCATAATATGTGGACAGTAGAGATACTTACTTCTTCTATGCAGGACAAAGAAGCAGCACTAATGAAAGTAGTAGGAGCCACAATCCAATGGCAATCATCCCATAGTATGTGATGTGAACCCATGGATTGAAAATTCCTTGAACTTACAAACAAATTGAAATTCACTCAAGAAAACCAATAATCAAGTCAAGACGATATATACCTATTGAAAACTTGTTTCAAGAACCTAGATTGCGGAAAGTATACCACAAAAGGTTTGCCTTTGATGAGTTATTAGTTCATTCAAGAACAAGAAGCCTACATCACTTAAAGACACGGACTGGTCTTTTAAGCCTAAAACTCCTAAACCACACTCCTATAACTAATAAAAGAGGTTCAATTAATGAATTAAATAGGCTCAAATGCCTACGACTATAGAAACATAAAAATAGGCTTACACGCCTATACTTATTGAAATAAAAGTCTTTACTAAACTATTAGGCTTTGCCGCTGTAACACCACGAGTATTTATTTATTTATTTATTTATTTATTTTTACCTTACATGTATTTTATTTATTTATTAAATTATTTAACACTCAATTATTTATTTATTTATTGTTATAAGTGTAGGAGAGTAACATTGGGAATTATTTTAAGTGTGGAGCATAAGATGAGCAATGTATGAGAAATGAGTAGTAAAATAATATATAATATACATATGTATGTATATAGAGTAAGTGGAAAGAAATAAAAGTGTTGGGAGTTGACTAGTCTTTGTAAGTGATGGGAGACGTTGGACGTTACAATAGTTAAGGAAATTCTTGAAATATTAAACCATGAAGTGAGGAGTTAGGTGGGATAATTTAGATAACTATCTAAGTATGTGAATTGTTGGGCGATGCATGGATTCCAGCCAGTCACTTTTGTTTAGTTGACTCTCTCTCTCTCATTGGTTGATTGCTCTTAGAAGAATTAAGGGAATATATGGCCCATCGGTAATGAGAATTTATAGATAGATTTAGCTGGATTTAGGATGGCTGGAATGTGTTTGCTGAGCAGTTGTTATCTTACTTTGACTTGGTTTTCATCAAATAAGTTGGATAAGGATTAAGTGTAACTTTACAACTAAGTCTATATAAGTAATGATTTGATCTAATATGTAGGGAGACACTTGGATGGCTGGGAATAAATAGAATAAAATAAAATAATATATATATAAAGCAAAGGCATACATGTCAATCATGAAGGAGGAAAATATATATATATATATGGGTAGCTCTTGGCAGAAGGGAGTTTTCTTTTCTTCACTCTTTGTTTTCCTTCTCTCACCCCTTAAGCATATTTTCCTAGTGCTTTGGTGAAGGTTACTTCAAGTGAGTGAAGAATATCTTTCTTTGAGAAGGGTTCTCTAGCTTAGTTCTTGGAAAATTGTAAGTGCAACCATATCTTAAAGTTGATATATTGTTTAATTAATTTGTAAGTTTGATTTCTTAAAGAATATATATTACTAGTTGATTATGAAATGAATTATTGTTTATTTGATGAATGAGGAATAACATGAGAATTTATTTTCTTTGTTTTGGAAAAATATTAGTTAGTGATGAGTAGTGGATATGATAGTATACCTCTTATGCTTGATTGGTAAAAGAATGTAAGCTCTAGTCCAAGAGGTATTTTAGTAAAAGAAATATAAGAGAATAGCTAATATATATATATATATATATTAGGGTTATAGAAAATAATTATAGGATGAGTTTTAAAAAGGAGTTCTATGGTAAATTCAGAGATGATATATGTTTGTATATAGGAAGATTATGGCTTTGATTATGGTATCTTTTGGCTAGAAAAGAAAATAGATAATTAGATATTTTTATAAAAAAGAATATGGTAAGAACTTGAGTTTCAAGTGACAATAATATATTTAGAATTTTTTGGTGGATGATTAAAAAGAAATAGATACATGAAGGGCTTGAGATAATGAAAAGATTGATGAAGCTAACAAGTGTAGTCTAAGGAGAAAGATTTGGCTTACGCTATTGTAAGCCTAAAGTTTAATTATTTATATTTATTCTTTTATTAGACATACAAGATTTAGTTGAAATATTCGCTAAGTACAGGGTTTTCGTGATTACGCTACTAGTTAATAAGTGCGTGTATCATACGTTACATGAGTCATGCATTGCGCATGAAACAAAGTTAAGTTGTATGTATTTAAGATAACAAGGAAAATTAGAATAAGATCAAGCAAAGATTATGAAAATGCAAAGTTGCGTAGTCACGGGGAAGACGAAACGTAACTCCCGTATGACTGACGTGCCGACAGGGATGGCAATACGTAACGCCTATCGGATAATAAGAAGTCACATCGTCACGGGGAAGGCGATACTTAACGTCCATCTGACTAATATGATTGGCAGTGAAGGCGATACGTAACTGCCGCTATAGTAAGTCATTTTGTGTCGTCACGGGAAAGGCGATACGTAACTCCCATACGACTGATGCGAATGAAAACCCAACGGTGAAGGCGATACGTAATTGTCGTTGAGGTTCAAGATAAAGGTGGCAATGAAGGCGATATGTAACTGCTGTCACATTATGATTAAGCGAAGAACACTAAGAATAAATGAAATAGTAACAAGAATAAGAAATCAATCGTTAAAAATTGTGTGAAAGGAAGTGCTATATGTAAGCAAAGTTATTGAATATGCTAATTAAGTAATTAAGGTACATTGTATATAAGTTAACTCGTAAGATATAGCTGGATGAATTATGTGGTTATTGATTGATTTATGTATTTGCGGATGCTATTGTCTTGTTTATATATGCACTTACTGAGATTTTTTCAAAAATCTCACTTTGTATGATTTTTCTTACTATCATTCTCTTCTGGGAATGATAGAAGTTTTGACAGGTTATGATGGCAGGTCAGGGGTTGAGGGCCACTCAGGAGGCTCTGAGGAGCCTTGAAGGTCTTGTAATTTATGATGCTTTTGTAAAAATGGCGGAGCAATATTTTGAGCGTATGACTAGTATAGTTTGGGAGGATCGAGCCATGGCGCCGGAAGGGCGTCGTCATATGGGGTGTTGTTTAGCGTTGAGCCTAATGGATCTTTAACTTTGGATAGTATTTTTGAGACCCCTATAGGAATTAGGCGCCACCAAGGAGAGAAGATTAATATGGGCCAGTTTTGGTTTGGTCCTAACTAAAAAGAAGTAAAGAAGGAATCAGGGCTATGAACTTGAGGGTCATGTATTTTGTGGTTTTGGAAGTTATTGTATAATATATTAAGAATTTCAGTGATGTATTGATTTTGATACATTATATAAAATGATACAGCTTATGTGAAGTGAAGTAGTTACCATGTGATATTTTGCAAAGTTTTAATTCTTTGTACATTTTAATTTTTATGAAACATTTTTGTTGTGAGATATCATGCATTGATAGTAAGATTAGGAGTATTTACATTAATCTTGACATGAACGTAGGGATAAGTGTCATATATCCTGATGTTGCTAGCTACGTTAAATCCCAGACGTAGTTGGGGGTGTCACAGCCGCCCCTCCTCTATATCACATAGATTAAAGTTGAATCTTCTTTCAATTTCATCTTGAACGTTGGGGTCTTACTTGATGAATCCGCAAACTTAGCCCAAGTGGATTGCACCAGTCCTTGCATTGCTTCATTAATTTTCTTAGTCTTTGACCTTGTGATTTGTTAATCTGGAACTTGCAAGGGATCTTTAAGACTCGGTTCACCATGGTGCCCATCATTCCCCCTCTCCTAAAAAGGATTTGGCCTTGAATCGTCACCTGTATTAAAGAGAGAAAGATCAGAAACATTGAAAGTATCAGAGACATTATACTCATATGAAAGATCTACTTTATAAGCATTGTCATTAATTTTCTCAAGGATTTAGAAAGGCCCATCTCCTCGAGGATGAAATTTAGTTTTTCTATAGGCTGGAAATCTTTCTTTTGCATGTGAACCCAAACCCAATCTTCTGGTTCGAAGATGACACGCTTTTGCCTTTGATTGGCTTAGGAAGTAAACTTTCATTCTTTTGTGCAATTTGGAGCTGTACCTCTCAAGATTTGACTTCACCAAGTCGGAGTTCCTTTGTCCCATCCAAGCTACTCCTTCCATCAATAGGTAAAGACATCAAATCTAAAGGAGTAGGTGGATTAAAATCATGAACAATTTCAAAAGGAGAATAAGAAGTAGTAGTATGCATAGCCTGTTTACTACTTCGATCAGTTTGTCCGCCAGTTTGTGAATGACAAGTGGTGAAAAATAAAAGTTTGATACCTAATTTTTTGCACAAAACCTTCCAAAAGTAGTTAAGAAATTTAATATACCTATCAGAAATAATACTCCTAAGTACACCATGGAGTTGCACTATTTCATTGAAAAACAAATCAGCTATATTTATAGCATCATTTGTTTTGTGACATGGAATGAAATGTGTCATTTTATTAAATTTGTCCACTACCACAAAAATAGAAATTCTACCCATGTGGTAAAATCTTAGATTTGGTCTTTCTATATGTAATGCACCTACCATATATTTGAATGGCATTTCTTCTCATCTTAGGGCAAAAGAAATGTTGATGCAAAATTTTCAAGATTTTCTTGACACCAAAGTGTCCCATCAATCCCCCACCATGTGTCTCACGCACCAATAATTCACGCATCAATTTGGCACACATAACTTGTTTTCTTTAAACAAATATCCATCATGCATGTAAAACTTACCAAATGATGCTTTGTCACATGCCATATACACATAAGAAAAGTCAGTTTCATTGGCATACACGTCTTTCACATATTCAAATCCAAGCATTTTGGTAGTCAAAAAAGTAAGAAGTACATACCTCCATAATAAAGTATCAGAAATAATGTTCTTCTTACCTTACTTGTAGCGTATGATATAGGAAAAAGTCTCGATATATTACATCCATGTAGCATGTCTTTTATTCAATTTATCTTGACCCTTGAGATGTTTCAATGAGTTATGATCGATGTGGATCACAAACTCCTTAAGCCAAAGGTAGTGCTGCCACATCTTTAGAACGTGAATAAGAGCATAAAGTTCATTATCATAAGTGGGGTATTTCAGGGTTGCTCCACTTAGTTTCTCACTGAAGAAGGCTATGGGCCGCTTAGCCTCCATCAAAATGGTTTCAATTACTATTCTTGAGGCATCACATTCAATCTTAAAAGCTTTATTAAAGTTAGGTTATGTTAACACAGGTGCAGAATATAACCTGTTTTTAATAGTAACAAATGCATTCAATTAATCAGTCCCCAAATAAAATCTAACATTCTTTTTAATTATTTCAGTCAATAATGGTGCTAAAATTCTTACCAAAAAACCTATAAAATCTAGTTAAATGATGAAAGATTTTTATCTCAGTGGTGTTTTTAGGCTTTGGCCACTCTTTGATGGTTTTGACTTTCTCTTCATCCACCTCAATACCTTTTGTACCAACAATATAATCAAGAAAAATAACTTTTTACATACAAAATGTACATTTCTTAAAATTAGCATACAACTTTTCACTTCTCAACACATCGAACACACATCTCAAATGCTCAATGTGTTCATCTAAGTTCTTGTTGTACACAAGGATATCATCAGAATGCAAGACTACAAATTTGCCAACATACGTAAAACATGGTTCATTAATCTCGTGAAACTACTAGGCACATTTGTAAGTCCAAATTGCATAATTAATCATTCATAAAGACCATATCTAGTCTTAAAAGCAGTTTTCTATTCATCTCCATCCTTCATTCTAATTTGATGGTATCCACTTTTAAGATCTATTTTACTGAAAATATATGAGCCATGCAATTCATCAAGCATATCATCTAATTTAGGAATGGGATAACGATACTTTATCGTAATATTGTTGATCACTCTGCAATCAACGCACATCCTCCAAGTCCCATTCTTCTTTGGCACTAATAGCACTGGTACTGCACATGGGCTCATGCTCTCTCTTTTGTACCCCTTGTTTATCAAATCTTCAACTTGCCTTTGAAACTCTTTTGTTTCCTCCGGATTACTCCTATAGGCCAGTTAGTTTGGAATAACTTCTCTAGGTACAAAATTAGTTTGATGCTCAATGCCTCTAATGGATGGCAACCCACTCGGCATCTCCTCTAGAAACACATTCTCAAACTCCTGCAACAAAGAAACAGCCAAACTAGGAAGAGATTAGCTAGTGTCATCAAAATTAAGATAAGATTCTTTGTAAACAAGCAAGATCTTAGGTTGATATACTAAGAAGGCCCTCTTAACCTCACTCATTTTTGCATAAAAACTCATCTTTATCTTTCCTTTTCTATCTGCAAACTTGCTTTCTTTTTCCTCTCGTGGCTCCACTCTCTTTTCTTTATTTTTAGCCAACTGTCTATTTTCTTTTTCACTCTCTCTTTTTCTTGAGGTTTCTGCCTCACTCTCATTTTTCTTTTCTCTTATTTTTCTCTTGTGTTTTAGCCTCACTCTTTCTTTTTTATTCAATCTCACTTTTCAACTTCAGTTGGTCCTCATAAACTTGTTTTGAGGTCAAAAGAGCAAGCTTGATTGTGTTTCCATCCTTTACAAAGTTGTACTTGTTATTAAACCCGTCATGAATCACTCTCCTATCATACTGCCATGGCCTCCCTAACAAAATATGACCAGCATGCATAGAAACTAGATCACAAAGCACCTCATCCCTATACCTCCCAATGGTGAAAGCTACCAAAACCTGCTTATTGACATTGACCTCCTCACATTCATTCAACCACTGCAACTTATAAGGTTTATGGTGCTTCAGTAAAGGTAAGTTCAACTTTTCAACTTCTCAACTAGGGTGTTACTAACTACATTAGTGCAACTTCCCCCCCATCTATAATCATACTATACATAGCATCTAGTTGTTTACATAGCATCTAGTATGAAATATATTTTCTCTCTGTTGCTCCATGTCATCTATCTTAATTTGTGTATTGAGAGCATGCCTTGCAACAAGAATTTCACCTTCTACGAGGTATTCTAGTCTATCATCATCACTAGCATCGACCAACTCGGGCATCTTATGACTGTCATCCTCACTTTGAGTTATCACCTCCCCATTGTCACATATAACCATCACCCGCTTATTTGGACATTGGGACGCAATATGACCTGAACCTAAACATTTGAAACATTTAATATCTCTATTCCTTGAAGGTTGAAAATCTACCTTGGGTTGGTTGTTCTTAGTTGGTTCGGCCTTTCCCTTTACAACAACTCAATTATTCTATCCCACTTTGGTTTCTAAAGAGTATTAGAAATTGAAGTATACCTTGTTACCCCTTGTCTTTTTAACTGCCTCTCCACCTTCATAGCCATGTGCATCATGTCTTTTACCTCCACATAATACTTCAACTCAACTACATTGGTTATGTCCCTCTTCAAACCACTTAAAATCTAGCCATTGTGGCCACCCGTTTCTCCTCTACATTAGCCCAAATCATAGCCACCTCCATCCCCTTATGGTAATCCTCTACACTCCTAGACTTGTGTAAGAGTTTGTAGTTTTTAGTAGAGGTCTCTATAGTAATGGCTAGGTATAAATCTTCGTCTCATGAGAGTTTCCAATTCACACCATATTTCAACAAGTCTCTCATGATTCCCCTTCTATTGGTCATTCATTGATCTCACCAAATAATTGCATAATCAGTTAACTCAATTACCGCTAATTTCACATTCTTCTCCTTTGAATAATTGTGACAATAAAAAATCAACTCTATTTTCTTCTCCCGCTCTAAATTGGCTTCATGATAAGTTCTACATCGGAAAGATGATATTTTCATTTTAATGCTCTCAAAGTTCCCATCTACCCCATCTCAATCACTTGAATTTCTCCTGGGTCATTTTCCATACCTACCTTCTCTAGGTCCGTCATTTCCACCCATTGCCGACACCCCCGCTTACGTTTGGGATCGGACGTAAACTGAGACGTCGGGGATAAGTAACACAAGGAAACCCACCCCTCGTACATGTCATAAAATAGGCCTGTGTCTAATTTAAAAACAATGAATAAAAAATTTTCGTAGCAGTATAGGTTAAGCCGAGTAAAAATTAGGCAAGAACTTAAAACTTGCCTTACGTCACATGGTATAACAAAATTTAATTCCCAAAAGAAATTTTATATTAATAATTATCACCAATTGTATCGGTTTCCACAAAATATAAACTTTCTCAAAACAACGAGAACCATCAAAGTAAACTAGATATAAACAAAGACAACAACAACCATACGTTGATGCCACAACCCGCCACTAGAAAGGGGGTTTATCCTTGACCTCCTTGACCCCAGGACCAAACAGAAATTGCCCCAGGCCGAGCCTACCCCCCCCCCCCCCATGCAGGATACCCACCTTTGCCATTGAGGTGTAGACGCGGTCCAAAAACAAGGACCCGTCGGTCCCAAGGGTAAGGCAGTATCCTACGCAGTGACGATCGGTAGCCTCAATGAGCACATTCCTATGCACACCCGAGATAAGTTAATCGTACAAAATGGGGGTCACCACGGCCAAAGGGGAGGGGATCACCAGACCCTCAGGGGTCTGGGGAGTCTCTCCGAGCATCAGATTCGTCGAAGTTATTTTCACCTGCAACCACTTTTATCGCCCCAACAAGGAACGATAGTTGAAAATTAAAGGGATGAAATTTCGAGAAAATCTTAGTAAGTACACAGTTATCTCAACGAAAGCATCGCAAGTATACATATAAGCGAATATCAAAACAGAACAAATGTCATGAATATGAAACTAGTGACTTAACAGATGCATATGCACATGATGAATTTCATAAATCTTGACTTTCTTTCAGACTTGATTCATACACGTGCTTTTCATAAAAAGGGTTTGTCGTATGACATAATTCTTTTGACTCATGTTTAAAACCCTTTTTCGTAAACTTTTTGTTTATTTCATGATTTCTTATTTTAGGCGCCAATTAACATGTTCATATCATTCTTGGGGCTTAAAAACCATTCTTGTCATGACTTCCTTGTGGACACCTCACGGTTCTCCTACGCACTGTGTGTTCCCCGCTAGTTACCGTATCACCCAGTGACCACTCAAGCCCAAAGTAACTACGTTACGCATTACTGCATCACCCGACGACCACTCAAGTCGGGGTAACTACGTTATCCGCTCTTCATCACTCAGTAACTACTCAAACCGATTGACTATATTCTTGTTCTTATAACGGCAGGGCAAAATGCCTTTACCGTCCTTGGGCACCCACTAGCTTTAGGTGTGACCACGCTCTCGACTCCTTTTGGAGCCATACATGGTCTGCCGACTGTTCTTCGTCGACCTAGGGGTTTTCACTCGACTTTAACTACTCCTGAGTGAATAGAGAGTTTTACTGGTACACTATCCCGTCCCAGTCTTTGGGGTTCTTATACAAAATTAAGTCTTTTCTTTTCCTTTGAAAATACGTGTTGACTCAAAATTATGACTTTATACTTCTTGCATGTGACATGAAACTCTTCATGCTAAACATGTGATTCATGGGACGCGTACAAGCACACACGTTATCATGTTCATTCCCAACAAACCACTCATAAAGACATACAAATAATTTATCAAGGGAAAAACAAGTACTCGGCCTTCAGGGTGAGGCCGAGACCCTCCTAGGCATCCAACCTAGTGTTTTCCTCATCTTACTCTTTCTAGGTATCCAGACATGCCTTAATAAAATAATTAAATAATCTTATCACCACAAAGAGAGCTTATCCGAACCCTAAAGCCCTTAATCTAAACATTTTAATCACTTGTTACCAAAAGAATTACCACACTTGATTCCACATAAGAAACTCGAAACTTAGGCTAATAGGTTGTCCAAATTTCTCTAAAACCTTCAAAATCGAAATATACATATACACCAAGCCAATCTTTTCAACCCAAAAACCTTATCATGGTCATACATGCATTTATCACCAAATACTATATAAATACTCTTTATGTTCCTTTGCAACAAAATAGCAATATTCACCATTATAATATAATTTTCAAGCCTAAAAATAATACCATTGCTAAACATGGATTTTGCAACTAAATATACAAGACATTTCATTTCTTCAAATAACTAGCCTAACATCACCAAGCATTTAACAAGCAATACAACCACATTCACTTTAAACATATACATGGAATGCTAGGGGTAAGATAAAGATGCACTTACAATACTTCAAGTGTAGATAAGAATAATTCTAAAAAAGTATGAAAATAATAAGATTAAAATAAAACTATAGCCAAAAAGAAAAGAACAAGAACATGAGGTTTAGTGTGTGTGATTAAAACCTAAATCCTATGCATGAAATGACTTAAGAATTAGCTTACATTTTCAAAAGATGCTTCCACTCAAAGAAACGTAGCACAACTCAAACTTAACTTAGAAAATTTGGTGCTTGGATGGTGGAAGAGCAGAAGAGAAAGTGAAGGTAGTGAGGAAAGTGAGGTTGCCGTGTGGTGTGTGGGGGAAAGGAAAACAAAGGAGGTAGGAGAAGGTGTAAGGTCACTCGGCCAAGGGGTGTCCTTAGGAATTCCATACTCCTAGACCCTTGAGTGACCCAAGATGGGTTGGATTGACCCTTGATTCACTCTCATCACTAAAGCAAATGATGCCTAGTTTTAGTATGTACTAGGTTTGAGTTTCCTCTCCCATTTCCACTATGGTCGGTGTGCCTACAAAAGTGAGTTTCACTCTTCCTTCTGTCACATCACACCTCATCCTCTCACTTATTACCTCATATGTCACTCACTAGGATTTTGAAACTCAACTTAGGAAAATGGACCATGCAATAGTCGGCCCAAGACATTGGCCTTTGTCCACCAAAAACCCATCCCTCCTCCAAGGATTTTCTCTCCTCAAAAGTAAGCCATCAATCAACTCTCAAGTCACTCACTCTTACACACACATGTCTTACACTTCCTTACACAATCTTACATGTCATGGTTACCTAGGTTTGGAAACACATTGGAAGACTACAAATGGGATAGGCGGCTACCCCTTCTCATTTCACTCAAAACTTGTTTCCTAAACATATGTCTCATTCATAACTTCCACTCTTACAAGATCTATCACATGTCAATCATTTAGATAGGATAATCACCTAGGGAAACTCAATTGGAAGAGTTGGCTATACCCCCCTTTTGCACCCCACAGCTCCATGCTTCCCAATGATGAAAATCCTCTTGTTTTCATCACACTCTTTTATAAGAAATCCACTAGTCAAACATTCCGTTCCCAAGCTCTTTCTCCTATAAACCTAGTAGTCTTTACAGACTAAAATGGGCACTTCTAAGTATGACAAGTGTCCCACTACATTGAGTTTGTTTGGCCATGCATCTTTCCTATAGCCTTATGGGCCTTGCCACTCTATTTAGGGCCAATACACAAGTCATGCCTCTAAGGTTCAAGCCTATGCCCAAATCACAATTTCTTAAGTAATTAAAAACACCAAAATCATCCTTTTAATATATAAATTAAATAGAGTGGAAATTCCGGGTTGTCACACCCATTCTAACTTCAGATATTACATATTCCCCATCCTCATCATCTTCTTCATTCTCAAACTCATTTTCAACACTAGACTCACATCTCCTCCTATTTCGCTCACCTTGTATATTTCTAATTACTACATCTTGTTGATCCATCCTATCCCTCAGTTCCTTCAATAACAAATTGAATCGTTCAAACTGTTGTGCATGGCCTTCAACACAAAGAATGAGTTATCGGCCTCATCCTTAGGTGTTGAGTCACTTTTATGGGACATATTTAATGCGCTACAAAACTAAAATGTTATTGATAAAACCTCACACACTTCCACGCTCAAATAATGTCAATCCAGTCGTGTTTTCACTATGTTGACTTTTTTTCGATACTAATCTCATCACTTTTACCTTTTTACCGTACATGTTTTCCCTTTCAAGTTCTTTAAAAATTAGTTGAACTAAATCAATACACAACCTTGTATTATTCCAATTGACAATAGATTTAAGGAACAAGAGAATGGAATAAAATGTTATGAAATAAGGGAAATAGCAATTTAGGAAACAAGGATTAGGAAACAAGAGATTCAGATTCAAGGAATTTATACGAGGACAAGAGCAATTAGGAAATAAGAAAAAGAGCAATTAGGAAACTAGAGACTAAGATACTAAAGATGATATATCAAATTTCAACTTGAAAAGTATATAAAAAAAAACCATTTACGAAATTTCACTTTTTTTTCGATTTTCTTTTTCTTTTTCATTTTTTTAAATTTTTTTTAATTTATGCAGTACCTTTTGAATTTGATGACTTTTCTTTTTATGCAGATTTAGTGCAAGAATCTAGAATTTAATATAAAGATCAAAATAAATCTAGAATTTAAATTCGAAATTGGATTAGAATAGATCCGGAATTCAATTCAATTTAAATTTGAAATTACAGATTTGAAAACTAAAGCAAGGATTTGAGATCTGAATAGAAAACCCTTGAGCACATGAAATTATAGATCTTGAATCATGTATACGAATAATTAATTGTGGAAATCACATATTTTAATTTACACACAAAATTAACTAGAATGAAGAAGGAATTTGAGATAAGAACAGAAAATCCTAGAACACGCCTAGAACAAAACCTAAATGCAAGAATTAAAAGGATGAATCAAACTAGATTTGGAAATCGAGCTCTGATGCCAACAGATGTTAACCTGTGGGATTGAAAATTCCTTGAATCCATGAACAAATTGAAATCCACCAAAGAAAGCTAATAACCAAGTCAAGATGATTTAAATCTGTTGAAAACTTGTTTTAAAAACCTAAATTGCGAAGAGAACACCATAAATGATTTACCTTTGATAAGTTCTTAGTTATTTTAAGAACAAGTAGAGAAAACAATAATTCTCTCTGACAAAAATACTATTTCGTTCATATTTACTAGAAAAATGAAGCATATATTTTTATAGCCCCTGTTGAAACCCTAGGGCTAGTAAGTCCTACATCACTTAAAGACATGGGCTGAACACCTTCAAGCCTCAAACTCCTAAACTACACTCCTATAGCTAATAAAAGAAGTTCACTCAATGAATTAAATAGGCTCAAATGCACCAGTCCTTGCATTGCTTCTTTGATCTTCTTAGCTCTTGATCTTGTAGTTGCTCCATTTGGAACTTGCAAGAAATCTTTAAGACTCGACTCACCATGATGCCCATCATTCCCCCTTTCCTCAAAAGGATTTGACCTCAAATCTTCACCTACATCAAAGGGAGAAAGATCAGAAATATTGAAAATAGCTGAAACATTATAATCACCTTGAATATATACTTTATAAGCATTATCATTAATTTTCTTGAGGATTTGGAAAGGCCCACCTCCTCGATGATGCAATTTAATTCTTCTATGGGCAGGAAATCTTAACCACTCACTTGCAGTCTCTTTATTACACATCGAGCACGCTAACTTCCCTTTAGTAGTCCAACTAAACATATGTTAGGCCCTTTCAGCTTCAATCCGTAAGTCTGTCTGTCTGTCTCTCTCTCTCTCCAACCAAGCGCTGATGAGGCCAAAGCATCCACACCAAGATCTCCAACAAGCCCCAACCATCCTAACCCAAGAACTCACTGAAAAAGCTCCACAGCGAAATGCTCCCCTGCACCAAAATGATGTCTAGGCCACCTGAGAGAGACTGTTAGGGGGCTGCTGGCACTACGTTGCCGTGAAGGGGATGAAAGACTAATCTCCTAACCAAAAATGGTACACAAAATACAAGTTTTTTTTCTTCTTCTCTTGCTTTTTTCTCCGTGTAATGTGAATCAAAGCTTGGATATAGTTGCCATTGTTGACGAAATGGCAGTTCTAAACTTGGGGTTCAACCATTAGATCTCCGATTCCTGATCTCTTCAAAGCTTGGATATGGCTGCCCTTTGATGCTATGATGGTTGGATGGATTGGGGATGGCCATGGCTGCTAATCTTCAAGGTTCTAAAAGGTTCAATTTTATTTTTTAAAAAAAATATTGGGTAATCGGTCAAAAGGAAGTCCTTATAAATGAGTTGGGTCGGGAAGTTGGCTATCGGATTGGGTCGGGTGAACAGCCCTAAGATTCCATCCTATCCTTCACTTCCCCTAACACTAAATTCAACCACCAAACTGTTACTGCATGGCCTGCAAGATAAAGAATGAGTTATCTGCTTTCTCCTTAGGTGTTAAGTTACTTTTATTAAGTGTGCTTCTTTTATCCTTTTAATCCTTGAGAAAATGGAAAATCCTAGAACACGCCTAAGACAAAACCTAAATGTAACAATTAAAAGGATAAATTAGACCTGATTTGGAAGCTGAGCTTTCAATAAGCCCGTGGGATTGAAAATCCCTTGAACTCACGAACAAATTGAAAACTACCCAAAATGATCTAGATCGGTTGAAAATTTGTTTCAAAAACCTAGATTACTGAGAGAACACCACAAAATGTTTACCTTTGATAAGTTCTTAGTTCATTTAAAAACTAGATAAACATAAAAATAGGCCCATGCACGCCTATGCTTATTGAAATAAAAGTCTTCACTAAACCACTAGACTATGCCACCCCTCTCTGTAGCTGTATCACATGGATTAAAGTTGGTTCTTCTACTTTTAAGCCCATCTTGAATGTTGGGTCTTGCTCGATGAATTTGCAAACTTGATCCAAGTGGATTGCACCATTCATTGCCTTACTTTCTTGATCTTCTTAGCTCTTGACCTTATGATTGGCACATTTGGAACTTGCAATGAATCTTTTACACTTAGTCCACCATAGTGCTCATCATATGAGTTATCTTCTTCCAAAATCTAGGGATTATGAGATATACGAATTGAGAATGGTAACTGAAAGTGGTTATCGCCAACCCATCGTTCCCTCTAAGTAACCCTCATAAGGTAAGGTGCGGCCTATCTCATTCTTTATATATATTCTCCCCCATATACATCACCAACTTAGGCATCAGAGTGTCCCCAGGGCATCTGGTTCCATCTTTCTCAACTATTGCAGGTGAACCGTGTGGTTAGCTTTAGTGGTGTGAAACACGTCCCTTACAGTGGTGTAACGCCCTAATTTATGCCTAGGATTTAACGTAAATTAAAGCGTTATGACTAATAATTTTAAGTTACAAATATCTTATTTCACGTTAGAAAATATGTGTATGCACCTAACTTACTAGTAGTGCACAACACATAGTGCAGCAGAAAGAGGTCAAATTCTAATTTTAGCAAAGACTTCTAATTCTTTGCAAATATCACATGGTATACATCAATTACACTGTAACGAACTTTTCCTTACTAATATATCTGTTATTTCAGGACAAATATTCAAACTATCCCACAGGGGGATTCTTTTCCGCTTCCTCCATAATTTTGTCGTCAATCACTTTATTACTTCAACAACCAGTGAGTATTCTGTAGGGACCTCAGGGTACCTTAGAATCTCCAGTAATGTTTGAGTCTCATGATGTATCATTTACTCCTGTAACAATATTTATCATTCCGTAAGGAATGATAGATAAAATTAAAAGAGTAAGATTTTCAAGAAATCTTAGTAAGTACACAAATAACTTAATAAGGCATTAGTAGAGCATATCAATAACATAAAATAACATATATCATGATGAATTAACTTAACACATGATTCATGAATGCCTTATGTATGTCTTATACATAACTCCGGTACCCTTTCCACACAAATTCATGCATTTTACATGAAACTTATATAATTATGGGTATACGACCTTTCGTAACACTCAGAATTCTTATCTTATTCTTGAACCTCAACAAGCGTTACGTATCGTCGTCCCCGTCGGGTTTTCCCACTATTATTATCTGTGGTTGGGCCATATCATATCCATTATTATTACCCGTGGTTTGGCCATATCATATCCACTATTATTACCCCTGGTTGGGCCATATCCATATTCTCGTCAGTCTTCCAGGCGTTACGTATCGCCGTCCCCATCGTGACGAGCCTTATCATGTTTGTATCAGTCATACGGGCATTACGTGCCGCCATCCCCGTTATGACATACATATTCTTAATGTAATGGGCATTACATATCGCTATCCCGCTAGTCAAGTCAGTCTCATGGGCGTTACATATCGTTGTCCCCGTGATGACATAAACATTCTTATCATACGATAGGTATTACGTATCATCGTCCCTGACGACATATCAGTCATCCAGGTGTTACGTATCGCCGTCCTCGTGATGACATAAACATTTTTATCATATGACAGGCGTTACGTGTCACCATCCTTGTCGTAACGTAACTTTTAAGTTTTCTTATTCTTAATTCTAAAATGCTCGTCATAACTTATGACAATAATTACATGATGATATGTAACATAGATTTTTCATAAAATGGACGTCATGACTTGTTACGACACGTATGCAACATGCTCATAACCTTAGACTTTTAAATGCATATCTTATAGGATTCATAACATATAAATCATACCTTTGCATTCAACATATAATCCTTATATCAAATCCCATGCATTGGATACAAGAAAATCTCGGATTTAGGTAACAGGAGAATCTCGCTCGAGCCAGGCGTCGAGCAAGGGTGGAGCCAAGTTTCTGCCTAAATCTCGTTTGAGCCAAACGTCGAGCGAGAGTCGAGCTAGATTTTTGCCTACATCTTGCTCGAGCCAAACGTCAAGCAAGGGTCAAACGAAGTCTCGGTTTAGGAATTTTTTTTAACAATAACAAACCACCTTTCTACACAAACCCTAGTTTACTTATTAGAATATAATTCTAAGTTCTTCTAATTTTTCTTAGCATCTTTCCATAACAAAAACTAATTCAAAACATAGTAGCTTTCATTTCAACATATATAAGCATAGTTTAAGATCAAACAAGTCTCAAACATGATCTAATCATCAAATCACTTATTCTATGACAAGATTAAGTTATGCTGTGAACTTACAAATTTCTTCTAAGCTTGGTTGGATGATTGAAGTAGGTTTTGTGCAACTTTTCCTCCAAGGCCCCTAATATGCTCTCTTTTGATGTTTTGGTAAAGTGAGTGTGTTTGAGTGAGTTTTTTCTTGTTTCTTTTTCACTATGGCCGAAAGTTCTCTCTAAAGGGAAGATAAGAGAGACTTACATGCATATATAGGCATAGGAGCTGTGGCTTAAGGGTGAAACACTTGAGGCCATCGGTTTTCCTCCAAATCAGAATGTGTGAGGTGTCCCTCATTACCTAGGTGTTATCATCACCCTTAATCTAGAATTAGCTGGTCTAATCTTCATCTAGTGGTCATGTTTAATCCATCTACAATCTTGTCTTCATCAAAGGCTCAAATGATTCCAACACATGGGGTAAAAGAAAAATAAAATAACATCATGGTTTCTTCCAAGAGGATGCATCCAGCTACTTCCATCCCAAATAAGTCATTAATCCAATTCGATTCATTGCAAACTCAAAACATAAAGGTTTTAGATAATCCTCTTAAAATTCTATAGGATTTTGAATCATCTTATTCCAAGATCAAATGAGAGAGATATATTTAATTCACCAAAATATGTCAAAACCACCCCGAGAACACCCAATCCGAGTTCACCATTTGTTTCTTTTTGTTTTCTTGCCAACCAAGGCTTCTAAATGACTTATCTCCACTTGTCCCATATCCCTACACATGTAAAGAGGTTGAGAAACCTGAGAAACCAATTTGATTTTTGTCACATGGCAAAGTTGGTGCACTTTGCTTAAGTCGGTTACCAGTTGGCTCTTATTCCTGTCCGTCTGCTTCACACCAGATTTAGTTCTTGATTAATTCTTTATCTTCAAAAATTGAAAATATTAAAGTTCTATATATATCTCTTAAGATTATATAGGAACTAGAATCACTTTATTTGGAGCTCATATGACAAAGATATGATTATTCTATTGAAAGTCGACAGATCAGCCCAAGAGCACCAATCTGGGCACACCAAGTGTTTGATAAATAATCTCTCTTGTTTCACATGAAAATTCCTAGATAAAATCTTCTCATTTTCTATGTTTCTACACACTTGTTAAGATCTTAGGATAATTTAGAAGATATTCCAAAGATTAAGTCTTAAGCAAAGTCATTAGTCAACTCAAAGTCAATGCCTACCATGTTCATTTCTGTTCTACCAACTTCACTCACACTTTCGTCCTTTAAGGAGTCCATATCTCTTAAAACTCAAAACATACAAGTTGTATATATTTTTCTTAGCTTTTCATATCATCTTGAATCATCTCAATCCGAATTAAAATGAGTAAGTTATGTCCATATTACCAAAAGACATTGAAACTGTCTAAAATTGCCTAATCCGAAAATATTATGGGTATATTCCTTACTTATACCACTTGACTTCCTTTGTAAATTTCCTTTAATTTCTATACAATATTTTCTTGAATATTCAAAAATTATATCTTCTAATCATATTTAGTGTCTCCCATGATTTTTCCTCCAATACCAATAAAAGGTTTATAAGAACTACATACATATGTCCAAAATTTCAGAAGTTCCTTGAAATAATCTTAAAGAAACATAATCATGCCAAATATAAAAATTAAAAGAATACTTAAAAATTCGAGTTATCACAAGTGGCGCCGTATGTATGATCCGTTTGTACAGATTCTAACGTGATTTTCACATGCCTACTACTCGATCGCATGCAAACTGCAATATCCCGAAATCAAGAATGACGAACGTGGTGGCACAATAGCAAAAGTCGAGGAAAGGCTAAAGCAAGTGTTGTACACTGCAGAGCAACTACAAAAAGAGAATAAGGAGCTGAAACAACAAAGAGGCAATCTCCTTCCACTCCAAAATGTGCAAGCAGAGGAAGACGCGAAAATTATTGGAGGAGTAAACAACAATGAGCTGGAAAAGCAAAGAATGCACGATGAACTGTGTAGCATGGTGGACAAATATGAGGGGATGGTGAAGAAGATGGGAGGCTCCTTCTCCATGGAGCAATTGCAGACCTCCTATATAGTGGGGAAGTTATGGCTGTGCTGCTATTGGCAAAGTTCAAAATCCTATCGATTGACCTATACAATGAGTCTAAGGACCCCATTGACCACCTCAAGAACTTTAAGGTGCACATTACCCTCCATGGATTCCTTAGAGAAATGGCTTGCCAAGCTTTCCTGCTTACACCCCACAATGGCTATTAGACTTTTCTTAATAAAATTCACAATCTCCAGAATTCTCCCAACTAGATGTTTAATCTCTGAAGGAAGGTTTAGCCTCAAATTTTAAATTCCTGAAGATAACCACAACAAATACTGCCAACCATTAAATTCACCAAGTATCACGCTTCGATTGCATACTCCGATCAACTCACGATATAGTCTAAGGCTAAGATCTCTTGAATTCAATACTATCGTATCGAATGTACTTCAACACCTTCCAAAAAAAACTTCCTCCAAGCCCAATTGAAACAAGGACCTGCACTCTCCAATACATACAACTAATACACATCGAGTATCAAGCATCCACAGACAAAACCAAAATTTCATCAAACATACAAATGATCAACTACTACCATAAGCATTCCAAAAACAGAAACCATAATGATATACCAAAGGATAAAGATTTTTAGAACTTAGAAACCCAAACACTAAGTCCACCTTTCTTGTCAAAGAGGTTGAATTAAAAAGTAAGTGAGAAAGTGAAAATATAGAAATAGAGTTATAAAATTCACCCCAAATTCAAACCATAAAAGGGTTTACAAAAGTAGTGGTTTTTTCTCATATCTTTTCCCCAAAAGAATTTCAAGGATTTAGAACATTCAAAAGAAAAGATCTGTAATTTAAAATAAATAAGCAAAGCCAGGGCCATCTCATAGGGAACTCATGGAATGATCTTTTTGATCATGTAACAAGGGTGAGCATAAAAAGACCAAGTAGTTGGGAAGAGCCCAGTAGATAACACCTTGAGCACGAGTTCCACGAGTCACTATATTTAAGTATTCACAATGAAGGAGATTTAGATTACTTAGTCAGCTCCTATGCAAGATGGTGCATATCCAAGCGAGCAACTTAATGTCAAAGGTAAACCAAACATGATCCACGACACCCAAAGCTGGAAGTCCGCGCCCCCCACTGCTAGCAAACATCACTTCAATGAACACAAAAATCACATCCAAAAACATAAAAGCAACCATAAATCTATCCTAACAAAAAAACTTAACTACGCAACACCCCAAATCTAGCTAGTCCGCCCAACCTTTATAGGACTAACTTGATCACCTTCTATACTAACACAACTACCCTATCTATCAATAGGACCCATATCCTCAAAATTGACCAAAATCATTTCCTAAATTTACACAATCTAGAATCCTTAAATTGATAAGAATCGATCCCTAAAAACTTTCCAACCCTATAATCTTGTGCTAATAGTAATCATCCACTGAACTAAATCATACCTTCAAAGCAAATAGAGAAATATTACTCATGACTGTATAAGTCTTACTCACTCGATTCAAGCTTATACTTTTAAGATTGAAACCAAAAATTCTGGTACACCACCTAAGTAATATGTATTTACCCAGAGTCGAACTGCTCTGATACCACTTGTGGCACCTCGATCCCCACGTTGAGAAGGTAGAAGTCGTGGCCCCGGGATGATAACCACACAGATCACGCCCTCCATCACCAAGTGCAAGTATGTGCAAACATGTAACATGTGTGCAACCCAAAATAAAAACCTCCTAAAGGGTTTATATGACTATCCAATTGAAAATATAACTAACAGATAACGACCATAACCAAAAATGGAAAGAGAATGATGTCCAGCCTATCACTCCTCTGATGGAGCTGGGCCTTCTATCTCAAACTCTCCCTTTGCAACAAAGTCTACGGTTTCATAAGAAGGGAACCGTAGGTGATAACACCATAGTCAGATTATGAAATTTCAGCAAGAAAGCAACCAACACATTTCACAAACATAATAGAACATGGAAGAATAAATACACATTTTCCCCCCAAAATGAGGCATTTACCCACACATGCCAAAAATCCCATTTTTAGCCTATAACACAAACTATTTATTTAGTGTACACCATGATCTTCCCTTGGGACCATCCATATATCTTAGCTCCCTTTGTCACACCAGCTCCGCGTTTAGCACATACCATGACCAGGTATCCTCTAGCTCACACTAGCGATGGGCCATAGGTTAGGTCAAGAGCGTTAACTACTTGACGGACCCAACTATCACCTGGCGACATCCCAGGAGATGTCACAGTAGTTTATTATGCTCCTGGGTGTTTAGAGGAACTCCACCAAGATAATGTCCAATCTTGGCTTAGGGTTGTCATATGCATGCACCCACATGTTATAACCAGCAATACATCAACCAATTTCAAAACACAAAATATGGCATCATAGCATAATTAAGTAATTAAGGAAATCAAATAAATGTGCGAATGTATGACAGACAGATATTGGATGACATGGCAGATTACTCAATAGGCAAATACAATACCACAACAATCACAATACAATTTCATAAACATAATTTCACAACCAACTACAAGCATAATCCCATCATCTATTACCGGCCTCAGACCCAACAAGTCACAAACTATAGTTCATATCTCAACGCTCTATTGGGCCCGAGGTCTTGTTCAACCAACCCAGTTGCAGAAGATGTTAGTGTAATTAAATGAGTGCGCCCGCTGCATCTTGGACGAACATGAAATCGTTAGTAAAATAATAAAACACAAACATAATTTTAAATATACGACACGAGGCAACATGGCGGCAAGGGCGGATTTAGGGTGGGTCGGCAGGCTTATGGTGTCTTTGTGTGTCTAGAAGGACTCACGGTGGTCCTTTGGTGGTAGTGAAAGGCTGTGTGCAGCGACAAAATGTGGCAGTAGAGTTGTTAGAGAGAAACACAAATTGGAGAATTAAAAAACAAGGATACCAAAGGGTGACTTACCAACAGCGCAAGCTACATGGGGGTTCTCACTATGACTAGCGTAAAAAAGTGATGACATGATGGGGCGGCGATATGCAGTTAGGTTTCCCATACCCGAGTAGGTCCTCATGACTAGAGGGTAAGTGCGAGAAAGAAGAAAATAGAGGGGTGGGGTGCACCGTGAGAGGAGGTCGGTGAGAAAGAAAGCAGTGGCAATCAACGGCGACTCGATGGTGGAGAAAGGCGACATCGCGGTTGCCATGCTGAAAGCTATACGGGTTCTCTACGCGGTGGGGCACAAGTTGGGCGAGAGGGACGATGCCAATGGCAAGGCTAGACTTCAACGGCAACACACAGTGATGGACACCATGGTGGGCCGAGTCTTAATGATCCCTTACAAATTTTAGATGGGCCAATCACAAGATCAAGAGCTAAGAAGATCAATGAAGTATTGTAAGGACTAATGCAATCCATTTGGGCCGAGTTTGCAAATTCATCGAGCAAGACGCCAACATTCAAGATGAGTTTGAAAGAAGAAGAACCAGTTTTAATCCATGTGATACAAGTTACAGAGGAGGACGGCATAGCATAGTGGTTAAGTGAAAACTTTTATTTCAATAAGTATAGGCATTTAGGCCTATTTAATTCATTAATTGGTCCTCTTTTATTTATTATAGAAGTGTATAGGAGTTTTGAGCTTAAAAATATTTAGCCCATACCTTTAAGTAATGTAGGCCTTATTAAGCCCTAGGGTTTCATTAGGGGCTACAAAAAATATATGCCTCTTCATTTTTCTAGCAATATTGAATGTGAATAGTAATTTTTAAGAGAGAATTCTTGTCTTTTTCTATTTGTTCTTGAATGAACTAAGAACTTATCAAAGGCAAACCCTTTTATGGCGTTCTCTCCGCAATCTAGGTTTTTGAAGCAAATTTTCAACGGGTCTAAATCATCTAAACTTGCTTTTTTGCTTTCTTGAATGGAGTTCAATTTGTTCATGGGTTCAAGGGATATTCAATACCATGGATTCACATCACATGGGCTTGCAGGAGGGAGAGAGGGAGAGAGGGAGAGAGAGAGAATGGGAGGGGGGGCTTGTGGAGGCACGCAGGAGGGGGATGAAATAAGATAGGGTTTTCACCTTTCATTAGCCAAAACGGCGCCGCATAAGGGAAGGGGGGGGGGGGAAGGGACTGGGGCTTTTGCGCACGGGCTGGACCCATTTTCACACTTCACTCGGCCCAAACGAACTCATTTGCATAAAATGGCCCAATCCAAAAAGACTAAGACAAGAAGAAAATAGTCCATTTAAACAACAAATGAGGCCCAAAGTCATTAAAGAAGAGAATAATAGTAAAGATAAAATAAAGTACAATTAATATACTAATATAAAGTAACCAAATGATAATAAAAATGCACGTCACAAAAAGGGCCCAAACTAAAAGAAAATACTAGAATAAAGACACACTAAAATAAATTACACATACCAAGAGCAAGATCCATTGCATGTTCCAGTTGGGCCTATTATAAGAGCAAGATCCAAGAAAATTAAAAAAGCATTTAATAGGCTGATGCAAGAAATTTTGGTTGATTTTCAAATGGGGCATTCCAAGCTTGGCCCAAAGGGAGATAAAGGCACAATAAATTTAATCCAAGCTAATGGGGTTGATCTTGCTTGAATTGGGTGTAATTTTCCTTCGAAAATGGTATGGATTAAGGGCTGATTATTGCTTGATTTGGGCATAGAATTACAAGGAGAAAGTGGCTGATTACTTTCCAATTTTAGACTAATTAAGTGGCTGCTGTAAT
Source organism: Platycarya longipes (assembly GCA_036559045.1). Classification (NCBI taxonomy): domain Eukaryota; kingdom Viridiplantae; phylum Streptophyta; class Magnoliopsida; order Fagales; family Juglandaceae; genus Platycarya; species Platycarya longipes. The sequence continues at coordinate 30,402,505 of CM071798.1, read as the reverse complement.
AGCCCTAAAATCTTCATCTTAATTTAATTATTTAATTAAATGCTAATATACAAGATTAGTGGTAATTTGTAAAAATAAGCTCTAAAGAGATGGGCTTGGGAATGAAATTTTGAGGTATGGATCAAGTGAATGGGCCAAGAGAGTAGTGGTGAGCCCATAAGCCCATAGAGTGAGCCCATGACCCATCAAGCCCATAGTAGAGACACATGTCACTTGGAGAAAAATCCTAGAAAATCATCCAAGGCTTGTAGGAAAATTCTAGTTGGTGGAGATTGACTAGTAGGTAAACATGTGCCATGTAGGATTGAGTGTAGAATCTCATGGGGGGATTTTCCTACCATGGAATCTTGGAGTTACAAGGCACCATTCTTTGACTTTCCAATAGAAGTCATGGTGTGTAGGAAGGTGACAAGTGGCATGAAGAGAAGCATGGAAGGAAGGAGCATGGAGGGATTCGGTGGATGCAATCTGTGGGGTGTCTTGGGAGAATTTCATGGGGTATGGCCACCAACAAGTTGATAGGACAAGTGAGGAGTGTGTAAGTGAATAAGGTACAATGTGTAAGAGAGTATGGTGATGTGAAGAGAGGTATGGTGTGGGTGTAGGTGATGGAAATGACAAAAGCAAGGAGATGAAGCAAAGTGGGTTTCGGTGGAGGCAAAGCTTGGCTGGATCATGCATTGCTCAATTCCCAAAAAGCATGGCCTTGAGATCACTTGGATGGACACATGAGATGATGGAGGGATGATGATTGAGTGAAAAGCAAGAAAATGAGTGCTAAACACTCAAGGGAGCCGCCGACCATAGCAAGTGAGGGAGAAGAAAAGAAAATCCTCCAAGGCATGGCCAAGATTTGATCTTGGAATGGCCTAGTGTTGTCAATCACTCCATCCATCATTGGCCATACCTAAGCATGGTAAAAAGTGTACCAAAGACCCTAGAGCAAGGGCTTGGCCGTGTGACCCCATATCCATTTCCCTTAGCTTACTTCATTTGGATACATGCAAGCATCCTCCTATCTCATTCTCTCCTCACCTCTCGGCCAAAACCACCTAAGTCACATCTACCTTTGTTTCTTCTTCTTTCACCACACAATTTGAAGAATCCTATATTAGTGGAGCTAAAATCAAGAGTGTTGAGGTGGACAATACATTGGAGAAGATTTTAATCAAAAATCTAATAGGAATATTGTAAGTATACTTCCACCTTTTCCTTAACAATTCTTGTATATAGTTAGGTGATCATGCTTGTTGGATTAATGATTGTATTGCCATGTTTGCATTAAATTGATTATACTTGTCATTGATATGAATATTCTTGTGTAAATCTCTATGATGAAATAAGCTTAGAATGTGAGTATAGATGATGGATCAAGTATTAGTTGCAAAAAGAAATGAAAAGCATGATTATTATTTGATATGATGAAGTTGATGCATGATGGATTTGAGTATTAAGCTTATAAATTTGGTGTTGCTAAGATAGAATTTATTTGAGGAAATTAGTAATGAAATTGATTTATTCAAGAAAAATATTGTCTTGAGGAAATGAGAATGGACATGGGAATAAAATACATGATTGATATGAATTGAAATGGTGTATACTTGCACATGGAAAGAAGTAACCACTTGTGTATGAGGACTAGTAATGTTTAATTGGAATTTTATGATATTTAAGGTTGAGATTAGAAGATTGAATTATATTGCTTTGTGGTGGAATTATTTAGTTTAAGCTTATAGAAGGAACTTATAGAAAAGGAAACATTGAATAAATTAATGGAAGGAAATTTTCCCCAAGTTGAAAGGTGAAGGAAGGAAGTGGAGTGAATTAAGCTTGGAAGTAAAAATGTTTACTAAATGGATAATGGGGTTTCAGTTACCTCCTTTTAAGGATGGTATATGTTTTAATTTGACACCTTAAATTCTTGAAGGATAATTAGAGTGAAGTGATGAAGAAAAGCCCTAGGAGGGTTCGGCCATGATGGGTTGGAGATGGGCCGAGTACCCCACTTCAATCCTAGGCCCAAATTTTGGATGTAGAGCAGGATGACTAAGTAGGAAGTTGTAAAGTTATCCCAATGAGGAAGAAAAGAAAATGAAATATGAATGCACTCGAGCTCGTCTCAGGTTTTGCATGAAAATAAGTAACCGTTGCATGTCTCATGCATAAATCATAAAAAGCAAGTTTTTAAAGTCCAATATGTTTTTAAGAAAAAGAAAAGAAAAGATTGAGTTTTTGAAAGAAAAGAAAAGAAGTAAAGTTTTATAAGAACCCCAAAGGCTGGGACGGGGTAGTGCCCCAGTGGAACTCCCTGTCCACTCAAGAGTGTTTAAAGTCGAGTGGAAGCCCCTAGGTCGACGAAGAAAAGTCGGCGGACCGTGTATGGCTCCAAAAGGTGTCCAGAGCGCGGTAGCACCTAACGCTGGTGGGTGCCAAGGACGGTTAAGGTGTAAGGACCTGCCGTTTTATAAGTTATATGACGCACTCACTTTAAGGTGATGCAGTAACCAGCAGGGAACACGCGGTGCTTAGGGGAACAGTGTTGTGTCTCATATATGCTAAGTGATAAGTCATGACAAGATGGGCTTTCGAGCCATAAGAAAATATCTGTCTATGATAAGTGGCGCCTAAGAAAGAATAAAAGATACGAAATGTTTTAAAGAAATGATTTGAAAAGCAATGACATGAAAAGAAGTCTGAAAGAAGCAAGTCCATATGAAAGTTTTCATGAGCATGTGCATGAGTCAGTCATTCATTGCATATGCATTAGTTACGAATGTTTTGTTCACTTATCTGTATATTTGAAATGTTTTGGTTAATGTGCTAGTATACTTGCTAAGATTTCTCCCGAAATCTCACCCACTTTTTATTATCTCTACTATCGCTCCCTTGGGAACAATAGAAGTTATTGCAGGAAATGATGGATCCCCAGATTACGACTCTCGAGAAGATGGGTCGGACCTTCATGGGCCCGACTAAGACAGATACTGCTGGGCCAGTGACCCTAGACCTGTTGGGTCAGTGGGCGGCAGAGTCGCTTCCTATGGCGACGTATTTTTTTGATAACTTACGTCCTACGGGGTGTTGTTTGGTGCTAGGAGTGGATGGGCTCCTCCACATGGGACGCCTGTTTACATCATCCACTGGGATGATGTGTGATGTAGGCCCAGGACTGAGTTTGGACAGTCTTCGTTACGGTCCGGACTTTAAGAAGATAAAAGAAGAACCCGCCTATTAGTATGTTTGGCAGAAGGGGGAGGGGATCGTTAATATCTTTATTTTGTACCACCTATGTATTTTGAGGAAAAATTTTCCCATTGTTTTGGGAAGTGCTTTTGTATAAACTACATACATTGGTGACCTTAACTTTGATGTATATGTATATGATGCTTAATTTGGGTTTTATTTCGTTAACCATGTGATGTGCGACAAGCGTAAACGTTTTGTCGAATGTTTCTGGCTTGACCTTTTTCCGCTGCAAGTTTAAAAAAAATATATATATATATATAATGTAAAATAATGCTCTCACACGTAAAGATGAGGGATGACTTCCTTGTGACGTTCGTCCCCGGCGTCGCAATTTGCGTGCGAACCCAAGCGCAAGCTTGGGCGCCGACAGCTGCATTGGCTTATTTCAAACCTTTCTTAAACATGATTTCCTTGTCCTTTTCAGTCTACTATTGGCATGGAGTAGTTGCTAAATTTCAGATCAAAATTAGTGTTAATCTTATACTCTATTTTTAGTCATTTTTATCTACTTTCCTATTTTGGAACCAAGTTAGTCTCATTTCCTTATGTGTAGGGCTAAACAGCGGCTTACTTCTAGTCTTATTTTCATTATAAATATAGTATGCATTCTTTGTAACAGAAGAACATTGAATTTGAAATCAAGAAGAAAAGTGAGATTTGTTTCTCCTATTGGTTCTTAAGCAAACTTGTGAACTTATCAATGATTCTTCCTTGTGGCGTTTAAATTTTAGATCTGTGGTTCGTGATTCCATTATGAACTTATCAAGCATACTTGTGAACTTATCAAGGATGCTAATCATTGGGTCAGGGTTTGTTACTTTATACTCTCGGTTTGCGTTTCATTTATAAACGTTGGGTCGGGGTTTTTCTATTAAAAATCTGAATTTTAGCTTTCTTGTTTGAGGTTCACATCACTCCATCAATTAAATCGTAATCCGTTTGTGCACTCATGGGTCATCTATTCTAGAAAAATAGATAGTTCACGAGGAGGCAAAGTAGCAAGATTAGCATCCCATTTTTCACGATTAAATTGTTTCTAAACACCATGAGAATATTGTGACGATCCTAATTTACATCTGAGATTTAACGTAAACCGAAGTGTCAGGATAAGTAACATTAGGCTATTCAATCCCATACGTAACAAGGATTTAATGCATGCATCTAGATTTACTATAATATGCCATATGATTCGCAGCGGATCAAGTCTAAATTATAAAAATTTCTAGAGATCACATGGAGAGAAATACTTACAATAGCCACATCATCTATTCATTACTTAAGATTGTACTGATTAAATACATATCCCAAATAGTTTTCATAGTCATCAAATATTCGTAACATTACAAAAGATCATCCCTAAAGCCACTTGGATTCCTTCTTCACTTCAGAAAATTTCCTCCCATAGCGAAACATATCTAGTATAATACAAAAGTCGCGATGGAGATTGTGACGCCCATGAATCCCCCCTGGGATTTAGAAGGACTCGCGACATCAAGACGATCATCTCATGGATCAATCATCCCTTCGAATAGTGTTTGAAGAGTGTGTGAAGCATGCACCAAGTGTACAATAAATATTCGCAGCGGGAAATGAATAAAAGTCAGCCGTTCTAGTACCAGAGATTCTTAAAAATTACAAATCAATTTAAAACAATTTCTTCAACAGGGGATTATACAGTCTTTCAAAAGAAAAAGATAAACAAATATTGCTTTCGAGATCATAATCTCGATCTTCATCCTCTCAACAAATTTCCTTTCCTGTGAAGTCTGTATCTTGAACCAAATTCGTTTTCTGCAATCACAAACTACGATCCCGTAAAATGGGGGACCGTAGGGTGGGCGCGATCCACCGTGGTGAGATGTGAATCCCAGTAAGCAACAGACAACAAACAACATACAATCATTTCACATAACAGAACATCATCAGCATATACCAGTAAACTTAATGGGTGCATGTACCATGAATATGAGACTTACAACATGACTTATGCACATGCACTTTCATGTAAAAACATTCGTAATCCTTGACATTTTTCAATGCTTTGCTTCATGTACTTGCTTTTCATAAAAATGCTTTCATATAACTTGACTTCTTTCATATGCATATAACTTGACTTCTTTCATATCATTGCTTTTCAAATCCTTTCTTTAAAACATTTTGCATCTTTTATTCTTTCTTAGGCGCCACTTATCATATACAGATCTTTTCTTATGGCTCGAAAGCCCATCTTGTCATGACTTTTCACTTAACATGTATGAGACACAACACGGTTCCCCTAGCACCGCGTGTTCCCTGCTGGTTACCGCATCACCTTAATGTGAGTGCGTCTTATAACTTTAAAACGGCAGGTCCTTACACCATATCCGTCCTTGGCACCCACCAGCGTTAGGTGCTACCGCGCTCTGGACACCTTTTGGAGCCATACACGGTCCGCCGACTGTTCTTCGTCGACCCAGGGGCTTCCACTCGACTTTAATCACTCCTGAGTGGACAGGGAGTTCCACTGGGGCACTACCCCGTCCCAGCCTTTGGGGTTCTTATAAAACTTTACTTCTTTTCTTTCAAAAACTCAATCTTTCCTTTTTTTTTTCTTAAAAACATGCTTGACTCAAAACATGCTTTTCGTGCTCATGCATGGGACATGCATGTGACATGTGACTTCTTATGCAAAACATGTGAGTCATGAAACATATGATCATACATTCACAAAACATATCTCATACATATTAACATATGAACAGACACTCATCTTTAACTTATCTTCTATCTCACACATTGTGCATATTCCAATGAAGATATAGTCAAGACCTTAAATCACATCACATCCAACCAACACTATCTCATAGGGGTTAAGGACGCAACTTATCACGGGGTCAAACCTAACTTTTCTTCTCCTTTCTCTTTACCCAAAACACGCATATTTTCTTAAGATCTTCTCATAACTTAATAACCATATCATAACCAATCATTAATCACCACATTTACATTGCATGTATAGTTATTCTCTTCAACAGATGATCCTCATATACTATTTTCTCTATTCCCAAATATTTCTCAATCTATACATCAAGGGGATCCAAGAACACACATCGATAGTTACTAAAAAGTAACGGAGTCATTGCACCAAAACTTTTTATCACTAATAATCATTAAAATAATCGAATTACCCAATCAGATCATCTTATCACCAATAATCACTAAAATATCCGAATCGTCCAATCAGATCATTTTACCGCAAATAATCATTAAAATAGTCGAGTCGTCCAACCCAAAACATTTTATCTCCAATAATCACTAAAATACTAGAATCATCCAACCAAAACATTATACCATCAACAATTACCATTCATCCAGTATTCAACCACAGTAAGATTGACTTGGAATAATCTCAATCTCCATTAAATGGCCTCAGGCCCAACTGATCTACTCTCAAATTACTCATCATCACTAACTAACACATCAAACAAACAGAACAGAGATTAACAGTCAATCAAACAGTCAATCTGACAGTCAAACAAATATCTGTTACTTACAGTGCATAAACGGATGCCAATCGAACATCGCGGTGATCCCCGATCCCAAGCGGGTAAATTGTGCACTATTCATCTCCAGGCACGGCGAAGTGACGGGTTGGGTTCGGGTACTCCGTTCGACACCAAAATTTAGGGGAATGCTCCTTGGAGGATGGGGAATCTCGTGGCGGTGTCGGTGAGGTGGTGCAACCACCGGAAGGCGGCGGATCTAGCTCGAAATGGTGGAGGCTCATTTTCGGATTTTCGCCCGTACAAGGGAGGTGCGGCCATGAATGGGAAAACTGTTTTAGGGGTGTGATAAACTGAGGTAGGGGAAGCTTTTGGCGGTGGTGGTGAGAGCCACGGTGGCCGGACGGCGGTGCGGCGACGGAAAGCTCATTTGGAGACCCATTTCGGTTCCAAGGAAGGGGAGAGAGAGTGGGTGCTCCGTTGGGGCTAAGATTTCTGGTGGTAGGTCGTCTATGGGTGGCGGATCAAATGGCGGGGGTGGTGTCATGGTAAGGTGGCTGGTGGCGGAGATATGGGCGGCGAAAGGTGCGGCGTAGAGGATTAAACGCCTCTCGGGTTTGGGGCTGCCGGCGGGACGTGGGGCTGCGGTGGTCGATACCACCGGTGGGGTTGGACTCGCCGGAGGGTGGCGGTTCAGGTGGGGCCGGAGGTGAGGCTAGGCGGCCGGGGGTGGCGCCGCCACGAGCTGAAAACCGGACTGCTCCTCCCACGGTTACTGTAGCACGTGGGAGAGAAAAGAGAGAGGAGAGAGAGAAAAGGAAAAGGGAGAGGGGAAAATGAGAGGGTTCGATCCTTTTCGCGCTATTTATAGGCCCGACGCTTTTGGGTCTTCAAACGGACAACAGATAAATTTAAAACACTGATTTGAAAGCGTATAACATCAACTTAACTTAAAATTCTCAAACTAATTAAATAAAATATTATTCCAACTTATTTTATTTTTCAATATAATATTTTTCATCAATACTTAAAATGATGAACTTTATTTAATTATTTAAAAGGAATAGATCCATACATTTAAATCAGACATTTAAAGCACGTTTAAAATCTCGTACTATTTCAAATAACTTAAATCAAGTTAATAAAATAATCTTGCATAACATAGTATTTTTGGAGCTATTCAAAAGCTTCCCAACCAAAATAGAATAAACATAATAAAACTTAAGAATTTAATAAATTTAAGATCAATAAACCAGATAATGTCAGATAGAATAGAATCAATGCTCCTTAATAAAAATACAGCAAATCAAACCATATTTTATAATAATTAAAACTAAAAATACTGAATATATCATTTCAGATGGAAAGACCAGTAGCAACAATTAATTACAATAATTAAAAGCACTATTATTTAAGAATCTCACAAAAGCTTATAACTATACTAAAATCAACACCACTAAATCCAAATAATATCGATAACAATTCCAATGATAAAACCAATATTAATCTTTAAATCACTATAATATTAAAATGATAGATTTCACAAATAACTAACTCTGATCGTAAATAAAACGTACCCGAAATCAAATTTATGAGACAACAATTTAATTTATTAAAATAAATTAAAATATCCAATAACAAAATATGAGTAAATTAAAGGTATGTAAAACTGCGGGGTCTCACAGAGATACTGTCCATGTGTGTCGTGTAGACCCCACATACGGACAGGGAACCATTTAATCCCAAAGTCAAGCAGCATCCGATATGCCATTTCTCCTTGGAGAATGCAGATGCATCGTGGCTGCAAAATCTCATCGGCTGGTCATAGATAGGAGATCCAAAAGAAGCAAAAGAGAAGTCAAAATAAGGACAATAGTCAGAGAGTGAGATTTCCTTGTTGGTCATCAAGTCCTGCAGTATAATTTATATTCCCAAGGAAAAATATAGAAACACACAAGAGTATGATATTTTTAGAAATCTCAGTAAGTACACAATCAGCTTAATAGAGCATGGACAAAAGTGAACATTTATATTCATAGAAAACATTAAAAGCGCATAACTTAAAATATACTCCATGCAATTAATGCATGACTTATGGTTCACTTGACTTAGACAGACATGCATGTTATGAGGACTTTTAAGCTTCTTCTTAAATTCTTACCTTCTTAAAAATCTTACTTAATTCTTAACCTCGACGGGTGTTATGTACCGCCGTCCCCGTCGGGTTTCTTAATATGACGCGTCAACTTGGCCATACATATAACTCATCAGTCATCCAGGTGTTACGTATCGTCGTCCCCGCTTGTCATGTTAGTCATATAGGCGTTACATATCGTCGTCCCCATCATGATATGACTAACTTATCCATAGTTCTTATTCTTAGATGTTCCTTTCTTATTCTTATAAATATTTCTTATTTTTCCTAAAATACATGCCATGCCCATTTTCTTAAAACCTACCACATAATGGAATATGCATGTACTTTTAAACCTTATGCTATATACTTAGTGCAACACACATCATACAAATTATACACTACTATTACACATATAATTCTTCTTTATTTGAATCGTCAACTTTTTACCTAGGGAAAAATCCCGAGTTTAAACTAACAGGGTATCTCGCTCGAGCAAGGTATCGAGCGAGTATCAAGTGAAGTCTTGGGTTGTCATTCGCTCAAGTAAGGTATCGAGCAAGAGTCGAGCGAAGTCTCGGGTTGTAAATCGCTCGAGCCAGACGTTGAGTAATCATCTAGCGAAGAGTTATGATTGTTCTTTGCTCGATCATAAGTCGAGCGAAGGTTGAACGAGGTCTCGGGTTATGGGGTTTTTCAACCTAAAACATGCCATATTTTCATATAAACCTTATTTTTACCTATTAGACCATAATTTTAGGTTTCTCCAAATTTTTCTTAGCATTTCTCCTTAACAAAATCAATCAAAACATACTTAAATTTCATTTCATCATATAAACAAGTCTTAAGAGTCAAATACTAGCATGCATAATTCAATCAATTAAATAAGCCATTTCCATGCTAAAATTAAGCTAAAATGTGGATTTACAAATTCTACAAAGCTTGCTAGAATGCTCAAATTCAATCCTTGTAAAAGTTTTCCTCAAGATCACTCACTTCGTAGTGTTTAGAGACTCAAAGGTTTAAGAAAGATTTTTCTTTGTGTTCTCTCAAGTTGGGCGTGTACCACTTTCTCCAAAGGGAACTAGGTGACTCTCAATCACTTGTTTATAGGAGAGGGTGGACACATATGAAAGAAAAAGAATGAAAATGGCTAAGGGGGGCAACCGGCTACCTCTTGCTTATGGGGGATGAGGTGTCATGCCTCCTAATCCCCATGATTAACTCTAAATATCTAAAATCTAGGCTTGGCAGCAAATATCATCATCCAATGGTTAGTATTGATACACTTTAGCAATCTAATATGATCAATGGTTGAGAAAAGATTAGATTACATGAAGCATGAGCTGGCACTCACCTAACCATGCATGAATTGAACCTCCTCAGATTTTCTTGGTGTCTAATGCCCTTCCAGCTCCTTCTTACCCTAATTGGCCACATGTTAATATTCCTAAGACACCATTTGAAATATTCTAGAAGGTATCTTTCAGATTTGGTTAGGATAAAGTCTGAATTTGGCTCACTTAGTTACCCTTTACAGATTTTACCCCCTTATGTTTCCTTCACATTTTTGGGCTAACTGAGCTTCTAGATCAACTCCTATTCACTTGCCACATATTCTTACACATGTCAAGATGTCAAAAAATTTCAGAACCAACCACATATTTCATCACATGACCAAATTTGATACACTTTATCTAAGTCGAGTTCCATTTGGGCTTAATTCAGAGCTGTCTACTTCTTTCCCAATTAATTCATCAATCCCATCCGAATAATCAAAAATCTAAAATATGAAAGTTTTATATCCGCTTCTTAAGATTCTACAAAAATTAGAATCACCTCATTCGAATCTCATATGAAAAATGTATACTTATTACACTAAAACTCGACAGACCAGCCTGAGAACAATTAATCTGGGCAACAAGTGTTTGATTTTTGGTTTTATCACTTCCTCTTGAATTTATATTCTAATTTTAAAAATTTATCTCATTCTAGGTCCGAATTAAACTTATCTAATTGATACCTTGTTACAAATCCCAAAGGTCCATTTATAACTCACAATTACATCTAAGTCTCCAATTCTATTTCCCTAAAAAAATATATTTCCAATAAATTCCCTTAAAATATTCTCAAGTAAAAACTTCATCCTAAAAATTTTGGGCTATTACAAATATAGAAAGCAAAATGTCAATCATTCCCAACTGTGTGCTTCAGTCGACCCAAATATCGTTCAACTAGATGCATTTAACGGAACTATATTAATCCACCTAGTAATACCTTTTGGGGTAAATGTAATGCTAATTGAATGATTACATCAAAAAATGATGGTGCAAAGATTTGCTCTATTTTATATAAAATAGTAGCAATGTCATCTTTCATCTTCCGTAACATATTTCAATTTACTACCCAAGTGCACAAACCCCTAGAAAACATAAGTGTTCAGAAATGGCTACACAGACATTAGATGTTAGCTTCCCATCGATTATAACTTTTGCAAAAATACATGACAGTCATGACTTTTCAGTCCATTACTTTTCTAGTCATTTGGGCTCACCCATCTAGTGATATTTGACAATTTCACACCTTGCAACCATTTACAAAAGTCAATTCTCTCATCTTTGATCATTGTAAAATATGCATGCGGTAGATTATGTTTACCACCTTATTTCCTTCCACTCAATAATGTAGATTATGTTTAATGTCAATTCTCTCAAAATCTTTCCTCGTCTTGATCGTGCCATTCGTCTTCTTGTTAATACTCATCAACATACTCAGTATATTATCACAAATATTCTTCTCTATATGCATTACGTCCAAACTATGTCGCAACATGCAGAACGACCAATATGGCAAGTCAAAAAAATACTACGTTTCGTGCAATTCAATTCTGCTGTGACTTGTTTTCTCTTGCTCTTTTCCCGACGTTTGCCAAAATTGTATGCTTTAACATGTGCCAGCTGTTCCACTATATCATCCACAAACAACTCTGGTGCAATTTTGTGCTTTACTTTTCCATCAAATTTAGCGCATTCTCCTCTCCATGCATGATTTGCAGGTAGATAATGTCGATGACCCATGAACACGTCTTTTGAGAAAAATTTAATCACTCACTCATAATCTCTTTATTACATGTCAGACACACTAACGTCCCTTTAGTAGTCCAACTAGACAGATTCTCATATGTAGGAAAGTCATTTATCGTGCACATTGTCACATCATGCATTTTTTAAAAGATGTCGACGTGGATGCATCATTTATCAGAAATGCTAACTTCCATAACTGTTTTTAGCTCTTCAATCAAAGGTTGCATGAATACGTCAATGTCATTTCCAAGTGATCTCGGGCTGGGATAACTAAAGTTAACAAAAAGTTTGACACTATTGAACCTGAGGTTTCAAGTCTCGTATCTACGTATAGATTTTGATGATAACAAATAAATTCAAAACTCAAGCTCAAGTTGTCTATACATGAAGAGAGCTAAGCATATCAACAAATCAAGTATGAGCAAAAAGAAGATCAATCCTACAAATGAAACTCATAGAGTAATTTTGTACATCTCTTAAAATTTGAAATTGGATTAAGACTCAAAATTAATATTTTCTTATAAAGCATCAAATTGCATTTTTTACATTTGCATAACTTTATTAAAATATTTAATTTCAAAATTTATTATTATTTTTTTACATATGCATAAAAATTTGAATTTATAAGATAATTGATTGTCATCTTTAATATGTGCATGTATTATTTGAAAATCTTGAAAAGTGGTTTTGTATTTTTTTGACAAATGCAAAAGATAGATGATTTTGTTTGAAAATCTTGAATGGTGGTTGTGTATTTTTTTTTTACAAATGCAAAAGATAGATGATTTATTTGAAAATCTTGAAAGGTGGTTGTGTGTTTTTTTGACATATATAAAAAGAAGATGATTTGGTTTGAAAAATAAATCATGCTCATTTTGTCATGTATGAAAAGTAAAAGATTATGTTTGATTTCTTTGAAAAATGAATAGAATTGTCTTTGACAAATATAAAAATGAGATGTTTTCATTTGAATCTTTTGAAAAATGAATAGTGCTCTTATTTGACATGTGAACATTTTCAAATTTGAATATGAAAACTCACTTGCATATAAATAGCTCACTTGAGTTTTACAAAAATTATAACAAGAGCGTATACATCAATTGCTAAGTTTTGCATCATTCTTTCAAAGCTCTTATTCTCTCTTCTCTAAGTTTTGTGCCTTAATTCTTATTGATTTTGAGAGAGATATAGTTTGTGCTGTATTGTTCTTATTTCACTTATTAAGGAGTGTACTCTGATAATCTACCCACTATCAGCTCTTGTATTTGTAAGATGGTGCGTATAACCCTTGTGTGTGTAGAATGTGTTCTATACAGGGAATAGTTGAATCATCAAGTGTGAGATGATTGCAAGTGTAGAGGGTGTTCTACACGGATTCTTTGTAGTTGTGTTACTCAAAGGTGTAATAGATTTTTATCTCCACCTAAAAGAGATTGAATAGTGAATTTAGGATCCTCAAGGGGTAGCTTGAGGCGAAGACGTAGGCAGTGGAGCTGAACCTCGTTAAAATACTGAGTTTGCTTCTTCTTGCCCTTACTCTTTATATTTCCTGCTGCTTTGTATTTTGTTTATATTTTATATTGTGTATTTTATTTATAATTGTTAATTTTTTAATATAACACAATTCACCCCCCCTCTTGTATTAGTCATCTGAACAACAATTGGTATCAGAGCAAGAGTTTTGTTATAAGATTAATTATCTGTTGAGTTAAGATCATATGACTAACATTGTAGCTACATTCGTTGAAGGTCAATCCAATAGTCGGCCTCCGCTATTTTGTGGAGACAATTATACTTTTTGAAAAACTAAAATGAGAATATTTCTTCAGTCTCAAGGTCGTGAAATCTGGAAATATATTGTAAATGGGCCTTATATTCCAACAAAAATTGTTGATGGAGTAAAGGTTAACAAAGAAGAAGAAAAGTTTGATCATGAAGATGATAGACGTTATACAGTGAATGTAATGGCTATGAATTTTCTGTATAATGCTCTTAATGGCAATGAATTTAACAGAATAATGACTTGCAGGACGGCAAATGAAAATTAGGACAACTTGGAAGTAACTTATGAAGGAACTTCGCAAGTCAAAGAATCAAAAATTTATATTCTTATGCATGAATATAAAATGTCCAAAATGAATGATGATGAATCTATTTTCTCTATGTATACTCGTTTTACTAACATTATAAATAGCTTGACAGTTTTTGGAAAAATTTATTCCAACTTGGAGATAGTAAGGAAAATTCTCAACTCTCTGCCAAAAAGTTGGGAATCTAAAATGACGACGATTCTTGAAATTAGGGTCTTCAAAAACTCGAAGTAAATGAACTCATTGGGTCACTTATTACTCATGAGTACACATTGAAAAGAGGAGAAGAATAAGGAAAACAAAAGAAGAGATTGGCTCTCAAAGTTGTTCCCCATAAAAGTGAAAGCGATGAAAATGAGGAAAGCGATGACAAAGATGAAGAAATTGCAATGATCACAAGAAGAATTCAGAGATTTTTAAAGAAAAATAAAGCTCATCCAATGAAATCTTTCAAAAATTTTTCCAATAAGATACAGGTAAAAACGACTCTTTAACTTGTTATAAATACAAAATTCCTAGACATATCAAGGCAGATTGTCCCCAGCTAAAGAAAGATCAATACAAGGGTAAGAAAGTAATGAAAACTACATGGGATGATGATTTAAGTAGCTCAGACAGCGACACAAGCAATGAAAAATCTGTAAATCTTTGTCTTATGGCTAAAGATGATCTTAAGGTAACAAATTTTGAAAATATTGGAAATCCTTCTTATGAAGAATTGCAAAATGTTTTAGAAGCAGTATATGAGGAACTTGAAAAATTGGGTATCAAGTATACAATTTTGAAAAAGAAAAATTCTTCTTTAACAAATTAAATTGATATTTTAATAAGAAAAAATAATATAGTTTCAAAAGATGAAAATAATAAGTTGAAAAAGAAAGTGGATGATTTAGAAAAGATTGTTGAAAACTTTACAAATGGAAAAATAAATTTTGAAAATCTTCTTGATAGTCAAAGATGTATTTATGATAAGGTAGGTTTGGGATACATGCCAAAAGAAAAACTCAAACCCTATAAAAATTTATTTGATAAACCAACTAAATCAAAATTAGATTTTCAAAATTCTTTTCATAATAATAGATTTTTCAAAGAAAAATATTATTACAATCACTCAAGGTTTTCAAATATGTCATATATTATTTGTAATTTTTGCAATAGAAATAGTCATAATTATCATACTTGTCCTATTAGAAGGAAACATACAATGACTATTAAGGCTATATGGATACCAAAGAATCTTGTTTCTTCTAATACCAATAAATAAAGGATCCAAAGAACTTGGGTACCAAGAATTTTTTTAATTTCTTTTGTAGGTATGCATGAAGTCTTCTACAGGTAAAAGTAAATGATTTTTAGACAACGGATGCTCAAGACACATGACAAGCAACCAAACTAAATTCATTGACCTCACTTCTAAAGAAGAAGGAAGCGTGACATTTGGAAACAATTCAAAAGAGAAGATCATGGGAATAGAAGGGACAAATAATACAAATAGTTTCAATCTCAACAAAAAGAATACAATGGAAGAAGTCCAACATGGAGACATCAGGAAAGATCATCAAAACTTAATACAAGATGCAACTAAATAGTATAAATATGTGAAAGATCATATAGTGGAACAAATTTTAGGAGAACCTTCACGAGGTGTAAGCTTTCGATCATCTCTTAGAAATATTTGTAATCAAACTGCTTTTCTATCTCAAATTGAACCCAAAAATATTATGAAGCACTGATTGATGAATCATAAATCTTAGCTATGCAAGAAGAGTTAAATCAGTTTGAAAGAAATGATATTTGGACACTTGTTCCTAGACTCGAAAATCATATTTCTCCTAATCATATTTTTAAGCTCACAAAAGTATTACATGGATTCAAAAAAGCTCCTAGAGCTTGGAATGAGAGGCTTAATAGTTTTTTATTGAAAAATATTTTTCAAAAGGAAAGATCGATACAACTCTTTTCATCAAATATGAACAAGATGATATTCTTCTAATTCAAATTTATGTAGATGATATAATATTTGGTGCTACTAATGAGAATATGTGTCAAGATTTTGCTAAGAGTATGCAGGAGGAATTTGAAATGAGCATGATGTGAGAACTTAATTTCTTTATTGGATTGCAAATCAAACAAGCAAAAAGTGGAACATTCATTAATCAGTCAAAATATATCAAAGAGTTACTCAAAAAGTTTGAAATTGAATGTGCGAAAGTAATTGGAACACCAATGAGTCCAACCACCAAATTTGATAAAGATGAAAGTGGTAAGATAGTTGACTCAAAAATATATCAATGTATGATTGGTAGTTTATTATATTTGACAGCTAGTAGACCTGATATTATGTTCAGTGTATGTTTATGTGCACGTTTTCAATCATCTCCAAAACAATCTCATTTGATTGCTGTTAAGCGCATTCTTAGATATCTTGCCGGTACAACTGACATAGGGTTATGGTATCATAAGCATACTTCTTTCGATCTTATCAGTTATTCAGATGCAAATTATACTGGTTGCAAAGTTAATCAAAAAAGGTACTAGTGGAACATGTAATTTCTTAGGTCATGCACTTGTTTCATGGTTTAGTAAAAAGCAAAATTATGTTGCATTATCTACTGCTGAGGCAGAGTATGTTGCTGCAGGTAGTTGTCGTACTCAAGTTCTTTATATGAAACAACAGCTTGAGGATTTTTAAACTTATGTACAATCACATTCTAATCAAATGTGATAATACTAGTGCTATATATCTTTCAAAGAACCTTATACAACATTCTAGAACTAAGTATATTGAAATTAGATATCATTTTCTTAGAGATCATGTGCAGAATGTCGAGATTGTATTAGAATTCATAAGCACACACGATCAATTGACAGATATTTTCACAAAATCCTTATCTGAATATAGACTATGCATGATTAAAAGAGAAAGAGGAATGATGCATGTCATGAATATCTATTAAATACTTTTATTCTATTATCTCAAATGACCTACAAAAACTTGAGACGTTTAGCCTCATCATTCAAATGCATTTGCTCCTCATAGATCATCATGCCATCATTGTCTAAAGGATTAGGCAATCGAAATGAAGAGGCAAGCAAGGATTTTAAATCCTTATTCTGTTGCTTTAACTCTACTATTTTTTTGTTTGACTCATATACAAGTCGTTGAAGTACAAAGACCGTTTCGCTAAACTTCTCAATTTCACGAGTTTTGGACTGCAACCGAGCGGAAAAAGCAATAATGGAAGATGAGTATCGAGTCCCGAGACCCACAAGCTCATAAATGGCGTCATGATCTGATTTATTAGCCAAATCAGTTTTTTGCTACTTCATGGCACCTACGACAGATGCAGAAATAGATTGATTACGAAAAATACTGAAGGAAAATTGATGAGCCATTACAAAATTGTAGAATGAAAATGCAGACGAATTGCAAATATGAGAATAAAATTTGATACGAAATAGATAAAACTAAGGATTGCTCTTGTAGAAACGAGAATAAGAACAAGACAAACTATCATAACTTCAAATCTCTGCAATATCTCATGTAATAGCCCTAAAAAAATCTTCATCCTAATTTAATTATTTAATTAAATGCTAATATACAAGATTAGTGGTAATTTGTAAAAATAAGCTTTAAAGAGATGGGCCTGAGAATGAGATTTTTGAGGAATGGATCAAGTGAATGGGCCAAGAGAGTAGTGGTGAGCCCATAAGCCCATAGAGTGAGCCCATGGCCCATCAAGTCCATAGTAGAGACACATGTCACTTGGAGAAAAACACTAGAAAATTATCCAAATGCTTGTAGGAAAATTCTAGTTGGTGGATATTGACTAGTAGGTGAACATATGCCATGTAGGATTGAGTGTAGAATCTAATGGAGTGATTTTCCTACCATGGAATCTTGGAGGTACAAGACACCATTCCTTGACTTTCCATTTGAGGTCATAGTGTATAGGGATGTGACAAATGGCATGAAGAGAAGCATGGAAGGAAGGAGCATGGAGGGATTCGGTGGATGCAATCCGTGGGGTGTCTTGGGAGAATTTCATGGGGTATGGCCACCAACAAGTTGATAGGACAAGTGAGGAGTGTGTAGGTGAATAAGGTACAATGTGTAAGAGAGTATGGTGATGTGAAGAGAGGTATGGTGTGGGTGTAGGTGATGGAAATGACAAAAGCAAGGAGAATGAGCAAAGTGGGTTTCGGTGGAGGCATAACTTGGCCGGATCATGCTTTGCTCAATTTCCAAAAAGCATGGCTTTGAGATCACTTGGATGGACATATGAGATGATGGAGGAATGATGGTCGAGTGAAAAGCAAGAAAATGAGTGCTAAACACTCAAAGGAGCCGCCGGCCATAGCAAGTGAGAAGGGAGAAAAGAAAATCCTTCAAGGCATGGCCAAGATTTGATCTTGGAATGGCCTAGAGTTGTCAATCACTCAATCTATCATTGACCATACCTAAGTATGGTAAGAAGTGTACCAAAGACCCTAGAGAAAGGGTTTGGCCGTGTGACCCCATATCCATTTCCCCTAGCTCATTTCACTTGGACACATGCAAGCACCCTCCTATCTCATTCTCTCTTCACCTCTCTGCCAAAACCACTTAAGCCACCTCTACCTTTGTTTCTTCTTCTTTCACCACATAATTTGAAGAATCCTAAATTAGTGAAGCCAAAATCAAGAGTGTTGAGGTGATCAATACATTGGAGAAGGTTAGTGCCTAAATTCATGCAAGCTTAGGAAGAACACACACACACATGTAACACTTTGTTTTGGTTAGAAGGAAATAAGGTTTCCTTTAAGTTTTTGGTGTTTATAGCTAGTCTAATAAGAAATTCCATATGTGTATTTTCAGATTTTAATCAAAAATCTAATAGGAATATTGTAAGTATACTTTCACCTTTTCCTTAACAATTCTTGTATATAGTGGGGTGATCATGCTTGTTGGATTAATGATTGGATTGCCATGTTTGGATTAAATTGCTTATACTTGTCTTTGATATGAATACTCTTGTGTAAATCTCTATGATGAAATAAGCTTAGAATGTGAGTATAGATGATGGATCAAGTATTAGTTGCAAAAAGAAATGAAAAGAATGATTTTTATATGAAATGATGAAGTTGAGGCATGATGGATTTTAGTGTTAAGTTTATAAATTTGGTGTTGCTAAGATAGAATTTATTTGAGGAAATTAGTAATGAAATTGATTTATTCAAGGAAAATATTGTCTTGAGGAAATGAAAATGGACATGGGAATAAAATACATGATTGATATGAATTGAAATGGTGTATATTTGCCTATGGAAAGAAGTAACCACTTGTGCATGATGACTAGTAATGTTTAATTGGAATTTTATGATATTTAAGGTTGAGATTAGAAGATTAAATTATATTGCTTTGTGGTGGATTTACTTAGTTGAGCTTATAGAATAAACTTATGGAAAAGGAAACTTTGAATAAATTAATAGAAGAAAATTTCCCCAAGTTGAAAGGTGAAGGAAGGAAGTTGGAATAAATTAAGTTTGGAGATGAAAATGTCTACTTGGTGGATTAGAGGGTTTCGGTTACCCCTTTCTAAGGATGGTATATGTTTTAACTTTACACTTTTAAATTGTTGGAGAATAATTGGAGTCAAGTGATGAAGGAAAGCCCTAGGAATTTCCCTAGGAAGGTTCGGCCATGATGGGTTGGAGATGGGCCAAGTACCCCACTTCAATCCTAGGCACAAAATTTGGGTGTAGAACATGATGACTAAGTAGGAAGTTGGAAGGTTATCCCTATGAGGAAGAAAAGAGAATGAAATATGAATGCACTCGAGCTTGTCTCGGGTTTTGCATGAAAATAAGTAAGCATTGCATGTCCCATGCATAAGTCATGAAAAGTATATTTTTAAAGTCCAAGATGTTTTTAAGAAAAGAAAAGAAAAGATTGAATTTTTTGAAAGAAAAGAAAAGAAGTAAAGTTTTATAAGAACCCCAAAGGCTGGGACGGGGAAGTGCCCCAGTGGAACTCCCTGTCCACTCAGGATTGTTTAACGTCGAGTGGAAGCCCCTGGGTCGACGAAGAACAGTCAGCGGACCGTGTATGGCTCCAAAAGGTGTCCGGAGCGCGGTAGCACCTAACGCTGGTGGGTGCCAAGGACGGATAAGGTGTAAGGACTTGCCGTTTTATAAGTTATATGACGCACTCACTTTAAGGTGATGCGGTAACCAGCAGGGAACACGTGGTGCTTAGGGGAGCCGTGTTGTGTCTCATATATGTTAAGTGATAAGTCATGACAAGATGGGCTTTCGAGCCATAAGAAAAGATCTGTTTAAGATAAGTGGCGCCTAAGAAAGAATAAAAGATACGAAATGTTTTAAAGAAATTATTTGAAAAGCAATGACATGAAAAGAAGTTGAAAGAAGCGATCCGTATGAAAGTTTTATTAAAAGAAGTCTGAAAGAAGCAAGTCTGTTTGAAAGTTTTCATGAGCATGTGCATGAGTCAATCATTCATCGCATATGCATTAGTTACGAATGTTTTGTTCACTTATCTGTATATTCAAAATGTTTTGGTTTAAGTGCTAGTATACTTGCTGAGATTTCTCCCGAAATCTCACCCCCTTTTTATTATCTCTACTATCGCTCCCTTGGGAACGATAGAAGTTATTACAGGACATGATGGATCCCCGGATTACGACTCTCGAGAAGATGGGTTGGACCCTCATAGGCCCGAATAAGACTGATACTGCTGGGCCAGTGACCCTAGACCTGTTGGGTCAGTGGGCGGCAGAGTCGCTTCCTATGGCGACGTCTTT
The DNA here is from genome assembly GCA_036559045.1 of Platycarya longipes. Classification (NCBI taxonomy): domain Eukaryota; kingdom Viridiplantae; phylum Streptophyta; class Magnoliopsida; order Fagales; family Juglandaceae; genus Platycarya; species Platycarya longipes. The sequence goes on along the minus strand of CM071798.1, from coordinate 30,381,667 downwards.
TTTTGACGACCTCCGCCCTACGGGGTGTTGTTTGGTGCTAGGAGTGGATGGGCTCCTCCACATGGGACGCCTGTTTACGTCATCCTTTGGGATGATGTGTGATGTAGGCCCAGGACTGAGTTTGGACAGTCTTCGTTACAGTCCGGACTTTAAGAAGATAAAAAAAGAACCCGCCTATTAGTATGTTTGGCGGAAGGGGGAGGGAATCGTTATTATCTTTATTTTGTACCACCGATGTATTTTGAGGAAAAATCTTCCCGTTGTTTTGGGAAGTGCTTTTGTATAAAACTGTTTACATTGGTGACCTTAACTTTGATGTATATGTATATGATGCTTAATTTGGGTTTTATTTCGTTAACCATGTGATGTGCGACAGGCGTAAACATTTTGTCGAATGTTTCTGGCTTGACCTTTTTCCGCTGCAAGAAAAAATATATATATATATATATATAACATAAAATAATGCTCTCACACGTAAAGATAAGGGATGACTTCCTTGTGACATTCGTCCCCGGCGTCGCAATTTGCGTGTGAACCCAAGCGCAAGCTGGAGCACCGACATCTCATTTGTCAATAACGTCAAGCGGATTTGAATCTCTTTCCGCATCGAATTGCTAGAGCTAGGCCTTTAGCCTTTGCAGGTTTTATCAGCCACAGGTGACTCCAATTATTTAATTCTCTACAAAATCTCCTTCCGCACAAAATTGTCAGAGTTAGGCCTCCAGCATTTGCAGGTTTAGTCGGAAACGGGTGGCTCCAATTATTAAACTCTCTATAGTTTCTACTAATGCACCGTTTTATTTAGTTATTGGTTATTGTGGGAAGAAATCTTACTGAAGCCAATTGCGGTTCCTTTTTAATGATGCCAAAAAAGGGAAAAGTCTTATACTAGTATTATACTACCATGTTATATATGCTAGAATCATGTCTATATTTTATTTGAAAAACTAACGCATATTTTCAGGGGGAGTTTAAGTATTACTGCAGGTCGCAAATTTCTATTAAGTAAATGTCATCATCAAAAAGAGAAAGATTGTTGAACCCAAGATTTCAAATCTCGTATCTACATATAGATTTTGATGATAACAAATAAATTCAAAACTCAAGCTTAAGTTGTCTACGTATGAAGAGAGCTAAGCACATCAAGAAATCAAGCATGAGCAAAAAGAAGATCAAGTCTACAAATGAAACTCATAGAGTAATTTTATACATCTCTTAAAATTTGAAATTGAATTAAGACTCAAAATGAATATTTTTTCATAAAGTATCAAATTGCATTTTTTACATTTGTATAACTTTATTAAAATATTTAATTTCGAAATTTTTTTTTTTTTTACATATGCATAAAAATTTGAATTTGTAAGATGATTAATTGTAATTTTTAACATGTGCATGTGCTATTTGAAAATCTTGAAGAGTGGTTGTGTATTTTTTTGAAAAATGCAAAAGATAGATGATTTTGTTTGAAAATCTTAAAGGGTTGTTGTGTGCTTTTTTTTTACAAATACAAAAGATAGATGATTTGTTTGAAAATCTTGAAAGGTAGTTGTGCGTATTTTTGACGTATGCAAAAAGAAGATGATTTGGTTTAAAAAATAAACCATACTCATTTTGTCATGTATGAAAAGTAAAATATTTGATTTGATTTCTTTGAAAAATGAATAGAGTTGTCTTTAATAAATATAAGAAGGATATGTTTTTATTTGAATCTTTTGAAAAATAAATAATGCTCTTATTTGACATGTGAACATTTTCAAATTTGAATATAAAGACTCATTTAAATAGCTCACTTGAGTTTTGTAAAAATTATAATAAGAGCTTACACATCAATTGCTAAATTTTGCATCATTCTTTCAAAGCCATTATTCTCTCTTCTCTAAGTTTTGTGTCTTAATCCTTATTCATTTTGAGAGAGATATAGTTTGTGCTATATTGTTCTTATTTCATTCATTGAGGAGTGTACTCTGATAATCTACCCAATATCAGCTCTTGTATTTGTAAGAGAGTGCATATAACCCTTGTGTGTGTAGAATGTGTTTTACACGGAAAATAGTTGAATCACCACGTGTGGGGTGATTGCAAGTGTAGAAGGTGTTCTATACGGATTCTTTGTAGCGGTGTTGCTCAAAGGTGTAATAGATTTTTATCTCCACCTGAAGGAGATTGAATAGTGAATTTGGGATTCTCAAGGAGTAGCTTGAGGTGAGGACGTGGGCAGTGGGGCTGAACCTCGTTAAAATACTGAATTTTCTTCTTCTTGCCCTTACTCTTTATATTTCCTGCTGCTTCGTATTTTGTTTATATTTTATATTGTGTATTTTATTTATAATTGTTAATTTTTTAATATAACCCAATTCACCCCCCCTCGTGTTAGTCATCTGGGCAACAGACACTTTCATACACCTTCATGGTAGAAGATTGTAAGGAATCAACACTACAGGCCATGTGCTATATAACTTATACCCATATTACCAAAGGGATTGAATCCATCGGTTGTGACTCACAAGCGCATGTTACAAGCTTCGTTCCCAAACTCTAGGTATTAATCATCAAAAGATTGCCAGGCAAGTGAGTAGTTGGGTGCCTCATATATGCATCATCTTTAACTCTTTTCTCCTCGTCTCATCACGTTTTTCTTACCCTTCCACCTCAACTTTCCGTATACAGGACATGCATGTTTCTCCTCATTTTCCGTCTAGAAAAAAAAAACACCATCATTCTTGCAATGCCACACATTTTCTAACAAACATGTCTAAAGGTTATGAATTACACAATATGTTTTGTTTGAAGATTATTTGTTAATGTCTTATAATTACTCATACTATCTTTGTATGGGATTCATTAGTAGGTTATGAATTCTTGATATACTATAATATCTTAATGGTACTTGATGTCTAACATGTTGTAAATTGTATAAGATACTTTGTTTAATATATTTAAAATTGTCTCTAATATATTATTACAATTCCACTTGTCATGTATATATCTATCTAAGTTTATAATTGGTAGTTAAAATATTTACTATTACCTCGTGTCTTTGTTTAATATCACTACTAGTTAATATTAATTACATATTAATAAGCTACAATAGTGTGTATGGTATAATTAGCTATTACACTATAATGTCCCTAAAGTCTTAAAAGAAGTTATATGTCTATTTTAAATTTAGCATACATACTATATTTATTCAATTTTTACAAACTTAGTATAAGGGTATAAGTCAAATACGTGTTTTAAACTTAGATAGATATATTCTAATATATTCACATATTCACAATATGCACAATATTCACAATTCTAATATTTTCACGTATCCACAATATAAACAATATTTTCACAAATTCACATATGCACAATATTCACAATATTTCCAAAATTGTTCACATATTCACAATATTTTCACATATTCACAAAATTCACACATTCACAATTTCACATATACAAAATAATCACAAAATATTTCAAAAATCACATCTTACATGCTACTATTCTAAAATCACAATATATATTATAAAAAAATCACAAATCATCACAACAATCACAATGTTTCATGAAAAACAATTAATCACAACTATTGAACAATAAATATACCTATCTACACTCGATAGTGAAGTACTAAATCCACAAAAATTTCCTTCCAACTTGACACTCTGTAAATTCATTCATAATAAAATAAACAAGGATTAGTTTACAATATTTACAAATACTCTCCAAATACACAAAGGAGAAAAACTCACAAAAAAAATATAATCTTACCACTCTTCAACACCACAACACTTTCTCCCTCATTTTAACTCTCTCATTCTAACTCTCTCACTCTACCAATCTTTCACTCACACTCTCCCACTCTTTGACTCCCTCAACACTACTGCACATAGGAAGGGCAAAATCTATTAAAAATTGTTCCTCCCATGCGTGTTATACCTAATCTAACTAATTTAAAGAAATGTTCGAACGTTCAAGTGAAATGTTCGAATGTAAAAAGGGCTGCTTTTTTCATTTGCCACGTTCGTTTTAAAAGTATCATTCGAATGTTTAGTAATACCGTTCGAATAATACTTTTCGTCGGAGATCACAATTAGATGGGAATTTTCTCACATTTTTCATAACGTCCGAACATACAACAAATACACATTCGAACGTGATTATGAATCTTAAAGCTGTAATCGAGCCGAGTCGAGCTGAACTTTAACTTGTTGAGGTCGAGCTTGACTCAAAATAGTCGAGTTCGAGCTCGAATTTTTATTTATTTTTTGTTCAAGCTCGACTCAATAAACTAAATTTTCAACTCGAGCTCAAGCTCGAACTTGTCCCATAAACGAACTCAAGTCGAGTCGAGCTCGAGCTTAATTTTTTTAAAACTTTTTTAATAAAATTTAAAATTTAAAAATAAACAAATAAATAACTAATCAAAAATTAATATTAATATCTAGCTAGTTGATATTTATTCATCATAACAATATGTTATATGCTTATATATATTATAAATAAATACACATAATATGATAGCATATACGTATTTCACATGCTTCCCACGTACTAATATATGAAATTATTAAATTTTATAGACTAATTATTGTTTAAATTATAAAACATAACTATGAAGTATATTCATCATATAGATATAAGTAATAAGATTACATATTATGCATATTTAATTATAAAAATGCTATATTTATATTATTAGCAATACATATATATATATATATAACATATATGTGTATATATTTATCAATATATAAATGAATTTTAATCTAATCGAGCTAACGAGTCGACTCGAGCATAAACGAGCGAGCCTTAGCCGAGTCGAGTCGAGTTTTATCAGATATGTGTCATTTACTAATTGAGCGGGTATCTGCTTTCACAAGCGAGTTTTTTTTTTCACGAATTGAGTTCGATTCGAGTTTAACAGAGCGAGTACCAAGCAGGCTATCGAGTAGCCTGATTCATTTACAACCCTAATTATGATTATGTGTGCAGGCAAACTTTGTGTAATGTTTGTGCGATAATTTTTCCACTAAATTTTATTCATGTTCGAACATTACAGCTTAACATTCAAACATTTAGGTGACATGTTCGAATGTTGTTTTGTTAGTTCGAACGTATAGAATAAAATATATGTATGGCTTATTATATAGTCTATACTATATTCTATAATATACTAACACTATATTATACTATAAGTAATATATATATATATACGCTATAAGTGATATATTATATGTAATATAGTAATATATATTATATATAGTGTGATATATTATAAGTTTTATAAGTATTATATAGTTATGTAAATACTAACTAATATATATATATATGTATATAATATATATATATATAACACAATCACAATCATAATGTGTCCTAAGTCTGTACATGTGGCAACATTTGAACGCTATGTGGTTAGGTTCGACCGTAAATACATTAATCTTATTAAAGTCTACACTGCATTTCTATGGAGGCATTTCACCATTTTTTGTGTATTCGAGATTTAAGAAATGGCTAAGGCAACTTAGCCATTTTTGTCTTGTAACGTTCGAACGTATAACAGTTAAAATTCTTAACCATTATATAGTCACGATCGAATGTTAAATTCTCAACGTTCAAACGTTAATTGTTGCGTTCGAACGAATATGCTACATGTATGCATGCATGGTTGGGCGTTTGAATGTAAATTACCACATTCGAACATACGCGTAATGTTCAAAATGGTTATTATTGTTCGAATGTTAACCTTTCAGTTTCCACAATTCGAATGTACATGTATGAAATTTTAATTACAGTTACATTCGAATGTACCTAATTGATATGTTTGAATGTAACTTTTAATTTGTTTATTCTATTAAAACATGTTCGAACGTCGTTTTGTTATTATAACCTTCGAACTTAATGTAGTTTACGTTTGAAAGTGGGAAATAATGTTCGAACGTATGTAATTCAAACATTTATTTTGATAGGTTCGAACATTAATCTAGAATAGTTTAGATACACTTCCAAAGATGGTTATCTAACATTTGTTTATGGTTTTTTTTTTCTTTCTAGGACATATCTCACCAAACAATTACCAGGAAATTGGGGAGGGAAGGAGTCGGTCTAGACATTGTTCAGCTCGGGGCTTAAACTATTATGACTGAACGAGAGATCCTCTTATAAACGAGTTTGATGAGCTCAGATGGGAGCGGAGTAGCCTTAGAGACGTCTCCCTCAGTAGAGGCTAGAGAAATATTTGCATGGTGAGAGTAGGCATTCCCCTCCATTGTCCGAGAGTTCTACATGGGGTTGTCCTCCATGCGTCAAGATGCATCCTACCATACAATGATTATATTAGTGTTCCTATCTAGATGTTTTTTGACCTAATTGATGATGTACTCGGAATCCAGCTAGTACCTAAGACATTAGCCACATTAGATGCTCAAATCAATGATATAGCGGTGGTAGGCACTGTCCACGCCTCTGCTTACGCTTGAGATCAGAAGCAAATAGAGACGTTGGGGATAAACAACACAAGGAAGTTCACCCCTAGTTCTTACTTAAGTTCGAGCATGCATTTTAAAACTAAAAGCATTGCATAGAAAATCTCGCAGTAGAAATGGTCAAACCATTCTAAATTTAGGCAAAGACTTAGAATTTCTTGCCTTACTTCACATGGAATAACAAATTTAAGATCTCAAAATAAACTTCATATTAATAGCATTGCCAATTGTCTCAGCTTTCACAAAATAAGCATGTCCCAGAACATCGGGACCCATCCAAAATATAATAACGATATAAACATGCAACAAAATCCACGTACTGACCCCCACAACAGTCCACTATCTCAGGGCTCATCCTTAACCTCTTTAACCCCGAGACCATGTAGGACTTGCCCCAGGCCTATCTGACCGCAATGCAGGAGACTTGTCCCTGCCTTTGAGGTATAAACGCAGTCCATAAATAAAGACCCGTCGGACCCCAAAGAGAGACAGCACCCGGTGCATTGCCGTTCGGCAACCTTGTAGAGCACCTTCCATCGCATGTCTTCTATAAAATGGCTATACAAGATAGGGCTCATCACATCAAAAGGTGGAGAGATCACCAGCCCATCAGTGGGCTGGTGACTCCCTCTTAGCGTCAAGGTCGTCGTTGTCATCTCTTGCAACTACTTCTATCGCTCTAACATGAGATGATAGTGAAAATATAAAAGGATGAGATTTTGAGAAATCTCAGTAAATACACAACTATATCAACAAGACCATCGCAAGCATACATATAAGTGAATAACAAACAGAACGTGTGTCATGCATGTGCGACTCATGACTTAGCAAATGCATGTGCTCATCAAGACTTTCATAAAACTTGACTTTCTTTCAATCTTGATTTATATACTTGCTTTTCATAAAAAGGGTTCATCGTATGATGTAATTCCTTTGAATCATGCTTTAAAAAAATCCTTTTTGTAAAACCTTTTCGTTTCTTTAATCTTTTCTTATCTTAGGCGCCATATACATATTATTTCATTCTTGAGGCTCGAAAGTCGTTCTTGTCATCACTTCTTATTAGACACCTCACGGTTCCCCTATGCACTATGTGTTTCCCAAGTAGTTATCGTCTCACCCGACGACCACTCAAGCCTAAGTAAATATGTTATGCGTTACTGCAACACTCGCAGACTACTCAAGTCAGGACGACTACGTTATCTGCTCTTCTTCACTTGGTAACCACTCAAACCGAGCGACTACATCATTGTTCTTATAACGATAAGACAAAAGCTGACACCATCCTTGAGCACCCACTAGCATTAGGTGCGACCACGCTCCGGACACTTTTTGGAGTCATACATGGTCCGCCGACTGTTCTTTGTCGACCTAGGGATTTTCACTCGACTTTAAACATTCTTGAGTGAACAGGGAGTTTTACTGGAACACTACCCCGTCTTAGCCTTTAGGGTTCTTATAAAAACTTTAATTCTTTTTCTTTTTCTTTGGAAATATGTTTGACTCAAAAACATGATTTTCATGTTTCATGCATGTGACATGCAACCTTAGCGCTTAACGTGTGAATTATGGGACTAGTTTCAAACGCACACTTTGTCATGCATCATTGACAAGTCAACCACCACATGATTTCATCTATACTTCATATAAAATCACACAAATAGACTTACAAAGCAAATAGGGGTTGTGACGACCCCAAAATTATCATACTTTGCTTTTATTTAATTATATATATACGACATAGTGACTTAGGCAAATTGGTGGCTAAAACCTTAAGAAGATGGACTTAGGAGTTTAAGGGCCTTAAGGCCATAGCAAGAGTTTTGGGCCTAAGTGGGGGAAAGACAAGCCCATAGGTCCATGAGAGGAAGTCCACTAGTTAACCCAAGCTCATGCTTAATGACACATGTCAAGTTAGGAGAAGTTTAGTAAGTTAAATCAAGACTAGTAGTTGAGAGAAGAAAACGCTAGTAGGTGAGATAATTGACTAGTTGTTTGGTTGGAAAAAGGAAAGAGAAGACATGAGTGGAATCTTCCATCTTTTCCTACCTAGATAAGTGTGTGAGGTGTAGGATTTTACCAAATAAGATCAACATGAGATCCTACCATATCTAGTAAAATGATGAAATAGGATTTGAGAAGATTTGGAGATGAGAAAAGAGAGAAGGGTTTCGGTGGGGGCTTTGGCCGAATGGCCTTAGGGTTTTCTCACCTAAACATTTCCAAATCTAGATGGAAGGGACATGTAGGATTTGTGTAAGATTGGATGAGACATGATGTGTAAGAAGGTGTAAGAAGAAGTGACATGAGATGTGAGTTGATGGATCAAAAAGTGGAAGGAAAGGAGATGAAGGGTTTCGAGTATGGCCTTAGCCGACTCCCCCTCCCCTTGTTTGACCTCCTTTTTGCCACCAAATCTAGGTTATAGATTTGTGTAAGAGTGACATGACAAGCTTGTGTGAGATGTGAGGTGATTGGTTGATGGAAAGAGCATGTGACAAAATGGAAATGGGAGTGAGATGAAGAGAGGGTTCGGATGGAGGCCATGGGATCCGAAACCGACTTGTGTGTTCCCCCAAAAATGGATTCTCAAATCCTTTGGAATGACATGTGAGAGGATTGTTGGGGAGACAAGAGGTGATGTGAGATGATGGAAAGGGGTTCCAACCCTAGAGAGGGAGGCTGACCATGAGGAGAGAAAGAGGGAACAAATCTCCAACCTAGGATGAGCTAGATTAGGATTGATGTGATCAAGTGATGGGAGTCACTCAAAGGTCTTTCAAGCCCATCACAAGTCACCCAAACCTAGGGGAATGAGTGGCCTAGAAGCCTAACAAAGTGCCTTGGCCGAATGGCCTAGTTTCCTCACCCTTTTGGCTTGCTCATTTCGGACACACACACACACATCCCTCACTTTGCACCTCACGGCAACTCCTCCCCATTTCCCTCCACTTTGCTTCACTTCTTTTCACCACTTAGACACCTAAATACTCCAAGTTAAGAAGGAGAAAAAGATAGTGATTGTGGAAGGAGGAGAAACCTAGAAGAGGTAAGCAACTTACTTGCTTTAAGATAAAACCTAAAAGCATAAGGAAGAAACCTATGTTCATGCTTTCCAAAAAGAAAACCTTCTCTTTGGAAAATGGTAAATTTTTATCATGTTCTAACTAAGTATTTCTTTTATTTTCAGAAGTTATATAAGATAGCTAGGAAGATTGGTAAGTATATCTTTACTTCGCCTTTAGCATTTTTAGTATATTTTTTAGTGAATGTGTTTGAATGTGTGTATATGCTTGTATTGTTTGGTTACTTGCTTAGTATTGCCATGATGAAACTTTGTGGGTAGAAATGCTATTTTGGTTAGAATCCATGTGTAGAACCCATGATCTTCTTGGTTAAAGAGTTATGAGATGATTGATGATCTTGATGGTTTGATGAGAAAAAGCATGTAAGCATGAAGATGTTGAGCTAGTTGAGCATTGGTGAATATGGGATATATGCATATATGTTATTTGAAGAAGTATCTTGATTTTAGTTGTAAATATCTTGCCTATTAAAATGCCATGCTAGGATGAACATGTATAAATTATTGATGGAAACTAGTTATATTGATCTTGGAAGGTCAATACATCATTGTTGCTTGATGGTTACTAAAAATGTATGCTTGTGGAGTTATGTTTGGAGGATTCTTTTGAAGTGGGAAATCTTGAAGTTTTAATTCCCTCTTTATTTAATATTCATATTCGGATATTTTGGAGAAGTAGAAATATATATATTGGGAGAAAGACATGTATGGATTCGGTTTCACATAGTGTATTCAAGTAAGACCTTAGCCTTGAAGGGCTAAGAAAAGGAAAATGCAAAACTTAAGAGCTATAGGTTTTGGGTTTGACCCCTTGTGAGGCTAAGAAATTGTTTTATATATATGGAACTAAGGCTAGACGGTGTTAGGAAGATCAATGGAAGAAAAGAACATCAATGAGAGACAAAGTGGATCTCGGCCCAAACCCTAGGGGTGGAGGCCGAGCACCCCATTCACCCTAATGCACTCGTTCCAGTGTTTTTGCATAAGTATGAGCTAAGAGGAAGTAGGTTTTGAAGGAAGAACGACCAAATGTGTGTACTCGAGTTCGTCTCAAGTTTTGCATTCACAAAGTTGAAAGTTGCATGTCCCATGCATAAGCACGAAAACCCATGTTTTGAGTAAAGTATGTTTTCGAAAAAAAAAATGAGTTAAAGTTTTATAAGAACCCCAAAGGCTGGGACGGGAAAGTGTCCCAGTGGAACTCTCTGTTCACTCAGGAGTGTCTAAATTGAGTGAAAACCCCTAGGTCGACGAAAAATAGTCGGCGGACCATGTATAGCTCCAAAAGGTGTCCGGAGCGTAGTCGCACCTAATGCTAGTGGGTGCCATATAAGTGGCGTTGGCTTAGGCCTCGCCATCTGATAAGGTTGTAGTCACTCGGAGAGAAATCCCCGAGTGAAGAAGAGCGCAAAGGGGCGCAAAACGTATTCACCTAGGTTGACTTGGTCGCCAGGTGTGACGGTAACTAGCAGGGAGCACACGGTGCATAGGGAAACCGTGAGGTGTCCAAAATAAGAAGTCATGACGAAACGAAAAGGGCTTTCGAGCCATATATGATATGATATGATAAGTGCGCGCCTAAGATAAGAAAAGATGAAAGTTTTGAACAAAGTGTCTTTTGAAAGATTATGCATTAAAGAAGCTTTGTTATGAAATTTGACCAAGTATGTTTTGGAAAATGAGAAAAGGATGAGAAATATGAATTTTGTCACGAGCATGTGCATCGGTCTAAGCATGAGTCCCATGTAAATGCATACGTAAGAAATTATTTGTTATTCACTTGACTATATGCTTAAAATGCTTCCGTTAAAGTATAGATGTACTTGCTGAGATTTCCCCCGAAATCTCACCCCCCTCTTTATGTCCTTACTATCCTTCCCTCTTAGGAACGATAGAAGTACTTGCAGGTGAGGATGACTCTACCGAGTACAACCCCCGTGATGACACCTCGGATCCTCAGGAACCCGATTGAGGCTGCCTTTAGGGGACCAGTGACTCTGAACCTCCCGGGTCAGTGGGAGGTGAAGTCACTAAAGATGACCATGTACAATTCTGTCGGTTTATACCCTGCGGGGTGTTGCTTGGTATTAGGGGTTGACGAGTCCCTTCACTTGGGACGTATTTTTGGACCGCCTTCTAGGACGATTTGTGAGGTAGGGCCTAGCATAGACTGGGATCGGCTTCGCTGGGGCCTGAACCTTGAGAAGGTGAAGAAGGAACCCATCGGTTGAATTTATGGGCAATGTTAAGACCCATATTATTTTGTAACGCCCTGTATTTATGTTTTCGGTAAAGTCTTCCCGCCTGTGAGAAGCACTATTTTGATTACTTGGACAAGTTATGTAATTTTTTGAAATCTGGGCTATGTATGATATTATGTTTGGGATCCATAGCGTAACCATGTGATGCATACTTATGTAGAAGGCTTGACCTTTTTATTCTGCTGCGAGAACCTTTCTTTGCGTTGTTCGTCCCCGACGCTTCTATTCACGTGCGATCCCAAACGTGGGTTGGGGCGCCGCGCCGACAGGGGCTCTTGGCCTCCACCACCAAGGTTGGGTCGAGACCCCTTCAAGGCCACTTCCTAAGATTTTCTTCCTCTATACTCCTTCATATACTCTCCAAGCTCTAATAAAATTAACTAAACATTTGTAGCACCACTAAGAAGGGTTGACCGAACCCTATAGTCCTTAGGATTAATATTTTAATAACTTTTCTTTCCATCAAAGTAATACACTTAATTCTACATGTGGAAACCGAACTATCATGCTATGGAATCCTCCTAGTTTTCATGCTTCTAACTTTCCAAGTATTCAAGGCTTAATCATCATCTAAAAGAATGGTTGATCATTTTAAAACTCACCCTTAAAAACCCTCAAATCCAAAACCCCTATATGCACCAATCTAATCTTTTTCAAACTCCAAACTTTATCTTAACATGCATGCATATTATCACCATTCATAATATCAATCATGCTACATTCACCCTTTGCAACAAAGTAACTAAATCAACCAATGTAATATAACATTTTACCTAGAATGATACATTAACCAAGCATAGATTTTTGTTACTAACTAAACAAAGCATTTCTTCAAGTAATCTAACCTAGCATTATCCACATCCAATAAGCTTAATCTTAGTCATGCATGCATTTTATCACTATATACCATATCAATATGTTTCATTTTCCTTTGCATCAAATTTACTAAATCCATCACCATAATATAAATTCAAGCCTAAAATAACATATGACTTAAGCATGGATGTATAACTAAATCAACAAAGCACATCTCCTTCAAGAAAGCTTAGCATGGTAACCTAGCATCACCAAACATCCAACAAGCCTTAATCTTAATCATGCATACCTTTTATCACTATATACCGTATCAATATGCTTCATTTTCCTTTGCATCAAAGTTGCTAGATCCATCAACATAATATAAATTCAAGCCTAAAATAAAATATGGCTTAAGCATGAACTTGTAACTAAATAACCAAAGCATTTCCTTTAAGAAAGCCTAGCATGGCATCATCAAACATATAACAAATAATACAACCACATTCACTCAAATATATATACAAGAAATGGTAGAGTTAAGATAAGAATGCACTTACAATACTCCAAGTAGGATTAGAATCTTGCTTAGAATCTTGCTTACCTCCTCAAATGTGCTTCCCCTCAAGAAAACTTGCTTCAAGCTCCACTAAACTTAGGATATTCTAGTGTTTAGAAGGTGGAAGAAAGCAAGGCAAAGTGAAAGTAGAGAGCGAAGCTTGTTGCTGTGAGGTATGGAGTGAGAGGATGTGTGTGCAAGTGAAACAACAATGTGAAAAAGACCAAGGCATTAGGCCATTAGGCCAATCAGCCAATCGGCCATGAGGGTTTCTTAGGCTTCTAGGCACTTATTTCTCTAGTTTTAGGATTGAACTTTGATGGGTTGAAGGACCCATTTAATTGACTTCCATCACTAGATCACATCATACCTAAATCTAGCTTGCACTTAGGTTGGGAGCTCTTTCCTTTTTCCTTCCTATGGCCAATGCATATCAAGGGTTTCAGGCCCTCCATTTCTTTCACATCACTCCACACACACTTACCTATCATCTCATTCCACAAGATAGCAAGATCAAAATATTGGGGAATGGAGCATGCAACCTTCAGCTAAGCACTTTCCAAGCCATACCAAAACTCATCTCTCCTCCTCCTTTATTTTTCCTTCCTCTCATGTGTTCCATTAATCACCACTCGACCTTACTCTCTTACACACACTTTTCTCATCATCCTTACACAATCCAACTTGTCCATTCACTTAAATTTGGAAAAAACCCTATGAATACACAAATGGAATGGGTGGCTAACTCCCTCGCCCGAAACCATGCTTCCCCTTCCATCCACCTTTCTTATTTCCAATGATGTTTCCCTTACTCAATCAATCATCTACCATGCCTCCACATGTCTTTTCAAGATCTCACATTTGGATTTACTCCCTTGGGAAACCCTATAGGGGTTCAGCACTCCCCATCTCCCAACTACCCAAAACATGCTTTTTCTCCCTACACTTCCACTCTTCCACTTCTATCTTCACCAAATCTAGCATGTGTCCTTTAACTAGATTTGGTATGATCCTAAGGAGACTAAATGGAAGATCTCCTTCTCCCTTACACGTCTCCCAAGCAAATCCAATAATGAGAAATCTTATCTTGGCTTTCACACTCCTTCCTCCAAGAAAACAACTAATCAGCTCTTCAACTACTAGTATTTTCTTTCTCATACCTACTACTAGTCTTTGAAGACTTACTAAAACTCTCCTAGGGTGACATGTGTTTCCATGCATGGGCTTAATTGACTCATGGATCCTTCTCATGGGCTTATGGACTTTGATACACTACTTTGGACCAATACCCTAGTCTATACTTCCCAAAGCTCAATTCTAAGCCCATGCCTCCATCCTTACCAACTTAAAATACCAATATTATTATTATAAGAAAATAATTAAATAAAATAATGAGAAATGAAAATTTTGGGTCATCACAGGCACCACCGATGTAGATGTTACATCATTATTGGCCCAACTGAGTCATCATCAGCCAAAAATGCAAGTCGATTAGAGGCTAAGGCTACTAACCCTGAGGCTCAGAATGACGAGATGAGAATTTCTACATCTTCACTAAGAGAGGTTGTGATCCTATCGAGAGGAAGAATGCCTTTAACGATAGATCAACTTTCGTTCTTTTGCATGTTGTAGTTTATTGTGGTGCATAAGCCCTCATTTAGCCGGATGTGCGCTTAGTTCCTGATACGAGTGGCACATGGAGATCCCATCGACTTGCCGTTGCGCATCTTTGAGTGGATCCATCATGAGGCGATCATATTATCCACAGACAACCTCCCATACAACCTCATTATCAGCCAGCTATAACTGGCTCAGAGAGTACCACTCCAGCTAAATGCGTGTCTTAGATCAAATGAGTTACATCGACATGTGCATATATCAGAGGAGCATCAGATAGGAGAGGGCGCATGGTCGACATTAGCCGCACTCTGTAGTGGCTCTTGCTCCTCAGACCCAACTCAAACCTAGACTCGGCATGGGTAGTGGTAGTGAGCAGCCGCCGAGTACATCTAGGGGAACCGTGTGGCCTGCTTGGGTTGATGGGGTTATCTTAGCTTACTGTGCACATTGATGCAACGGTCGATAGGAAGAATGTGGTTATGAACAGTGACTGAGCTTTCTGATCGTGTAGATCCTCAACGAGAAGGTTGACAAATACTATGAGGAGATGTGGGCCAATGATTTTGTGAACAATGCATTAAACTGAACGTTGTTTGTGAAATTCTTATCATATATATTTTGCTTTTAATTTGTTTGATAAGTTTGTATATGTATTTTTTGTAACTCAAGTTGGGATAATTAGTTCTTTAATGTTAACTTATCCAACTTAAAAATTAAATCATTGCACTTCAAATTTCAATTTTTCTAAATTTAAAATATCCAATTGAAAAGTAGGAGCCCACACACCGCTGCCCAGTCCACGTCCGCCCCCCGAATGGCGAGTTGTGCAACCTTGCCGGGCCCATGCTGGGACGGGAACCCCCATCTAGCCCCATTTTGATGTTTCCTAAGTTTCTGTCAGTCCCATCTTGCCATCTTGGATCTTTTTGGAAACCTTTACCACGTCTTTCTCCTCTTGGCACAAACCTACCCTCACAAGTCAATGAAGTTTGATCCTCTTCATCTTCGAACTCATCCTCGTGGTCATCATCAACATCATCCATGGGCGTGCGCCTTTCTTACCTTCTAGCATTAAAGACTCTTTGGAGACGCCCCTCGCACCAAGTAGCAATGACAAAGTCTTGCTTATCCATTCGATCTTGAATCTCATTAAACAATACATTCATGTATTCAAATTGTTGTTGCATAGTCTACAACACGAAGAATGAACCCTACATTCCTTCGTTGTTTAATGTATCGCACCTGGAAGACATTTTTTAAACTACAAAGAAATGTCAGAAATAATTCCTCACAATATTTTCTCATGTGTTTACACTCAAATTATGTCACTCACACTTGTGCTTCACTCTTAAATTGGCTTTTTTTTAAATATTAGTCTCACAGTCTCTTACCTTTTTCCACTCATAGCTTCCCCTTTTCAATTCTTTGTTAAACTAATAAACTTCATCAATAAATTCTTAACTTGTAGTGTTTAAACCAATACCAACAGCAACAAAAGAAATTATAGAAACAATGAATCAAAGGAAAAGTTAAAGATCATATTTAATTTAATGAAAGAACTAAAACTACCAAAGTCACGATTTAGGGAAAAAAATAACTTTGATAAGTACTGTGGTATCTTTTGCTTCAGTATCCCCCATTTTTTTGCTTTTTTTTTAGTCTTTTTTTTTGGTGATCTAATAGTAACGGAACATGAATAAGGAATAATGAATATAGAAAAGGAACAAGATAGGATGTTAACTGAAAAATCGAAGGATGGTGTAAACCTGATTTTAGAACCTAAGCTCTGATTACCAAATGTTGAAAACCTCAACTGTTTCGCTTTTTGAAATCCAACAAACGATATTGGAATACTTGCCCAAGAAAAACCTCACCCAACGTTTATAAATGAAATGTGAACCGAAAGTATAAAGTAACAAACCTCAACCCAGTGACTAATGAAATCACGAATGAAGGAATAAAATTTGAACACCACAAAGAAAAATCCTTGATAAGTTTACAAGTTCCCTGAAAAACCAATAGGAGAAACAAACTCACTTTTCTTTTTATTTCAAATTCAATGTTCCTTGTATATGGAGCAATGCTAGGGATCCCTACTTGGGGATCTCTACTTGGGACATTTTTTTTTTTAATTTGTTTTACACAATTTTTGTAAAGTGTTTTAAAATACTATTGTGATTTTTTTATATTTTAAAAAATGTTTTAAGATGTTAAAAAAATCATGTAAATAAAATATACATCTTTTAACATCTTAAAACACTTTTTTATTTACATGATTTTTTTTAACATCTTAAAATATTTTTTAAAAATATAAAAAAATACAATATTGTTTTAAAATACTTATATGAAAATCATGTAAAAAAAATTTGATCTAAGTAGGAATCTCAAAGTAGGGGCCTCAAAGTAGGGATCCCTAGCATTTTTCATTACAAAGAGTACATACTATTTATAATGAAAATAAGACTAGAAATCAACTTCTTTCCAGCCTTACACACAAGGAAATGAGACTAATTTGGTTCCAAAATAGGAAAGTAGATAAAAAGGACTAAAAATATAAGTTTAAAATTTAATACTAATTTTGGTCTGAAATTTAGCAGCTCCTCCATACCAATAGTAGACTGAAATGGGTAAGGAAATTACGTTTAAAGAAGGTTTGAAATAGGCAAGTCAATCAGCCAACTAATTAGTCTGAAATTAGAAAGTAATCAACCACTTTCTTCTTCTAACTCCATGTCCAAATCAAGCAATAATCAGCCCTTAATCCATGCCATTTTCCAAGGAAAATTGTAATAATCTGAATTTGCACTTTTTTTTTTTTATTTCCTAATTTAATTATAATTTTTTTAGTTATTTTGGATGAACCTTTGAGAATTTTAAGAAGGTGTCAACTAGAGAAATTTAATTTAGATCTAGAAAAAGGTAAATTTTTAAAGTTTGAGAAAGAAATTCAAGAGGAAGTAATATAACCAAAGATCAAACACTTGGTGTATCCGGAATGAACTATTGGGTTGATCTGTCGTATTTTCGTGCAGTGAGCATAACTTATTCATATAAGGTCTAAATGAGGTGATTATAATTTTTATAGAACATTAAGAGGAAGATATAAAACTTTCATGTTTTGGATTTTTGAAGATAAAGAATGAATCAATGACTAAATCTGGTGTGAAGTGAACGGACAGGAATATGAGTTAACTGGTAACTGACTTAGATGAGTTGTCTTGTATTCGGCCATGTGACGAAAATTGTGATTGGCTACCAAACTTTATAAGGTCTTGACATGTGTGAGAACATGTGACAAGTTGATAAGAATTCATCTAGAAGCTTTGGTGGGTAAGAAAACAAAGGAAAATAAATGGAGAACTCGGATTAGGTGTTCTCAGGTGAGTTTTGACATGTTTCGGTGAATTAATCATATATCTCTCATATGATCTCTTAATGAATTGATTCAAAATCCTATAGAACCTTAAGAGGATGATCTTAAACTTTCATGTTTTGAGTTTCTGAAGATCGAATTTTATCAAGGATTTATTTGGACTGAAACGTGGCTGACACCTAGGGGAGGCCAAGTGGCCAAATACACACATTGGAAGATTTTCTATGATGTTGTTTTGTCTTTACCCCTATGTGTTGGAACTCTTTGAGCCCTTGATCAAGATAATTTTATAGGTGGATTAATCTCAACCAAGGAATTAAAATATCAGCAAATCCCCATAGGATTAGGAGTGATCACGAGACCACAAGTATAGGGGACACATCATCCTAATTAGCCAAGGGTGTTACTGAAATGCCCAAACTTTTTCCCCTTTCTCTCCATGCCTCTCATGCCTATAAGTAGATGCATGGACTTCTCTTCTTTTCCCATGATAGATACTAGTCGGTCATAGTGAGAAATAACCAAGAAAAATACACAAAAACCCACTCACATTACCTAAGTAGTAAAAGAGAGCTAATTGAGAGCATTGGAGAAGAAGTAGTGCAAAACCTATCCTAAGCATCAAATCTAGCTTTGAGAAATTTTGTAAGTGCACAACTTAACTTAATCTTGGCATAGAATAAGTAGTTTGGTGATTGGATTATGTTTGATAGTTATTTGAACTTAATCTTTGTTTGTGTTAGATTGAAGTCTATTAAATTTTGGAGTGGTTTTTGCTATGGAAAAATGTTACAAAAATTTGTAGGGCCATAGAAATATGTTCTATGTTAATATATGAAAAGGATTAATTGAAAACGTGAGGCCTTGATTTGAAAAAAAAAATGATAAACCAACTTTAACAAATTTCGTTCTTAATAGGGTTATTATTAGCAAATTTGACATTTTTTGATAAATTGAACATAACTTGTTCATTTGATGTTGAATTTGAATGATTAAAAAGGCTATGGGAAGCTAAGAGAAATATATATAACTTTTATGTTTAAAGTTTTAAGAGATAAGGACTCAATAAAGGATGCAATTGGGATTGAACTGGCAGAGCGAGATTTAGGCAGAAACTTGGCTCGACCCTTACTCGACGTTTGGTTCGAGCGAGATTCCCCTGTTACCTAAATCCAAGATTTTCTTGTATTCAATGCATGTGATTTAATACAAGAATTATATATGAAATGCAAATATGTTATGTATTTCATAAGATATGCATTCAAAAGTCTAAGGTTATGAACATGTTGCATTTTATCTCATACGTGTCATCATAAGTTGTGACGTCCGTTTTAAACAAAGTCCATGTTACGTGTCGTCATAAATCATGTCAAGCATTTAAAAAAAATTAATAAGAAATATTCGACAGAGATGGCGATACGTAACGCCTGTCGGTGATACAGAATAAGTAAGACCCTGACAGGGACGTCGATATGTAACGCCTGTCGAAGATAAGAAGTAAATAAGACCCACAATATAAGAAAGTAAATAAGAGTTTTAAGTATAAGATGGTGGGTCCATGTAAGAGAATAAGTCTGTATAGAAATTATGGTCATCGATATGTATGAGTCTTATAAGGCATTCATAAATCATGAGAAATTAATTCATTATGGTATATGCTATGTTATTGATATGCTCGGATGATGCCTTTGTTAAGTTATTTATGTACTTACTGAAATTTTCATGGAAATCTCACTTTTGTGCATTTCTTTTATTTTTGAAAATTCAATCCTTACTGCAGAATTTGATAATGGATATGGGTAAAACCCTAGTTGCTCGAGAGACCTAGAGGAACCCTAAAAAGCCCTCCGAGTACTCTCCCTAGAAGTTTTGACCAGTTAATATAAATAGGGATCGTTATTGATACGAGAAGAAATTTCAGGAAAAGAAAAAGGAGTCGTGGTGGCCATAAGAAGATATTTGAGAAATCTTGTAAATATTGTATATAAGAAAACTAACTGGGTTATGCATTACGGATACAATGTTATTTTAAATGGATGATGTGGATATTGTGGTTTTTATGCTACCATGTGATCACTAGAAATTAATTTTATTTAGAACTTTTCTGCTGCGATTTACATTAAAATTAGATAAGTACGGGGGTGAGTAACCAAGTGTTACTTACCCTGACACTTCAATTTGCGTTGAATTATGAATGTAAATTAGGGACGTCACAAAAATTATGCCCAATTTAAGCAAACCCCATTAGCTTGGATTGAATTTATTGTGCCTTCATCTCCCTTTGGGCCAAGCTTGGAATGCCCCGTTTTAGAATTATCTCTTAAATCAGCCCATTAAGTGCTTCTTTGTTCTTCTTGGATCTTGCTCTTGTAATAGGCCAAACTGGAACATGCAATGGATCATTTGATGGTGCTTGATTAATCTCATCAGTTTGTCTTTAATAAGTTCTTAGTTTATTCAATAACAAGTAGAGAACACAAGAATTCTCTCTGAAAAAAATACTACTCATGTTCATAATTATGAAAAATGAAGAAGCATGTGCTTTATAACCCCCAATGAAACCCTAGGGCCTAATAAGCCTTACATCACTCTATAGCTTATATCACATGAATCAAAGTTGGTTCTTCTTCTTTCAAACCCATCTTGAATGTTGGAGTCTTGCTCGATGAATTTGCAAACTCGATCCAAATGGATTGCACCAGTCATTGCATTTCTTCCTTAATCCTTTCTAGCTCTTGGACTTGTGATTAGCCCATTTGAAATTTGCAAGGGATCTTTTTAAGACTTGGCTCACCATGGTGTTTAT
Source organism: Platycarya longipes (assembly GCA_036559045.1). NCBI lineage: Eukaryota > Viridiplantae > Streptophyta > Magnoliopsida > Fagales > Juglandaceae > Platycarya > Platycarya longipes. The sequence continues at coordinate 30,360,695 of CM071798.1, read as the reverse complement.
CACTTATACTAATGTGGGATCGTCGGGTGGTAGAAAAAATAGAAGATTATATAGGAATATACATGGTAGCCTGCTCTTTTAAATGTGTTTCAGATAACTTTATGTGGGCATTTGTAGAGAGAAAATAGAAGATTATACAGGGAGATACATGGACCAAATGCAGACTCAGATAGAAGATTATTGTGGAATGAATTAGCAAGGGTGCACAGTTGCTGGAACATCCCATGGTATATTGGGGGACTTCAATGTAGTTAGATTTCCGAATGAAAATTTCGGGAATAGAAGAATGAGGCCAGCAAGTATGGAGTTCTTTGAGTGTATTTATGATCTGAACTTGGTGGATTTACCACTTACTGGGGGTCCTGCTACTTGGTCGAACAACTAGACCTCGTCTAAGTTAGACCGCTTCTTAGTTTCTCCTAAGTGGAAAATTCACTTTCCGGATGTTTGGCAAAAGAGTTTGGTATGTTTGGCATCGAATCATTGGCCGATCATACTTGATTGTAGGGGACTCGGTGGTGGAAGTTGCTACTTTAAGTTCAAGAATATATGGTTGAAGTCAGAAGGCTTTGAAGATAGGGTTAAGTAGTGGTGGACCTCTTACTAGTTTATTGGAACTCCTAGCTTCCTTTTTTTCCAAACAAAACTGAAAGCCCTTAAAAGAGACTTAAATGAGTGGAATATTCAGTCTTTTGGGAAAATCCAAGAGAATTAGGATAAAAAATTGAGGGAACTTCAAGATTTAGATCAACTCCAAGAGAGGCAACCCCTGACACAAGAAGAGCAGATGCAGAAGACCTCGTTGGTAGTAGATCTAGAGACAATAATTTTGCAAGAGGAAATATCTTGGCATCATAAACCAAGAGCATTGTAGTTAAGAGAAGGGAATCATAGTACGAAGTTTTTCTATAGAGTTGCAAACTCACATAAATGAAACAACAATATTGAGATGTTAAAAATAGATGGTACAAAGTGTCAAGATGATGGGATTATTCAAAATCATATTGTCGCCTTTTTTGAGAAGCTTCTTTTTGAACAGGTGGGATGGCGGCCCACTTTGGATGGACTAATTTTGATACTATTAAGCCGAGTGATGCAGTTCAGATGGGTAGAGATTTTGAGGAAGAAGAAGTGCATGATGTTGTAAAGAAAATGGTCAAGGATAAGACTCCCGGATCGAACAGTTTCACCATAGGTTTCTTTCAAGAATGTTAGGGAATAATAAAAGAGGATTTGAAGAAGGTGTTTCAGAAGTTGTTAGGGGTTGGGAAATTTGAGAAAAGTCTTAACATTACCTTTTTTGCACTCATCCCCAAAAAGGTGGGAGCTATAGAACATGGAGTTTATTATTGCTAAAGTGCTCGCCAACTGACTTGGCGAGGTGATTGGGAAGCTTATCACCAAGCCTCAAAATGCAATTGTGAAAGGTAAATAAATCCTTGACGCAGTACTAATTGCCAATGAATGTTTAGATAATAGATTGAAAAATGGCCTCACTGGGATTTTGTGCAAATTAGATATGGAAAAAGTGTACTTGCTTGGTAGGTGTGGTTTTGAGGAAAGGTGGAGGAAATAGATCAATTGGTGCATTTCTATGTTAGATTTTTGGTGTTGGTCAATGGCAGCCTAGAGGGTTTTTTTCCAAAGTTCTTGTGGTTTGATACAAGAAGATTGTTATCTCCTCTGCTTTTTGTTATTGTTATGGAGGCTTTGAACCGAATGACATCGGCTCTAGTGGAGCACGATTTTCTAAGCAGGTTCCCAATTTGCACACATATTAATGGCATTAGTATTATTTCTCATTTGTTGTTTGCAGATCATACACTCATATTGTGTGAAGCTAACCAAGAACATGTGTGAGCTTTGAAGGCCTTGTTACTATGCTTTGAAATAGTTTTCGGCTTGAAAGTGAATTATGATAAATCCGAGATGGTGCCGATTGGAGACGTTCATAACATTCAGGCATTGGTAGGAGATCTAGGATGCAATATTGCTTCTCTATCTATGACTTACTTGGGACTTCTGTTAGGGAGAGTAGTGAGGGCGTTCGCTATTTGGGACACGATAATTGAAAAAATGGAGATAAAATTAGCTGGGTGGAAGATAATGTACTTGTCTAAAAGGGGTCATATCACTTTGGTCAAGATTACACTCTCAAACTTACCCATCTACTTCTTATCCCTATTTCTGATATCGGCTAGTGTGGTGGGCTGCATTGAGAAGATACAACGTGACTTCTTATGGGGTGGTTTGGGGGACGAGTTCAAGTATCATTTAGTCAAGTGGGAGACGATTTGTCGCCCTATATCAAATGGTGGACTAGGCATTCAAAATTTGAGGTGGTTCAATCGGGTGTTACTTGGTAAGTCATTATGGAGATATCACAAGGAACTAGAAGCTCTTTGGAAACATGCAACTGAAAGGAAATACGAGAGTATTTTGGGGGGTTGGTGTACTAGTGAAGCTAGGGTCGGGTTTGGTGTAGGGTTGTTGAAAAACATAAGAAGAGGATGTGGGGTCTTTCAACAACATTTTAGGTTACAAGTGGGTGTAAGTACTAGGATTAGATTCTTGAAAGATGTTTGGTGTGGGAACAGTGCCTCGCAAGAGCTATTTCTTTTGCTCTTCCAGGTTGCAAGTGACAAAGATATCACGATGGCAGAGGTTATGGGGTTCACAGGTGGGCAGATACATTAGAATGTAATTTTCAATAAGACAGCCCATGATTGAGAATTGAGCAATTTTGTTGAGTTTTATAACCTTATTTTTATTCTCTTAGACCAAACACACAGCATAAAGATGGTATGTGGTGGACACTTGCAAGGAAAGCTGTTTTCAGTGTACGTTCCTTTTACAAGGTTCTCACACAAAGACCTGACCTTCAATTTCCCTAAAGGAAGCTTTGACGTCATAAGGCGCCCCCCAAAGTTTTTTTTTTTTAGTCGAGTAATTACTCGAGTTTCTTACTCTTTATAAATATTTGACTCAATAATTTTTTTGTGAACTTAATACATTATTATTGTAAAGAAATAAAATGCTACTTTTACATAAAGTAACAAAATATATTACTTATATAAAGTATCAAAAATAATATATATAACACAGAAAATATATAATAAAAGATTATATGTAAGAATATATGCAAGATTATATATATCTATATAGAAATATTACGAGTATTGTTACAACCTCAAAACGAGTCGAATCGAGTTTATACGAATCTTGTTCATGAATACAAACCGAGTTTATACGAGTCGAGTCGAGATTATACGAGTTTAGCTCGTTTAATATTCGAACCAATATTAGTGCTCATGAACAACTCATTTATTAAACGAATCGAGTTCGAATCGAGTTTATACGAGTCGAGCTCAAATTGTTCACGAGCAGCTCTGTTCGTTTGCAGCCTTACAGCTACATTAAGTAAGATTCTTACTACAGACAATTTGAGAAAAATGCAGGTTATTATAGCTGACTGGTGCTGCATGTGTCGAAGAGGGGTGGAACAGTAAACCATCGACTTATGCATTGTGAGATAGCTAGGTTTCTCTGGAATGAGATTTTTAGCATATTCAACATAGTATGGCTAATGCTGGAGACTGTGGTAACTACATTGACATGCTGGAAGCTGATTTAAGGTAGAAGACATATCAAAACAGTATGGAAGATGATTCCTATTTATATCTAGTGGTGTCTATGGCGGGAGTGCAACGAACTGACTTTTGAAGACAAAAAAAGATTGATGGAGGGCTTAAAGTATTATTTTTCATAATTCTATGTACTTGGGTCATTACCGTGGATTTTAATAGTAGGGACAAGTATGATTTTCTTGTTTCCAATGCTCTGACTCGATAGGGCATAAAAGTCTTGTAATGGCATTTTGCCTACTCTTTTATCAATAATACATGTTTACTTATATAAAAATAAGTTTTACCTCAAATAAAAAAAAAAAGATATGTAAAAACGTAAAGCATGTGGACAACTATAAATATATATATATATATATATATATATATATATATATATATACTAGTGTAACTGCAACGTGCGATTCATGTTTGTCTAGTTGCAAAAAAAATTATGAAGAAATAATGTAAAATGAAGAATGATTGAAAAAGATTATACAATAGAATGATCAAATAGAACAAATATAAACCATAGTATAAAGTCTTTACAAAAAAGAAGCCAAAACATAAGCTGAAATACTAATAGTTTATAGGAATTAAAATCGAAATAGAGTAAAATTTGGAATAAATTAAATTTGTCTAGTTGAGAGAAAATAACCTAATAATAAAATAATATACATGCCAAAATAAAGTAACATACAATCAATCATAGCAACATAAACCTTTAAAAAAATAAATGTAGCTTTTTGTTTTGATTTACGCTAGTCATTTTTCTAAACAATGTTCACATCAAGAAACCTAGCAAAGAGTTCAGATAAGAAATTTAAAGAGCATGCAAGCAAGAGTATGGCACCATATACTTACAAAAAAAAGCATGGCATCATATAGAAATATAATCTTTTCTATTTCGTCTTGATGTCACCAACATGTAACATGCATCGGGGAAAAAGGACAACAAATAAGACACCGGTCATGTGTATCCAAAACTTTCCCACAAACCTTTCTTGCAAGATCTTGCCAAGTTTTATGTATAGAGTTTGCTGTTCCTTGAAGTTGAGGTTCATCAATACCTAAAAAACATTTTTATATCAATTTGCATATTCAAACATATTTATTCATGTTTTGTAAATGGATAGGTAAATTTTAATTTTCAAGAACCAAAAAAAACCACAACTCAATCCATCAACAAAAATCTGAAAATTGAAAGATGCAAATCAGAGAAGCAGAACTAAAATTAGCTTCAATGAAATCAAAGAAAATAAAAACAATATTAAAAAAACAATCTTGAAAAGAACCATTCTTATGCATAGCTAAATGATGCAATTTTTTTTTTCCTTTCGAAAGTTATACATCTTGGTTAATGATTTAGAAGAAAGTATTAACAAATGCCAAAAGAGAAAGAAATGTACAAACGTTTACATATTTGTACAAAATACAGAAATGAGGCAAAATATTGAGAGAAGCCAAAAATAGAGGGGATAAAACATTGTGCAACATTTAAATTGATCTTTTTAAAATTTTTATTTCCTTAAGAACCTTTCTTGCTCTTTGGGGTAGCTAGATTATTTGCAACAAATAAGAGTTCTATGAGAAATCAAATATTCCTATGCCAACAAAGTTGAGACTATATCATCAACACCAATTTGCAAATATAATGTTCCTAGAACTTATTTTTCAAATATTTCAACAAGTAGTTTTAGTAATATGGCCAACAACTTTTCACAAATTTTTAGAACATATTTCAGTCTACTAAAGCAAAGATTAGTCAATTTGAAATCACGAAATTGTCTAAAAAACAACAACAAAACAAAGTAGCATTACATTAAGCTGAATTCAAAGCTAATTCTCATATGCTTGACAATTACTATAGTTCTCTTCACAATTACTGCACATTAATTCATTTAGTAAGCCATACTAAGTAATATTTTGATCGTCACAAAAAGCGTGCTTGGAAATATCTATGATGATGGTGAATAAAATCTACATTACAAATATCTATTGTTAGATATGCTATATACAAACTATGAAATTGCCTAAAATAGTAAATTGTTTAAGTTGTTCAAAATACTAAAGTACACAAAATAATAATATGCTATAATATTTTTGTATCATCTAATAATAATAATAATAATCAATTTGGTTGCTAATGATTTTATTTATTAACTATTTTTGTTTCTGATTTGTTACTACTATTATTTTATTTTAGTCTAGCTTAGTTTCAATTTATTTTATTTTGACTTTATTTCAGATTAGTTTAGTTTATTTTATTTTATTTTACAGTTTTTTTTACTCTAGTATTGTATTTTATTATTGCTAAGTTGTTTTTTAAATCAACAAGATGGAAATTAATAAACCAACCTCAACACAAGACATATGATTGGAACCTACATAAACTCAAATATAGAACTAACATCACCTAGGACTAAACCAAATTTAATTACATGTAATTTTCGAAATACAAGAAAACTCATAGCAAAACAACCGTAATGGCATTCAATTTGGGCCAAAAAAAGGACATTCATATTTGTTTACAACATTGGAAATTTTCTTGAAATTGATATTTGTCTAGAATAAAAGAAAGTTTAATAGAAAGTTACTTGAAATTGAAAGCAACGAACTTACTAAAAAGGTTTTTCAAGCATAGTTAGTTGCGCGAAATATATAGACCCTAAGCACAACAGACTTTTTCTTGATCAGCTCAAAGACAAAGACATCTCCTTCTTCCAAATTGTTTTCTCTTACAAACACACTCCATCCTATCTTCATTTTCATTGATGAACAATCGTTGCTATTGGAAGAGCAAACAACCTACCATTGTTTTCTATTATCAGAAATTTGAAATTTGAAGTTTGACAATATGATTTTTTGATAAATATTTGGCAGCAAATTCAGCAGACACATGTTGCAGAACAAATAAAAACTTCAAATCATTAGCATATTTTTGAAAGTAATTGAATTTGAATAATAACTTGGATTAACTATAAGTTTAGACTCACCATAAAACATTTTTTTATATTATGTTGTTGCAAAGAACGCACAAATGAAGGATTTGTAAGTTCTAATGTGTTGGCTGCTTCAATCACTTTCTCCCTTCCGTTAATAATACCAAGTCTTTGTTGCTCAGAAGTTTGAGAAGCTGATGCATTATCTTTATTTGATTGTTCCTCATCATCTGATATACAAACAAGCTTGGCCATTAAGTCAGTAAAATTTTTTGCTAGATGTTCAATTTCAGTAGCAGTTTTGTCAAATATTAGAACATGAAAGGTAGAGTTGCCTTCATATCTGAAGACCAAAAAGTACCCCCACATCTAGGGTGTAATTTTGCACAAAATCATGCCAACCTTCAGCAAACCTATAACAACCTGGATTTTCATTCCCTAACTTGGATTCTTAAGGATGTTTAGAGTGAGGATTTTATTTCATTATATTATATTCTTATAATTTTATTAGGGAGATGTGGACCCAACTTTAGACCTTTTCTTGGAGGAAGAATATAATAGTAGGCCCAAGAGTAGTGAGATAAGGCCCAAAAGCCCAAGAAGAATGATAAGTTTTCTTTGGTCTTCCATGATAGGTTTTCTAAGAAGTTTGCTTTTGGTCTTACAAGAGTGGTAGATTTTTGGGGAAAATGGAAAGCATAGGAAAAAGAAGATGTGACTAACCAAATTCCTTGGAAAAGCAAATGAGGGAGACTAGTGGAGATTTGTTGAGATTGAAGGGGGTGAGCTACGGATGAAGAAGAAAAGAGAGAGAGGGAGTTGGCCAAGCCATCCCATTTTGGGTTTCCCTATGCAAGCCCCACTTTTGATATGACAAAAAGTAGATTTTGTATAAGAAGATCCTTAGGAATATGATAGACTAGTGAGGGTGTGTTGACTTATAAGGGTATGATGGTGACAAGTGAGGTGACTATTTTTTGAGAAGGATAAGGCTTTGGGTGAGAGGAAGCAAGAAGTGAGCCAATTCTCACTTTGATTTTCCCTAGGCAAACCATATCTAGAAGAAAGATTTGTGTGTAAAGAAATCCCTTAAATGATGTGTGAGAAGTGACAAGTGACAAGTTAAGATATGGTATCATTCGGAAGAGAAATTGTGGCTTGAGAGAAAAGAGTATACAGATAAGAGGGGGCTAAGGGGAACTAGCTTTCCCAGTTTGAGTTTTTCAATGTGAAATCCTTGACATAACAAAAAGGAGATTGAGTGTAAGAGTATCTTTGGAAAAATGTGTGACAATGACATGTGAAGACTTATTAGGTTTGAGGGAGAGAGAGTTTCGGTGGAGGCAAAAAGAAGGGGAGGCCAAACACCCAATTTTGAGTCTCCCAAGTAAAGATATGTGTAAGAAGATCTTTGGGAGAAGAGATTTGTTGATAGGCGTATAAGTGAAGTACTCTAAGTCTTAGGAAGCCCTTTGGCCGACGCATGCATCATTTCTCACTTCTTTCTTTTTCTCATCTCCATCCATGTGGGTTTTGGCTAATTCAACTACTCAACTCTCTCCACTTTCCTTCACACTTTATTACCTTCCAAATACTAATTTCTAGCAAGATCAATGATTATTCTTCAAAGCTTTTGTGAAACATCTACCTTTGAAAGTAATTAATCTTTTCTTTGAACTTTTTCTTTCCTTTCAAGCAAAGATTAAATGAGCTCTTATTCTTAAAAGTTTTAATCACCATATTTCTTAATACTTTCTTGAATTTGCATGAAAGATCTAAGCTTTTTGGTTCTTCTTTTTAAAGGAAAATGAAAACTCTGGTGTTTTTGGAAAAATAGCTCTCTTTGAATAACAAAATGGATTTCCTACTAAGCAAGTCATTTTGATTATATAGAGCAAATATTTTCTAGGTTTAATCATGTTTCCTCTTGTATATTTTCAGATTTTTTTTTCTTGCTCTATACTTGGAATATTTGTAAGTATATTTTTATATTAACTTTAGCATCACTTGTATGTGTGAGGTAAACTCATGATTGTGAAACTTTGCTCTCTAATTTGACTTATTTGTTTAGTGAGTTATTATATGCTCTTGGAGTATTGTTAAGATGTTGTGTGATAAGTTTTTAATGTAAGAGATTATTGTGGAAATATAGTTGTTATTTGTTGGAAGAATGAAAAGAAATGTCCTATGGTGATTTTGGTTTGTGCATGTGGAAAGATAATGTGAACTTGTGGTTGTGTTGCTTTGATTTATGGTTTGACTTGTTTGTTTAGTAAGTTTAGTATACTTTTTCTAAGTATTATTGATATGATACTTTAGACTTTTAATCTAAGACATGATTGTTGGAATATAGTGATTATTTCATTGAAAGAATATAAGGAATATGTCTTAACCTTTGGATAGTATTGGAAAAACCATGGATTGATAGTTTGATGAATAAAAGAAATTTTGGGGATCTAAGCATTTTCGGCCATGGAGAGTTTTTGAGGAAAAATTTATAATTATAATATTTTAATCCATGAAATGATCTTAACTTGGGTACTTAAGAAGTTCAAAAGTTTAGATACTAGGAGGAATCTCTTGGTATATTTTCGGATCTATGCATGGGATAATATGTGGATTTGATTTTGGAAAATATTGACAAAAGAATATGCAAGCACAGGATACTTAGGTTTCGGTCAAACTCTATTTGTGGTGAATGAATTACTTCTTTGTTTTCTAAGGGTTATGCCATAGTGATATTCGGCTAGAGCATGTGTAGTGATTGTCGGCGCCCTAGCTTGCGCTTGGGTTCGTACACAAATTACAACGCCGGGGACGAACGTCACAAGGAAGTTATCCCTCATCTTTACGTGTGAGAGCATTATTTAATATTATATTATTTTTTTTTATCTCGCAGCGGAAAAGGGTCAAGCCAAAAACATTCGACAAAACGTTTACGCTTGCCGCACATCACATGGTTAACGAAATAAAACCCAAATTAAGCATCATATACATATACATCAAAGTTAAGATCACCAATGTAAACAGTTTTTACAAAAGCACTTCCCAAAACAACGGGAAGATTTTTCCTCAAAATACATCGGTGGTACAAAATAAAGATATTAACGATCCCCTCCCCCTTCCGCCAATCATACTAATAGGCGGATTCTTCTTTTATCTTTTTAAAGTCTGGACCGTAACGAAGACAGTCCAAACTCAGTCTTGGGCCTACATCACACATCATCCCAATGGATGATGTAAACAGGCGTCCCATGTGAAGGAGCCCATCCACTCCTAGCACCAAACAACACCTCGTAGGGCGTAGGTCGTCAAAAAAGTACGTCGCCATAGGAAGCGACTCTGCTGCCCACTGACCCAACAGGTCTAGGGTCACTAGCCCAGCAGTCTCAGTCTTAGTCGGGCCCATGAGGATCCGACCCATCTTCTCAAGAGTCGTAATCCAGGGATCCATCATTTCCTGCAATAACTTCTATCATTCCCAAGGGAGCGATAGTAGAGATAATAAAAAGGGGGTGAGATTTCGGGAGAAATCTCAGCAAGTATACTAGTACTTAAACCAAAACATTTCAAATATACAGATAAGTGAACAAAACATTCGTAACTAATGCATATGCAATGAATGACTGACTTATGCACATGCTCATGAAAACTTTTATACAGATTTGCTTTTTTCAGATTTCTTTTCATGAAAACTTTCATACTGACTTGCTTCTTTCAGACTTCTTTTCATGTCATTACTTTTCAAATCATTTTTTTAAAACATTTCGTATTTTTATTCTTTCTTAGGCGCCACTTATCATAGACAGATCTTTTCTTATGGCTCGATAGCCCATCTTGTCATGACTTATCATTTAGCATATATGAGACACAACACGGTTCCCCTAAGCACCGCGTATTCCCTGCTGGTTACCGCATCACCTTAAAGTGAGTGCGTCATATAACTTATAAAACGGCAGGTCCTTACACCTTATCCGTCCTTGGCACCCACCAGCGTTAGGTGCTACCGCGCTCCGGACACCTTTTGGAGCCATACACGGTCCGCCGACTGTTCTTCGTCGACCCAGGGGCTTCCACTAGACTTTAAACACTCCTGAGTGGACAGGGAGTTCCACTGGGGCACTTCCCCGTCCCAGCCTTTGGGGTTCTTATAAAACTTTACTTCTTTTCTTTTCTTTCAAAAACTCAATCTTTTCTTTTCTTTTCTTAAAAACATATTGGACTTTAAAAATATGCTTTTCGTGACTTATGCATGAGACATGCAACACTTACTTATTTTCATGCAAAACCCGAGACGAGCTCGAGTGCATTCATATTTCATTTTCTTTTCTTCCTCATTGGGATATCTTTACAACTTCCTACTTAGTCATCATGCTCTAACATCCAAAATTTGGGCCTAGGATTGAAGTGGGGTACTTGCCCATCTCCAACCCATCATGGCCGAACCCTCCTAGGGAAATTCCTAGGGCTTTCCTTCATCACTTGACTCCAATTATCCTCCAACAATTAAAAGTGTCAAATTAAAACATATACCATCCTTTGAATGGGTAACCAAAACCCTATAATCCACCAAGTAGACATTTTCATCCCCAAACTTAATTCATTCCAACTTCCTTCCTTCACCTTTCAACTTGGGGAAATTCCTTCCATTAATTTATTCAAAGTTTCTTTTTCCATAAGTTTCTTCTATAAGCTTAAACTAAATAATTCCACCATAAAGCAATATAATTTAATCTTCTAATCTCAACCTTAAACATCATAAAATTCCAATTAAACATTACTAGTCATCATACACAAGTGATTACTTCTTTCCATATGCAAGTATACACCATTTCAATTCATATCAATCATGTATTCTATTCCCATGTCCATTTTCATTTCCTCAAGACAATATTTTCCTTGAATAAATCAATTTCATTACTAATTTCCTCAAATAAATTCTATCTTAGCAACACCAAATTTATAAGCTTAACACTTAAATCCATCATGCATCAACTTCATCATTTCATATAATAATCATGCTTTTCATTTCTTTTTTGCAACTCATACTTGATCCATCATCTATACTCACATTCTAAGCTTATTTCATCATAGAGATTTACACAAGAATATTCATATCAAAGACAAGTATAATCAATTTTAATCCAAACATGGCAATACAATCATTAATCCAACAAGCATGATCACCTAACTATATACAAGAATTGTTAAGGAAAAGGTGAAAGTATACTTACAATATTCCTATTAGATTTTTGATTAAAATCTGAAAATACACACATGGAATCTCTTATTAGACTAGCTATAAACACAAAGATTTAAAGGAAACCTTATTTCCTTTTAACCAAAACAAAGGTGTTACATGTGTGTGTGTGTGTTCTTCCTAAGCTTGCATGAATTTAGGCACTAACCTTCTCCAATGTATTGATCACCTCAACACTCTTGATTTTAGCTCCACTAATTTAGGATTCTTCAACTTGTGTGGTGAAAGAAGAAGAAACAAAGGTAGAGATGGCTTAGGTGGTTTTGGCCGAGAGGTGAAGGAGAATGAGATAGGAAGATGCTTGCATGTATCCAAGTGAAATGAGCTAAGGGAAAAGGATATGGGGTCACACGGCCAAACCCTTTCTCTAGGGCCTTTGGTACACTTTTTACCATACTTAGGTATGGCCAATGATGGATGGGGTGATTGACAACACTAGGCCATTCCAAGATCAAATCTTGGCCATGCCTTGGAGGATTTGTTTTTCTCCTCCCTCACTTGCTATGGCCGGCGCCTCCCTTAAGTGCTTAGCACTCATTTTCTTGCTTTTCACTCAATCATCATCCCTACATCATCTCATGTGTCCATCCAAGTGATCTCAAGGCCATGCTTTTTGGGAATTGAGCAATGCATGATCCGGCCAAGCTTGCCTCCACCGAAACCCACTTTGCTCCTTCTCCTTGCTTTTGTCATTTCCATCACCTACACCCACACCATACCTCTCTTCACATCACCATACTCTCTTACACATTGTACCTTATTCACTTACACACTCCTCCCTTGTCCTATCAACTTGTTGGTGGCCATACCCCATGAAATTCTCCCAAGGTACCTCACAGATTGCATCCACCGAATCCCTCCTTGCTCCTTCCTTCCATGCTTCTCTTCATGCCATTTGTCACATTCCTATACACTATGACCTCTAATGGAAAGTCAAGGAATGGTGTCTTGTACCTCCAAGATTCCATGGTAGGAAAATCACTCCATTAGATTCTACACTCAATCCTACATGGCATATGTTTACCTACTAGTCAATCTCCACCAACTAGAATTTTCCTACAAGACTTGGATAATTTTCTAAGGTTTTTCTCCAAGTGACATGTGTCTCTACTATAGGCTTGATGGGTCATGGGCTCACTCTATGGGCTTATGGGCTCACCACTACTCTCTTGGTCCATTCACTTGATCCATTCCTCAAAAGTTTCATTCCCAAGCCCATCTCTTTAGAGCTTATTTTTACAAAATACCACTAATCTTGTCTATTAGCATTTAATTAAATAATTAAATTAAGATGAAGATTTTAGGGCTATTACATCCTCCCCCACTAATAAAAGATTTCGTCCTCGAAATCAATGCATGCGATGATATAGAGAATAATAATAAAATATAGCATACCTCGAGGACTAGTAGTAGTGGACTCCTCTGACGATGAATAAGTGGGTACTCCTTCTTCCTCGGTTACAGAGTCTTGAGAAAAATAAAATATAGCATCCACGTCTGAGTCGTAATACATATTTGTCCTTAATTCATTCAATTTGTGCATTATTTCTTCTTCTGTTTCCACTCGTGGTATTCCTTCTATTCTTTGTCTTATGCGATCGTTAGAGGTATCAGAATTTTCTAGGGGTTCCACATTCGGTTCACTCGCTTCTCCCCGCACTATTCTACGCAAATGTTCTCTCTCTCCCTTCATCCACGGGTTAGGGGGTTGTCGCTCTTCGTTTGGTGTAGCTCTACGGAACACGAGGTTTCCTCTAGGCCCTATGTCCATCGATGGGTACGGTGTTTCTCATATCGCTCCAGGTGCCTAAGTCTCTGCACTCTCTTTCTTTCACGCCTTCTACGCAAGATTCTTTGTCTGATTTCTCTCCTCTCTCTTAATTGGGCTATAGTGGCTACTGACATGCGTGGGGTTCTTCTAGTTCGGGCCATAACCTGGTTAAATTTTTATTAAGAAATTACTTATGGTTTTGTGATATAATTCAAGGAATATAACACTCAAAACATCAATCAATCGTTCATACATTCATACAAAGCATTCATTCATTCACAACAAAATTCAGTCAAACGAAAATCAGATACACTAGTAATTTTCAAACAAATGAGGGTAGTTAGCCCTTATAGCATCTTTGCGTTCCCAGGTAGCTTCTTGAAATGCTGGGTTATTCCATAACACTTTTACTAAGGAGATTTTTCGATTCCTCAGTTCTTGTTCCTTGCGATCGGTAATTTGTGTCGGCCACTCTTCATAAGTTAGATTAGGGCGCAGTTAGATAGTACTCGGATCTATCACCGTTGCCGGTTTGTCGCCGAAACTCCTCTTCAAGGATGACACATGAAACACATTATGGACTCCTTGTAGATTCACTAGCAGATTCAAACGATAAGCTACCGGTCTGACTTTTTCCAAAATTTCATACGGTCCGATGTATCGGGGACTCAATTTTCCTTTCTTGCCAAAGCGGTCCACTCCCTTCATTGGCGAAATCTTAATATACACCCAGTCGCCAACTACGAACTCTAAGGGTCTTCTCCTTTGATCCGCGTAGCTCTTTTGCCTGCTTTGGGCAGTTTTCATCCTTTCCCGTATCAGCTCTACTTGAGTCTTAACTTCTTGCAAATACTCAGGCCCTAACACTCTGCTTTCACCGACTTCATCCCAATATAAGGGAGATCTGCATTTTCTTCCACATAAGGCTTCGTACGGTGCCATCTGGATAGTAGCTTGAAAGCTGTTGCTGTAGGCGAATTCAATTAAAGGCAAGAGACTCTCCCAATCGCCACTGGAGTCTAGCTCACACGCCCGTAACATGTCTTCTAAAGTCTGAATAGTCCGTTCTGTCTGACATCGGTATGCGGATGATAGGCGCTGCTAAACTTCAAGTTGGATCCCATCCTCTTTTGTAGACTTTGCCAAAAGTGAGAGGTAAATCTCGGATCCCTATCTGAGACAATCGTTTTAGGCACTCCATGCAGACGAACTATTTCTTTCACATAAATTCGAGACAATTTCTCCATTGAATCAGTATTTGCAATCGGTAGGAAGTGGGCACTCTTTGTTAATCTATCCACTATCACCCAAATTGTGTTCTTTCCCGCCGAGGTTCTTGGAAACCCTATTACAAAATCCATAGAAATATCTTCCCATTTCCATTCCGGAATTGGAAGAGGTTGCAACATTCCTGCGGGGCGTTGATGCTCTGCTTTAACCATTTGACATACAGAGCATTTTGCCACAAAAGCAGCTACATCTTTCTTTATACCTTCCCACCAAAATCTTTCCTTTAGATCTCGATACATTTTGGTACTTCCGGGATGAGCTGTATAAGGGGTGCAGTGTGCCTCCCTCATAAGCCTTTCCTTTAATTCTGAATTATCTGGTATCACTGTTCTCTTTCCAAAGTATAACGTCCCATCATCAAATATGGTAAAATGGGGCGATCCTTTTCCCTCGAGTAAATTCGTTCGGATCTTTTCCAATTTGGTATCTTGCCGTTGTCCTTCTCAGATTTCATCTTCAGTTAGAGAAATAATCTCTTGAACTGTTGCCAACATCGTTTCTCTAGGCTGATTCTTAACTAACAAACTTTGCATGATTGTTAGCACTGGTGGTTCCTCCACTTGAGATTTTCGGCTTAAAGCATCTGCCACCACGTTAGCTTTTCCCGGGTGGTACTTGATCTCACACCGGAAATCGTTTATGGTCTTGATCCACCTTCTCTGTCTCATATTTAGATTCTTCTGGCTAAACAGATACTTTAAACTCTTATGTTCGTTGTATATCTCACATTCTTTCCCATACAAGTAGTGCCTCCAAATTTTCAACGCAAACACTACTGCTGCCAATTCCAGGTTATGGGTGAGGTAATTTCGCTCATGATCTTTAAGCTGTCGGGACGTGTAGGCGACTACTCGTCCTTCCTGCATTAGTACACATCCCAAACCCAACTTTGAGGCATCACTATATACTACATATGGTTTGTGGGGCTCTGATAATGCCAACACTAGTGCAAAAGTCTGCCTTCTTTTAAGCTCTTGAAAACTCTGCTCACACTGGTCATTCCAGACGTATTTGGCATTCTTCTTGGTCAAAGCCGTTAGAGGACCAGATAACTTGGAAAACCCTTCGACGAATTTTCTATAGTATCCTGCTAAGCCAAGAAAACTACGTATTTCATGAACGGAAGTTGGTTGTGGCCATTCGGTTACCGCCTCAATTTTTGCCGGGTCCACGGAAACTCCGTTACTCGAAATTACATGGCCCAAAAATTTAACTTCGTGGAGCCAAAACTCGCACTTACTAAGTTTGGCATACAACTGGTGTTCTTGTAAAATTTTCAGCACTGTCTCTAATTGCTCCTTGTGTTCCTCATCATTCCGAGAGTATACCAGAATATCGTCGATGAATACCACGACGAAACTGTCTAGATACGACCGAAAAATTCTATTCATCAGATCCATAAAAGCTGCTGGGGTATTTGTCAGTCCAAAAGGCATGACTAAGAACTCGAAATGTCCATAGCGAGTTCGAAAAGCAGTCTTGGGTACGTCTCGCTCCTTAATCCTAAGCTGATGGTACCCTGATCTGAGGTCTATCTTAGAGAATACTGTGGCTCCTTGCAGTTGGTCCAGCAAATCGTCTATCCGGGGTAGCGGATATTTATTCTTAATGGTGACCTTATTGAGGCCTCGGTAATCGATGCACATCCGCATCGTTCTATCTTTCTTCTTCACAAACAGGACTGGGGCTCCCCACGGCGATGAACTAGGTCGTATAAACCCCTTTTCCAACAATTCCTCGATTTGAGTCTTCAATTCTTTCAATTCCGTTGGAGCCATCCGATAAGGCGCCTTGTGAACTGGAGTCGTCGTAGGTTCAAGTTCAATTGTAAACTCAGTCTCACGTTCTGGGGGTAATCCTGGCAGATCATCTGAGAACACTTGGGGGAAGTCCTTTACTACCAGAATCTCTTCAATATTCTTGGTATTTCCGCCCGCTTTCAAGGACATTATCAAAAACCCTTCAGCTCCTCCTCTTAAACTTTTCGTCATTCTTTTTGCTGTCACTATAGAAGAAACATAGTGAACTATTTCCCTTTCGTAGCGCAACTTCTCTTCTTCGGGCAGTTCGAATGTAATCTCCTTTTTGCGACAGTCAATTTTGGCGTAATATTTGGATAGCCAATCCATGCCCAATATCACGTCAAATCCCAACAAATGAAAAACTATCAGATCAGCGTTAAGCCTTACGCCAGCTATCTCTAACGGGCAATTCCTTACTACTCGCTGACATCCAAACGTCTTCCCATCAGGGAGTGTCACCAACACTCCTGAGAGCCTGACTGAGTATTCTCTTAGTGATGTTGCGGCCCCTTTTTGGTATTGACCATCTCATAAAGAATATGTAAAGGAACTCCTGTTTTAGGGAGGGGCAATGGGGCTAGCCCTTTTCTGATGTTGTTTCAAGTGACAATTTGGAATTTCGGAGAACTTTGTATATTTCCCGTGTATTGAGAATATTAGTATTTTGTGGAGTTTGATACATTATGACTTATGGTTACGAAGTTTCTTTTAGGGATATTTACTTAGTTATACCATGTGATGTTTGACAAAATTTTATATTTATTGGCTATAATACTCGGCTTGACCTTTTTCGTTGCGAAAATTTTTGCATACTACTAGTAAGTTAGGCGCATGCATTTATTTATGACATGAACGATGGGTAAGTATCATTGTATTACTTATCCCCGACGTCTCGATTTACGTCCGATCCCGAATGTAGGTGGGGGCGTCGATAAAACCATATTTTTTGGTCGGCTCTCTCTAAACCCACTTGTGAACTATAACCATTACGAGAAATGAGCATAACAATACTTTCAAGTTCAGAACCAAACAGTTTTACAAATTTTGGAGGAATGTTCTGCAAAGATTAAATAAAGTTACAATTTCATAATCATATTGTAAATGTATGTTTCTACAAAAATATGACGGTAATTGAAATAAGATTGACTGCATTAATATAAAAAGAACATATTTTAGAAATTATTTGTTTAAACATAAAAAAAATGAATAAATAGAATAGGAGTTATTGAATTAATTAATCAAAATTAATTAATGCATATATACATTATTTACCAATTTGTTATTAGCCAAAGTAGATTCGAGTATTATTTTGAAGAAGTGTGGTGGTCGCGACAAGCTTCTACTCCCAGACACTATAAGCTGCTTGGTCAAAGTTGTGAGAAAGGAAAATCAAACTGCTAGCTATATAGTTGGGTTGACATAATAGACATAAAATATAAAAATTAAACAAAAAGGAGTATACGTTTGTAAGATTTTGAAGAGATGCTAGTTGTAATAAACACTCAAGAGAATAAAACATAATTACAACAAATATCGAAAGCAAATACAAAGGCCAACTTCAAATTTGTGAAATTAAAATTTTATTCATAGTTAGTTGGCTAGAAACAAGGCAATAATTATTAATTTCATTTTTAGTTAGGAGCAATCATTGAAACAATAGATCAAATGTGGAAAAAAAAAGAGTACTTTGAAACAAAAACAAGTAAAAAAAATTAGTAAAAACAAAAACATAAAACAAATATATGTTAATATGCAAATATTTAAGAAAATGAATGAGACTATAATCTGACTTATAAATCCACAATAATTAATCTTAAACGCCAATAATAAATATATCAACCGTACTATAATAGTCCATAAAGGTAATAAACCATGAACACCTCATTAAAACAAATCTATTACCTAATAATAACAATACAGGAATTGAGCTATTTGTTATCAAAGTATTGTCAACCCATGTAATTTTTTTTTTTTTTTGTAATTTGACAGAATGCAAAAATCTCTTTGTTTCATTATTTTAATGCTATATTTTATGTATTACTTATTTTTAATTTGAATTTGACACAATACAAAATTCTAAGTGTTTTGTATTTTATATATTATTTTTTATCATTTCTACTATTTTAACAAATCGTTTTAATTTTTATTTGGCTTTGTATATAATATTTCTTAATTATTATTTTAATCTACAAAACTTTAACTTGTGTATTATTTTAATATACAACATTCTAACTTGTCTGTATTTTATTTCAATTTTACAGAATACAAAATCCTAATATGTTTACTATTTTGATGTGCTTTTTAAAATCATTTCAATTTAGTCTAGTTTATTTTATTTTATTTTTTATTTTATTTTAAAATCATTTTGATTTCTTTGAGTTTATTCATTAATTTATTTTAGTTTATTTTATTATATTTTTTACTTTATTTTATTATATTTTATTATAATCATTTGGATTTATATTATTTTATTTATTATTTTAATTTATTTTAGTTGATAGTAATTTATTTTGTTTAATTTATTTTTCATGTAATTTATCTGATTCTATTTTATTTTTTATTTTTATTTGATTTAATTTCAACTTTTTTTATTATAATCGTCTTGATTTATTATTTTAATATACAAAACTCTAACTTGGGTATTATTTTAGTTTTTCTTATTTTACTATTTTAACGTGCCTTTTAAAATAATCTTGTCATTTAATGCTAAGTTTTGTGTAATTTGTTTTTTAAAATTTTACACAATACAAAACTCTTATTTTATTATTTAATGTGCCTTTAAAAATCAATTCGACTTATTTTATTTTAAACTTATTAAAATATAAAATACTCTAACTTCTATATTATTCTACTTTTTCTTATTTTATTATTTTAATGTGTCTTTTAAAATAATCTTGTCAGTTAATGCTAAGTTTTGTGCATTTTTTCTTTTAAAAATTTTGTTTTTTGTTATAATTATTATTTTGGTCTCTAATGATTTTACTTGAGTATTGCGAATTTGAGTACTTTTTTTTTTAATTTTACACATATTTTTTATTCAATCTTGTCATTTTGATTTGTTACAATTATTAATTTGGTTTCAAATTATTTTGTATTATCTAATAATATTAATTATTAATTTGCTTCCTAATGATTTTGCACAGGAAATTGAGTTTTTTGTTATAATTAATATTTTAGTCCCTAATGATTTTATTTAAGTATTGCTAATTTTTGTAATTCTTTTTTTCATTTTACACAATACAAAAACCTAAGTGTTTTGTATTTGATTTAATAATTTTATTATTTAAATGATTTGTTATAATTATTATTTTGGATTCTAATTATTTTTTCTTGCTTTATTATTTTAATGCTAAGTTTTGTGTAATTTTTTTATTTTTATTTTACCCAATACAAAACTCTAAATGTTTTGTATTTTATAAATTATTTTTCTCATTTTAATGATTTGTTATAATTATTATTTTGGTTTCTAATATTTTCTTATTTATTATTTTCATATACAAAACTCTAACTTGTGTATCTGCTAATTTTAGATAATATCATTAACTTAATGATATTAATTTATATTTTTTAACTATCTTAATGTCTATTTTTAATTTAAATTATTCGATGCTTTTATTTTATTATTGTTAAAATATTAATATTTTATTATCTTATTTTATTATTCAATGAGTTTATTTTATTATTTTTGTTAAAATAATAATCTAAACCCAACTCAACCCTAAGCCCATGTACCCGTGAAGCCCAGCCCGCAAACCTAGTTCAAGCCCAAACGAACCCAACCCTACCTGAAACGGCGTCGTTTTGACCTAACCCTCCCCCCACCCCCAAAACTACATCCAACCCATGATCATAGTTGACCTTCAACCCAGGAACCAGACTCTTTCCTCTTCCCTCTCCCAAATACCCTCACACACACAGCATATAATTAATAACAGAGGAAATGATTAAAAACGCAGAGAAGCAAAAATCAAAGAAAAAATAACAGGGAAAATACAAAACACGTAGAGAATAATCTAAGATGCAGAGAAGCAAAAATGGAAGAAAAATAGAAGGGAAAATGCCAAACACTGAAAACAAAATGCAAACAATAAAACAAAAACACAAACCGAACCACACTCAGCTTTCTCTTTGGCGCTGAACCAATACACAAAGAAAAAAAATCCAAAACACAGGAGAAATATACGCAGAGGAATAAAACTCAGTTGATTTCTTCTTCGACACTTTTCTCGCAAGCATCTCTCCTCTTTCAGATGTCATCCTCGTAAATACACAACACAGCCTTTCAACTTGCCCATCATCTCATTTCAATCTACTTTTCTGACTACAAGAACATCACACCAATGCACTATGTAAGAACCAAAAACAACTAATTAACTAATGAGACTCAATTACCTAACCTAACCAAACCAAACCACAGACTCAATTACTTTTCTAAAATGAGACTCAATTACCTAACTAAACGACGGCACTAATTAACTAATGTAAATAAACATTTAATGAAGAGATAAGAACAAAAAAAATGTTGGAAAAGTTATTATTCATCCCGCATCATCTCTTATATTATAGTAGTCGATATATAAAAAAGAAAAATCTTAAGAGTCGATTTAGCTGCCCTCAACAAAAAAATTAGCCCTCATTTATATTTTAATAAAAATATTATACGTGTCCAATAAAAACTTAACACGTCAATAATTATAGAAAAAAAATATTGAGCATCACTACAAACTTGTGCTCAATCCATTCGTCGTTTGATCTCAGTCTAGATGAAGTTTTCGTCGGCCACCGGGGACGTCATCGCCTATAACATTGGAACTGTCTCTCTCCGGTGACCTCACATCTGCAACGGTGATCTCATGTCGACACCCCAATCTACTACGCTTGGGATCGCACTTGAATAGAAGCGTCGGAGATGAGCAACGCAAGGAAGTTCACCTCTCGTCAGATCATACGTAGACCTTTTTTTTTTAAATGTTAAAGAAAGATTCTCGTAGCGAAAGAAAAAGGTCAAGCCTTCTATAATATGCATCACATAGTTACGCTATGGATCTCAAACATAATATCATACATAGCCTAAATTTTAAAATTTACATAACTTTGTACAAGTAATCAAAATAGTACTTCCCACAAGCGGGAAGACTTTACCAAATACATAAATAGAAGGCATCACAAAATAAAATGGGTCTTAACATTGCCCATATAATTCAACCGTCGGGTTCCTTCTTCATCTTCTTAAGGTTCGGGCCCCAGCGAAGCCGATTCAAATCTATGTTAGGCCCTACCTCACATATCGTCCTAGAGGACGGTCCAAAATACATTCCAAGTGAAGGGACTCATCAACCCCTAATACTAAGCAACACCCCGCAGGGTATAGACCGATCGAACTGTACATTGTCATCTTTAGTGACTCCACCTCCCACTGACCCGGGTGGTTTAGAGTCACTGGTCCCCTAAGGGCTGCCTCAATCAAGTCCCTGAGGATCCGAGGTGTCATCACGGGGTTCGTACTCGTTTGAGCCATCCTCACCTACAATTACTTCTATTGTTCCCAAGAGTGAAGGATAGTAAGGACATAAAGAGGGGTGAGATTTCGGGGGAAATCTCAGCAAGTACATCTATACTTTAACGAAAGCATGTCAAGCATATAGTTAAGCAAATAACAAACAAATCTCATACGTATGCAGTAACATGGGACTCATGCTTAGACCGATGCACATGCTCGTGACAAAAATTCATCTTTCTCATCTTTTTCTTAATTTCCAATGTATACTTGCTCAAAATCACGTAGCAAAATTTCTTTAATGCAGATTCTTTCAAAGAGACACTTTGTTAAAAAACTTTCGTCTTTTCTTATCTTAGGCGCCACTTATTATATCATATATGGCCCGAAAGCCCTTTTCTTTTTGTCATGACTTCTTATTTTGGACACCTCATGGTTCCCTTATGCACCGTGTGCTCTCCGCTAGTTACCGTCACACCTAGCGACCAAGTTGACTAGGTGAATACGTTTCGTGCCCTTTCACGCTTTTCTTCACTCGGAGATTTCTCTCCTAGCAACTACAAACTTATCAGATGGTGAGGCCGAGGCCAACATCGCTTTTATGGCACCCACTAGGATTAGGTGTGACCAAGTTCCGGACACCTTTTGGAACCATACATGGTCCGCCGACTGTTCTTCGTCGACCTAGGGGTTTTCACTCAATTTAGGCACTCTTGAGTGAACAGAGAGTTCCACTGGGACACTTCCCCGTCCCAACCTTTGGGGTTCTTCTAAAACTTTAATTCATTTCCTTCGAAAACATACTTAACTCAAAACATGGGTTTTCGTACTTATGCATGGGACATGCAACTTTTGACTTTGTGAATGCAAAACTCAAGGCGAACTCGAGTACACACAAATGGTCATTTTTCTTCAAAACCTTATTCTTCTTAACCCATACTTATGTGAGATTACTTAAACAAGTGCCTTAGGGTGAATAGGGTGCTTGGCCTCCACCCCTAAGGTTTAGGCCGAGACCCACCTTGTCTCCCATTGATGTTCTCTTCTTCCATTGACATTCCTAACACCATCTAGTCCTAGTTCTATAACTAAAACAATTTCCTAACCTTACAAGTGGGCAAACCCGAAACCTATAGCCCTCAACTTTTGTGATTTCTCTTCTTAAACCTTCAAAGCTAGTGTCCTAGTTGAATACTCTATGCGAAACCGAATTCATACATGTTATCCTCCCAATATATATATATATATTTCCACTTTTCCAAAATATCCGAACACACACATTAAATAAAAATGGGATTGAATCTTCAAGATTTCCACTCCAAGAAAATCCTTCAAAATATAACTCCACAAGCATGCATTTTTTTTTTGTAACCATCAAGCAACAATAATAACAATATCTTCCAAGATCAATATAACTAGATTCCACCAATACTTTACACATGTTCATCCTACCATGGCATTTCAATAGGCAAGATATGTACAACTTAAAATCAAGATGCTTCTTCAAAAGACATATATATACACATCACCCATATTCCCCAATACTCAACTAATTTAACATCTTCATGCTTACATGCTTTTTCTCATCAAATTATCAAGATTCATCAATCATCACATAACCTTTTATTCAAGAAGATCATAGGTTTCTACACATGGATTTCTAACCCAAAATAGCATTTCTACCGTAAGGTTTGATCTTGGCAATACAAAGCAAGTAACCAAGTAATACAAGCATATACAAGCATATTCAAACACATTCATTTAAAAATATACTAAAAATGCTAAAGGCAAAGTAAAGATATACTTACAAATCTACCTAGCTAGCTTATAAGAGTTCTGAAAATAAAAGAAATAATTTATTAGAACATGCTAAGAATCTACTATTTTCAAAAGAAAATGTTTTTTTTTTCCTTGAAAGCATGAACATAGGGTTCTTTCTTATGCTTCTATGTTTAATCTTAAATCAACTAAGTTACTTACCTCTTCTAAGTTTTTCCTCATTCCACAATCATTATCTTCTTCTCCTTCTAAGCTTTGAGTGTTTAGGTGTCTAAGTGGTGAAAAGAAGTGAAGCAAAGTGGAGGGAATGGGGAGTGGTTGTCGTGAGGTGCAAAGTGAGTGGTGTGTGTGTGTGTGTCCGAATGAAGCAAGCCAAAAGAATGGGGAAGTAAGGCCATTCGGCCAAGGCACTCTACTAGGCTTCTAGGCCACTCATTCCCCTAGGTTTGGGTGACATGTGATGGGCTTGAAAGACCTTTGAGTGACTCCCATCACTTGATCACATCAACCCTAATCTATTTCATCCTAGGTTGGAGATTTTGCTCCTTCTTTCTCTCCTCATGGCCGGCCTTTCTCTCAAGGGTTCCAACCCCTTTCCATCATCTCACATCACCTCTTGTCTCTCCAACAATCATCTCACATGTCATTCCAAGGGATTTGAGGATCACTTTTTGGAAGAACACACAAGTGGGGGTTCGGACCCCATTGCCTCATCCGAAACCCTCCTTTCTTCTCACTCTCATTTCCCTTTTGTCACATGCTCTTTCCATCAACCAATCACTTCACCCCTTACACAAGCTTGTCTTATCACTCTTACACAAATCTATAACCTAGATTTGATGGCAAAAATGATGTCAAAAAAGGGAGGGGGAGTCGGCCATGGCCATACCCGAAACCCTCCACTTCCTTCCTTCCACTTTTTTGATCCATCAACTCACATCTCATGTCATCTCTTTCTTACACCCTCTCACACATCGTCTTATCTAATCTTACACAAATATCTCATGTTCTCTCCATCTAGATTTGGAAACATTTTGGTGAGAAAGCCCTAAGGCCATTCGGCCATAGTCCCCCCCACCGAAACCTCTCTCTTTTCTCATCTCCAAATCTTTTCAAATCCCACTTCATCATTTTACTAGATATGGTAGGATCCCATGTTGACCTTATTTGGCAAAATCCTATTCCTCACACACTTATCTAGGTAGGAAAAGATGGGAAGATTCCACTCTTGTCTTCCATTTTCTTTCTCCAACCAAAACAACTAGTCAACTTTCTTACCTACTAGCATTTTCTTGTCTCAACTACTAGTCTTGATTCAACTTACTAAACTTCTCCTAGCTTGACATGTGTCATCAAGCATGAGTTTGGGTTGACTAGTGGACTTCCTCTTATGGACCTATGGGTTTGTCTTTCCCCCACTTAGGCCCAAAACTTTTGGTTATGGCCTTTAGGCCTTAAACTCCTAAGTCTACCTTTCTAAGACTTTATCCACCAAATTGCCTAAGTTACTAAACTCCACATATTTAATTTAATAAAAGCAAAGTATTTAAATTCGGGGTCGTCACATCTCACGCCGCCTCCCTCCTTCTCCACGTAGCCTTAAACTCGAAATGAACCGACGTCCCCAGAAGCCAGCAAAAGCTCCGTTTGGACTGAGGCTGAACGGCGGATATACCCATTTCGTATTTAAGGTTGCGTGGAGAAGGTGAGAGGCCGTGTGGAGTCGCTATCGTATGTGTAAGGTTATCGAAGAGAGGCAATTCTGATGATATGAGCGGTGACGTCTTAGTGACTAATGACGATATGAGCTGCTTTTTTAATTGGAAGCAGTCAGACTGACCCAGCGTCTACCTCTATATATATATATATATATAAATTCCTTTGGGCATAAAAGAAAAGGAAATAAAATAAGAGAAAGACGCGTGTAGACAATTGGACAACTTTAAAAAATAAGAGCTGGCCGTGATTGCACGTTTTGCTAAGCTGCCGGTCGTTAGTTTAATAGGCTGTCCACAGTGTCTGCGAGGAATTGGAACATCAGCCGCCCAACTCCCGGTTGCCAGCCTTACGGGAAGAAACAGACAGAAAAATGAAAGAGTTTTTAAAACAGAGAGGGAGAGTTTTACAAGCTCCAAAGAGTGATGGACGGAAAGTGAGAATCGTTTCACATGGTATAATCCGTCTGAAACAAAAAAACATTTTTGGGTGAGAGGAGAGGTAGCTGGATTTGTTATTCCTAGATCAACAACATCTCTCTCTCTCTCATCACCCGTCTTTCTAACCCCACTGCAGGATCACCATTCCAACAAGTAAATTTGTATTTCATTTTCTCTTGTGGAGATATTTTGGGGCTGCTCTGGTAATGCAATGGATGGGAAGGAAAAGAAAGTGGGGTTCTGAAAAGAACGAGGTTTTCTTTGGTTTGGAACTGAAATTCTAATCTCTGGGTTGTTTTACTTCGTGGTGAGTGTATGGATTCGAATAATAAACCCAAGAGGCTCTACAAAGTTTGGAATGGAAGCAATGTAAGTTTCTCTGAGTCTCTATGTCAATTCAGCTTTACTCTGAATATTATGTGATTTTTAAGTTCATAAATTGAATTGGGTGATTTTTCCTTTACCATTTGTGGGTTGGTATACAAAAGATTGTGACAATTTCATCGTTTTCATCTTCCTTGTACTGGGTTCCATTCTTTGTTGCACGTGTCTCTGGTTGGTGATGATTTGGTTTTAGTTACGAATTTTATTTTATCTTTATCGTGATGAGTGATTCTCTATTACTAACTATCAAGAGAAAAAACATGATTCTCTATTACTGATAACGGACGGTGCTAAAATTGTATTAGTCAGGGAGCTAAGTATATAGGTGATTGGGGACAAGCAAATGGAAGAGTCAACGCTGATTGGGGAAGCCTCTGGTTGTAGGTTTCTATTGATTATTATCTTACCACGCTACCAAAGCATAACTAGTGACATTGCAGCTTGATTTGTTCGCCAGAAGAAAAAAAAAAAGGGAAAGAAGAGTAAATCTTAAAAGTTTTCTGTTTTTCCTATTTTGGTTTGTCAAGACCCAAGGATGGGAGGAAAGGAATGGAAGTGTGAAAAAATTGCTGGTCCCATTCCCAATCTTCTTTTGGGAATAAGTGTAAGGAAGGAAATATTCTAACACTACTTTTTATCAGTCCATACAACAGAGAAAAGGCGAGAAACATTTTGTGAGTTCTCTTATTTTGTGGAATAAAGGAAGTTTCGAAACATTCATTCTAAGGCCTGCTAGAACTTTCCCTCAAACATATGTGACATTTGGAAAGAGCTTTAGTACTAACTAAGAAAGTATATTTTAATCTCGTTTACTCAATATTGTTTTCTTTTCTCTTATTTATTCGCAACAGAAATAGAGAATGATATAATTTTCTTTTCTATTGTTTCTTAATTTATCTTGTAGAATGTGAACCGAAAGTAATAAAGTTCTTTTCCTTGTCTTTATTCTCTCAACTCTCTTCATTTTATTCATTTCCATATCTTTGCTCTTCTTCAATTTGTTTATTCTTCTAAAATGGGAACCAAATGAAGGAAGGTGTTTATTTGGTTGAAACGCCCTTTACTACTTGACTTTAGGTTCACGTCAACCAGGGTAGTGTTTTCTTTGATCTCTTGTCCCTTCCTTTTTGTCATTTCCTTCTTCTTGGGGGTTGGTCTGCGTATCTAATAGACGGGCTATTTCTCATAGTGGATATTGTGTCCATGTTTGGATTCAAAACATCTATAAGAACATTATTCAACTTTTTTTCCACTTTCAATTTAAACATCTTTTAACAGAACAAATCTCAAAAAATGATTTTCATCGATCATTTGCATCGGTTCCTGTGATGAGAAAACAAAAAAATAAAAAACTTTTACAAACCTCCCCCTTCCCAAAAAAAAAAAAAAAACCTTTTGGAGCATTTTGACCAATCATATTCGCAATGGGGCCCAGAAATTTTTCAAACAGCCTAATAAAATTATATCTCAAAAGCATTTATTAATCCATGTAAAATTTATATGGGCCCCTACAGTTAAAAGAAGCCATCTCCAAAAGTTTTATCAGTGGTAGGTGTATTGGCAATTCGATGAAGTTCTTTATATTCATCTGTTTATCCATGCAAGTACCCATTCTCAATTGCATTATTGGAGATAGCGATGCCCATATGCAAGCTGATTATCCATGGGGGATTCTGAATTTAGTTCATGTTCAAAGGATTATGCTTATGTCAATTATTTGCTCTCTATTTCTCGCTGTCTTTGCGAATGTGAATGTGGGTGTAATGAAACCTTTAAATCCAATTTATTTATATCAAGGCTTATTGAATTGGTAACTTTTCTCAGTCATGTCATGCCCCCAGAAAATAATAATAGATTATAATAACTTCTAATAATAACAATAATGTTCTTATAAAAAAAAAAAAAAAAATAATAATAACAATAATGCTGGTAAATGACTAAACACTACTTACACACAATCTGTCGTGCACAATATTTTCCTCCCTTTCCTTAGTTAAATTGTTTTTAAAATTTTAAAATATTAATCTAGTGATCATTTCCTCAGTGCCCTCCCCCCCCCCCCCCCCCAAAAAAAAAAAAAAAAAACTCCCAAATCAGTACATATGATTCCGGTGTATAATTTATGAAATTATCTTCCTATTAAGATAGCTGCATGGCTAGAATGGATGCTTACACTTTAATGTTTTTGCAGTCTATTTATATATTTATTTTTTGTGTAATAGTGAGTGGAGGTCTTCTTGTTTATTTGCTCTTACTTGATGTGTGTGTTTGTGCACATAAAATTCAAGAGAAACTTATTTTGGCTGATTAAAGAAGCTACCTGTTACAGTATGCCTACTACTTTTGCTTTCTAATTTAAGATCTGGAATTAATGTGCCATACCTGCACTGATGGGGCCTTTTCATGGTTTGTCAGAAATTTTTATGTGGTGGGAGATTGATATTTGGTCCTGATGTGGCCTCTCTGTTTCTATCCACGTTCCTTATCGGAGGCCCCGCAATTGCTTTTTGTATAAATGTATATCTTAAGATCAAAGATGACAACGACAAGAATCATGGACTTTGGTGTGCTGTGTTGTTCGTGGGCTCAATCCTGACTGTCTTGGTAAGTTTTTATATCTGCTGTGCATCTCCTAGTAGTGATAATGGTTTCCAGAAATATGCATGGTCAAAGCCAGAGAGTTAGAAAGGGGGGAGTTCTATGTTGTTGACTTAATTGATAGAGGTGAGATTGATATGAACCCGTGGGATTGAATATTCCTTGAACCTATGAACAAATTGAAACCCACCTAAAAAAGCCAAAAATCAAGTCAAGATGATTTAAACCTATTGAAAACTTGTTTCAAGAACCTAAATTGCGGAGAGAATGCCACAAAGGGTTTGCCTTTGATAAGTTCTTAGTTCATTCAAGAACAAGTAGAGAAAACAAGAATTTGTAGAAATTCATGGGTCTAACTTATCTCATAAAACTGGTTCAACAAGAGAGGTTTGCACATTACTTATAAGCATGTCCAAGACTTTGTCTATAGGTAATGTGAGATTTATTCCTCAACACCCTTCCTCACGTGCAGGTCAGTAATTTTTTCGATCCTTGTCACGGGATAAGTAATGTAGACTCCTATTTGTCAAGTGACAGACTCTGATATCATGTAAAAATCACCATTTATAGCCTCCATTTGTCATTGGCAAAAAAATACTATTTACGTTCATAATTGCTGAAAAAATAAAGAGACACGTGCTTTATAACCCCTAATGAAACCCTAGGGCCTAATAAAGTCTACATCATTTAAAGAATGAGTTGAACACTTTTAAGCTCAAAACTCTTAAATCATACTCCTATAACTAATAAAAGAGGTCCAATTAATGAATTAAATAGGCCTAAATACATACAACCACAGAAATATAAAAATATGCCCACACACCTATATTTATTGAAATAAAAGTCTTTACTAAAATACTAGGCTTTGCCGTCTTCCTCTATAGCTTGAATCACATGAATTAAAGCTGGTTCTTTTTCTTTCAAACCTATCTTGAATGTTGGAGTCTTGCTCAATGAATTTGTAAACTCGACCCAAGTGGATTGCACCAGTGCTTGCATTGCTTCCTTGATCTTCTTAGCTCTTGACTTTGTGATTGGTTTGTCTAGAACTTGCAAGGGATCTTTAAGACTTGGCCTACCATGGTACCCATCAGGGATGGCAGATGAAATTTTCACAATTAAAATGCATTGAAAATTCAGGTACCGCATAATGTTCAAAAAGAGGGAAAAGAACCATAATGGGTGCCGACACGGAAATGGACTGCCTTAGCCTTTTTCTATGCCCCTTCCCCCAAAGGTACAAGTCATAGAGAAAACTAGGAGTAGTTTCGTAAAGTTTTTTTATATGGCTATGCCGAGGATTGCCCTTGGGTAGAGATCTAGTGTAGTTAGGGTGATGTCTGCAGCTAAGAGGACTAGAACATGTGACCATAGATCATGGTTGCAGTGGTTCAGTACCTCCTCCCCCATAACTGGCCAATTAGGCTTGGAATGAGTCGGTTTTGTTTTAGTAGCTTGTACTGGCTGATGCAAGAGCAGTTCCTTTTCTATGGATTTTACAAAATTACTCTGATATTCTTTTACCAAGTTTTTGTACAATGCCACATATGCACCTTCTCTAGGATATGATTCTATTCTGAATGTTGGACAATCTCCATCACGCACTATAAAAATCAAGATGCAGTGATGTCAATTCCATATTTCTGATCAAATTGCCGTGAGAGAATTATTTCTTCATGCCTTCTCTATGCTTATGATGACTGCTCGTTATGCACATAGGATCCCTGACTCTTTGTCAACCTTGGTGCAGGATTTAACATTTCTCTTCTGGACTGCTGGAAGAGATCCTGGAATAGTCCCTAGAAATTCAAGGCCTCCAGAGTCAGATGAAGCATTTGAAGCAACTACACCATCTATGGAGTGGGTTAATGGTATAACCCCTCACATGAAACTTCCCCGGACAAAAGATGTGATTGTGAATGGTTGCACTGTCAAAGTGAAATACTGTGACACTTGTTTGCTCTATCGCCCACCTCGTAGTTCGCATTGTTCCATCTGCAACAATTGTGTCCAGAAATTTGATCATCACTGTCCATGGGTTGGTCAGTGCATTGGATTAGTAAGTTCAAGTTTTCAGCTTGCAGTGCTTTTCTTAAAAAAAATATAAAAGCCCAGTACATCTTAAAGCAATGCAGTGGAAGTAGTTAGAAGGCTAGTATATCTAATCGCTACGAATGCACCAGGTTGAGAATGGGAAGGGTAAAGTCTTCCTGGTCGTCTCCCCATATTATATTTTATATCCCAACCCATCGTACTCGGTTGGAAAATCCATAGCCACCCCAAACTTATCTGTTTTCTTCAATGATGTTGCTTGTAGAAAGATAAATCGAATGATAACAGTCATTCAAGGATTCACATTACCATGATTTTTTTTTTCATTATTTTTCCCTAATTAAAAGCATGTGAATCTCTAAAAGTCTTTTGAAACCTCATGCAATATTAAGTATTAATTTGATCGTTTCTTAAGAAAATACTGTTGGAATATGCAAAAATTGTCTAATTCCTGGAGAGTCTATACTGAGCATATACTATATGTTGCATCTATTTCTCATGCATTAATAGTGCATTTAACATTCTCTCTCCTGTGAAAAACCCATGTTTTTGGGAGAAAAGTAAAATTGGTTGCAAATGACACGGATGTTTAATGTCAATCAAATGCCCAAGTTTCTCTGATGGGATAAAGTGAATTTTATAATGTTATCACCTATGAGTTGGATAGCACTGTCTGGTCTCTTTGTTTGGGATAACTGCCCCTCCAGCTCCTCCAGTCACTCTTTGTTAGGCGGCACTTCCGATTTTATTTCTGTCAATTGTGAGGCTACCTCGGAACTGTTATATAACAACTGTCACGGGCCAAATCTGAGCACTGGCATTGTGGCACCTGTTTTACCCGCCAATTAGTAATCTCACAATGAGAAGTGCATGCAACCATGTAAAATGCAGGGAAAAAACAATTGTCCAATGTTAGAGCAGCAATGCTTTCAGACCTTTGCAATTAGTATGTATCCTGTTTACTAGGGAAACATTCTTATGACGATATTAATAAGCAATCCTGGTCTGACTTGTAAAGTTTGAAGAAAAACATAATTTATGTAAGAAACATGGTGCAAGTAATTTAATTGATAGGAAGTGTGAGATGTAAGGTTTTAAATTATATTTATTGTTTCTTCATGCCTTCTTTGGAAACTAACAGTACATCTAAATGTTGATCTGGTTGCAGCGTAACTATCGGTTCTTCTTCATGTTCATTTCAACATCAACCATCTTGTGCATACATGTCTTTGTGTTTTCTTTGATCAGCATTCTTAAAAAGGATGTCCGTGTTTTGAAGGCTATACCACATGATATCCCATCAGATTTTCTCATAGTCTACTGCTTCATAGCTGTCTGGTTCGTTGGTGGTCTTACAGTTTTCCATTTCTATCTGATTTGCACAAACCAGGTAACCTTGTTACTCAAAATACCTGACTGTGTTTATCACTTAGGTGCTTCATTATGTTTCAGTCAGATGCCTATCCATGAAAGTAGCTGATGTATGGGGTATGAATAGATTTTGAAACAGATCCTAACTATAAGGCATTTTTTTATTGGTTAAGAAATATGTTCCAGAGAGCTTTTTCTAGTTTACTTATGTTTGGTGAAACTGAAAATCCTAGTCATTAGAAAATCTTTCCCTGGTCAGGCGAGAATTACACCTGAATGGGAGTTAACCTGCTTAATGATTGTTAACCTGCCACCAATGGACTATATAACCTTCCCTTCCAGCCTACCACTTTTCTCAACTATTGAGAATTCATCATGGAAGTAATCTTGCCATAATGTAATGGAATTTCAAGAAAGAAAAGATATATGGAAAAGATTCCTCCCACTAGCCAGTAGGAATTGAAATGATCTCCCTCCTCTAGTTATAGCATGGTGAACGAAAGGAACTGGTACTAAGATTAACCAGCTGACCTGATGTTTGTTCAGAACTCAAAATAAATTACAATGACGTCTGCACAGATCTCTTAGAACTGTTACTAAATTGTTCTTCGCTTGAATAAAAAGGAGTTGGGAAAGAGGATCACCCTTCCTTGGTTCTCTAGTGGAAGAAAAGAATCCCTGATGTAGGGTGAACGTGAAACTCAAGAGAGAAATAGAATAATAGCAAAGAAAAGAGAAGAGAAGAAGCAAGAAAGAGTTAAGGAAGAAGCAGCCTAGAGAAACGGGATTGGAAAAAGATGGCTGCAACAAGTATTTTAATATTTCTCATTGTCTGTCCCATAACGTCTCTTACCAGCCTTTAAATAGCAAAAACATATAAACCCTAAATAAATCCTAGAGAGGCTATGGGCTAAAGCCCAGGGCCATTATAACAAGCCCAAGTCTACTACAACAAGCCCAAGTAACTAAAATAAACATAAGAACCAAAGTAAGGAAGACATAAGTAAAATAACCAAAATGATAATATTAAGGAAGACACAAGCCCAAGGAAGACATAGCCCAAAGGAGGTGGATGGTTTGGGGGTGCGTAATTTGATCACTTTTAACAAAGCACTTTTAGGGAAGTAGTTGTGGAGATTTCACTTGGAAGAAGACTCATTGTGGAGAATGGTGGTGGTGGGGAAGTATGGAAGTGAACGGGGTTGTTGGACCACAAAGGAGGGGCGGGGACTGTATGGAGTGAGTCTTTGGAAGTTTATTCGGAAAGGGTGGGAGGGGTTTGCAACACACATAAATTTTGAGGTCGGTGATGGTACAATAATCAGTTTTTGGCTTGATAGATGGTGTGGAGAGAGGCCCCTACATGCTGTCTTTTCAAGAGTTTTCAGCTTAGTGGATAACCAACATGTCGTTGTCTCCGATGTGTTGTGTCGCAATAATGGCACAATGTATTGGAATCTGATTTTTGTAAGAAATATTTAGGACTGGGAAGTGGACGAGGTAGCAGATTTTTATAGCTTCATTTACTCTCGGCAGGTTGGAGGTAGCGGGAGGGATAGAATGAAGTGGACACACTCCGGAAACCATAAGTTTTCAGTCAAGTCCTTCTACAAGATATTGCAAGACCACCAGCTGGTGGGGTTCCCTTGGAAGGCCATATGGAGAGCTCCGGCACCACTTAAAGTCGCTTTTTTCACGTGGACAGTGGCTCTAGGTACCATCTTGACAGCTGATAACCTAAGGAAAAGAGGGGTGATTGTAGTATCATGATACTACTTATGTAAGAAAAGTGGGGAAACTATTGATCACATTTTCCTGCACTGTGATGTGGCAAGAGGGCTATGGGATAGACTACTTAGGAGGGCTGATTTGTCTTGGGTCATGCTCAAGAGTGTTGCAGATCTCCTAGCATGCTGGAAAAGGTACAATCAATGCGATAAAATGGCGGCAACGTCGTGTATGATCCCTTTATGCTTATTATGGTGTCTATGGATGGAAAGAAATGAGAGATGCTTCAACAACAAAGAGAGGACTATGGGGGAAATCTGAAACTTTTTTGTATCCTCTTTGATTCAATGGTTTTCTGCTATTGTTTTTTTTTTATAAGTAATGGTTTTTTGCTATTGTGCTAAAGGGAGGGAATGTTAATGAGTTTTTGAGCTCCTTTTAGCTTTCTAGAGTGTAACTAAATGTTTCTTTTGTATACTTCTTGTGTACATAGGCTTTACCTAGTTGTTCTCATCAATAAAGATTATTACTTATAAAAAAGAAGAAGATAATATTAGGAGATGTTCTCATCAACTCTCATTGGGTGGGAGAAAAACTTGATCCTATCAAGTTGACAAAGCAAAATAGGGTGCACTCAACCACCTAACCATAAGCTAAGTGGTGGAGCGAGCTTCTTTCAATGCCCATAAACATGTGTGAGTGGTGGTCTAGATCTAGAGTCCCCACCAACTCCTCCAAGATGGGTGGAAGGTAATCCAGATCACGGAAGATCTTGTTAACTTTTATAGATTTCCAATACGTCTGGATCAAGCTGCTGAAGTGTCTCTCTGGAGATCCATGTGCAGTTAGAGTCAGGTCGACCTATCCAACGAACAAGGAAGTGCTACACCTCTCCATAATTTGTCAACACAATCTATTCATCTAAAATAACATCAATTTTATCTTTGTGTGCTGTGATAGGTGGTAATGGAGTAGAAGTGGTAGTAGGTTCTGGGTTAAGATTCACAGATGGAGGTAGAAAAGGATCATTGGAGGGATTGAAATGGCATTTGTAAGCAACTAAGTCTTCAACATTGGAAGTGGAGTGACAACCAAAATGTGATGGAAGATCAATGGCATATGCATTTGGACCAACTTGCTTTAAAATTTTAAAAGGACCAGCACCACGTGCTTGCAATTTGGAAGCGGGTCTAGGTGGACGTCGTTCCGGTCTAATTCGGATCATGACATAATCCCCAATATTAAATTCAACGTGTCGTCTATGCAAATCAACTCGAAGTTTATATGATGCATTACTAGCTTCAAGTTGTTTATTGATCTCAATATGCAAGTCATGAAGATGTTGTGCAAAAGACTCAGTTGACACAGACACACTAACATGAGGGGAAATGAGGATAAGGCCTAAAGGCTTCCTAGGCTTAATACCATGAACAACTTCAATGGGGCTGATACCTAGGGATCGATTCATAGAACTATTATAAACAATTTGGGCTGTGGGGAGGATCAAATCCCAATTTCGAATATTCTCTTGGACCAAACATCTCAATAAATTGTCAAGACTGTGGTTGACAACTTTAGTTTGACCATCAGTCTGTGGATGGTAAGCAGTGAAGAATTTCAATTTGGTGCCAACTATATGCCAAAGGGTTCTCCAGAAGTGACTAGTGAAACAGACATCCCTATCTGACACAATCGTCTTAGGAAGACCATACAGCTTGACAATCTTATTAAAATACAAACCTAGCAACTTTAAATGCATTTGAAGTCTTGCTACAAAGGATAAAGTGAGCTATTTTCGAGAAATGATCCACTACAACAAAGATGGAGTCATGCTTCTTCGGAGTGCTTGGTAGTCCTAACACAAAACCCATACTAACGTCTTGCCAAGGACAACTAGGAACAGGGGGTGTGTAGAGACTAGTGTTTTGTCTCTTCTGTTTGGCCAATTGACATGTGCTATGGGTGCTAACTATCTTAGCCACATCTTTTTTAGACTAGGCTAGTAAATTTGACGTTCAATCTCTTCTATGGTCTTATCATGTCCAAAATGTCCAGCCAAGCCTCCCGCATGAACTTCCCAAACTATGAAATCCCGAACTGAAGTCTGTGGGATGCATAATTTATTGGATTTAAAGAGATAGCCTTCCTCAAGGTAGAAACCATCCGTGACATTCGAGTGTCCACTCTGCAGGACGAGAAAAATATCCTTAAAGTCAAAACAAGATGCATACTTCTCCTTCCTCTCAAAACCTATGACCTTGACATCCAAGATAGACAAAAGGGAGATGTGGCAGCTCAAAGCATCAGCCGCTTGGTTCTCAACACCCTTCTTATGCTTCAAAACAAATGAGTAAACCTGCAAGTATTCAATCCAATGGCCATGCCTAGAATTCAACATTTTCTTGGAGATAAGGTGGCGGAGGGCCTCATGGTTTGAGTAAAGAACAAATTCTTGGGGCAACAAATAATGGCGCCAATAGCGCAAAACCTGCACAATTGTGTATAACTCATTGTTATAAGTAGAGTATCGTTGTCTGGCATCATTTAACTTCTCACTGAAATAAGCAACAGGGTGGCATTCTTGGCTGAGGACTCCACCAATGCCTACCCTGGAGGTATCGCACTCGACCTCGAAAATTTTGGAAAAGTCAAGAAGATGCATGACAGGAGCGTCCGTCATTCGCTTCTTGACTAACTCAAAGACCTTTGCTGCCTCTGATGTCCAATGAAATTCTTTCCTCTTCATGTACTCTGTGATAGGGGCCATGATTGTGCTAAACCCCTTGATGAAATAACGATAAAAGGTCGCGAGACCATGAAAACTCCTGACGTCATATACAGTCTTGGG
Organism: Platycarya longipes; assembly: GCA_036559045.1. Classification (NCBI taxonomy): domain Eukaryota; kingdom Viridiplantae; phylum Streptophyta; class Magnoliopsida; order Fagales; family Juglandaceae; genus Platycarya; species Platycarya longipes. Next base: position 30,323,594 of record CM071798.1, on the reverse strand, counting down.
TTTAGGCCAACTAACAATGGCTTGAATCTTAGTGGGGTCAGCAGACACTCCTTTGGAGGACACAATGAATCCTAGGAAGACAACTCTGTCGGTGAAGAAAGAACATTTCTTTGCATTAACATACATGCTTGTCTTACGAAGGGTAGAACAAACTTGTGTGAGATGGCCTAAGTGTTTTTCCCTAGTCTTACTGTAGACGAGGATGTCATCAAAATAGACAACAAGAAATTTGCTCATGAAATGTCAGAAAACTTGTGTCATCACTCTCATAAAAGTACTCGGGGCATTAGTTAGTCCAAAAGGCATGACCAACCACTCATAAAGACCATCTTTCATCTTAAAGGTGGTTTTCCACTCATCACCTAGACGAATCCTAATTTGATGATACCCACTCTTTAAATCAATTTTGGAAAATATTGTGGCACCAACTATCATATTCAACATATTATCAAGCCTAGGGATGGGAAAATGGTACTTCACTGTGATCCGATTGATGGTACGACAATCAATGCACATTCTCCAAAAGCCATCCTTCTTAGGAGTCAAGAGGACGGGAATCACACAACGACTTAAACCTCCTTGGATAAATTATTTCTGGAGGAGATCATCCACTTGTCTCTGGAGCTCAGCATGTTCAGTAGGATTCATCCTATAATGAGGCAAATTTGGAAGAGATGCTCCTAGGACAAGATCTATGATATGTTGGATGTCTCGCAATGGGGGTAACTGATCGGGGAGGTCCTAACGGAAGACATCCTGAAAATCTTGAAGAAAGGCCTGGGCCTCCGTAGGGGCAACTACTGGAGGCTCCAACAGGACCTCCATAACAACCACAACAAATACAATAGACTCGACCACAAGCGTACGCTCAAACTTAGTAGGGCTAATGATATGTAGCTTTTTCCTCTCCACAACTTTCTTTGCTTGACATGGGCCAATAGGTGTCGAGGATAAATGATTGAGATGAACTTTCTTCCCATTAAACACAAAGGAATATGAATTGGATCGACCATGGATGATCACATCCAAATCGAACCACCAAGGTCGACCAAGAATAACATGACCGACATCCATAAGAATGACATCACACCATATATGATTCTTATACTCGAGAAACTGGATAGGAACCAGACAACGCTCATTCACAGCGATGGAAGAAGTGTCAACCCAAAAGATACTATACGATTGAGGGTGAGGGATTGACTTCAACCCAAGATGGGACACGGTAGCCATAGAAACTGCATTAATGCAACTACCACTATTCACAATGACCTTAAAACCCTTATTATTGATTTTGATATAAGTATGAAAGATGGCATGGTGGTGTCAATCATCAGTGTCTTTGGGTTGGGTAAGGGTACAATGCACAACACCTAACTGAAGTGTGTCAGGAGCAAGGGGTATAGGACCTAGACCCACAGGGGGGTTTGGATGCAACCTAAGAAGGTACTCTCATCACATCTAAATCATCAAACTCTTCAAGATTAGGTTCATAGACTTGATCCTCTAATGGTTCATCAGCTACCCCTTCGTGCTCCTCAATGACTAGGGTTCGGCTAGGACAATGTGAGGAAATGTGGCCAAAACCCTTACACTTGAAACACTGTAAACGGGAGGTAGTCCTTGAGATTTCAGGACCTTTGCCCTTATCTTCCCGTACGGGAGGAACATTTGACGGGGGAAGTCTTATGAGAGACTAAGGGGGAGGAGTGAAAGTCGAGGAGGTGAGAGGACGGTTGTCACTACGCCTTTGATATGGGGTCTTAGTAATCGACTTATAATCGCGGACCAAAGAGTAAGCGTGATTAAGAGTCGAGACACCTCGAAGGACAAGCTCACGCCTAAGATCTGTCAAATGACAGCATCGATGAGAGCGTCCAACACTAACTAGAGGCACTGAATCACCAGAACAGAACCAAAGGCAAGCACAGATGCTGCTGACAACCCAAAAGAGAGAAGCCCGAGAGAAAAAATTCAAAAAATTTGTAAACCTAGAAACCAGCTTTTGATACCATGTCAAATGGATTGAATACCTCATCTGTGAGGGTTTCCTCTCATTATATAGGCACGAATGTGCAATATACAAGGCTAGAATCAAGCCTAAATTACAGCTATCAAATCTGTCTATGCAAAAGGAAACTATGCCTATATATAAATTCTGACTAAATAGGAAAGTATATATGTACAAGGGAGCGTATCATGGTGACAAGATCAGCTTTTAGGCCTTGTCTAAACCTGCTCAAAGTTATGGTCTCATCTTCAACAACGTGGCATCTCATTCGGAACTCATAAAATTGAGTGACATATTCAGTCACTGGCCGATTACCTTGAGTAAGGGCATTCCATTGGTCCAACAAATTACCCTTGTAAGATTAGGGTAAGTATTTCTCTTGAAGACGACACTTCATTTCTTCCCAACTTCTCACAGAAGGCGCACGACGCCTCTCAAGGAGATCTTCACACTTTCCCAAAAGAGTTGAGCCATGTCAGATAATTTTAGACTGGCAAATTGAACTCTCCGGTCCTTTGGGACCCCATACCAGGAAACGAAGTGATCCATATTCCTAACCCATTGACTAAAACCTTGCAGATCTAGGCAACCATCAAAGTAGGGGCATCTAATTTAATGTTTCTAAAAAAGTGCCATTCATTGTGAGGAGGCTGAGTATCTAGGCAACCATCAAAAGTAGGGGCACCTAATTTAATGGTCTGACTCACGATCATGATTCCTATCCCTACAATCACGCCTAAAATAGTGATGATCACCTTGTTGGCGTTGATAGTGCCTATGATGGGGTGCCTCAGAATTATCCGTGTTAGACGAATGAGGGGGTTGCTCAAAATTGTTCACTCTGGCAACTAAGTTCCTGTTTTCCTCGCAAGTAGCAGCCATTTTAGTTTAGACAGTTGCTAATTGAGCCTGTAGGTGCTCTTGGTTAGTGGCTAATTGGGTCAACTGTTGGGTGAGGGCCTCAAATTGGGAGGGGTCCATGGTTAATGTTGCAAAACTAGGTTTGACAAAATGACCACTACGCAACCGCATGCAATGCAACACTAGCTAAATGAAGTGCAATTGCGATCAATGAACAACAATTACAAATAATGCAAAATATCAACTTCAGCAAAATTTCATTATGAATTTTTTTTTTTGTTTTTTTTTGTCTTTTGGATTAAGCAAGTCCAAATAATGCGAGTAAGTAGTGCTGATATTTAAAAAGACAAAACAAAAGCCAAATATTAATCACAAAAATCCATTCACATAGGATTTGATTTCTTTTTTTTTTCGGAACTAATGAGAAGAAGAAAGTATGGGCACGGTTATGAACATGAGAAAGCAGAAACACAACTAGGAGACAACTAAATTTGAGGGCTGAATAAGTTGGGCATAATAAATGTGAGGACTAAGTCAACCGATGGGATCCAGTCAAATGGGTTTAGAATTTTGGGATACTATAGTACAGCAGCACACAGAGAATAAGTCATGCAAATTTTAAATGAATAGATCGTATAAAACAACGTAGGAGAGTCAGAGAACTCCCTTTATTCGTTGTAGGGCCGTGCAAGAATGTTGCTGCTGAAGACAAAAGGAGCTTCCTTTTCACTCCAATTTGTAGGTCTACCGGCGAACAAGTCCTTTATCACCAAGAATGTCGCTGTCGGCGACCCAGAAGCTTTCACAGTCCATGTTACACATGGAGACAGGCGCTAACTAGTGTTGGCGTCGCCGAGAACCTGAGAAACCAGCATAGAAGGTGCTGGTAAGGAGAAGCCTGGTGGATTTCTGGCGGATTGAGGTTTTCCGATGAGTTCTGACGGCGCGGTGACCCATAGAAAGCGCCAACCGACGGCACCGAGCAAGACCCACGCAGAAACAGGGACCAACGAGGCACTAAAGTTAGATAAAGAAAAAAACGAGGCACCAAAATCACCTTACATGTCGTGCGCGCAAAGATGAACCAGGTGAGTTGGTGCGACAGCTGCTTCTCTCTTGCTCTCAAACCTTTTTTTTTTCACTTAGCAGCAAGGAGCTTTCACAGAGCTCGTTCTTGTTGGAGACGGAGGCTCATTTTCGGTTCTTTTGTTTTCACACAGCGATACAAAAAATGCGAGGATAGAGGATGAAAATAAGAAAGAGAGGTGTCAGGATTAGTCTACTGTTTGAGAAAACAGTAGGACCAGCTCTAGATACCAAATATGGTGTAGGGTGAACGTGAAACTCAAGAGAGAAATAGAATAATAGCAAAGAGAAGAGAAGAGAAGAGAAGAAGCAAGAAAGAGTTAAGGAAGAATAAGCCTAGAGAAATGGGATTGGAAAAAGACGGTTGCAATGGGCATTTTAATATTTATCATTGTCTGCCCCACAATGTCTCTTACCAACCTTTAAATAGCAAAAACATACAAACCCTAAATAAATCCTAGAGAGGCTATGGGTTAAAGTGTAGGGCCACTGCAACAAGCTCAAGTAACTAAAATAAACATAAGAACCAAAGTAAGGAAGACATAAATAAAATAACCAAAATGACAATATTAGGAAATGTCCTCATCAATCCTTCATGAGTTCCATTAAGCAGATAGATCAATTAGGATTCATGAAACACTTTTGTACAAGACCAATCCTATCATCACTAAAGCCAAAAGGAGAGAGATCCGGAGACGGAAAAAGGCTAATTCACTAAGGTCAAATGCTTTGGCCATGTCATGCTTAGGAACTACCTTACCCGCTCGAGGTTCCTTGCTTTAAACCACCCATTAAAAAATAGTTTTCTTGCCTGAACTATATAATAATTTTATAGCGAAAACAATCTTCTCATAAATCAATTTTCCCTCCACAAATGCCCCTTGACTATGAGATACATGTTTAGGCAAGAGTCTTAGCAAAGATCATGAAAAAATAAATTCTAGGAATCTTAGCATCAACTAATTTGCCTAAAAGCTGTAAATTCCTTAAGCATCTTTTGAAATCGTTCCCACTTTATTGTTGTTACCCATCAATCAAAGAAGATTCATAATTCACAATAATTTCTGACGTGCGTTGTCCTCCAAAAGATATTTATGGCAAGCAACACAACTACAAATTTCCGTTCGATAGGTTTCCCATTTGGGGTTCTTCAACCAGCAATCGCCCCATGCATCAGGAATTGGATTAAGATCAACTGCTTCTTAAACTTTTTGATTTAGCTCTCGAATTTACCATTGAAGAGGAAGGGATGTTGGGCGAGGTGATGGCTCTCTTCCAAGATATGCATCTTGAACTTGGTCTCCAACCGGCACTTAAATTTGCCCTGCACTGGGGGTGCCCCTTTTTGAATGGAAGAAGCTGAAGGCGTGAACGAGTTGCAGTAACAAGCCGTAAGAAAGAAAGATGAGCAAAGCATTCCTTCCACCAGTCTTTAGAGGAGAGGCTGCTTTGCCCATCTAGTATCTATTCTATTATAACTGGGCTTGGAGACATTAGCGGAAGACCATCATCTCTATTTGGGTACGATCATAGCTTCAGTCATTTGTTGAACCTTGGGGATAACCATTATAGCATTGAGGTCAATCACCGCACCACCTCTATCATACATATGACATTACATGATGTGAGAGTGCAGGATCTATATGCTTCAATTGGAACTGGAAGTTCCATAATAGGTGGCTGGTATACCACCATAATTAAACTGCCTTTTCTTTTTATTTTCAGATAGGATTTATGTTGGCTTCGTTGGGAGGCTCGCGTTTGGATTCTCAACCTTTGCCACCAGTATGGTCAAAGTAGTCCTACATAAGAGAGATCATCCCCTTGGAAGAACTCCAATTCTGCAACATACAGATCCCTCAATGATAAACCAGCAATGATTATATAAAAATAAAATATAATCCATCGGCACAGCAATAATTACAGTTTGGATTTTTGTTATCTGTCACAAAAGCTAGAGTTGTATAACTTAACTGCAAAGGTAACTTGGTCAATTCCCGAAAGTTAACTGGTCTTCTGTTATCTAGCCTCACAGACTTGACTTGTGTAACTATCTTTGATTCTGTTTCTCCTACCAATACGATGTGAATCTTCTTGTCTTTGTAATAATTCTATGAACAAATAATTTTCTAACTTTTACAGCATGACCACAAAACGCAGCTTCTCTTATATAGGACCTATAATGAGTTTTCACTTCTGACATCATAATACATAACGCGTTTTACCTTGCGAGTAAGTGTGATTTCTTCAGAAAATAGAGAAGGAAAAAATTATCCCAACTAACCTTAACTCAAAGGGGGCATTGTTAGTTTTTTATCGTGGAAATCCGTATTTTCGTTGAATCCAGGAAATTTCTTGAAATTCTTGATTTTTAAAATAATATTGATATTGCAAGACAAGCAAAGAAATTTATCCCATTTTTTCAGGAAGGTTGCCTAGGTGCAAGTCTATACCAGGCTTCTACCGGGGCCATCATGTATCTTTTCGTATAAAGTTTCACTAACTTGTGCATATCTGATATGTTGTTCTTTTTCCTTTTTCCTAACAAAAAGGTCATATGTATCTACTATCTGCTTCTTTTTTCTTCATTTTTTCAATTTTTAATAGCTTTTCCTCCAACTTGGTGAATGACAATTATTGAATAAATTATATTCAATCCATTTCTTTCTTTTTTTGTTTGGTTCATTTCAGACAACGTATGAGAACTTCCGTTACCAATATGATAAGAAGGAGAACCCATACAACAAGGGAATGAAGGAAAACGTCAGAGAAGGTTTATTCTCTAAGATTCCCAATTCCGTGAATAAATTCCGATCATTTGTGGAGGATGAACATGCGGTGGTGGCGTTTGTGACTTCAAATCATGGGGAAGCTACTATTAGCCCAAAGGAGAAAATTGACATTGAAATGGGAACTAGATGTGCAGAGAGCAGTGGTTTCTCGCTTCCAGAAATTTTGCGAAATTTGGACTATGATGATTTGGAGGAGAATATGAAGAATATGGAGGAAGAACAAAGACCTGCTATTGATGCTTTGCCCGTTCAGCAGGAATCAAAACAATCTGTTCAAAGTTCCATTGGTTTAGATGGAGTGACAAAATTCATGCAAAGCTCATTAATTGCAGATGAACTGACCATATCTATTCAAATATCCTCTTCTGATGATGGAGCTGTTGAATCTGACCAGAAGTCTGTGGCTGTCAATGGAACTAAAGCATTTGAGGAAACTGATGAAGGAAATAACCGCACCAAACCATAACACCAGTTTTCCAAGCATAAAGGTTTTCCCCTATTCTGACTCTTCTCGACTTATATTTTTATTTTCACCTATGGTTCTGTTGTTTTGGAACAGAAAACTTGTTAATCATAACTAATGGTAGTGTTAAACAATGCTTGTTTCGACAGCAACCACGAGAAACTTGGTCCATCTGTCTAACATCATACCCAAAAAATACTATCCATAGCTCTAAAGCTTTGCTTACAGATAAAGTGAGCTTCCAATCAAAGTGCATAGTTGTAGACAAACGAAACGCATATTATATTTGGTTTGAGTTTTATTACATAATATGTTTAATAAATGGCATGTCTCACCATGGGCTAGATCTGCTTTGCTCCCCATGAGTAAGTTGAATTTGAGTGTCATTCCGTGGGCAAGATTTACCATTAGTTTCTTTCAGCCTAATATAGAGTTATTCATCACCTTTAAAAGGCTGCTAGAAGATTGTTTCTATTTTTTTTTTTTTCTTGAAGTCATAACTGGTGTAAATCTGAACAGGTTTAACTAAATAGTCAATCTGCTTTAGCCATAATAATTTGTAACATTCGGATTATTGCAGGACATTCTTTGTGGCTTGTACATCTAGAAGCAGACAATGATTTTTTTTTTTCCCTAGGATTGTGAGTCCCCAAATGCAGAGGTTGAAATGATGCGCAGGAATGATAATTTTGCTGGAAAAGAAGAGGAGATTGGTCCATAGGTTTTTTCGTCAGTTAAGGTTCCACCTCTTCTGACTAATGATTGTAAGTGTTGTTGGTTGTAAAGAAAGAAAAGGAAAGATAATGACATTTGTATTGAAAGAAAACCCGAGAAAATTCAACGCAGACGCTCTCTGATTCTTTGAGGAAATTAGCACCTCCATAAGTTTCTCTTTTTTGAATGAATTCTTATAGCATAGACTTTTCCTTTATTACAACAAACAGGATAATGACCGTCAACAGTAAATTCTGTAATTCCAGCTAAACAGCGTGCCCAACAACTTATTTGGCAACCCAGCTTAATGATCCATGACAACAACACGTGACAACCCAAACAGTTAGAAGAAGGATGTATACACTAAGGATTCGATTTTAGTTGTAAGTTAAAATATTATTTTTAATATTATTATTATTTTAAAATTTGAGACAATTAAATTAGTTATTATATTTTATATAAAAATTTTAAAAAAGTAAAATGAGATTAGATAAAATTATTTTTGTATTTAAAATGAAATTTTAATCTCATGAGCAAAGAAAACCACAACAATTTACGCTGTATCTCGTGTAAAACAACCTCCACACACGTGTGCCCCACTTAAGTCTTCGTCCCGAGAATCACCTACTTTACCAATTCTTCACCTCACTTCTTGTTAATTTCAGATGGTATGCCGGCATGTTCTTAAAACAATTTAGTCTAGTTAAATTGAAATTATATTGGGTGAAGTACATATGTGGACGCAAACACCCAGACATAGAAACACATAAAGATGCATATTTGCATTGCAAGCTCACACAAACAAACAAAAATAATCTGGCATCAGATTTCGCATCCTAATTTTTTATAAATTTTGTTAGGATTTTATTTATCACATTCTTTACATGATTGTCTATCGTATTCAGTAACTAAAGATGCTACTGAGGCTGCAAAATCAAATGTGAGACTCATTATAGAGTTTTAAAAATTTATTTATTTAGATAATTTTATTTCTTTTAAAATATTATTTAAAATCCATTATTTTACTTTATAATAAAAATTCTAATTATTTAGATGGATTTATTTTCTAAGAAATATTTATTAAAACTCATAATTTATTTCATGATGAAGAATATTACTTTAAGAACAAGAAAACAAAATTCTATATTTGCATGTAGTCTATTTCTCTTTCCATTCTATTTTCTTTATATCCTTATCTCATATTTTTAAAGTTTTATTTTTGAATAATTCGATTTATCATTCTCGCACATCACAGATTACACCTATTTTATTTTATTTTGTTTTTGTTTTTTATTATCAAAATGTGATGTATGGATGATGAGTAGAACAACTCAATTAATTTAATAAGAATAAAATAAAATAATATTAAAATATATAAATTGTATAATGTGGAATAATGAGTAGGATCTCTCTCGATTTCCAAATTCGGATCAAATTAGTGCCTAGTGTATGGCTACGATGTTTGGCTTCTCTCTTTTACCCTCAGACCACACACATTCGTAACTCCAAAAGATGTCACTTGGTCAAACGGTCGATACGAAAAATCCCCAAATCAACTTCATTCCATCAACCCTTAAGCAACACATAGCAAACCCTCTCTCTTCTTTCTTTTCCCAGGATTTTTCTCTTCCTTGGCTGAGAGAGCTCAACCACCTCCAGACCACGAGCCACCATTAGTGTTATAGTTGTTAAAGAATTAATATGGAAATTCAAAAATGTTAGGGACAAACATCAGGGATAAACTAACAGATATTCTATAGTGTTTGGATCTTCCTGTGTGCTGCACAATATTTATGAGTTGAAGAATGAAGAAATAGATCTGAAAATGAAGAAAATGAAAATGATGCATTTTATTTATCATGTAATATCAATTGACATTTGTCCGGCATTTGTTCTTGGCTTTTGTCCTTAAGCTCATGGAAATTATGTAGGCACTTCGAGGGGCTGGACCTCCATTATATATTATATAATACTTGTGATTGTAGAAACTGGATAATTCCATTACTGATTCCCTGGTAGAATAGTTATATAATAGATAGAACGGGTCAACCAGTGACCAACAGACTCAACAACTAATTGCCCATTAAAGCATAAACTGACCCACTACATTAAATTGACCTAATACATTTAAACTGACCATGACTACAGACGTGGCCTTGGACTCTAGACTTAGTCAATTACTTAACTTTAACAAAAGAAAGCCCATTACAGAAATAACATAAGATGCAAGGCCCATTCAGTAATAACATGGCCCGATAATTGGTTGGCCCAAGGCCCGGTCTCTATATTTAGATATAATTCCTAAGAGTTAGGGTTGAATCGCATTGCAATAACACAACCATCCTTTTCCGAAGACCTTGCCCTCAAGGTCTGAAAATAGAAGTTTAAGGTCTTCATGGTCCATCCATGTCACATCCACTTCTACTACCTCATTCCACTGTACCGACATTTCAACTTCTGCCCTTCTCCCTTTCTTGACCATTATTTTATTAAGTATTTCTTAGGCTTGGGTTCTAGAGTTCTTCCACTGGTTACCCTCAAGAGTTGGGTAAGTGGGAATATGATCTCCCAGTCTCTTTTAGGGCATGAAACATGGAATGTCGGGTACATATGAGACTCTAGCGGTACATCTAGTTGGTAAGCCACCCTCTCGATGTGTTTGACAACCATGAATAGCCCATAGTACCTCGACAACAACTTGAGGTTCTCCTCATTGCAAAGGACATTTGACGGTAAGGCCTCAAAGCACATATACTCTTTCTCCTACTTCAAAATCTCTATTTGTTATGTTGCGATCTGCATAAAACTTCAATCTTTCTTGTGCCTCTTTCAAGTTTTCTAGCACTAACTTTTTTATGAGCTCTCTACTCCTCTAAACTCTTCATCTGCTGCTTGTAAAGTTTCTATGGTTTCTAATGATTATTTGCTTCATACAATAGACAATGGTTTTAACTAACAACACTTAAGCTTCAATTTCCAAACCTTCATTCTATTCAAGACTTTGGTGATCTAATAGTGTCCTCTAAGTTAACCTTTTAATGACCATAAGTTTGCCCTGAAACACGATCAACCCACAATGAACTACATAGTCTCTACTCTTAAATTCCTATGTGATCTAAATTTCAAACTAGGTGCTCAAGATCATCACAAAAAGTTACTCACAACCTTCATATTACTAGGAACCATGCTTTCATTCTGCTATAACGCCCCGATTTTTTTCGTCTCAATTAAAACATAAATTGAAGCATCTAGACAAGTAACACAAGGCTACTTATCCTACATAAATGTAAGGAATAGCATGCATGCATCTAACCTTACTAATTAAATGCAATGCGAAATACAACGAAAAGAGATAAATCTCCAGTACATGCAAAGAGATCTAACTCTTACATAAAGAGATCACATGGCATAGTAAAACTATAACATTCAAAACTTCATATTTACAAAAACATATTGTATCCAAGACTTACATAACTTAGTTTCTTAAAACAAATATCGTATCCCACCGTTATCCAGTAATCTTATTATTCCACTTGATCACGTACATGAGAGATCATTCCAATCGAAGAGGAGCATTCTGTAGGACCCTTAGGGTACCTCTAAATCTCCTGTGCTGTCTGATTCTCATTGCAATTTATCTAATCCTGCAACAACATCTATCATTCCATAAGGAATGATAGATAAAATTTAAAAGAGTGAGATTTTCAAGAAATCTTAGTAACTACACCGTTAACAAAATAAGGCGTAGATAACATCAGAAATTATCATACATAGCAATGATCACAGACCTATAACTTATGAAAATACTTTATTAGACTTATGCATGTCGATGACCACTCTTCTTATACAAACTTAGATCTTATACTTAAAACTGATACTTTTCATCTTATTTCTTAATCTTGTGGGTCTTACTTATTTCTTATCCTCGATGGGCGTTACGTATCGCTATCCCCATCGGGCTTACTTAGCATGATGCGTCATTTTCTTCATACATATAACTCATCAATCGTCCGGATGTTACGTATCGCCGTCCCTGTCGTGACATGGAAAAGTACTTAACATAGTGGGCTATACGTATCGCCATCCCCACTAGTCATGTCAGTTGTCTGGGCGTTACGTATCGTCGTCCCCGTCGTGACACGACTCTTATTTTTATAATGGGTATTACATATCGTCGTTCCCATCGGCACGTCAGTCATACGGGCGTTACGTATCGCTATCTCCATCATGACGTGACTTTAGTCTTGTCATAATCTTATAAAGTCTTCTTAACAGATTTTCTTAAAATAGATGTCATGACTTATGGCGACACATACATGTAACGAAATACAGCATACGCATAAACTTAGACTTGTGACATGCATGATTCATGTTTTCGTAAAGCATATGACATATAAAAGCATATCACAAAAACCTATATGCACATACGTCACCTAAATTCGTAACGTTAAAACTTAACAAATAATATGTATACAATTAAATAAAATATTAAATTTTTATTAAATCAAGGGCTGGCCAAATTTTTATGGGAAATTTATTCTTAATTAATTATTCATTTAACTTATTTAACTCAAGTCAAGATTTTGCATAATTACATAGTTTAAACATTTTTATTTGTTTCTTGAACATCTCTCTTATATACATAATTTTATTATTTTATTTTGTTTGATCTTTTTAGCATAAAAATTCTGGAAATCCTCCTAGTATATTGAAATTTCTAAATTTACCATACTTGTTAAAAATCTCATTCAAATAATTCACTAAAAGTTTAGAGTAAAAGAAATACACCCCTTTTTGAAGCCTATACCTACTCTATTCTGCTACTTCAAGTTCTATTTCGCCCATTATATAGTTCTTATCTCTCAAAACTTAAAACACGAAAGTTGTAGATCTCTGTCTTAGCTTTTTATATAATTTTGAATCATTCAATTCTGATATCACACTATCAATTTATGACCAATTTACCATAGGATATTAAATCTGTCAACATTACCTCTTTTTAATCCGAAAGTTGCTAGGGTTGATCTATCATTTTTTTTTTTCAAATCAAGATCTCATATTTTCATATAATCCTTTTAATATATAATCATAGAATATATTCCTAAGATCCCAAAATTTTTCTTAACATTTTTCCATAACAAAAATCACTCTATAAGTCAATAACTTTCAATCTACTACTTAAGTAACACATAAGCTCAAACAAGCATTAAACAAGCATCAAATTAAATCTATAAATCAAGCCACTTATACTACAAAAATATTATTTTAAGTAGTGCACTTACCAATTTTTCCAAAGTTAGATTAGTTGTCTAGAGTTGATCTTGCACCACCCTTTTCTCCAAGGCTCCCACTTTGCTTCCTTTTGATGTTTGGGTGTTGTGAGTGGAATTTTTGGTACTTTTCTTAGGTTTCTCTCAAATAAACCATATGACCTCTCTAAAAGGAAAAAAAGATAAGTTTTGTGTCTATTTATAGGGGTAAGAAAGTGCTAGATACTTGAGAAAGGAAGGGGGTGTCTCAGGAACACCCTTAGCCGAATGGGTGAAGTGTTCCCCCCTAGATGCATGGCCTTATGATCACCCCGACCTCTAGTGATCTTTTAAGATTTTTATCCCATGACTGAGCTTAATCTTCCTCTAAAATAATCTTGATAAATGGTTCAAATAATTACAACATATAGATAAAAAAAAAAAAAAACAAAACCTTAGCATATCTAAGATAAGATCAAACTGGCCACTTGACCTCCCCCTTGCACCCCACGGTTTCTAGAGCATTTCTTCAGCTTTTGTCATATGTTCCAGCTCTTCTTGACACCCTTAGAACATTTTGGAAGAATCCCCTTAAGGCTTGGTTGGCTATTGGCTAAGAATAGAGGAGTAACTTGGCTAATTTGGTTGGTTCTACACCAATCAGATTTGTTTTTACTTCTCCTATGGTTATAGACAAATTTTCCTTCTAGAAACTCTTCCACCACAAATTACAAACCTTTTTACACATATCTAGAAGATAGAAAAGTAGAGAACCGATCAAATTCGAGCTTCTAAAGTAGGTCGGTGGTGTGATTCATTTTCGGGCTTCAGTTTACACTCAAATCAGATCAGTTCAATTCCAGCCCAAATAACCCATTGCTACACTTCTATTCTCCGAAAACTTAAATCATAAATGTTTTATATAATCCTCTAATTGATCCATAGGATTTTGAATCACCTTATTCCGAGATCATATAAGAGAGATATGATTAATTTATCGAAACACGTCAAAACCACCAGAGAACACCCAATCCAAGTTTTCCATTTGTTTTCTTACCCACTAAGGCTTCTAGATAAATTCTTATCAACTTGCCACATGTTTCTACACATGTCAAGACCTCAGAAAGTTTGGTAGCCAATCACAATTCTCGTCACATGGCCAAACATAAGACAACTCATCTAAGTCGGTTACCAGTTAACTCTTATTCCTGTCTGTCCACTTCACACCAGATTTTGTCCTTGATCCATTACTTATCTTCACAAACCAAAAACATTAAAGTTATAGATCTCCTTCCTAAGATTCTATAGGAACTATAATAACTTCGTTCGGAGTTCAAATGATCAAATTATGATTTTTCTACTGATAGTCGACAGATAAGCCCGGGAGCACCAATCTAGGCACACCAAATGTTTGATAAATGATCCCTCTTGTTTCACACGAAACTTACTAAATAAAATATTCTCATTTGACATATTTCTACACACTTGTTAATACTTAGGAAAATTGAGAAAATATATCAAAGGCTTAATCTTAATCAAAGTCACTAGTCAACTCCAAGTCAATACCTATATATCAATTTAGATCTTCCACTTCAATCTCAATTTCGTATTTGATTAAGTTCATATCTCTTAAAACTCAAAACATAAGAATTGTAGATATTCCTCTTAGTTTTCCAAATTATCTTGAATCATCTCAATCTGATATAAAATGAGTTACTTATATACATATTACTAAATGACACTGAAACTGTCTAAATTAGCCTAATCTGAATATATCATAGGCTATATCCCTTACTCATACCACTTGACTTCCTTTGTAAATTTCCTTCAATTTCTATACAATATTTCATGGAATATTAAAAAATCATATATTCTCATCATATTTAGTGTCTCCCATGATTTTTCCTCCAATACCAATAAAATATACATATATCTAAAATTCTAAAGGTTCCCTAAAATAATCTTAAAGAAACATAATCATGCAAAAAATGAACAATTTAAAAATTCAGATTATTACATCCGCACTCTAATAATTTTTATGATGCGAACCTCAACCGTCAGGCTTTGAAGTCCAACAAACAATATTGGGACACTTGCCCAAGAAAGCTAAAATTCAGATTTTGATAAAAAAAATCCTGACCCAACGTGTTTATAAATGAAATGCGAACTGAAAGTATAAAGTAACAAACCTCGACCCAGTGATTATTATGGAATCATGAACCGAAGGTATAAAATTTGAATGCCACAAAGAATAATTCTTGATAAGTTCACAAGTTCGCTGAAGAACCAATAGGAGAACTCTTTTGATTTTAAATTCAATGTTCTTCTATTACAAAGAGTGCATACTATTTATAATGAAAATAAGATTAGAAGATAGCCCCTTTTTAGCCCTACACATAAAGAAATGAGACTAACTTGGTTCCAAAATAGGAAAGCAAATAAAAGGACTAAAAATAGAACTCTATGATTAACACTAATTTTGGTTTGAAATTTAGCAGCTCCTCTATACCAATAGTAGACTGAAATGGATAAGAAAATCACGTTTAAGGAATGTCTGAAATAGGCAAGTCAATCAGCCAACTAATTGGTCTGAAATTGGAAAGTAATTAATCACTTTTTCCTTTTGATTCCATGCTCAAATAGAGCAATAATCAGCCATTAATCCATGTCATTTTTCAAGGAAAATCACGTCCAATTTAAGCAAGATTAGCCTTATTAGCTTAGATTAAATTTATTATGCCTTCATCTCCCTTTGGGCCAAGTTTGGAATGCCTCATTTTAGACTCCAATTTTCTTGAATTAGCCCATTAAATGCTTCTTTGATTTTCTTAGATCTTGCTCTTGCAATAGACTCAACTGGAACATGTAATAAATCCTTTGAAAGTACTTGATTATTCTCATTATTCTCTCTCTTCAAAAGAATTCGACCTCGAGTTGTCAGCTACATCAAGCATAATCATATCGATGGGTAAAGATTGACACAAATAAGGGGCGATCTAAACAAGTTAACCAAGGACAACCTTTACATCAGTTTTCAATGGAGTGATTAGGGGTGTTAAAAAAAATCGAAAAATCGGCCCGGACCGATCCAAACTGGACCGGTTAGACTAGGTTTGAATAAATTCGATATGGAACCGGTTCTTAGAAATACAAAATCGGTAAGATCCAGTTCGGTTCCGGTACCAGTTCTGGGAATCAGATCGGACTGAACCGCACCGGTCCTAGTAACTTATATTTTAAAATTATTTTTTTATTATTATTATATATAATAGATTTTTATATTATATAGGATTTTTATACATAATACATAATAATATAAATTATAATCATATATAAATAATATTAAAATATTTATAAAATAAAGATTTAAATTTAAACATGAAATTAAAATAGTTTTTTCATATAACAGTTTTTTTATTTAACAGTTTTTATACAACAGTTTTATTTATTTATTTATATATAACAGTTTATTTTATAACAGTTTATTTGATTACAGATATTTATTTATATCATAGCTTTTTATTAGTCTGACAGATTTTTATAATAAACTACAATTTTTTAACAAAACAGATTTTCAAACTAGTTCATTTAAAAAAAAAAGATTTGTTTTTGAAAATTTACAATTTATTAAAACTGGATTGGAACCGGTAAAACCGATACTATCGATTTTGAGAGATAATCGAGACGTAATCGATTTTGCATTTTGCAAAATCGGTGATACCGGTTTGGTTTTTATATTTTGACCAAAGTCAGACTGAACTGGACCGGTTACACCCCTAGGAGTGATATATGAACTCAAAAATCTACACATTAGTCATGTTCATGAAGTGGATAAGATTGAGTGGTTAGAAAGAAGTTTTAAAACAACAACAATGTATTAAGAGTTGGAATTTACTCTTATGCTTCCTATCAATGAGTGAAGTTGTGGTGCCCCCAATCCCATTCTGTGATCAGGTGGAAGTCATGATACTAGGATGATGACCACACAGGTCACAAAACCCCATCACCATGTACAAGTGTGTGCAAACAAGCAATATGTGCGCAACAAAAATAAAATATTGCAAAGGAAAAAATAAAAGGCATTCAAACTAGTACCAAAAAATTTAAGTCTACAACCCAATTGAATACTCATTGGAAAATTATTACAGTTACCCAACTGATAAAGTAAAGAGAAGACAAAACTCTCAAATCACAACTACAATACTCCAAATATTCCTTCCTTGGGTGGAGCCAATCTAACGCTCAAACTCGACTTCTGTAACAAATCTATGGTTCTATGAAATGGAACCGCGGATGGAAACACCACATGAGATTATGAAATTTCAGCAAGTAAGCAACCAAACAACATCCAAAACTTTAAAACACATTTAAGCAATTAACACATCACAAATACACACTTGAATAAGCAAGAACAAATCTATCATTTTTCCATAAAAGGATGCCTTTTTACACATGCCAAAATTCCTATTATTGGCTCATAGCACAAACCATTTATTAAGTGCACACCATGATCTCCTATTTGGATCATCCATATATCTTGGCTCCTTTTATTACATCGCGGGTAATAACCGTGCATGTCATTTCGTAATGAGCAATGCTCAACTCCGTGTCCAATGCGTATGACCAGGCTTCTTCTAGTAGGGGCCATCTATGGGCCACGGGTTAGATCAATAGTGTTATCATCTTGATGAACCCCACTGTCGCCAGCGACAACCCAGAGGACTTCACATCAGTTTATTACGCTCTCGAGTGACCAGAAGAGCTCCACCGAGATAATGCCTCATCTTGGCTTGTGGTCATGAACCAAATACAATCCAAACAATCATTTTACTTGTGCTCGCATCATGGTCTTCCCTAAGGACCATCTGTATACCCTGACTCTCTTCGTCATCCCACGATAAAGATTGTGCATGTGACTTCATACGAGTGATACCCAGCTCCGCATCTAGAGCGTACCAAAACCTGACATCCTTTAACCAGAGGAGCTACGAAGTCACCATGAGAGTGTTATCGTCTCGTCCAATCCTGTTGTCGCCCAACAAGAACCCAAAGGATGTCATGACCAGCACACCTCACCCAATCCCAAAATGGTGTCGTTATACACACACACACCCACATATCATAACCAGCACGTCACCTAATCCCCAAATACATATGGCATAACATAGCACATTACTATGAACCATTCAAATAGCATCAACATAAAATGCGTAGATGCATGATGAACAGTATATTGGATGACATAAGATAAAACACATTAGGCAAATTACACAATACACAACAATCATAATATAGTTCCACAAACATAGGTTCACAAACCTTCACAACCAACTACATGTATATCCCATCCTCCATTATTGCCTCAGGCCCAAACTAACCAAACTACAGTTTATAACCCAATGCTCCATTAGGTCCAAGGCTCGGTCCAACCAACCAGGCTGCAGAAGGTGTTTGTGCATAAATATTAATTTAAATTTCAAAGTCGCGTCAAAAGATTGCTTACAACGCGGATAGGCGATCTGGATCATTGAAAACGTGCTAGTCCACGGAGTTCTACGATTGGATAAGTGCGCACTTAGACGAACACGAAATCATTAGTAAAATACTAAGAATACAAACATTATTTAAATTAATCAACGCGGGTAGATTAGCTCACCAAGGTGAAGCCAAACATGGCGGGACAGTGATGGGGCAGTAGTAGTACACGGTGGTAGAGGCGACGCAAGGCTAATTTAGGACGGGACAATAGGCTTAAGGTGGGTTTGTGTGTTGTCTAGAGGGACTCAACAGTGGTCCTTTGGTGGTGGTGAAGAGCTGAGCACGATGACATCTTGACGTGCATAGTGACTTCGAGAGAGGGAAAGCGTGAGGAGGCTGGGTGGTAGTGGATCAATAGATCCTCGTGTGTGACAGAAGGGGGTGGGGGGGGGGGGAGGAGCTGGGTGGGGGAGAACCCATGCGAGACCCGCTTCGGGAACCAGAGTTGTGGGGAGAAGGGGGAGGTACCCAGGCGGCTTCAACGGTTGCTGGAGGTCTTCGGTGAAAAGGGAGCATCTGGTGTGCTGGCTAGACGAAGGGCGACGACAACATGAATCTGAGAGAGAGAGAGTTGCTGGGGGGGGGTGGAGGAGGACGAGATGGGGAGATCTGTGTGGCAATGGCAGTGGCATGCGGCGGTGAGCCACGAAGGACAAGCAGCATGCGAAGGCTGGGGTGTGGCTCTGGCTCGAATGGAATGGCTGGAGGTGGGGTTTGTGTTGCCTGGGGGGGAAAAGGGAATGAATCAAAGGCTAGGGTTTTCACCCCTTAGCCAAAACAACATCACACAAGGGAAAGGGTTGGGTCCTTTGTTTGCAGCTCAAAAACTTAAATGGGTTGGGCTTGAAATGAAGCCCTTTAATTTAAACAAAACCCACTTACAACACACACAATGCCCATTCCGAAAATTAGTTTACACATCAACTTATAATAAAAACAAAATCCACTTACAACACACACAAAGACCTAGTAAAGTAAAATACTCATTGAAATACAAGAAAACACAACAAATTTAAACAATAATAAAATAAAATAATCCAACCAATAGTAATAATAAACTTAAAATAAGAGATCCAATAATACAATTATTTAAAATAAAGGAACTAATAAAAATGAATAATATAAAATAAACAACCAATTCGAAAAGGACAAAAACTGGAAAATGGAATAGAGGAGAACAATTCACAAAATTCAAATACCACAATATGAATTTTAAACAAAATAAAACAGCCAATAACAATAATAAATAAAATAATATAACTCATAATAATAATAAATAAAATAAAAATAAAATAGAACAACCAACAATTAAAAATAAAAACAATACTTAAAATACCCAAATGGGATCTCATAGAAGACAAATCTAATGATGTTGTGTTGAGGTACCGAGGGTATACTCCACCAAGTGTCTGAGGAGCAATTTGCTTCATAATAAGGGTGGGGGAAAAAGGTCACAACGAAGTAGTTGGGTTCAAAGTTGGTCTTATAATGGAAAACATTTCTTTATAAGTATGTAAAAATACAAAATGATAAATCTTCCTTCATTTTCCCAAAAGAATTTCAAGGACGGCTTAGGAAGTATTAAAAGGAATGGACCATAACTTAAAAATAAGCAAAGTCATGCCATGCAGACCATTCAGCAAGGAATTCATGAAATGGTCTTTTCATGGAAGTAACAAGTATGAGTGTAAGGAGATTTAAGTAATTAGGGAGTCAAACCGATAATAATGTGACACCTCCCACTTGGAATTTGGCGATGACCAAAGCATCGAGACATGGAATACTAGGGTACATACACCTCATTCATGATAGTTAACTGCAATGTAGCTAGCATAATACTAGTAGTATGCAATAACTATAGTGCAATAGGCCATTTCTTAAAATGTTGCACTAGAATAAAATTAATATCCCAACCTCATTCATAACTTTAAATCACACTTCATTGCAATGGAGTATCAAACTCCTTTTTATACTTTAACATAAAAAGTATTGTCTTCATAGGCCTTTTGCTAACAAGGAAATCATTAGTGCATCTTTCTAAATCTCTACTGTCTAGTCATGACTAATCCTAGTCTCCTTTCCAAGTTGAACTTATTCTTGGCTTTGATCATGATCCTAATTAGCAACTCTCGGTCCTGCTAAATTCTACAACTTTGGGTTGAGTGGTAGTAGAAACTACCACAGTGAAAATTTATGAAATCTTTGTTAGTAAACAACAACATACAATAGATAACATAAGCATATAAAGGCAAACCATGAAATGAATGCATGGGCATGTACTTGACACAAAACATATTTTTCCATTACAAATTGAACAATTTATTACACATGTTTTACTCATTGCCTTGTTCACTTCTTGTAACATATGATTTGGATACCTAACGGGCCTCCATGCACCGTTAGTTACCTGCTAGTTACGCCATCACCCAATGACCTACTTGGTTGTGGTGACAACGTCATAGTGGAGGCTTGACTTGCTCTTAGGTGTTTATGGTCATGTTGGATGAATGAACCAAGGCCTATCTTGAGGCAACACCAAGATCCTAATAGCTAGGGTTTGGTTAGGCCTCCCCTAATCCCTCCTACAATCTCTCAATTAAATCTTCCAAGAAGCTTTTCAAAATAAACCCAAGAAACTCCTAAAATTAAGGACAATCAAATCTCCTAATTAAGCAATTCAAAATTCACACTAGGTTATTCAAACCTATTAATTTAAAAAGCATTCAAATGCCCAATCTCCTCTAAATTTCATCAGCCCCTAAAATCAAGGATTTTCCTTCCAACTTGATCAACATCTAGGTGGCGAGTGGTTGGTCCTTTATGGCCGCGGCTTGCATGCCCAAAGATTGCTATCTGAACCATGCAAGCAACGCACAACTGCATGGCTAGCCTCAACACGCCTAGCCCTTCTAGTGGCATTGTAGATGACCCTTCAAGCATTTCCATCACATAGTCCTTGTGATGCACCACTCCGCCGTTTTACCTTCACTACATATAACACATGTGGCACCCATTAGCTTTAGATATTATCCCACTCTGGCATCCTTTCCACATATATTCAATCAAGCTCCGCCGGCTATACTTCATCGATTCAGGAGATACCACTCCAATTTATGCACATCAAAATGGACAGATTACCCTTGATTTCACCATTGTTGGATGATTTTCCCTTGATTTGAATGTGGTACAGTTGAAGTTTTGTGTGTGCGTACATGAATAGATACGAAAAGAAGAAAATAGTGAGTTTTTCCGTGTAAATCCTTAAATCAGAAGCTTAGGCACATTTTTTATAATAAAATTGGCCTAAACTCTCTTTGTTCTTGCTTCACTTTGTTGTCAAATGTATGACCTTAGATTTTTTCTATTACATGTTGGACAAGTGGGGCATGACAAGTCTTTAGCTGGTACATATTGGACAAGTGGTGCACTAGCTGATGCATGTGGGACAAGTGACCTCTCTTCCTATTCTCCATCATTGCATATCTCCTAGGAATTCACCAAATTGCACGGGTGGACATTTAACATAGATAACCAAAAATACACTTCTCTATCCTCCTTTATTTAAGTCTAGATACAATGAATCTTGGAAGTGAGGTTGTATGTTGGTCAAGTGGTGACTAGAAGAAGATGATGCTATGGTCAAAGCACTAGGCTAGGAAATATGGCAGAAAATCTAGAAAGTGTTCTTGAAAATAGTCCTCTTTGACAAGTGTCGTGGGTCATTGAAAATATGAATTCCTGCTAATCTTCCTCATCATTGCTTTATTAGTATTTAAGAATATCCTACCATGGGTGCCATGTATCAAAGTCCCTCCATTCTTTCTTCTTCATCATTGCCTATTCTTGGGAAGTCCAAAAGTTCCTCTATATAAGTGACATGTGGCATTGAATATTAGAACCCTACAAGGCTCCTTGGGCGTGATCTTTCGTGTGGTCCAGGTTCAATAAACCCAAAACCTAACCTTGAGCCTATTAGACATTTGGATGCTTGCCATGTGGCAAGTGGAATATAAGGTGTTTGTGTTTGTGCTTCTATTCCTTCCATCTCTTGCTCATTTTGCACAAAGATTCTTCTAGAACCTTAGGGGGTTGTGTGTGTTCCCCAATCCGTGTGCAGGCTTGACACTTGGTGTCGGTGCCCCCACTTACGCTTGGGATCGTACGCAAACCGAGATGTTGAGGATGAGCATAACAGGGAAGTTCACCTCTCATCTTATCGTGTATGTTTTTTTTTCTTTTTTTATAAAGGTAGTGAAATCACATGGCTCAACAAATTTAATATCCCAAAATACTTCATTACTATTAACATAATACAAGATCATTCATAGTTGTTCATTCTTCCAAAACAACGGAAGCTCAAAATGTAAACGGTAAATACAAAAGTTAAGTAGACGACTCCCATTGCCCTCTATTTCTAATCCAATGGCTCTTTCTTTATCCCCTTGAAATCGGGACCATAACAAAGACGGTCCAGTTTCAAGGACGGCCCTACCTCACAACTCATCCTGAAAGATGACTCATACAGGCATCCCAAGTGGAGGGAATCATCTATGCCAAGGACCAAACAACACCTGGTAGGGCGTAGGTCCGCCAAAATATAAGTAGCTAAGGATAGTGACTCAATCCCCCATCGGCCTAGTAAGCCGAGAGTCACCAGCTCAAATGTAACGGACTCAGTCGGGTCCTTGGGGGTTCGAGACGTCGTCCCTGTAATCATACTCAACAAAGTCGTCATCACCTGCAACTACTTCTACCATCCCGAAAGAAGGGCAATAGTGGAGAGATAAATAGGTGGGTGAGATTTCAGGAGAAATCTCAGTAAGTACAATTTATATTTCAACAAAAGCATTTCAAGTATACAATCAAATAAATAACAAACAATCATCTATACATTATGCATTATGGGATTCAAGACTAATGTACATACTCATGCTCATGCCATTTCTTTTCAACTCAGTTTCTTTATTTCTTTCATGTGTTTGCTTGTAACCTCATATAACAAAACTTTTGAACTTCTTTTCAAAATTTATCTTTTCGCAAATACTTTTCATTTTCTCTTATCTTAGGCGCCACTTATCATATCATCTCATATATGGCTCAAAAGACCATCTTTTTCGTCATGACCTCTTGTTGGACACCTCACGGTTCCCCTTTGCACCGTGTGTTCCTTCTAGTTACCGTAGCATCGGGCGACCACATCAAACCTAAGTAGCTACGTTTCGCACCCTTTCACGCTCTTCATCACTCGGTGATTGATCACTCACCGAGCAACTACAAACTTTTCTGTATCGGTGAGGCAAAAGCCAACACCGTCCTGTATGCACCCACTAGCTTTAGGTGTGACCACGCTTCGGACACCTTTTGGAGCCATACATGGTCTGCCGACGATTCTTTGTCGACCCAGGGGCTTTTACTCGACTTTAGACACTCCTGACTGAACAGGGAATTCCATTGGGGTGCTACACCGTCTCAGCCTTTGAGAATCTTATAAAACTTTAACTCTTTTCTTTTCTTTAAAAAAATACTTTTGACTTAAAACATGGTTTTCGTGCTTCATGCATGAGACATGAGACATGAGACTCATAACATTGAACATGTGAAACATGAGATGAACATTCGTGTACTATACGTCAAGCTCTTTTACAATTCAAGCACATGTAAATTTCACTTCTTTTCTATCTAGGAGCACTTAGTGGGCCTTACCCACCACACCTAGGGGTGCTCGGCCCCTTTCCACTAGGGTTGGGCTGAGACCCTCTCTTAATGTTTCCTAGCAATTTATTCTCCTATTTTTCTCCAAATACTCCAATTTAGTTTCAAGAAAATAATTGAATATTTTTAACACCAAAAACATGTCTTGGCTGAAACCCTAGGACCTTTAGATTATTATTTTAATCACTTCCCTTTTCATCAAGATAGCTCACTCAATTATTTAGGTGAACCACACATCATGCTAGTATATTCATTTAGTTCTTATACCCCTAATTTCTCCAAATATTCGAAACTTAATCATAACATAGAACAATAGCTAAAAAGATAGCTCAACCCAAAATCCTTAAATCCGAAATACATATAAGCATAAACCCAACCTTTTTTCACCTCCAAGTCAAATTTTAACAAGCATATATTAAATCATCACCCATCATGTTGATCATACCACCCTTTTTCCTTTGTATCAAATATTTAAATCCTCAACATGATATAATCTTTAATCTAGCAAGATACTAAGACTTAAACATGGATCTTGCCACCAAATAAACAACATCAATAACATCGTCCAATATCCTACTAGTTAACCTAAGGTCATGCATGCATTTTCTTCATTCCACTTCATGTTGAATAAATTAACTAAAGCCACACATCATTTTAGATTCTCAACTTAAAGAAATCATAAACTTAAACATGGATTTCTACCTAACTAAGCATGACATTTTTTCCACAAAGGAGTTTCATTTTAGCATACACAAGCAATGATTCAAACAATACAACCAAATTCATTCAAAAGTATACTAAAATTGTTAAGAGCAAGATAAGAATATACTTACAATACTCCTAACTAGCTTAGATGACATCTGAAATCATATTAAATATTTCACTAGATTAATCTAAGAACATAACAAATTTTTTTTTTAAAAAGAAAAACCCTACACAAGAACATGGATGTGGTGTGTGCTCTTCTCTAGGTTTCTATGCTTGATCTTGGTTTAAAAAAGATAACTCACCTCTTCAAAGGCAACTCCTCTCCAAGAATATTGGTTCTAACTCCTCTACACTTAGGTTAGTTTGATGTCTAGAGGATAGAAGGAAGTGAAACAAAAGAAGATAGAGGGAGAGGGAAGGTTGGCTGAGAGCTAGAGAGAGTGAGAGGGTTTGTGCGCAAGTGAATCAACCAAGTGAGGGAGACTCCCTCCTTAGGCCATTCGGCCATGCCTCTCCATAGAGTACTAGGTACTCATTTCACTAATTTTAGGTGTGACATTTGAGGGGTTGATTGACCTCTATCTCATGACCATTCCAAGATCAAATCTAGCCCATGCCTAGGTAGATTTTGTTTTCCCTCACCCCTTGCTATGGCCAGCGCCCTCCATGGGGTTTTTGGCTTCCATTTTCCCTCATCACTCATCCATCTACTTACCATCACCTCATGTGTCAATCCATAGGATTACAAGATCAAACCCTTGGAAAATGGGCAAGCATGGTTCGGCTAGTCCTACTTTGGTTTCAACCGAAACCTCCTTTGCCCTTCCCATGGTTTCCTCTCTTCTCATGCATCTATCCATCAATTTGTCAAGTCACCACTCTTCCCTAAACTCTTACACATGTGTCCTATCTCTTCTCATACCAATCTCAAGTGTCCTCTCAACTAGATTTGGAAATACTTCTAGGAAGACTCCAGTGAGGCTCACGGCAAGCTCCACCCGAATCCCCTCTTGGTCTTCTTTTCCTTTTCTTTTCCTCTCTCTCATGATACCACTCTTCACTTGTCAATCATCTTGTCAACTCATTCTTACACAATCTACTTTTATTCATTGGCTTGGATTGTGAAAGATCACATAGAGAAGGCCCCAAGGGTTTCGGCTATAAACCTCCACCGAATCCCTTCTTCTCTTCTCTTCCACTTCCTATTTCAACTACAAGTGTCACCTATCTAGATATGGTATATCCTAGAAAGACTAAAATAGAAAATATCTTTGTTCTTCCCAAGATATGTCAATGATGGGAAAATCTCATCATGAGATTTTACAATCTATCCTACAAAGCAACCCACTAGTCAACTCCCAACTACTAGCAATTTTTCACTCTCATCTACTAGTCTTGGATGACTCACTAGGGTTTCTCTAGAGGTGACATGTGTCTATTGTGTGGGTTTGATAGATCATGGGTCAATCTTATGGGCTTGTGGACTTGTGGTTCCTTTCTTGGCCCACTAACTCAAGTTAGGTTTTCAAGGCTTCAATCTTAAGCCCAAGCCTTTATCTTCACTTCTCAATATTATTATTAATCAAATTAGTTACTCAATTAAAATAATAGGAAATGAAAATCTCGGGTCGTCACACTTGGCTAAGTGTTGGTTGGTCCTCCCTAGGTAGGTGTGAAGCTCCTTGATTGAAACCCTAAGAACTCTTGGGAACTTGTACATGTGACTCCTGGCATCTACCATGTGTGCCTCTCCTCTTGGAAACCCTCAATGCATGACAAGTGGCATGTAGGGTGTTTGTGTATGTGCTTCTATTCCTTCCCTTGCTCTTTCCTTACAAAGATTCTTCTAGAACCTTAGTGGGTTGCGTGTGTTCCCCATGCATCATTCTCTTTTTACATGCATCTTTTCCTTTTTTTCATGTGACTTTTCCCTTTTTAATGTGTCTTTACCTTTTGCCATGCGCCTTTTCCTTTTCCAATGCATCTTTTTCCTTTTCCTATGTGCTTTTTTTTTTTTCCATGCACTAGGTCTTTTTTCCATGCTTTGCCTCCTTCTAGAAAGTTCCAATCCATGTGTATGCATGACACTTGGCTAAGTGCTAGTTGATCTTCCCTAGGTAGGCTTGAAGCTCCTTGACTGAAACCTTGAGAGCTCTTGGGAACTTGTACATGTGACTCCTAGTATCTACCATGCGCCTCTCCTCAATGCATGACAAGTGGCAAAGGAAAAAGAGTGATTGTGGTAGTGGGGGTGTTGGCCGCGGTATCTAAGGACTGGTAGTTGTTTTGGTTCTAGGCATCCATTCCTATTACCCATGATTGGTTTCTTCTAGGAAGTCCCACATCTCTTCTCATATGTGACAAGTTAAAAAGTCAGTGGCATTTTCAAGGTTCGTGCATAAGTCCTTACAACTCACCAAAATCTTGTGGGTGGGGTGTGTAGTCTACTGGATTACTGAAACCCCTACTATATCCCCTCATTTTCCTCATCCATTTTTACATCCAGGTTCAATATATCCATGATTGAGATGTGCGTGTAAGACATGTGGCATGTACATAGGTGAATGGGCATGTGCCTAAGGGTGTCGAATCCTTCTCCTTCCTCTTTTCCTTGATTCTCTTGTAAAAGCTCTCTTGCATGGTTGCCAAGTGGCAACCTCATGCTATCCAAGAGTTCCCTTTCCCTAGGCTTCAAATGATGAGGCTTCCACACATATTTGGAAGGAGAAAACCTTTTACGTAGTTGTCTCCCTTGCCTAAAATCCTAATTAGGGTTTTCTTAAACCCCTTTTTGGCCCTTAGTGACCGAGTTTCACTAGCCCATGATGGGCCTCTTAGTGGGCTTGGGCACCTCTTTTCAAAGCTTGATACATGCAAAAACATTGACAAATATCTAAGCGGGCTAAGAGTAGGATATTAAAACTAGTAAGTAAATTCTTGGCAAAAGTTCAGGTCATCACACACAAGTAACAATACTTACAGAATTTGCGGTGGAGGTGATTAACATTGTTTCATCAACTCTTACAAATGCCAACACACCTATTAACCATCAGCTTTAAGACAATATAGTATCCTCGCACCTAAACTTCATCCAAGATATACCTACCTAATTGAAGGTCCATGCTTCCTATCTAAAGTAAGTAATGCCCTCTAAAAGGTTCAGAACCATGCCAATCAACTAAATACATGCACCTATAACATTCAACCAAACAACATATACTTTAGTGCAGTAAATACATGCTCCTATATCACCTTCGACTAGCATTTATTTAGGCAGTAACTAAACTCAATATTAGTCATCACTATAGATTAGCAAAGCATAACTAATGTTTGCATCAGATAGAATCTAGTCCACCCAATCCTACTATCAAAGTAACTTGATCATATTCTACACTATTATGTAACAACATCAGTTCCATTAGTTCGTTGGACCAATATCTATAAAATCGACAAAATTCATTTCTTAAAGTTTGTACCAATATCCTTAAGTGCATATTTGGAGTTGCAGTGAGAAATATTATTTTTAACTTAAGGTTTATAATTTAAAACTTAATGTAATAAACTCTACTACTAAAAATCCATCTACTGTTTCGGATTCATATGTCTAAAGAATTTTTAGAGTTAGTTAGGGTACTTTTTTAAAAATATATAGTTATCTACTGGACCTTTTTGATAAAAGTCTTAATTTGGTACTTTTTGAAAAAGTTGATTTTAGTTTTTTTAAATCGATTAAAATACTTTGTTACCAACATGTTATTTTTTCTTTAAAAATGTTTTTAACTCCTTAAAATCACTTTTTAAGTCTCAAAACGCAATCCCAAACAAATTCTAAATCTGTTAAGAATCGTTTCCTATAAATATGCCGACTATAGAAGCTCAAATCCGATAATAACAATTTTCCAAAGCACATACGTTCTATAACTTTTTATATACGATACAATCATTTTTAAAAGTGTATATAATCAATACCTTGAAATCTTATAAAGAACACTTGATTCTTAAAAGTCCCCAAATCTACAACTTGGTTTTGATTAAAAAAAATTAGAATACATTTTAATGGTTGCAAGCTTGATAACATTTGATTCGATCAACTTGCATAATAAATCAATAAAACCTAAAACCTCAAACCTTGTTAAAAAATCATTCCTTAAAATTTGCAACTCTAAAACCTAAATCAAATAAGAATCATTTTCTTATTTATGCAAAATGGATAATCTTATATCTAACAATAATTGTCTCTTAAAGCTTGCAGATTCTAAATACAAATTTAATTAACTCTTCTTTTTTCTTTTCTTTTTTTTTGATCTTTTGAAAACTTGTTGAATCTACCACCTCAGATTCCATAAACTTATTGCAGGGCCCCTTTTGTGCCCCCACGGGCTTATTTTATTAAGAAAAAAAAATCAAATATGCTTTGTTCATCAGTTCTTGACTTCAAGTTATGCTCCAATGGGATTGCCTAGACCGTATATTTCAAATCCAAGCCTAATTGCTACACATTCGAGTCTACAATACTAGTGATTCATGCATATCATGCTGAAAACTTTAAGCCAAATTTGCTAAAAATCCAAGTCTAACTACACAAAATCGTACTAAGATTGAAGCTAGAATTATCATAATGTACCAAAGTGACTTATTGATTTACCTAGAACCGTAAAAGGTTCTAGTATCACTTGTGGTGCCCTCGATCCCGACTTGTAATTTGGCAAAAACCGTGACACTAGAATGATGACTGCACAAATCATACCCACTTTGGAAGCAAGTGTGTTTATACATGCAATATGGTAATGTATAATTAATTGGTAACAAGATAATATGGATAGTGAATAATTCTAACAGAAAAATATATATAAGCTACAACACTAAACAAATTATCCATAAGCCACAAATATTCCAAAATCCCATTAAAGAATATTAGAATCATCCAAACAAATCAAGCCAAATAAAAAAACCTAAATGAAAAGGGGAGAGGGGAAAAGGCCTCGAATATTCAGCCCTTAGGCAGAGCCATACCTTCATACTCTTATCCATCCTTTCCATCAAAGTCCACGGTTCTGCAGAGAAATAATAGGTGGGGACACCATAGTGAGGCTTCACAAAATCTCAGTAACTGAAACCAAAATTAATACTCAAAATACAAGCAGGTGGAAAAATATAAAATTATGCAAAAATAGGAATTTTAGTGAGTTATATAACCTTGCAATGAAACATAAGTATGTGTCCAATTCTCACACAAGACAATACGCACCCATAAAGCACATTTTATTTTCAAAACATCCATTTGATTAAGATATGCACCATGGTCTCCTATGGAACATTGGCACATTCTGGCTCCCTTTGTCACACCATGTGTAACTTTATAAAAAGTGATACTCAGCTCCACGTCCGACATGTATATGACCAGCCATCCTCTAGTGTTTGCTAGCAAAGAGGCAATGGAATCCACCCAAGGGACGTCACTTAATTTTATATGTTCCTGAGTAACCAGATGAACTCCACCAAGATAACGTTCCATCTAGGCTAGGGGTCTTGACACACTCACCCAAAGAATAACTCTTTGACAAAAAACAAATAAACAATGTTCCAAATTTCAGCATATACAACATCAAAGCACAATTTTAAAAATATTAGTTATAGGTCACATGTAAAATGCATACAACGTGCAATAGATAATTAGTGAATGACACGCTGACAATTGTAATTTAATCCGAATGCTTCATAGGGCCCTCGCCAACTACAATTTTGTTCCCAACGCTTCATGGCCCATGACCACAGATGCACAATTCCCAACCAGACTGCGCAACATAGATTCACAAATTTTCCAATCATGAGTATTTAAATTTAGTTTGAGAACTAGTTACAGCATGTGGGCAAACTTTTGATGATCAAAGCGAACTCAACGGCTAATTGTAAGTGTCACTTTAACGATGAGGAGGTGGTCCTTTGAGTAGTCATATGGGTGTCTTGGGCAGAGAGGTCTAGTTTTTGTGTGCATGCATAGTGGTTCTCAGGCAGTGGTTCACATTAAAATAGAGAATGTGACAGCATTAAGGTATACTTTGTAAGGCTTTAGTTAGAATGGTGGCCTTTGCTTGCTATAATAATAATGGTGGTGGCTTGTGGTTGGAGACTAGTGTTTGAGGGTGTAGCCGAGAAATGAGCAAAATTGAGAGAGAGAGAGAAAGGCATTAGGACTGGGTGTCTCATTTGAGTCTCACACTAGAAGCGAATCAGTTGCAAAGCTTCACGGTAATTGAGCTAGGCTTCTCTAGCCTTGCATGGTGGAGACACACACGCGCGCGCACACACACACACAAAGAGAGAGAGAGAGAGAGAGAGAGAGAAAGAGAAGAGAGAGAGAGAGAGAGTAGATCGAGAAGGGAGGAGGGTCGAGAGGGAGGTAATCGGGCCAAGTGGAGGTTGGATTTTTCAAGGCTATAGGTGTTGTACATGGTAGAACTAAAGCAACGGTAGAACTGTTATTGAGAGAATGAGTTTGAGAGAATCTAAGTGAGGTTGGACTGAGAGAGATCACTATCGAGAGACGTTCTATAAGAAAAATAGGCATTTGTGACTAATTATATACAATAAAAAAGATTATTTGTGATGAAAACAAACTCATTTTAACTGAAAATAACTAATCGTAAATAAATAGTTTTATTGTAGTGTGTAGAAGGCAACGAATTTAGAAAACATTGATCACGATGTGACATATGCGAGGAGGATGCCATGCGATAGTGGATCTAAGTGCCTAGATGAGATCCATGGAGGAGTGCTGAGTTGTAGTGGGGCCAAAATGTCCTCCTCTTAAGCGTGGTGGAGGAGATCGAGAAGAGAAACAACAGATATGGGTAAAATCGATGTGGTGCAAAACTTGGCTATGATTGGAAAAGGTAAGTGGCGGCAAAAGGTGGCAGAGGAAGCAGGGATAGCTTCGACGTATGGCAGTGCACTCATGGCAGAAGTGTGGGTGGCGTGCGGGGCTCGTAGGAAAGATAAAAGAACCGGGTTTGTGTACTTAGGGCTTGGCTTCACAATACGTTTTTAATTTGCATGGAATTTCAAATCGTTGCTAATGAGGAAAGATATTTTTACAACGAACTTATACTATTGCTAATGGGTATAATTTGTCATCTTTTAGCAGCAAAAAGTCAGTTCCAGAAACTTTTTGCAATGCATATTATATATGTTAATGTTGCGCGCTATTGTCTCAATTAAATCATTACTAACTAAATTCTCATACCAAATCCGATGTTAATTGGAATGATTATCTTGCAATATATATATATATATATTTATATATTTCTTTGCAATTGTATATATAAGAGAAATGCGTGACCATTGCAAAAACTGCTATTATTAGCAAGGAAAAAGTCTCGTTGCAAATAATGATCGCAAAATGCCTTTCCTGTTGTACTAATGGTACATGTACTTATGGTTTCAACATTAGTTCACTTTTTTTCCAATTCTAATTGATAGAAGAATATATAGTCTAGGTTTCCAATTTTATTATTCTTCTAAAATGGGTTGCATTTTCTACAACAGTAATTTTGACATAATTTGATATGACTTTTTACGTCTTTAAAATGATTATTGACAATTCTGTATTCTTACCAAACTACGAATTAATGTTTTCCTTACTACTAACTACATTATGCCACATGAAAAAGTATTAAGGTTATATCTATCTAACTAATAATATGACATGATTTATACAAAGTTCGGAAAACAAAGAGGAAGCAGTGCTAGCTTGGTATCCGATCTGAAATTTAGCGATGTAATTCGATAAAATTAATCCACTAAGAGATGATCTTACCAATATTAATGGCATCTCCAACATGACTGGAGGTTCATTGTGAATATCTTTGTTCCTGACTATACAGTACTGAATCAGTAGCTATATATGGGAAAATGGATCAAATCATGATCAAGTATGATCTCCATCTTCCATCTTTCGTTTCAAATTATCATCA
This sequence comes from Platycarya longipes, assembly GCA_036559045.1. Lineage (NCBI taxonomy): Eukaryota > Viridiplantae > Streptophyta > Magnoliopsida > Fagales > Juglandaceae > Platycarya > Platycarya longipes. The sequence goes on along the minus strand of CM071798.1, from coordinate 30,290,487 downwards.
ATACCAGTGTAATCCAAATTCTGTAAAATATCTACAACCCGCAAAGTTCCATCGTTTTCAAACTTGTTTCCAGCTTGGATATCAAATTTCTCTTTTGATGATCTACTGTCGAAGGCTCGACCATCAATAAGTTTCGAACTAAAAGATCCCATCGTTACAACATCATCTTCAGGCACCCAAGCTCGAAAATCGATCATTGAAGGTGGGATCTTAGAAAAGAAGACCTCTTTCAAGTTTTGTATTATTCCCATGGTGAAAGGGTTTTCATTCTTATCATAGCGGTACCGAAAATTCTCATAAGTTGTCTGTAAATAAGAAAATGATCTGAGATTAAAAAACCTTACATACCAATAAAAGACATATATATACATACATATATATATATATATATATATAGATTATGAAGGTCAAAAACCCTAATTAATATAAATGATGGTGCATTCAAGCATATACACGAATATATCATGAACATGTAGATGTTTTAAGAGCCATGAGTAATTATTAGTTGCAACATGCATGCAGAACTTTTTAATATTTTGTATTATGACCAAATATAATTGAATACACGTACATTTTTGTAGTATTTATCCATCTTTCTCTCCTCCATTCAGTTCTCCATCCTAAGATAAGTAGAGAAGCTAGCTTGAGTACTTGGAGATCATCACCTAGGGCCTAGTCACTAATTGAATACTTGTGAGAAGGTTATTCATAGATCTAGCTAGTTTCTGTAGTGGAGTATTATCAAAATATTCCTTATAAGTTTTAGATGGGCCATTAGCCAATCACAAGATTAAGAGTTGAAAAGATCGATGAAGCAATGCAAGGACTAGTGCAATCCACTTGGATCGAGTTTGCAAATTCATCGAGTTTGCAAATTCATCGAGTTTGAAAGAAGAGAGATCAGCTTTAATTCGTGTGATATAAGTTATAGAGGGGGACGTCATAGTCTACTAATTTAGTGTATACCTTTTATTTCAATGAGTATAGGTGTGTGAGCCTATTTAATTTATTAATTGGACTTTTTTTTATTAGCTATATGAGTGTACTAGTTTAGGATGTTTGGACTTGAAGATGTTCAGCCCATATCTTTTAGTTGGTTTAGACCTTATATTCCGCCCTAGGGTTTCTTTGAGGAGTATTTAAAACACATATAGCCGCATTTTTTAGGCAACCAACGTGAATGAAGTTTTCTTTGTAGAGAACTTTCCAGTTTTCTCTACTTGTTCTTGATTTAATTAAAAATTTATTAAAGACAAACTCTTTGTGACGTTCTCACCAAATCTAGGTTCTTGAAACAATATTTCAACCGATTTAAATCATTTTGACTTTTTTGAATAAGTTTCAATTTCTATCTTACGGGTTCACATGATCATTAACTTCTAATTTGGAAAATTGATGAACTAATAAAGGATCCTCAAGCAGATAGACATGCATGCTTGCCATGATTAATTAAGATAAGCAAGACAATTACGAGATGGAAGGAGCACAGGAAACATCTAGAAATTAATTAAAGGGAAATATATAGTAAACAAGAGAAGCAAGAAGAAGGGTGATCACCTGGTTGGTGAAGATGAGATAAAAATGGAAGAAGGTAAGTCCACCAACAAACCAGAAAACTACGAAGCAATATACTATGAGAATAACTGAAAGTATATCACGTGACATGGCGCTCCACAAATTGCCTTCACTCCGTAGAACATTCATCCAAGAAAACGTAAACACGTATATACACAAGAGGGTTGACGACAGAATAAACATGATGAAGAATGGATAGTTACGCTGCAAAGACAATATATAATATCTATTATCCACGTGTTAGATGGATAAATATTTATATAGAGTAAACTATTTAAGGAGATCGAAGAAAATTAGTAACATGAATTTATATATATATATATATATATATATATATATATATATATATATAAATAGAAAATCGATATTATGTGGTCTAAGTTTACTAGTCTCTCAATTTGACCCCACATATATTTTATTTTATTTTTAGTTTTTTTATTTAATGGTTAGAGAAAGTGACTATTAATGTATTGGTGTTTTTTAATACTATAATAAAAACAGGTATTTGTGATACTTTAATTGCAATCATAAGAATTATTTGCGATAAAAACATACTGTCTTGGTCGTAAATAGTATTTTTGATTGTAATAAAAGTGTCACAAATACCTATTCTTCTTATAATAATTTTAAATATTTAAAGATGTTTAAAAAATATTTAGAAGATAAAGTATAAAAGAAATGCAATTTGAAGTACTAGGAGATATATATACCAGATGTTGCAAACAATTGGGTGGCATAGTATCACTACCCATGGTCCCATATATATATATATATATATATATATAGTCTCTATAAACTATTGGGTTGCTCGACCTGCAAAGAGAACATGAGTGGATACCACTGATATATCTCCCACTTCATAATTGGTTTAAGATTTTCCATCCACACCAATCAACCCCGTGCATGATCTAGGTTTACATTTAGGACTGATTTGGATTTCTATACGATATGAGCTCGTCTTAACTGATCTCAAATTTATCATTACACTTTTTTAAATTTTCATACAAAATACAAATTCCAATACAGTATTTTCAAATTTCAATACATATTTTTTAAATTTAAATTCAACTTTTTCAAATTTCAAAACAATAATCATATTAAAAAATAAACCAAACTTATTTCAACTCATCTTATCTCCCAATTCAAAACGGGAGTACTACAGTAATTCCATGATGTACTCTTGTCAAATTGCAAACTGAGTTCCCACTACTTACAAGCCTAGTTTGTTAACACCTGTAGACTTCTTGTGTAATCCCTTTTAGTTATAAAAGTCAAAAACTATGATTATTAATTAGTTGATATGACATGCATGTCTCTATATCCCCCACATCACGGGCGTGTCTTAGAGCATTGATATTGGTTTCATTAAAATAAAATTGTCAAATTTTGATAAAAAGTATAAATTTGCACACATATCAAAAAATTTATGTCATATTTGATCAAATATGATGAAAAGAAAGTGTGGGGAATATCATAAAAATGTTTTTTGCTTAACTTTTGAATAGTAAATCATCAAATTTGATAATCAAATATAACATAAATTTGATGATTTACTATTTAAAAGTTAAGTAAAAAGTATTTTTTTGCTATTTTTCACACTTTTTTCGTCATATTAGATCAAATATGACAAATGTTTTTGATATGTGTGCAAATTTATATTTTTTATCAAAATTTGATAGTTTTATTTTGATGAGATCAATACTAATGCTCTTAATGCACCAAAAAACAGAGTTTTCAATGTGTAAATTTGTTTTAGAATAACCTCCTTACCAATCCTATACACTGACCTACCCAAGGGCAGTGGTGATCAAATTTCTGCACACAATTGTTGCAAAGAGAGCAATGAGAAGCGCGTGGTGGGCGGTAAAGCAAGCAAGTGTTGCAGTACTTCACTTTTACTGTGTGACCGTTCACCATTACATCCTTCATTCGAGGTAATTTGAATTTGCTGGCTTTGTTATTCAGCCACTCCGTAGATACTGTCGGAGTGTCAAATGCTTCATCTGATTCAAGTGGGTGTAAATTCCTTGGAATAATTCCTGGATCTCTCCCTGATGTCAAGAACAAAAACGTAAAATCCTGCATGCACCCAAAACCATTTTAAAATTTACATCGGATTTAAGCATCAATATTGATCTAACCCAAAACAATTTTTTTTATGCCATTTCTACATGAACTCAAGAATCCAAGATCATCCACCCACCAAAAGAGTCAGAACCAATCCAAAAATCAGTACAGGATAGCTAAAACGACGATCCTCTCCTTTGATCGTTAAAATCATTCTTATGCAGAATGTGATTGCAGGGACTCCAATTAGAAATGCTGTTAAAAATAGTGATCCTGCGTCGTGACCAAAGATTATTCTCCCGCCACACAAAAATTTCTGTCATCATCAAAGAAAATTAAGTCTCCTTTAAGAGTAATATATTGTAATTAAACTGCAATAGTTAATATATAATAGAGCTTGTAATAAAAATGCAATAAATAAATTAACCAAAGAACGAAGATTTATTGCAAGACAAAGCGATGGTCTATGAGAAGGGAAAGACATTAAGAGAAAAATTATTACATTGTTACCCTTCCAAACTTGGTAGAGCCTCTTGGTATTGGGTTTGGGAGAGGGAGAGGGCATGGCCATAGGCATGGAGGAAGAGATATTCCAGCTTCGGTTTTTGTTCCTACTCATATTTATCTCTATGATCTTTCTGATCTGCAACAAAGCAATCTTCCTTATTAGCAAAAACCCACATTGAATTTAGATACGCTTTTCGTTCTACCAGTTGGGGTAATATGTAATAAGCCAAAGAAATGTGATCGCAGATCCTCTCTCTCTCTGTGTTTCAGAAACAAACTTGCTTCGAGATAGTCCCGTAACAATATTAGTAGCCGACCGGGTTTGTCGCAACCAGAACCATTTAGGAAAAGAACGTCTCACGACAATGTAAAGAGAAGAAATTCCCATCCAAACATTGTCGTTTGTTTTCTTCTTTGTGATCCATCGCTTTTGATTCAAACCCAAGGACCCATTCGAGCATTCGGCAAATATTTATGAGAATCCTTTTGTTAAAATTGGGAAAGAAGATATCTGCTGAGATACATGCAAAAATAGGACTTCACGTGAAAAACCAATTATTCTCGTTCACTATTACAATAACCTAATGCGCTATGTGCGGACTTAAATTGTTTCTTTGTTTTTTAGTACCTTATCTTATAACTCATATGTGTGTATATATCTATATATTTAAATATAAAGGGAGCTTCTACGGAGACCGATGTTTAATAGAACCCTAGAACAAATAAAGATTTTGAGATATAACTTTTATTCACGAATACTATTAATTCATAGAAAATAAGTTATACGTTTTGGCACCAAAATCACGTGGTCAGAAAGTTATCATTGCGAACAACTATATTGGATCATTTTATTTTGTCAAGATCTACAATCTTTGAAAACTAAAGACTTTTTTTCACAAAAATGATCACCAGAAAAAGTTTGTTAATAATATTTTTTATGGTGACATATGCATTCATTAATGACATAATCAATTGATAAAAAAAATCTAAAGTTGCCGTGAATACAATTTGGTAGCAAATCATTATAATTACAACAAAATTCATGTCGTCAGAAAGATTTTGCTGCAAATAATTATATTAGACCATTTCCTATTTGTCACGAGTTACAATACGTGAAAATTTTAGACTTTTTAACCAATTAAAATCATCAGAAAAAGTTTACACATTATATTTTGTACTGTTCGCACAAAATAAATCTCCTCAGAAAAAATTTGTAGTTAATATTTTTTTTACAGTGACATGCGCACTTATTAGTAATGAAATCAGAGGTCACAAAACATTTACAATTCCCACAAATTCAATTTGGTAACAAATAATTACAATTTGCCAACAAATTCAAGACATCAAAAAATCTCGCTGCAAATATATAATTATATTATATCATTATCTATTTTTCACGAGCTAAAATATGTCAAAATTAAAGGCATTTTCCCACCAATTAAGATCATTAGAAAAAATTAGGGGTGGCAATATATCATACGACTCGTTAACCCAACACAAATACGACACGATAATAGCGGGTTAGGGTTTAGTCTTAAAGGGTTTTGGGTCAAAACGGGTTGACCCGTTATGACACGATTACTTAACGGATTGATAGCGGGTCAACCTGTTTTGACACGTTATGACACGTTAAAAAAGTTAAAATTACAAGTATACCCTTACATTTAAAAGTAAAATTGTTAGAATCTTAATTTCAATATTTTTATTGTTTATATTATAATTCATATTTGTAGTTTATATTATAATTTTTATAAATATTGTGATTTTAAAATTTTTATAAAATTATGCTAAGTTTAATTAAGTCAAACGGATTAATTTTGGATATATTCAACATATCTACATAAACAGGTTGAAACGTATCATATTTGTCGTGTTAATTTATTTCGTAATATTTACTAATGGGTCATAACGAGTTGACACGACACGACACGTTATGTTAATGGATCGTGTTAGGATTTGAGATTTTGACACGATAAGCTTAACGGGTCGGGTTAGGGTTGACTTATATAGTATAATATACATGTCTTGATACGACACGAATACGACCCGTTGACACGATTTGATACCCCTAGAAAAAATTTGCACATTATATTTTTTACTTTTCCCACAAAACTAAGCTCATCAGAAAAGGTTTGTATATAATATTTCTTTTACATTAACATATGCATTTATTAATGATGGGATCAGTTGGTAACAAAGAATTAATGATTCCCGCAAATATTATTTGGTAACAATAATTACGTTTTGCACCAAATTCACGTTGTTAGAAAATTCGGGTCGCAAATAATTATATTGGACCAGATGTTATTTGTCGTGACTTTAATCTGTGAAAATTAAGGATTTTTTCCACAAAATTATGATCATCAAAAAAAAGTTTGTAGATAATATATATATTTTTACAGTGACATGCATTTATTAGTGACAAAATTAGTTGGTGACAAAAAATTTAAAATCCTAGATATAAACCTAGCTTTTTTCTTTTTTCCCCTCATTTCTCTCTCTCTCTCTCTCTCTCTCTCTCTCTCTCTCCTTCGACCACAGTAGTGCCGCCATGCAGTCACCGGCTTTAGCCTCCCTTGGCTAGCACAAACCTCCCCTATCCCCCACATCACCGGCCTTCCTCCTTCCATCTAGTAACAGCTTATCCCACACTCGATTTGCTTTCCTTTTCAGCCTAGTGCTGCTGCAACCTCCTATTATCTCAGACCACTACCACCATCTCGTCAGACTAACCCCACCTCTGATCTGCCTTCCCACATACTTCCCTCCCTCTCCTCCCCACTGAATCAAGCCCTCTCCCTACATTACTAGTGGCTACCACACCAGCTTCTCAAGTCTACTAGCCATCCATCAACACCCCCTTCTCCTCTATGGCCTGATGGCCAGCTCGAGTCCCCTCTTAATAAATGATTAATTATATTATTTTAATACTCTTAATATCTTGGGTGAAATGAATTTAATATGTTAAAATAAGAATATTAATTAAATAATATGAATTAACTGGTTCTAGCATGTGAAATGATGTTTTATCCCTAACTAAATTCTGATGGGCTTATGTTATTTGGGCTGGTTAGCATTTAGATGAATTTATGGTTGTGCATGGCCCATTGCAGGATTGTGGCCAGTACGAGATAAGCCCACATCATAAATTGAAGCCCATGGCCATGATCTTTCTGTGAAGAAACCGAGATCCCACAAGTGAAGCCAACGAAATGTGATCCTTTTTTGATGATTTCAAAGAAAATCGAGATACAGAACTGAGGCCCATGTGAATTTCGTGTGAAGCGTGCAGCGTTTGGAGAGAGAAAATTTAGGGAAAATTAGAGTATAAATTCGGAGGGATATTTCGGAAAAGGAGTTAGCTAGTTTTTCTTGTATTTTTCTTTTATTTCCCTGCTTTGTTCAAACACATTTTCGCACTTTTCTTAGGTTTCTCATTTTGGTATTGTAGTAGTTTTAGAGGATGATGTTTGGCTAATTCCCATAGCTTGGGTTGAGGTAAAAATTCTATCATCTTTCTTAGTTTGCTAGATTTTTTGTAATGCTAATCGTATGCTTCATTTGGTCTGAAACGAAAATCTGGTGAAGGAAAGTTGATGAATCTCTTGCTTTTATGTACTTTTTTGTTGTTGAGACTAGGCACAACAAAATCTTGAATTAATCAAGGATTTTCAACAACTGAGTGTTAAACAAATTTTGGTTGATGCCTAATGAGGATATTTCAATTTTAGGTCTCGGCAATTTTTTCTTGAGCTTATAATTTCCACATTTTGTTTTATTAATGTCTTGATTGGATTAATAGAATAAAGGTAATGCCCATAAATCTAGTAAATGATGAAAGCAAAGGATGCTTGAACTCGTAACCCAAGTATTTGATAATTTGTGAACTTGTTTCATTTAGGCTACTGTTTTGAGGTTCTATTTTTGAGTGTTGATAAAACTTAAATTATAATTTTACAATTGCTGAAACATTTAGTTTTCAGAAATTAAATAGTTCATGATTTGGTTTCAATTTTTCTAAACAAAAGTCACAAATTCAAGACCTACAAAGTTCAACCATATATTCCATTTTAATCAAATCCTTCATTGTGAATATATTAATTTTCATTTTGCTCACTGTTTATATATTAATAACAATAATCCAAAAAGAATTTTACATAACATTTTACTTTGTTACATTTCTTGTACATTTTTGATCATAGCCAAGAAACTGGTAAATCTAAAGTTAATCACTCACAGTAAAGCAGCCAGCTTGTACTAGTTTTTCTTAAAGTGATGGTGTGTGCTCTGATAATCTAGATTGGGATAGGAAGAAATCCTACTGATTAAAGTTGTGGCTTGGGTAGTCTTAATCTTTGAATTTAATACAGTACAAAAAAACTCAGTATTTTTTATGATCATATATCGTTGCAAATAACAATATATGCACCGCAAAAAAGTATTTTCGGCCACATTTATGCGTCGAAAGGGTGCTGCTATTGTTGAGTGAAGAAAAGAAAATCATGGCGTCTAACGTCATCACCGGAAACAGTGTTTGATTGCTTTTCTTTGTAGCAACCCATGACAAATACTCTAATTATTCATCGAAAATATGGTATTGAACTGTTAAAATAGACGTGAAGTTTGACCTTTTACAGTGAAATTTGGTCGCCACAAATGTTGTCTCTCCAGTTTTCCTACTATAATTGTGCCGAAAATGAATTTTTGTGGCCAAGAAGGTACTCCTCGAAAATAGTTAAATTTTTTCCCCTGATTTCATATATTTACCATTTCAACTAGTTTTTTTTTATCTATTTTTTATTTATTTATTTTATATACATCTATAGTCCCCCATCATATACATCAACATATGTAATAGATCAATATATTCCATAACAAGCATACAATATCATGGATTAGTCATTTACATGATATAGATGTTTCAAATACTCCCAACATGTATAGATATATATCATTCATTCATCATAAAAAGTGCTATTTGAAATTCACCCCAGCATCCCACATTAATAGATCAATATAAAATAGGTATACTCTCATCTCTATAGTGTAACAAGGGTTTCTTAAGCAAGTCTTGATTATCATTGAAGTTGCCCACTTCATCTGAAAATCTTAGCTCCTTCATTGATCTCAAAGCTGTAAGAATTTAAAATTACAAATTTTAACAAATATGGATAAAATCTTACACCAAATAGTTAGTACTTCTCTCTCTTATCTACACACATACACATTAAAAATCTTACGAGTTTTACGTGATTTGGATTTTGGTAAGGTATCAGTTTGTAAAACCTATATGTGTGTAATATTTTCTTAGTCGAAATTAGTAAGTTTATTGATTCATTTCTTCATGTCATAAATCGTCAGGAATGTTTTTTGTGATTTCCATTCCAGGAAAAAAAATTACTAGAAATAAGAGTATTTTTGATGATTTATACAATCGTAATTTTAAGGTTTTAAAGCTGCCAGCTTATTTTAAGGAGCCTGCTACAGCCTAATTTAGTGACAAAAATTTTGTTCTGGCAGAAATATATGACAATTGCAACGAAAAGACTCGCAAGAAAAAACATATTTTGTTGTAGTGGAAGAAGCTGATTGATCTTTTATTTCAATTATTTCTTATATATTTTTAAACGTTTTTTAAAAAATGAAAAAAATATCAATGCATTAATATTCACTTTCTTAATTATTAAGTAAAAAAATAAAAGAATAAAATAAAAAATATAATCGATGACTCTTTTGGGTCAATTTTATCTGTGTAAGTACTATTTTTCGTATATAAGATATAAGTTATTTTATTGGGAGAACCGGGATCGGTTCTGACAATTAACAAAACGGATAATGAAACGTTTTTAACATGATCAGTAATTCAATCTACGAACATATCAAAGAATCCAAGAATGAATTGTTACAAGATCTATAAATATAGGCCAGGGAAAAATAATTTGGTAATGTCTAGGACTAAAGGCTTCGCACAAGTTTTTTTGACAAAAAAAACAACGCATAAAAAAAAACTCACATGTTCATACTGAGTTTCCACTTTTTTCTTTTTTCAAATAGACTACATAAAGGTTGCACAATCTGGACCTTAGTTAGCATTAGTAATTTAGTACCCGGAAAAATGAAAGTGAGTGGTTTTGTGCGAAAATGTTTGTCAATCTTTTTTTTACGAATATTCCGTAATGTCCCATGCATTCTGCCACACCAGTGTTGGGCTTACATAGAGCTTGGGGGCCATGGCCCCCTAATTTTTTTTTTTTTTAAAATTTATATATGCTCTCTAATTTTTTTTTTTTTTAATTTCAATATACAAAGAAATGCCCGGCCTCCTACTCTTTTCCTATAGCCCATGAATTGTGTATAATTTTATTTATTCATAGAAATACCCCCAACATGTATCCATATATCATTAATTCATCATAAAAAGTGCTATTTAAAATTCACCCCAACATCCTTATAGACAAGGGTGTATTCATTGATCTCTATAGGTGTATTCTCTATAGTGTAACAAGGATTTCCTAAGCAAGTCTTGATCATCATTGAAATTGCCTACTTCATTTGAAAACTAGAAGCCTAGATCCTTCATTGATCTCAAAGCCGCAAGAATTTAGAATTACAAATTTTAATAAATAAGGATAAAATCTTTCACCAAATAATTAGTAATTCTATCTTTGATGATCTTATCTACACACACACAATAAAAATCTTACGAGTCTTATGTGGTTTTGGTAAAGTCAGTTTATAAAAACTATATGTGTGTAATATTTTTCTATATGTATATATTAAGCCAATTCTTAGTTGAAAGTAAGTTCATCGATTCACTTCTTCATGTTATAAATTGCTAGAAATATTTTTTTCGTTCGCAAATGCTTATTTTTTGCGATTTCTACTGCGAGGAATTTTTTTTTTGGAAATAAGAGTATTTCTGACGATTTATACAATCATAGCTTTAAGGCTTTGAAGCTGCCAGCTTGTTCCAAGGAGCCCTCTACAGCCTAATTTGATGACAAAACTTTGTTCCAGCATAAATATATGGCAATTGCAATGAAAAGACTTGCGAGAAAAAGCATATTTTGTTGTAGTGAAAGAAGTTGACCGATTGGTGCAAATGTAATTTTCTTTATTTTTTATATATGTTTTTTAAAAAATGAAGAAATATCAATGCATTGATATTTACTTTCTTAATCATTAAGTAAAAAATAAAAAAATAAAAAATATAATCGATGACTTTTTTGGTCAATTTTTTTTTTTCAAGTACTATTTTCCATATATAAAATATCAGTTATTTTATTGGGAGAACCGGGATCGATTATGAAAATTAACAAAACGGATAATGAAACCTTTTTAACATGATCAGTAATTCAATCTACGAACTTATCAAAGAATCCAAGAATGAATTATTTACAAGATCTATAAAATATAGGCAGGGGAAAAATGATTTGCTAATGTTTAGGATTTGGCTTCGCGCAAGTTTTTTTGACAAAAAAAAGGCCAAAAAAAAAAGCTCACATTTTTAGTCTGAGTTTCACTTTTTTTTTTTTGAAATAGACTACATAAAAGTTGCACAATCTGGACTGACTTAGTATTAGTACTCGAAAAAATGAAAGTGAGTGGTTTTTGCGATAATGTTTGTCCAAATATAATATATATATATATATATATATATATTTTATGGATATTCTCCCACACCAGTGTTGTATCTACATAGAGCTTGGCGCCCATGTCCCCCTAAATTATTTTGAAAATTTAAAATTGCACAAAATTTTATAAGCAATTCTATATTGGTGTCCCCCAAAATATTTATAATTTATATATGCTCTCTATTGTTTTTTTAATCTCAATATACATGTAGAAATGTCTGGCCTCCTATTCTTTTCCTATTGCCCATGAATTTTGTATAATTTCTTTATATTATAATTTCAAGGATGTGGTTACACAAAAATTAAATTAAAACTATGTTTTGGAGAAATTATAAACTATTAACATGGATCCCAAACCAAGTTTAGGTTTCTTATTATGAATTAATATGGAATCCAAACTGAAAACACAAGAAAAATCATTTAAAATTGATGATTTATATAAAAAAATAGTTGAGCAGTTTTATCCTTTAGACTTTATTGAGCAATGAAAAGTTTATTTAAGATCTTAATTGTAACATTCTATACTTAATACGACACAAATAATATATATCTTAATTTTTACATGAAATTTGATAAGCTTACTTGGATTCTAGAATGAAAGACGACATTCTAAAAGTCCACTTGATATTTCTGTAGAAAAACAATTTTTAAATATTTCACTACAAAAATAATAATGAATGAAATACTCCTTGAATATTATTATCCTAAAAAAAAAATTGAAACAAACATTAAGTTGTGGTCTTTGAAATTATTTCTACATGTATGTATCAAATTATCGAGATTTAATTTTATATATAGTCATGCTTTATGATATTTTAATCGTTTTTCGATTTTACATAAACATCTCATGCCAAAAAGTTAGCCCTCTTAAAAATAATTGGTTGCAAACTTAGATTGATATGGGTTATCTACATCTAGTTTCTACAATAATTGCATTGAAGTACTATATTAAGAAGATGAATCTGTATAAATATGGAATGAAAAACTTAATTTCTTCTATTAACACCTAAACAACGGTCTGGAAAGGGAGAAGATCCACTCCCGATCCCGCTAAGGCTGTTTTGGGTCTCATTTGGGGTTGTGTGGAGCCTCTAGCAATGGTCTGATGCAGCTATATGGTGTCCATGCATACGTCCATGGTGGTGAATGGTATTTAAATGTAGGAAAATAAACAGAAAGAGATATAGATTTACGTGGTTCGGCATTGGACTACGTCTTCAAGAGTTTCGGAAGGGAGATTTCATAAAATATATTGGTTTATAATCTCTTATGGTCTCTTGTACTAACTGTACAAAGGATATCCGAGTTCTATCCTCTGGCTTTCCTCCTATCGCCAGAGTCTTTGTCATGTGGTTAAAAAAGGTGAAGTCCCCCATGACTCTAGCCAAAAGCCCTCAAGTCGTATATGTCCATGACTTTTATCTATTACCTCCTTTTATTTTATGTCACATCACATCTTTTCTCTCCTAACACTCTATCCTCCTTTATGCCTTTATGCCTTTGTCCCTTCCATCCTTTTCTCTCCTCTCTCGCATAAATTCTCCCCATTTGGGTGGGCTTAGGAAATGCCATGGGCACTACAAGAGAATATATTTTTTGGGACAAAAAAAAAATCTAAAAAAACCCCAATTTCATCCCAAAAGGTTATTAGAAATGATTTTTTTTTTTTGTTTCTAATTTGTCTCAAATGGCCTATCTCAAAAGGTTTTTTGCAATGAAATTTGATTTTCATCCCAAAAAATACTTCTATGGAAAAAATCGAGTGGAACCAATCGAATGCGTTTGAATGCGAAATTCTTTTGGAGACGAAAGTTCCTATGGGTTCAAATTCGTTCTTATTTAATTATGCTTTGGTACGATTTGTTGAATTGCGAGTACAATTAAAATTTCACAATCGTGGGAGAGAAAAAGTATAACACCTCACTCCCTGATAAAGACAATGTGTTGGTAAATTTTGACTTGACAAGAATTTTCTTAACGAAGTGCCACATACGAAATGTCGGCGCCCCAGCTTGCGCTTGGGTTCGTATGCAAATTGCGACGCCGGAGACGAACGTCACAAGGAAGTCATCCCTCATCTTTACGTGTGAGAGCCTTATTTTATGTCATACACAGATATATATATATATTTTTTTTTATATCGCAGCGGAAAAAGGTCAAGCCATAAATAAACGCAAAACGTTACGCTTGTCGCACATCACATGTTTAACAAAATAAAACCCAAATTAAACATCACATGCATATATATATATATATCAGGTTAAGGTCACCAATGTAACAGTTTTATACAAGAGTACTTCCCAAAACAACGGGAAGATTTTTCCACAAAATACATCAGTGAATACAAAATAAAGATGCTGCTAATCCACTCCTCCCTCCACCAACCATACTAATAGGCGGGTTCTTCTTTTATCTTCTTAAAGTCCGGGCCATAACGAAGGCTGTCCAGACTCAGTCCTGGGCCTACGTCACACATCATCCCAGAGGATGACGTAAACAGGCGTCCCATGTGGAGGAGCCCGTCAACTCCTAGCACCAAACAGCACCCCGTAGGGCGGAGGTCGTCAAAAAAATACGTCGCCATAGGAAGCGACTCTGCCGCCCACTGACCCAACAGGTCTAGGGTCACTGGCCCGGCAGTCTCAGTCTTAGTCGGGCCCATGAGGGTCCGACCCATCTTCTCGAGAGTCGTAATCCGGGGATCCATCATGTCTTGCAATAACTTCTATCGTTCCCAAGGGAGCGATAGTAGAGATAATAAAAGAGGGTGAGATTTCGGGAGAAATCTCAGCAAGTACACTAGCACTTAAACCAGAACATTTCAAATATACAGATAAGTGAACAAAACATTCTTAACTAATGCACATGCAATGAATGACTGACTCATGCACATGCTCATGAAAACCTTTAAACAGACATGCTTCTTTCAGACTTCTTTTCATAAAACTTTCATGCAGATTTCTTCTTTCAAACTTCTTTTCATATCATTACTTTTCAAATCATTTCTTTAAAACATTTCGTATCTTTCATTCTTTCTTAGGCGCCACTTATCTTGAACAGATCTTTCTTATGGCTCGAAAGCCCATCTTGTCATGACTTTTCACTTAACATGTATGAGACACAACACGGTTCCCCTAGCACCGCGTGTTCCTTGCTGGTTACCGCATCACCTTAATGTGAGTACGTCTTATAACTTTAAAACGGCAGGTCCTTACACCATATCCGTCCTTGGCACCCACCAGCGTTAGGTGCTACCGCGCTCTGGACACCTTTTGGTGCCATACACGGTCCGCCGACTGTTCTTCGTCGACCCAGGGGCTACCACTCGACTTTAAACACTCCTGAGTGGACAGGGAGTTCCACTGGGGCACTTCCCCGTCCCAGCCTTTGGGGTTCTTATAAAACTTTACTTCTTTTCTTTTCTTTCAAAAATTCAATCTTTTCTTTTCTTTTCTTTTTTCTTAAAAACATGCTTGACTTTAAAAACCTTCTTTTCATGACTTATGCATGGGACATGCAATGCTCACTTAATTTCATGCAAAACCCGAGACAAGCTCGAGTGCATTCACATTTCATTTTCTTTTCTCCCTCTTTTGGGATAACTTCATAATTTTCCTACTTAGTCATCATGTTCTATGCCCAAAATGGGCCTAAGATTGAAGTGGGGTACTTGGCCCATCTCCAACCTATCATGGCCGAATCTTCCTAGGGAATTCCTAGGGTTTTCCTTCATCAATTGACTCCAATTTTCCTCCAATCAAATTAAAGGTGTTGAATTAAATCATATACCCTCCTTAGCAAGGGTAACCGAAACCTTAGTGTTTCCCCAAGTAACCATTTTCACTTCCAAACTTAGTTATTTCTACTTCCTCCATTCACCTTTCTAACTTAGGGAACTCCTCCCATTAGTCTATTCAAGCTTCCTTTTCTAATAGCTTCTTCTATAAGCTTAACTAAACAAATTCACCACAAAGCAATATAATTTTGATCTTCCAAATCTCAACCTTAAATATCATAAAATTCCAATTAAACATTACTAGACATCATACACAAGTGGTCACTTCTTCCATATGCAAGTATATACCATTTCCATTCATATCAATCATATAATTTATTCTCATATCCATTTTCATTTTCTCAAAACAATATTCTCCTTGAATAAATCAATTTCATCACTAATTTCCTCAAATAAACTTTATCTTAGCAACACCAAAATTAATATTTAACACCAAAATCCTTCATGCATCAATTTCATCATTTCATAAAATAATCATGCTTTTCCTTTCTTTTTGCAACTAACACTTGATCCATCATCTCTACTCACATTCTAAGCTTATTTCATCATATAGATTTACACAAAAATATTCATATCACAAACAAGTAAAATCAATTCAATCCAATCATGGCAACTACAACCATTAATCCAACAAGCATGATCACCTCACTATATACAAGAATTGTTAAGGAAAAGGTGAAAGTGTACTTACCACACTCCTATTAGACCTTAGCTTAAAATCTGAAATTACACATATGAAATCTCCCATTAGTCTAGCCATGAACATAAAACTCAAAGGAAACCCTATTTCCTTCTAACCAAAACAAAGTGTCACATGTGTGTGTGTGTTCTTCCTAAACTTGTATGGATTTAGTCACTAACCTTCTCCGATGAATTGATCACTTCAACACTCTTGCTTTTTGGCTTCACTACTATAGGGTTCTTCAAATTATGTGGTGAAAGGAGAAGAAGCAAAAGTAGAAGTGGCTTGAGTGAGTTTGGCCGAGAGGTGGAGAGGAAATGGGAGTGTTTGCATGTGTCCAAGTGAGATGAGCTTAAGGGAATTGCATAAGGGGTCACACGGCCAGCTCTCTTCCCTAGGGTCTTTGGTACACTTTTCATCATACTTAGGTATGGCTAATTATAGATTGAGTGATTGACAACTCTAGGCCACTCCAAGATCAAATCTTGGCCATGCCTTGGTGGATTTTCTTTCTCCTTTTCCCTTCCTATGGCCGGCGACTTCTTGGTGCTTCTAGCATCCATTTTCTTGCTTTTCACTCAATCATCATTCCCCTATCCTCTCATGTGTCCATCCAAGTGATCCCAAAGCCATGCTTTTTGGAATTTGAGCAAGGCATGACCGGCCAAGCCAAGCTCCACCGAAAATCCACTTTGTTCATTTTCCTAGTTTTTGTCATTTCAATCACCTACACCCACACCATACCTCTCTTCACATCACCATACTCTCTTACACATGTATTTTGTTCACTTACACACTCTTCCCCTTTGTCCTATCACTTGTTGGTGGCCATACCCCATGAGATTCTCCAAATGCACCCCACGGATTGCCTTCCACCGAAACCACCTAGCTCCTTTCATCCATGCTTCTCCTCATGCCATTTGTCACTTCCCTACACACCATGATCTCAATTGGCAAGTCAAGGGATGGTGTCTTGTACCTCCAAGATTCCATGGTAGGAGAAATCATTCCATTAGATCCTACACTCAATCCTACATGGCATGTATTCACCTACTAGTCAACCTCCACCAACTAGGATTTTCCTACAAGTATTTGGATAATTTTCTAGGATTTTTCTTCAATTGACAAGTGTCTCCACTATGGGCTTGATGGGCCATGGGCTCATTCTATGGGCTTTTGGACTCACCATTGCTCTCTTGGCCCATTTACTTGATCCATTCCTCAAAAGTCTCATTCCTAAGCCCATCTCTTCAAAGCCTATTTTGTTCTTTCACCAATTACCACTAATCTTGTGTATTAACCTTTAATTAACTAATTAAATTAAGATGAAGATTTTTAGGGCTATTACACGAAAGACCTCATAAATAAATAAAACAATTTTTACTAAATACCTACATACAAAATGTAGTATGCGGAAGCACTTATTTATAATCACTAAAGTCTCATGTGCTTATTAAAATAATTTATTAAATTTTAAATTATAAAATTGAGCATGACATAAACTATCGAGACCTCTGACTTGTCTCCTTGAGTCAAGTCCTGTCTTGAAGTCTTATCCTTATAAATTTCATCACCTGGGGTGGTTTAAAAATATAGAAATACACAAAAATAATTCCAGTAATTAATAATCAACACATCATACATTAAGGTAAATAACATGAACATGAACTTATCTTTCACTTGTCATAGGCCGTACCCACTATTGAGCCTTGTGAGTTAGGGTTAGTGAATCTAACTAGATTTCAATTCTACCCATGGCTGCGGATTCTTGAATTTATACGTAAGAAATATGTACTAGGTGCACTAAACATGGACAACCTGACAATGCAATATGCCCATAAAATATGATACCGTCTTTATATTATAATACAGGTCATTACATATCTTATCATTCATAATTGATTATAATCACCATACTTATATTCTTATCATATCAAAGATTTTAAATGAAATTGAATTCTTTTATAAAATGTCGTGATACATGTTTCCTCACATAAAATCATTTTTCATAAACATTTTGATGCATAATTATTTACCTAAAATATGAATTTTCATAATTTTATCACAAATTGGGTACATTTAGCCTCTTGTGACATTTGGGAAATTGTCAATCCCTACACCGTCACTAAAAAGCCTTTTCATGATGGTTTGTGAAAAATCGTCACTAAAACCAGATGAAAATCTATCTTATGTTCGAACATGAAATGTTTTGGCACCAACGTTTGAATGTTAGTGATGGGCTCCACAGTGGGCCAAGTCTTAAAGATCCATTTCAAGTTTTAGATGTGCCAATTACAAGGTCAAGAGCTAAAAAGATCGAGAAAGCAATGCAAGGACTAGTACAATCCACTTGGGTGGAGTTTGTAAATTTATCAAGAAAGACTCCAAGATTCAAGATGGGCTTGAAAGAAGAAGAACCAGTTTTAATCTATGTGATACAAGCTACACAAGGAGATGACTAATATGCTTCTTGGGTGAAATGGATAAGAAGGTAATATTAGAGCAAAAATGGAGGCGATGAACACGGTAAATGAACAAATTACAGGAAAATAAAATGGATAATATGTGAAAATCACACAGGGATGCTTTGAGGGACCCCTTCCTCCACTGATTCACCTTTCTATTGAATTTTTATGATTGTTCTCAAAACAATACATGCCTGACTTACATATTCTCCGTTCTAACTAATTGATCAAATAAAAATAGAACACGCGTAAGGTAAGAAACGAAATTGAAATACAATACGACAACAAGTAAATGGCAATAACAAGCAGAACGATAGTCGTCCACTACGCCTTATTTAACTTTAAACGCGGCATTGCATCCACCCACGGAACGGTGCGAATCACTTCCACTTAAGTAAGTCTGAGTCTTTGACAACACCCCAGACCATTCACTTCGGCTTTGAGACTTATCTTCCAGAGAGTTCCCCTTGCCCTGTTCAAGGAACCCTAACAAGCTCTCTGCCCCCGCCCCCCCCCCCCCCCCCCCCCCCGCCCCTTTTAAAGCATCTAGTCATGAAGCCTCCAAAAATTTTCCCAAGTGTTATTATCCAACGAAATGCCCACCCATTTAACCAAAACCTCCGTGACACCTCTATTTTTGTGGAGTTTGACACAACGATCAAGCACCTCTTCTGGTTCTGGCAAGAACTCCCCTTCGTGGTTGACAAGAGGTAATAGTGGTAAAGAAATGATGGATCTCCCAACATGAGCTTCAAACACGAGATGTGAAAGACATGATGGATCTTGGAGCCTTTAGGTCGATCCACTTGATAAGCCACCTTCCTAATGCGCTGGAGGATCTGGAACGACCCTTAGAAGCAAGGGGACAGCTTATGGTTGGAGCGAGTCACCACTGAGTGTTAGCGATAGGGCTGAAGCTTGAGGTAAACCAAATCTCCTTGGTTAAATTCCATTTTTGTTCGGTGTCGATTTGCATAAAGCTTCATTCTTGCTTGAGAAAGTTATAAATTATGTTTGAGAATAGCTCTGATTTGATCCCTTGTTTTCAAATACTTGTCAACAACCTCATTTGAAGTGGTTCCTTGAATGTATTGTGACAACTTAGGGGGTTGGTAGCCATAGAGGGCTTAAGGGAGATAGATTAGTGGAGGTATGGTACAATGTGTTACACTAGAACTCTGCCATAGGAAGCCATTGGGCCCAGGCCTTAGGCTTGGCTCTGGAATAACATCTGAGGTAGCCTTCCAGAGTCTTGTTAAGAGCCTCGATTTGACCATCTGCCTTAAGATGGTAAGCTGAGCTATAGTGACAGGTGGATCCCTGGAGGCTAACAAGAGACTTCCAAAAAGAGCTAAGGAAAATAGTGTCTCAATCTAAGACAATAATCTTAGGAAGTCCATGGAGCTTAAAAACCTTTTGAAAAATTTTTTGAGCCACATAAGCTGCTGTATAGGGATGAGATACTACCATAAAATGACCATACTTGGTCAATTTGTCCACAATAACCAAAATAAGAGTGAATCCTTGAGAGTTGGGCATGTCCTCAATAAACTCAAGAGAAATAGCATCACATGCTTGACTTGGGATAGGAAGAGGCTGTAAGAGACCAAGATAAGGAACAATTTCATTTTTGTTGCATCGACAAATGTCACACTCCCTAACCACTTTCTTAATATCATGTTTCATTCCTTGCCAATAAAAATCCCTCCTTCCCCTTTGGTAGGTTTCTAGAAAACTTGAATGACCAGCTTGTGGGTCCTCGTGAATGAACTGGAGAACCTTAGCCTTAAAGGGAGATTTAGTATCAACAACAAATCGTCCCTTCTTGACTTTAGGAAGAGGCTATTTAGAGTGAAATTTGGACAACAATTTATGTAATTCAGGGGCAGTAGCATAGCTGGTATGTAATACTTCAATCCATAGAGGGGTGGGAAAGTTGATAAGAGCTAGGGATCCAATGGGAGATTGCTCATTATCAAACTTTCGAGATAAGGCATCAGCAACCTTATTCTCTTTGCCCTGCTTGTATTCAATAGTGTAGTCATAGCCCAGCAGTTTAGTTAGCCATTTTTATTTGGCCATAGTGCCCACATTTTGCTCCAGTAAAAATTTAAGGGCTTGTTGGTCAATTTGACCTTGAAAACTTGGCCCAATAATAGATTCGCTACTTTTGTATAGTTGTCTCCAATGTAAGAAGTTCTTTTTCATAAGTTGATAGGGCTAGGGCCTTTCCTTTTAGGGCCTTGCTAAGAAAAGCAATCGGTTGCAAGATTATATAAGCACAACCCCCAAACCCCTTCCATTTGCATCACATTCCATTGTGAAAGGTTGAGTAAAGTCTGGGAGTCTGAGTACCGAGGGAGAAGCCATAGCCCTTTTGAGTTCTTCAAAGGCTTCAGCAGTCTTAAGGGACCAAGTAAAAGAATTCTTCTTCAGAAGGTCAGTGAGAGGAGCCGCTATAACACCATAACCCTTAATAAATTTGCGATAATATCTTGTCAACCCGAGAAATCCTCGTAAGGACTTGGTTGTAATAGGTGCTGGCCAGTCAAGCATGGCAGCTAGCTTCTTGGGATCAACTTTAACCCCCTGGCTAGTGACAATATGGCCCAAATACTCCACCTCTTTGACACCAAATAAGCATTTAGACCGTTTAGCATACAATGAGTAGCTAGCAAGGGTCTAAAAAACCTGTTGTAAGTGGCCCAAATGATCCTCCAAACAAAGGTTGTATACCAAAATATGATCAAAAAAGATGAGTACAAGCTTTCTTAGAAAATGCTTAAAAATACTGTTCATCAAGCCTTGAAAGGTGGATGGAGAATTTCTAAGCCCAAAGGGCATAACCAAAAACTCATAGTGGCCCTCATGGGTACGGAAAGCCGTGTTGTGGATGTCTTTAGGGGCCACCTGAAGCTGATAGCAGTCTGACCTTAGGTCCAGCTTGGAAAAAAATGAGAGAATCATGGAGCTCATCCAATAATTCATTAATCAATGGTATAGGTAACTTATCTTTAACAATTTCCTGGTTAAGGACCCCTATAATCCACACATAAACGCCAACTCACATCTTGTTTCCTCACTAAAAGTAATGGGAAAGAAAAACGGTTGCAATTAGGGCAAATAACTTCAATAGAAAGTAGTTCAGACACAATCTTCTCAATTTTCATTTTTGGAAAATGAGGGTATCGATAAGACCTTGTGGAAATGGGATTAGTGCCCTCCTTCGAAACGATTCTATGATCATGGGATCGAGAAAGGGGAAGATAGGAAGGTTCCTGAAAAATTGAGTCAAATTGCAACAACAATTCATCAATGGTTAGGCAAATGGGGAGCTGAGGTGGGTCGAAGGTAGTAGCAATAAGCTGTAGGAGCATCCTAAGAAATGCTAGTGAAACATGATTTGTCCACTTCACTGAGAATAGTAGGCTAACTAGGTTTAATACCATGGATAGTAACCCATTTTTTTGCCCGTTGAAAGCGCATGCTTAAGGTATTAAAATTCCAATTGTTGTTGTGCACACTTTTGAGCCAATTAACACCTAACACCACGTCACAACAGACAAAAGGGAGCGCATAAAATGTGTAATAGAAAGTGAGCCCTTGAATGGTCGTGAGGACCCTATGACAACACATTGGGCTATGCAAAGTCAGCCCCATTAGATACATTAACCTGCAGTTTTCCATTCTCATCCACCACTAACTTAGACTTCTTAAAAATGGAAGGTGTCAAGAAGTTATGTGTACTTTCAGTATCAATCAAAATAACAACTGGAGTGGATCCAATTTTACCCTATACATGCATACTATTAGGTGAAGGTGATCCCATTAGAGCATTAATGGAGACCGTAGGTGTGGGCTCAAGAATTTGGAGTGTAATAGCCTCAGCTAAGTCAGTAGAGTCATAGAAAATTTCCTCAAACTTATCCTCACGTGGTGTCTCAGATGCATGAAGTAAATAGACTTTAGGGACTTACAAATATGTTGTGGATTCCATTTTTCATCACAATGCTAGCATAACCCCTTCTTTCTTTCTCATCCATGTGCATTCAATAGACATGTCTAGGTTGAGTTGCTGCTTTATTAAAATTGTTGAAGTGCCCCCCAGTAGGCCCATGTGACTGACCTGTGGTTGACTATGTAGTATTTTTGTCTCCCTATGACTTGACTGAGTGTTTGGCACTAACAACACATTCCTCTTGTATGTGTGCTAGGGTAAAAGCTGCAGTGAGGCTAGTAGGGTTCAGCAAACGCAAAGGAAGACGAATGTCATCCTGCAGGCTTGAAAGAAAACAACTGAGCTTATTGACCTTGGTAAGGTCCCAGACTGTATTGCAAAGAATCTCAAAACGTTCCTTGTACTCAGCCATAGTGGATGTGTGCTTGAGACGAAGGAGAGCTTCCAAAGCGGGCTTGCAAAGCGTCGGTTAATGCTCGCTGGAAGGAAATGGTCTAGTAGAAGTGGCATCCTTATACCACACTAGAGTAGGGCCATGAAAATAATAGGAAGCCATAAGAGTCTTTGGGCGAGAGGGGTATTGTGGAAGTCAAAATAGTGGGTAGTTTTGAAAACTCAATCCTAAGGACTTGTACCATCAAAGGGTGGGAAATCAAGTTTCAGGCCCCTAGGTAAGTGGCAGCGATTTTCCTGGTTTTTTGACTCATGTGTTTCAGGTTCGGGTTGGCGTGGGGGTTCAGGTGGTGTTTCGGGCTTGGGTTGGTGTGGGGGGGTAAATGGGCATTGAATCGGGTGCCATTAGCCATGGAGGAACAATGGCACTTGATACCACTTAATATGGTTCTTGGGTGAAATGGATAAGAAGGTAATATCGGAGTCAAATAGAGGTGATGAACATTGTAAATGAACAAATTACAGGAAAATAAAATGGATAATATGTGAAAATCATGTAGGGATACTTCAAGGGAGCCATTCCTCCACGGATTCACCTTTCTATTAAATTGTCCAGATTGTTCTCAAAACAACACACGCCTGACTTACATATTCTCCATTCTAACTAACTAATCAAATGAAATTAGAACACATGTAAAGTTAGAAATGGAATTGAAATACAATATGGCAACAAGTAAATGGCAATAGCCAGTAGAACGATAGTCGTCCACTACGCCTTATTTAGCTTTAAATGCAGCGTTGCATCCACCCACGAAATGGTGCGTATCACTTCCACTTAAGTAAGTCTGAGTCTTCGACAACACCCTAGACCATTCACTTTGACACACTTCGGCTTTGAGACTTGTCTCCCAGAGAGTTCCCCTTGTCCTGGTCAAGGAACTCTAACAAGTGAAGACTTTTATTTCAATAAGCATAGAAGTGTGGGCTTTTTTTTTTTTAATTTATTTCTATGGTTGTAGACATTTGGGTATAATTAATTCATTAATTGGATTTTTCTTGTTAGTTATAAAAGTGTGGTTTAAGAGTTTTGGGTTTAAAAGTGTTCAACCTATGTCTTTAAGTGATGTAGGCCTTATTAGGCCTAAGGGATACTTGGGGGGGGGGGGTGGTTATAAAAACACATGCTTCTTCATTTTAAATAATTTTGAACGTGAATAGTATTTTTTCAGAGTGAATTTTTGTATTCTCTACTTGTTTTTGAATGAACTAATAACTTGTCAAAGACAAACATTTTGTGGCGTTCTCTCCGCAATCTAGATTTTTGAAATAAGATTTCAACGGGTTGAGATCATTTGGACTTGATTCTTGGCTTTCTTGGATGAATTTCAATTTGTTCATGGGCTTAAGTGATTTTCAATCCCACAGGTTCACATAAGTTGGCATTAGACCTTGGTTTCTAAATCATCTTGGTTTACCCTTTTAATTCTTGCATTGTTGACCGCTCTACAATCAATGCACATCCTCCCATCTTTCTTTGGTACTAGTAGGGTGGCACTAGCTACATTGGTGCAACTTTTTCCATCGATAATGAAACTACACACCTTGTTGTCCACATAGCATCTAGTATATAATATATTTTCTTTGTTGCTCCATATCATCTACCTTAATTTGCGTACCGAGAGCATGACTGGTAGCAAGAGACTCACCTTCTACGGAGTATTATAATAGTCATCACCTCCCCATTGTCACTCATAACCATCACCCGTTTGTTTGGAAATTGAGACGCAATATGCCTTGAAGGTTGAAAATCTACCTTGGTTTGTTTTTGCTAGCACTCTCATATTTCCCCTTTACCACAACTCGATCATTTCTATCCCACTTTGGATTCTACGGAGTACTAGAAATCGAAGTATACCTCGTTGTCCCCCATTTCTCTTTAACTGCCTCTCCACCTTCTTAGCCTTGTGCACCGTGTCTTCTACCTCCAAATAATGCTGCAACTTAACTACATTAGCAATGTAAAGACTGGTGCAATCCACTTGGCTCCACTCTTTTCAATTTATCGAGCAAGAACCCCCACTATTCAAGATGGCTTTGAAAGAAGAAGAATCAGAAAAAAGCTTTGTTATTCCAAAGGTATCACATTCAATCTTAAAAGCTTTGCTAAAAGTCAAGTCCCCACAATAACCTTTCTTTAATTATAGAGAATTTATTTGCTTGATCAGTCCCTAATGAAATCCAACATTCTTTTTAATTTTTTTCGTGAGTGGTGCAACAATGGTGCTAAAATTCTTAACAAAATGCCTATAAAAGTTGGCTAAACCACAAATGTTTTTTACCTCAATGATGTTTTTAGGCGTTGGCCACTCCTTGATGGTCTTCACTTTCTCTACATCCACCTCAATGCCTTTTGTACCAACAACCTAACAAAGAAAAACAACTTTTTCTGTACAAAAGTGCATTTCTTAAAATTAGCACACAACATTTCCATTTCCAATACAGCGAATACATATCTCAAATGCTCAATATCATTACCCAAGTTCTTACTGTAAACTAGGATATCATCAAAGTATGCGACCACAACTTTGCCTACAAACACACGTAAAATGTGGTTCATTAATCTCATGAAAGTACTAGGCACATTTGTGAGTCCAAATGGCATGACCAGCCATTCATAAAGTCCATATTTAGTCTTAAAAGCAATTTTTCAACCATCTCCATCTTTCATTCTAATCTAATGGTATCCACTTCTAACATCTATTTTTCTAAAAATACATGAACCATGCAATTCATCAAGCATAGCATTTAATTTAGGAATGAGATGACGATACTTTACCGTAATATTGTTGACTGCTCTGCAATCAACGCACATCCTCCAAGTCCCATCCTTCTTTGGCACTAGTAGCACTGGTACTATACATGGGCTCATGCTCTCTCTCACGCAGCCCTTGCTCATCAAATTTTCAACTTTCCTTTGAAACTCCTTTCTTTCCTACAGATTACTCATATAGGTTGGTCAGTTTGGAATGACGGCCTTAGGTACAAATCAATTTGATGCTCAATGCCTCTAAAGGTGGCAACCCACACGGCATCTCCCCTGGAAATACATCCTCGAACTCTTGTAGCAATGAAACGGCCAAACTAGGAAGAGGTTGGCTATTGTCGATGTAGGGGTGTCAAAGCGTGTCAACGGGTCATGTCAAGGCATAATGCTTAAATAGTCAACATGAACATGACCCATTAAGGGTTTCATGTCAAAAACTTCAACTTTAACATGACCCGTTAAGATAACGGGTTGACACGACACGACCCGTTAAGACCCTTGACACTGTATAACATGACACGACTTGACACGTTCCAACCCGTAAACCCGTTAGTGACCTGTTTGAGTTTAACATAATTGATTTTATACAAATATTAAAACTTAAATAATAGTTATAAAACATAAAAAATTAATTACAAATTACAATCTTAAAATTACAATTTAATATGATCCACACATTGTAAAATATTAAAAATACAATCCGAACATATTAAATAACAATGGGTTAACTCGTTAATGGCTTTTTAAGAAGTACTTAATTGGGATAGGTAAGTGTTAAGGCTATAAAAGTAAATTCAAATTTCTTAACGTGTCTTAACGGATCATAACGGGTTTAACCCGTTATCAAGGTGTGTTTTAACAGGTTTATACGATTTGACCCGAAACCCGTTAAATCTAAACACTAACCCGCTTTTATCGTGTCGTGTTCGTTTCATGTTAACATGTTGTGTCACATATTGCCACCCCTAAGTGTCATCAAGATTAAGTTCTGATTCTTTATAAGCAAGCAATATCATAGGCTGATCTGCAAAGAAGGCCCTCTTAACCTCGCTCACTTTTGCATGAAAACACGACTTTGTTGTTCCTTTTCTCTTTGCAAGTTCTCTGTCCTTTTTCTCTCATGACTCTGCTTTGTTTTCTTTATTCTCAACCACCTCTTTACTTTCTTTTTCACTTTTTTTTTGAGGTTTCGGCCTCACTCTTATTTTTCTCCCCTCTGTTTTAGCCTCTTTCTTTCTCTTTTGCTCAATCTCACTATTCAGCTTCAATTGGTCGTCATAGACTAGTTTTGGGGTTAAAGGAGCAAGTTTGATTGTTTTTCCAATCCTTTACAAAACACATCATGAATCTGCCTCTTCTCATACTACCACGGCCCAACAAAATAAGGCCAGCATGTGTAGGAACTACATCACAAAGCACCTCATCACTATATTGCCCAACGGTGAAAGTCACCAAAACCTGCTTATTGAACTTGGTGCAACTTATAAGGTCTAGGGTGCTTCATTAAAGTTAAAATCAACTTCTCAACTAGCACTAGTTACATTGGTGCAATTTGCCCCATCTATAATCATACCACACACCTTGTTGTCTACATAGCATCTAGTATGAAATATATTCTCTTCGTTGCTCCATAGCATCCATGTGAATCTGCGTACCAAGAGCACACGTGGTAGCAAGAGACTTACCTTTTGTAGGCTATTCTACTCCATCATCATCACTAGTATTGAGCAACTCGGGCATCTCCTCACTAACATTCATCACCTCCCCTTTGTCACTCATAACCATCACTTGTTTGTTTGGACATTGAGACACAATATGCCCTGAACCCAGACATTCGAAACATTTACCACTGCTTGATCATTTCTATCCTAGTTTGGATTCCTAGGAGTGCTAGAAATCGAAGTATACCTTGCTGCCCCCCCCTTCTCTTTAACTGCCTCTCCACCTTCATTGCAATGTAGACCATGTCTTCTACCTCCAAATATTGTTGCAACTCAACTACATTGTCAATGCAATAATTGATGCAATCCACTTGGACCAACTTTGAAAATTTATCGAGCAAAATCCTAACAATCAAGATGGCTTTGAAAGAAGAAAAACCAAAATAGAAAATCTTTGTTATTCCTAAGGTATCACGTTCAATCTTAAAAGCTTTGCTAAAAGTAAGGTAATGCTAACACAGGTGTAGAATATAACTTTTCTTTAATTGTAGCAAATGCATTCGCTTGATCAGTCCCCCAATGAAATCCAACATTCTATTTAATTTTTCCGTGAGTGGTGCAGCAATGGTGCTAAAATCCTTAACAAAAAGTCTATAAAAGCTAGCTAAACCACGAAAGCTTCTTACCTTAGTGATGTTTTTAGGCGTTGGCCACTCCTTGATGGCCTTGACTTTCTCTTCATCCTCCTCAATGCCTTTTATACCAACAACAAAACGAAGAAAAACAATTTTTGTTTTTCCCGTTCAAAAGGTGCATTTCTTAAAATTAGCATACAATGTTTCCACTCTCAACACATCGAACAAAATCTCAATTGCTTAATATGTTCACCCTAGTTCTTGATGTACACTAGGATATCATCAAAATTGTAACACCCAGATTCGTGAGGAGCCAAACCACCTTTTTTACAACATAGTTTAATGTGTGATTTTTTTAATCTTTGTTTAGTTCGAGCGATTTCTCTAATTTATTTTTCCTTGTTTAAGACTTAGTTTTATTTTATTTTATTTTTTTGCTGTTGATTTATTCTCGCCATTTCTACATATTCGGACTTTTCCTTTTTGGTTAGTTTCCTTTTTAACTCACCATTACTGTATCACGTAGAATCAGGTCATCACGAAAATTTATGGGCTCTTGCTCGCACGGCCTTAATTAGGTAATTTCACTGCTTGCACATATTTTCTGAAATCGAATCATTGTTGGTCACCTTCCTTGCACCCATTTCTTCTGCATCCATGTCTCTTCCTTTGTACTTGTCCTTAGGGTTTTCAAACCGCTTTACATAGATAAGTTTACCCTACTGCATGAATAGAACCCCATGCTGCAACATCCCTTTTTGTTGAAGAGTTCTCCTGAAAACCTAAGCCACTCCTCAACACAGCACAAGCAACTCCACCGAGACCCCCACGACATCAGCTTAGCACTTTTCAAAATCACTAGCCACGTTTCGGAGAGCCCACACTCCACTGTAGTACCTGTACAACAGGAGGATGAAAATAACACTTGTGGCATCGCTGCATCCCAAGATACTGTTGCTTCCAGCCTCACTGAAACACACCTTTTGCTTGTCCCCTATTTTTAGCCCTGAAAACAAAGCATCCTTTGCTCTCAGTTTTGATTAGTACCACCAGCCACGTCAGTGAAGCCTAGCAAAGTCGGCAGACTATCGTCGCCATTACCAGCTTAGAAGGTACCGCCGACCATCCCCATCATCCAGTGGTTTTTTTTTTTATTCCTGTCGGTTAGCCACATCATTCGTTGCTTTCCCTTATCTCTCTCTAATTTCTTTGCCACTCCTCGTGTCTTTCTTTCTCTCAGTGGCACAACCGTTAACTCGCTGGCGTAACCTCCACCACCTCCCTGCTCAATGCACAACTCCTCTTGGGGAGTAGAATCACCAGCTCAGCCGCTGCTCTCATTTTATTATAAGTTTTGGTTATATTTCTTTTTCAAATAAGATATTACGTAAAAGTGTAGGAAGGCTTAGTTTAAATAAATTCCATTTTTTCCCTTCCAGTTTTAAAGTCACAAACCGTGTCTATGAATATTTCCGTACAATGTGAGTTCAACTTCAACCCGTATAGATTTCGTCTTTATTTCTAAAGAATACCATGGTTTTACATGACCTGTTTTTCCCTTATTAAATGAACCTTCTCTTTTAAACTCATTTTTTTATAAAGAAATGATCGAGTTTAAATTGTCTTTGTTGGGTTTGAAAATTTCTATTGTTTGATTTTCTTTTGATCTGAGACGTTAAAGGAAATTTAGAAATGTTGAGGATTTGTAATATTTTAGAGTTCGAGAGGTTTTTACTTTAGAGTGTTAAAGAGAACGGGTTATTTTAGGATACTAGGCTTAAATATCAAAATACATGATTGATTTGAGAATTTACAGAAGCATGTATCAATTTTATAAGTGAAGATTGATTTTGTTTAGCTTTGTGAGGATAATTCTGAAAGGTTAAGAAGTCCAAGTAAGCGGGGTTCCTATGTTAGATTTGCATTAGAATGAATATGAACTGAGGTTGGTTTTGTAAAAGGTATTGCATGATCATGTTTTCAAAGGAAAATGTGAAAACAACCTCTGTATATGAGTTTTGCATTCACTCATGAAAATCTATATGAAAGAAAAAAATACTTTTTGTCATGAAATGTGTAGACATGAGTAATATTTTACATGTTCTGGAAATGTGAAAAAGATCGATTATGTGAAATGTCGTACATGTGATATAAAATGTTTTGGATTTGTTTTTGGTTATCTGAAAATAATATCTATGAAATTGAACAGCAAGTGACTTGATGTGATATGAAAACCTTTGGCATATATAATTGTTTGTATTATAATTCTGGTTCTGATATGATTACATGTTTTTACATTATATGGTTGGTATCACCATGATATGATATGATAGGAGTGTAACTACTTTGGAATTAAAGTGGTCCTTTATGTGTCCTTTCATTGGTGTACTCTTAGGGCTCCAAGAATAAATAAGAGGAAGTTTCACAATATGATACTATCTGGTTTGGCCACAGGGATAGCACCCTACCATGGGGTTAAACATGGTACATAATATAATCTGAGACTTGATATGATATGATACGACATGATATGAAAGATGAAAATGTTCAGTTATGTATGCCAAAGTAATTTTGAATATGATCAATGTTTTATTTTATAATTATAAAAAGATTAAAATGTCACTCTGTTTTCCTGTACATATGCTTTGATATCCGCATATGAAAGACGAGATGTTTTTGTTCTTGCATATGAAATGAAAACGCTCATGTTTAAACACTAGTATAGTTTTTCTGTTTACCGAGTGTGATAACTCATCCCTTATCTCCAAACATTTTTTAGATAAATATGATGGTTCAGTTGGAGATTTGCAAGGGTAGCTACTACTAGGGAGGCTTGATGATTGTAAGAGAATAAGTGCCCGATGGTACAAGCTTTATTGGAGTCCTAGTAAAATTTATTGTTGTTGGTTAGTTTAGTATGTCAAATTTTGGATTATACAAGTATTTGGAGACATTATTTTATTAAGGTTTGTGTTTAGTTTTCCTTGGATATAGTATCATGAGTTTTGTTAAGTATTTCAGGAGCTTCTTTTTAATAATATTTGAGTTATTAGAGAATTTGGGATACATGAATTGGTATTATTTGAGATAATTTGAGAAAAATGAGCAAACTCTCCAGACCTCCTGGACTGGGGCGTTACAAAAGTATACAATTGTAAATTTGCCTATAAACACACGTAAAACATGGTTCATTAGTCTCATGAAAGTACAAGGCACTTTTGTCACTCCAAATGGCATGACCAACCTTTCATAAAATCCATATTTAGTCTTAAATGTGGCTTTCCATCCATCTCCATCTTCTACTTTAATTTGATGGTATCAACTTTTAAAATCTATTTACTAAAAATACATGAGTCATGCAATTCATCAAGCATATAATCTAATTTAAGAATGGGATGACGATACCTTACTGTAATATTGTTGACCGCTCTACAATCAATGCACATCCTTTAAGTCTCATTCTTCTTTGGCACTAGTATCACTGGTACCTCACATAGGCTCATGCTTTCTCTCACGTACTCCTTGCTTATCAAATCTTCAACTTGCCTTTGAAGCTCCTTTGTTCCCTCCAGATTACTTCTATAGGCTGGACGGTTTGGAATGACGTTTCTCTTCACTCTTGTTTTGTTGAGGTTTCAGCCTCACTCTCATTTTCATTTCTCTCATCTTTCTTCCCTGCATTTCAACAACCTCTTTCTTTCTCTTTTGCTCAACTCACTTTCTAGATTCAGTTAGTCATCATAGACTTGTTTTGGGGTTAAAGGAGTAAGCTTGATTGTTTTTTCATCCTTTACAAAGCTATACCTATTCCTAAACCCGTCATATGAATCATCCACCTATCACACTTATATGGCCTCCCTAATAAAATATTGGCCGGCATGTATAAGAACTACAATACAAAGCACCTCATCACTATACCACCCAATGGCGAAAGCTACCAAAACTTGCTTATTGACCTTGGTGCAACTTATAAGATCTAGGGTGCTTCAATAAAGGTAAAATCAACTTCTTGACTTGACACTAGCTACATTGGTGCAACTTTCCCCATTTATAATCATACCACACACCTAGTTGTCTACACAACATCTAGTATGAAATATATTCTCTCTCTACTGCTACATATCATCTACCTTAATTTGTGCACCGAGAGCACGCCTAGCAGCAAGAGACTCACCTTCTACGTGGTATTCTATTCCATCATCATCACTAGCATTGACCAACTCGGGCATCTCCTCACTAACAGTCATCATCTCCCCATTGTCACTCATAATCATCACTCGTTGTTTGGATATTGAGATACAATATGCCCTAAACCCAGATATTTGAAACATTTAACATCTCTATTCCTTGAAGGTTGGAAATCTACTTTGCGTTTGTTTTTGCTAGCACTCTCATATTTCCCCTTTACCACAACTCAATCATTTCTATCCCACTTTGGATTCTAAGAAGTACTAGAAACTGAAGTATACATTGCTGCCCTCCTTCTATTTAACTGCCTCTCCACCTTCATAGCCATGTGCACCATGTCTTCTACCTCCAAATAATGCTATAACTTAACTACATTGGCAATGCAAGGATTGGTACAATTAACTTGGGCTGACTTTGCAAATTTATCGAGTAAGACCCCAGAATTCAAGATGGCTTTGAAAGAAGAAGAACTAGAATAGAAAAGCTTTGTTATTCCAGAGGTATTACGTTCAATCTTAAAAGCTTTGCTAAAAGTCAGGTAATGCTAACACAGGTGCAGAACATAACCTATCTTTAATTGTAGCAAATGCATTTGCTTGATCAATCCCCTATTGAAATCCAACATTCTTTTTAACTTTTTCCGAGAGTGGTGCAGCAATGGTCCTAAAATCCTTAACAAAACAGATTTAAAAGCTAGCTAAACCACGAAAGCTTGTTACCTTTGTGATGTTTTAATGCGCTGACCACTCCTTGATGGCCTTGACTTTCTCTTCATCCACCTCAATGCCTTTTACACCAACAACATAACCAAGAAAAAAAAAATTTCCATACAAAAGGTGCATTTCTTAGAATTAGCGTACAACGTTGCCATTCTCAACACATCGAACACATATCTCAGATGCTCAATATGTTCACCCAAGTTCTTGTCGTACACTAGGATATCATCAAAGTATACGACTGCAAATTTACCTACAAACGCACGAAAAACTTGGTTCGTTAATCTCCTAAAAGAACTAGGCGCATTTGTGAGTCCAAATGGCATAACCAACCTTTCATAAAGTCCATATTTAGTCTTAAAAGCGACTTTCCATCCATCTGCATCTTTCATTTTAATTTGATGGTATCCACTATTAAGATCTATTTTACTGAAAAGACATGAGCCATGCAATTCATCAAACATATCATCTAATTTAGGAATGATATGACGATATTTTACCGTAATATTGTTGACCGCTTTGTAATCAATACACATCCTCCAAGTCCCATGCTTCTTTGGCATTAGTAGCACTAGTACTGCACATGGGCTCACACTCTCTCTCACGTATTCCTTGCTCATCAAATCTTCAACTTGCCTTTGAAGCTCATTGTTTCCTCTAAATTACTTCTATAGGTGGGCCGGTTAGGAATGACGGCTCTAGGTACGACGACATCAATTTGATGGTCAATGCCTCTAAAGGGCGGCAACGCACATGGCACCTCCACTAGAAATACATCATCGAACTCTTGCAGCAAAAAATGGCCAAACTATGAAGGGGTTGGCTAATGTCATCAAGATTAAGAGATGATTCTTCGTAAGCAAGCAATATCATAGGCTGATCTACTAAGAAGGCCCACTTAACCTCCCTCATTTTTTTATAAAAACCCGGCTCTATTTTTCCTTTTCTCTTTGTAGGCTCACTCTCTTTTTTCTCTCTTGGCTCCGCTCTCTTTTCTTTATTCTCAGCCACCTCTCTACTTTTTTTTTCACTCTATTTTTTTCTTGACGTTTCGGCCTCATTCATTTTTCTTTTCCCTCATTTTTCTGACCCGCATTTTAGGCTTTTCTTTCTCTTTTGCTCAATCTCAATTTTCAGCTTCAATTGTTGTCATAGACCTATTTTGGAGTTAAAGGAGCAAGCTTGATTGTTTTTTCATCCTTTACAAAGTTATTCTTGTTCCTAAACCCATCATATGAATCACCCTCCTATCACACTGATACGGCCTCCCTAACAAAATATGGCTAGCATGCATAGGAACTATAATACAAAGCACCTCATCACTATATTGCCTAATGGTGGAAGTGACCAAAACCTGCTTATTGACCTTGGTGCAACTTATAAGGTCTAGGGTGCTTCAGTAAAGGTAAAATCAACTTCTTGACTAGGGTGGCACTAACTATATTGGTGCAACTTCCCTCATCTATAAACATACCACACACCTTGTTGTCTACACAACATCTAGTATGAAATATATTCTCTCTCTACTGCTCCATATTATCTACCTCAATTTGTGTACCGAGAGCACGCCTGGCAGTAAGAGACTCACCTTCTATGGGGTATTCTACTCCATCACCATCACTAGTATCGACCAACCTGGACATCTTCCCACTAACAGTCATCACCTCTCCATTGTCACTCATAATCGTCACTCGTTTGTTTGGATATTGAGATGCAATATGCCCTAAACCCAAGGTTGAAAATCTACCTTGGGTTTGTTTTTGCTAGCACTCTCACATTTCCCCTTTACCATAACTCGATCATTTCTATCCTACTTTGGATTCCAAGGAGTAATAGAAACTGAAGTATAGATTGCTGCCCCCCTTTCTATTTAACTACCTCTCTACCTTCATAGCCATGTGCACCATGTCTTCTATCTCCAAATAATGTTGTAACTTAACTACATTGGCAATGCAAGGATTGGTGCAATTTACTTGGGCTGACTTTGCAAATTTATCGAGAAAGACCCCAACATTCAAGATGGCTTTGAACAAAGAAGAATCAGAGTAGAAAATGTGACGACCTGAGATTTTCGTTCTTACTATTTATTTAAACTATTGATATTAATAATAAAATCGGTGAATGAGGTTGATAAGGATGGAGGTTTGGGCTTAGAATTTGGCTTTGGGAAGCATGGACTAAAGTAGTAGCCCAAAGCATGGTGTGTAAGCCCTTAAGCCCATAAGAGTAACCCATTAGTCAACCAAACCTATGCTTAAAGACACATGTCACTCTAGAAGCATTCTAATAAGTCTTCTAAGACTAGTAGGTGTAAGGAAGGAGAGCTAGTGGTTGAGGAGTTGACTAGTTGATTTCTTGAAGGAAGAAGTGAGAAATCCCAAGATGAGATATTCTCATCATTGGCATATGGGGAGGAGTGTAAGGGAGAAGAAGTATCATCCATTTTGTCTCCTTAGGATCAAACTAAGTTTAGTCAAATGGAAGGATGGAAGAAAGGAGGGAGAGGCGTGATCGGCTAGTAAGAGTGCCGAACCCTTTGGGTATCTTTCCATGCAATCTTCAACAATCTAAGCAAATGAACAAAAGTAGATCTTGTAAGAGTGAGTTGACATGGTGATTGACAAGTAAGAAGTGGCATCATTAGAGAGAAGGAAGGAAAAAGAAGAGAAGAACCAAGGGAGGGCTTCAGGTAGTGCATTGCCGTGGGGCTTCATTTTGGAGTCTTCCAATACATTTGACAAAACCTAGGTGATGAGACATGAGGGACTTGTGTAAGAGTGTGAAGTACAAGGTGTAAGAGTGCAAGAAAGAGTGGTAAGTGATTGATAGATGCATGAGATAAGAGGCAGAGCAAGAGAGAGAGGGGGAGGGTGTCGGTTGGCAATGGCAATGGTATAGCCGAACCATGCCTTGCCCATTTTCCCAAATAGAGATTTTATAATCCCTTAGAATGACACCTGAGATGGGAGATGGACGAGTGATGTGAAAGAAATGGGAAGTAAAATCCCAATGGGGGGCGCTGGCCATCGCTAGAAATGGGATGCAAAAATAAACCTAAGTGTTATCTAGATCTAGGAATGGAATGGTCATGAGATATAAGTCAATCAAGATGTCTTTCAAGACCTATCAAGGGTCAATTCTTGAAGTAGGAAATGAGTGGCCTAAGGGGTCTAGAAACCTATGGTCGAATGGCCCATTTTCCTTGGTCTTTCCTTTCTTTGTTTCTCACACACACACACACCATTTCACTTCTCACCTCTCGGCATCAAGCTCTCCTCTCTACTCTCACTTTGTTTCATCTCTTCTAAACACCTAAACATCAAAGTATCCTAAATTTAGAGTAAGAAACTAGTATTCTTGAAGATGAATTGCTTTGAAGAGGTAAGTAACATTTTGAGCAAATACAAGCATAGAAACCTAGAGAAGAACCACACATCACACCAATGTTTTGTTTATTCAAAGATCTTTTCTTTAAAACCTTATGCATACAGTTTGTTCTAATGATATATTTTATATATTTTTAGAGCTAATCTAATCCAACTAGGAGCACTGTAAGTATATTCTCATTTTGCCTTTAGCATTTCTAGTATATTTTTAAGAGAATGTGGTTGTATTGTTTGATTTCTTGCTTGTTTATGCTAAGATGAACTTCTTTGATAGAAATGCTATGTTTGTCAAGTTGAAATGCATGCTTAATTCCAATAATTATTTTAGGCTTTGATCTATAGTATGACGGTGGATTTAGACAAGTTGTTACCAATGAATCAATATAGTATTTGGTGAGGAGATGCTTGCTTGTTGGAGATAAAATCTATTGAGTATTATTGATGATGCTAGATTCGTTTACTTGGAGAGTATTTCGCATGCTTAATCAAGAAACCATATTTGGTTAATATGATATTTAGAATAAATGTTTACATTATGTTATTGGTGGATTTCATCACTTTTTAACATTGTCATTAGATGCATGATCAAGATGTCACAAGAAAAGGGTGCATGATTAATAAAGTAGAAGTTAGAATTGATAGAAAAGTTTATTGAAAGTATCTAAAGTGCATGATTAATCTAAGATTAAGGTTTCAATGGATTAAAAATATTCTTTCATGGAAGGACTTATTCTTAAGTGCTTAGAAAGTTGAAGTTAGGAAAATAATGGAAGAATAAGGCCTTAGTGTTTTCGGTTTCCATGTATAAATTAAAGTTGCTAATTGGGTGAAGAAAAATGATTAAAAGGTTAATCTAGGGACCCCTAGGGTTCAACTATACCCATTTCACGATGTTAAGAACATGTAGAAAATTTTAGTAAGATTTGAAGAAGTGCATGGAAGAGAATAGAAGAAGAAAGGACGTAGGAAAGGGTTGTGAGAGTTTCGACCCTACATTGGTGGGGGGAGGCTGAGCACCCCATTTGTAAGTTAAGCCCTTTTGATGTGTTTTTACATGAAATAGGACTTGAATCATGTGAAAAGCAAATTGTGAACAAGCATGGTACATTGTGCCTTGAATGAGTCTCACATTTTGCATGAAAAGTGTTAAAAGTTTACATGTCTCATGCATGAAGTACGAAAATCATGTCTTTGAGTCAAACATGTTTTCAAAAGAAAAGAAAAGAATTAAAGTTTTATAAGAACCCCAAAGGCTGGGAAGGGGTAGTGCCTTAGTGAAACTCCCTGTTCACTCAGGAGTGATTAAAGTCGAGTGAAAGCCCCTAGGTCGATGAAGAACAGTCAGCGGACCATGTATCACTCCAAAAGGTGTCCAAAGCGTGGTCGCACCTAGAGCTAGTGGGTGCCCAAGAACGGTGTTGGCTTTTGCCTTACCATTATAAGAACAAGGTTGTAGTCGTTCGATGAGTGGTCAATCACCGAGTGATGAAAAGTGAAAAGTCGCGAAACATTTTCACTTAGGCTTGAGTGGTTGCTAGGTGATACGGTAACTAACGGGGAACACACGGTGCTGAGGGGAACCGTGAGGTGTCCATTAAGAATAAGTCATGACGAAAAGAACGGCTTTTGAGCCCAAGATATGATATGATATGATATGTAAGTGGTGCCTAAGATAAGAAAAGACGAAAAACATTTGAAAATGATGAGCTTGAAAAGAAGTTTCAAGTGTTTTTATCTCATGAATTTACAAGCAAGTACATGAAAGAAGTTAAAGAAAACAAGTCAATGATAGCTGACACGAGCATGAGCATGTGCATCAGTAAAGTTATAAGTCGCATAATGCATGATGTATATATGATTATTTGTTATTCGCTTAACTATATGCTTGAGATGCTTTCGTTGAAATGACTATGTACTTACTGAGATTTTTCGAAATCTCACCCTTTTTTTTAATCCCACTATCGTTCCTTGTCGTGGACGATGGAAGTAGTTGTAGAAGTTGGTGGCGACGGAGGTAGCGAAGATTAGGGAGACTCCCCAAACCCCTGATGGTCTGTTGACCTCATCCCCTTTTGATGTGGTGGTCTCCATTTTGTATGAGCGACTGGTAGAGGATATGCGGCAGAGTATGCTGGCGGAGCCTGTGGATCGCCAGTGTGTAGGGTGTTGCTTGTCACTAGGGATTGACGGGTCCCTATTCATAGATCGCGTCTATGTATCGAAGGCAGGAAAGTGTCTATGGGGTGAGCAAGTAGGCCTTACCAAGTTCCTTTTTGGCCCTGAGATAAAGGAGGTCAAGGATGAGCCTCCTTCTAGATAAAAGGTTATGGGGTCATCACTTGTTTGTTTATGCTTATTTTGTGTAAGTATTTTGGGCTTCCGTTGTTTTGGAAGAAAGAACACGTATGAACTAACGCTTTATGTTATTGTTATTTTGATGAAATGTATTTGGGATATTAAAATTATAAATCCATGTGATGATTCAGTTGAAAGGGTTGAACCTTTTACTGCTATGAAAACCTTTATTCACAATTATTATTTAGAAAAAAAAACTATATATATATATATATATATTTATACGATAAGATGAGGGGTGAACTTCCCTGTGTTGCTCATCTCCGACGTCTCAATTTGCGTACGATCTCAAGCGCAAGCAGGGGCGTCGACAGAAAAGCTTTGTTATTCTAGAGGTATCACTTTCAATCTTAAAAAGTTTTGTTAAAAGTCAGGTAATGCTAACATAGGTGCAAGACATAACCTTTCTTTAATTGTAGTAAATGCATTCGCTTGATCAATCCCCTATTGAAACCCAATATTCCTTTTAACTTTTCCATGAGTGGTGCAGCAATGGTGCTAAAATTCTTAACAAAACAGATTTAAAAGCTAGCTAAACGATGAAAGCTTCTTACCCTAGTGATGTTTTAATGCGCTAGCCACTCCTTGATGGCCTTGTGATGAGTGCGCGAAAGTGTACTCTAAATATCCTAATATTTGATGAAATTGCAAATAATGAAAATAGAAATGATTGGATTTCACTTATTTTATTTAATTACATTTCTATTTACATTGAGATGTTTTCAAGCATTACTTGTCTTTTTATATTTTTATTTATTTTATTTTATTTTATTTATTTTATTTTATTTTATTTTATTTTTTTTGATAGGGGATCCAAGATCACACAGCAACTAAAATGAATTTGCCAAATCGCACGGTAATTTGAATTGGAGTGGGACTTACTTTTGGATAAACATACATATATGTTAGACGTAGAGGAACAGAAAAGAGCGAAAAACGTGAAGCACCGAAAAGGAATGTGAGGCCGCATGACATTCAGCATATATATATATATGTATATATTCATACGTTTTTAAAAAGGAGGCTTTAGACGAGCGCCGCAGGCAAAAACGAAGAAGAAGCGGAAGCTGCGGATTGAGACGTGAAGATGCATTTTTTCTTGAGATTTTTGTTGTCTAGCCTATTCATGGATAACTAAATTCTCAAGTAGGGTTAGGGATGAACTTGCACACTAGATGGTATTTTTAATTTATTTTTAATTCATGTATTTGATTTTCAATTATTAAAATTCTTTGTTTTATCATTCTCAAAATATTGTTAGTGTTTTCTTCTCCGAATAATTTTGGAATTTATTTCATTTATAGATTCAGTCATGCTTTTTCTATTGAATGAATTTGTTCTTTGATTACTGTTGGATCCATTGATTATTTATATTGATTTAATTCTCTGCTGCAATATTGCTCCCTGGGTATGTTGTCGTCATTGGATTTTCTCAATGTGAATAAAAATTTGTGTGATTTAAAGTGATGAATGATTTTTCAAAGAATTACATTTGATTTAATTTTTGGTTTATAATTTTATATCTTCCGATTGAGAATTACGGAATTGAATTCTCAATTGAGTTATCAGTGAATTGAAAATAGTTAAAATACCGGGTATGTGCAAGGGATTCCCGACACTCTACTGTTCGTCAATTTTGATTACTCTTTCATTATTTACTTTGTTTAATTTTAATTTAAAGTCAATTTTTCTTCCCTCATTAATCATTTAATTTTTTAGTTTCTTTGCTATTTTACTTTTCTTTTAATTGTCTCCCTGTGAAATCGACACCCCAAAGCTGAACTAGAATTACCGCGTTATTCTTTGGGTGTTATCAAATTTTGGCGCCGTTGCCGGGGAGACGATAGAAGAACTGTTGGATAGTTTTTTTTTCCTTTTCAGCAGTTTATAAAGGCGGTAACTTCGTTCCCTCTTTTTATCTGCTGCAATTTTTTTATTTTTATCTTTGCATGCATAATAGGTATAGAGACACATTAGGTCGATTTGCTTGTAGGCCTGTGATAGAGTCAAATTCAGTGTCTAATTTTTCTAATCCTTTGTTTGATACTTCTTCTGTTTCTGAAAATATGAGTGAACACGAGGATCAACCCACTAGGACCCTTCAGGATTACCTCCACCTTACACGCACAGCCACACCGTCATGCATAATGTTTCCACCCAATACGCGTCAACTTGATGTTAAAACGGGAGTGATACAGCTACTCCCCACTTTTCATGGGTTGGAAAATGAAAATCCATATGTGCACATTAGGGAATTTGAGGAGGTAGTTGCGACTTTTCATAGTCAAAATGCAACTGATGACATTGTGAGACTTAAGTTCTTTCCTTTTTCTTTGAAGGATAGAGCTAAGAGTTGGTTATACTCGCTGAGACCACGATCCATTGGGTCGTGGAATGAGATGACTCAGGCTTTCTTTAATAAATATTTTCCCCAACATAAGACCAATGTTTTAAAAAGACAGATCTCCACCTTTGCACAGAAGGACAGTGAGACTTTATATATATATTGGGAGATATTTACGGAGCTATTGAGTATGTGCCCTCACCATGGGTATGAGAGTTGGCGTCTGGTGAGTTACTTCTATGAGGGGCTTACACCTAGAGAGCGCCAATTTGTGGAGATAATGTGTAATGGTGAGTTCTTGCAGAAAAATCCTGATGAGGCCATAGAGTACCTCAATGAGCTCGCTGAAAAAGCTCACACTTGGACTGGACCTAGTGCGACTGAGAGCACAAATAGGTCACGACCCATAGGGAACCAAAACGGTGGTGGAATTTACCATCTTAGGGAGGAAGACAACTTGAAGGTTAAGGTTGAGGTGCTTACTAGGGAGTTAGAATTGCTAAAGGCCAAGGACTTGAAGCCAGCACACTTGGCTAATCATGCAGAGTCTTCTGGGCCATGTTTTGTGTGTGGAGGGGTAGATCACCTCGTCCAAGAGTGTCCCACATTTGCTGAGATGAGAGGGTTGTATGAGGAACAATGTAATGCCTTAGGCATGTACAAGAAGCCTTTTACACCTTTCTCTGAGACTTACAATCCGGGGTGGCGTAATCACCCCAATTTTAGCTGGAAGTCCGAAAACCAGCCACTTGCATTACCTGCACCACCTGCACAACCCACTAGATCATATCCTGCACCATATCATGCACCTACATCGTCTAGGAGTCCTTTAGAAGACACTTTACATGCTTTTATTGAAGCACAGGGTAAGACTAACCAAAAGTTTGAATCTTTGATTACGCAGGTTGTGGAAGAAAATAAAGAGATAAAGAATCAAGTGTCAAAATTGATGAGCTCCTTGAGTGTGACTGAGCGAGGTAAGTTTCCTTCTCAAGCTCAGTCCACTCCCCATGGTCAACACATGGCACAAGAGAATTTGAAGGATATGAATGCCATTGTGACTCGTAGTGGTAACTCATCACACATCCCAACAACGGATAAATCAGAGGATGTGGAGAAGGATCAAGATAGTAGTGCTCCCGAGCTACCCAAGGAACCAGAGGTGACAAAGAGCCATGTTAAGGTACCATTCCCTCAAGCTTTGAAATCAAGCAAGCTAACTATGGATCCTAACAATGAAATCCTGGAGAATCTCAAACAGGTAAAAGTCAATCTCCCTCTTTTGCATGTAATTAAACAAGTTCCTACTTACGCAAAAGTTCTCAAGGATTTGTGTACAGTCAAGAGGAGACACCACGTGAAGAAGACAGCGTTCTTGACAGAGCAAGTTAGTGCTCTAATTGAGCAACGGATTCCTCCCAAGTACAAGGATCCCGGGTGCCCAACCATCGCATGCAGCATCGGAAATCAGGAGTTTGGACAAGCTTTGCTAGATTTAGGAGCCAGTGTGAATCTTATGCCTTATTCTATTTATTTGCAGCTGGGGCTAGGAGAAATCAAACCAACCACTGTGGTATTGCAACTGGCTGACCGTTCAGTCAAAGTACCCCGGGGGGTGGTAGAGGATGTTTTAATTCAAATTGATAAATTTTATTATCCTGTTGATTTCTTGATTTTAGATACTACCTCTGTTGTTGATACTACCTCTAAAATTCCTCTGATTTTAGGTAGGCCTTTCCTTGCCACTGCTAATGCTCTTATCAATTGCAGGAATGGGCTTATGAAGCTATCTTTTGGAAACATGACTCTGGAGGTGAATGTCTTCCATATTGCAAAACAACCGGAGGAGGATCATGAGTGCCACCAGACATATATGATTAATTCACTGATGGATAGGGGAGTTTTGGAAACTCATGATTTTGATCCCCTTGAGCATTTTCTGGTTAATTCTGAGTTTGATTCCATTACTGATTCATCTGATATAGTCGATATTTGTTCTATTTTCAACAGAACTCAAGATTACGGCACACAGAAATGGCAACCGAAGTTCGAGGAGTTGCCCGAGAAGAGTGAAAGACAGATTCCTTCAAGCATGGAAGCACCCAAAGTTGAATTGAAGCCTTTGCCTAAGGGTTTGAAGCATGTTTTCCTTGGTCCAGGTGATATCTTTCCTGTTATTATCTCATCTGAATTGTCTGAGTCTCAAGGTGAGGAATTAATTCGGGTACTAAGTGAGCATAAATCAGCTTTAGGTTGGAGCATTGCTGATATAAAAGGTATTAGTCCCTTGATTTGTTCACATAAAATTAATTTGGAGGAAGGAGCTAGCCCTCGTAGAGACCCACAACGTAGGCTTAATCCCACTATGAAAGAAGTGGTGAAAAATGAAGTATTAAAACTGTTAGACGTAGGAATCATATATCCTATTGCTGATAGTAAATGGGTTAGTCCGACACAGGTTGTTCCTAAAAAGTCTGGTGTTACTGTAGTGAAGAATGACCTGGGAGAGTTAGTCCCCACCAAGCTTGTGACTGGGTGGCGGATGTGCATTGATTATAGGAAATTGAATGCCGCCACCCAGAAAGACCATTTCCCTCTCCCTTTTGTTGATCAGATTCTTGAGCGTGTGGCTGGTCATCCTTTCTACTGTTTCTTGGATGGTTATTCTGGCTATTATCAAATTGAAATTGCATTAGAAGATCAGGATAAAACCACTTTTACTTGTCCTTTTGGTACTTATGCTTTTCGTAGAATGCCATTTGCACCTGCCACTTTTCAACGTTGCATGATGAGTATCTTTAGTGACATGATTGAAAATAGCAAGGAAGTTTTTATGGATGACTTGACTGTTTTTGGATCCTCTTTTGATGCATGTTTATTAAATTTAGAGAAAGTGTTGACTCGTTGTGAGGAGAAGGAACTGGTTTTAAATTAGGAAAAATGCCACTTTATGGTACCTTCAGGTATTGTTTTAGGGCATATTATTTCTTCCAGAGGGATAGAGGTTGATCAATCCAAGATTGAATTAATTTCTAAACTGCCTACGCC
This sequence comes from Platycarya longipes, assembly GCA_036559045.1. NCBI lineage: Eukaryota > Viridiplantae > Streptophyta > Magnoliopsida > Fagales > Juglandaceae > Platycarya > Platycarya longipes. The sequence goes on along the minus strand of CM071798.1, from coordinate 30,246,253 downwards.
TAAGACAGTAAAGGATGTGAGATCATTTCTTGGTCATGCTGGCTTTTATAAGAGGTTCATACAGAATTTCTCCACTATATCCAGACCACTATGTGACCTCCTAGCTAAAGATGCCCCATTTGAGTGAACACAAGCTTGTCAAGAGGCATTTAAAATGCTAATTGGCAAGCTTACCTCAGCACCTATAATGCAGCCACCGGATTGGACCTTGCCTTTTGAGATTATGTGTGATGCTAGTGATTATGCTGTAGGTGCTGTTCTTGGACAGCGAAGGGAGGGGAAGCCCTTTGTTATTTACTATGCTAGTAGGACTCTAAATAGTGCTCAGATGAATTACTCAACCACTGAAAAAGAGTTGCTAGCTGTAGTGTTTGCTTTGGATAAATTTCGCTCTTATTCGATTGGTTCTCCTATTATTATTTTCACAGATCATGCAGCCCTTAAGTACCTTCTCACAAAGAAAGATGCTAAGGCACGACTAATACGGTGGATTTTACTTTTGCAGGAATTTGACATCACCATCAAAGACAAGAAAGGAGTGGAGAGCGTAGTGGCCGACCATCTCTCGAGACACACATTTGAGGAAACCTCTGACCATCTGCCAATCAGGGATGATTTTCCCGATGAGCATTTACTTTCTATTACTTCTCTACCAAGGTTTGCTCATATTGTGAATTATTTGGCTACAGGTGAGATACCGGTGGATTGGAACGCTCAGGATAAGAGGAAATTCATGACTGAGGTACGTAATTTCTATTGGGATGACCCCCTTCTTTTTAAATACTACCCTGACCAAATTTTGAGGCGTTGCATTCCTGATGAAGAGATTGCTAGCGTCTTGGAATTTTGTCACTCCCAAGCTTGTGGAGGCCACTTTTCAATGAAGAAAACCGTTACAAAAATTTTGCAGTGTGGATTTTATTGGCCCACCTTGTTTAAGGATGCAAACATCTATTGTCGTTCATGTGAAAGGTGTCAAAAATTAGGAGCCATATCCCATCGTAATATGATACCTTTGAACCCAATTTTAGTGATTGAAATTTTTGATTGTTGGGGTATTGATTTTATGGGACCATTTCCCCCTTCTTTTGGATATCAATATATTATTGTGACAGTGGATTATGTGTCAAAATGAGTTGAAGCAGCAGCTTGCAGGAACAATGATAATAAGACGGTAATTCAATTTCTTAAAGAGAATGTGTTATCTCGGTTTGGTACACCACGTGCTATTATTAGTGACCGGGGTACACATTTTTGCAACCATTCCTTTGAGGCTTTGATGAAAAAATATGGGGTAGTACATAAAATTTCTATTGCATACCACCCCCAGACAAGTGGACAAGTAGAACTTGCAAACAGGGAAATTAAGTATATTTTAGAAAAAACGGTAAACTCGGATCGCAAAGATTGGTCTTTGAGATTAGTTGATGCACTTTGGGCCTACCGAACAGCTTTCAAAACTCCCTTAGGCATGTCACCTTATAGACTTTTTTTTGGAAAGCCTTGTCATTTACCTGTGGAGCTCGAGCATCGAGCCTATTGGGCTATCAAGCATTTCAATTTTGACATAGGAGAAGCAGGTAAGTTCAGAAAATTTCAATTGACCGAGTTAGAGGAGTTGAGGAATGATGCCTATGAGAACTCTAAAATTTATAAGGCTAAAATGAAAGCGTTTCATGATAAAAATATTTTGAGAAAAACATTTAAGCCCAATAATCGAGTGTTTTTATATGACTCTAGACTCCATAAGCACCCAGGAAAACTTCGGTCTAGGTGGACCGGCCCTTTTGTAGTGAAGAATGTTTTTGAAAATGGGGCGGTAGAAATAGAGGATCCTAAAGATGGTAGGATTTTTAAAGTAAATGGTCAGCGCCTTAAAATATTAATTGATAGGGAAGTTCCGGAAGTGGAAGAGATTCCATTTGCGGACCCGGTCTATCAACCTTGACCACACCACGCAGGTATGTTTTCTTTTTATTTGTTCTGTTTGTTTTTGTTTTTGTTTGTTTTTGTTTTTTTGTTTTTTTGTTTTTTTTCGTTTATTTTTTTCCCTTTTCTTTTATTTTTTGGTTGCTGTTGGTTTTCTTTATTTTTGTTTGCAGGCTAGTGCCACTTTGCCATCTCTAGTACTTAGCGAGTCATCCCACGTCCTACACCAGGTGTATTCTACCCTTTTCAGTACCCTCCATTTAGTTTTGATTGTTAAACATTGAGGACAATGTTTCATTTAAGTTGGGGGGTGAGAACGATGTTTGTTGGAACTCTGTGGCATATTTTTATGTGAAAAAAAAAGGGTATCACGCAGGTACCTTTTTACATGTGTATTCATGCTCATTCATGACTATCTTGGTGAATTCATCAAACCTATCTTAATCATTTTGCTGAGGCATTCACAGAATTTTTAATGCACGTATCCAAACTTTGTGGTAAGATGGTGGTTTGACACATGTGGCCAGAGAACTCTTTTGCTTAAGTATTCTTGTGAATTTTGGGATAGGTTGAGAGCCTACAAATGCAGAAAATTGTGATAAGCGTTCATTGATCTGTTGAATTGGACACTTCTTTTGAGAATATCATTACATGATTTGTGGTAAGATGGTGGATATACTTGGGATATGAAGAAGGTCAACTTAGGATTAACGTTTGAACCTTTCAAGCTAACCCCTCTCATCATAGACCCTTAGTAGCCAATTTTGAGCCAACAAACACATGTAGACTTTTTCTTTTCATATGCCCACATCATTCATACCTCTTCACATTGGAGTATAGCCTATACACTAATTTGTCCTACCCTTATTGCTTCCAAGTGTGTGCTAAGTGTGGAATTTGCATATTTTCTTTTATTGAGAAAAAAAAAAATAAATAGAGAGTGACTAAAGAAAAAAAAAAGAAAAGAAAAAGAAAGAAAAAGAAAGAAAAAGAAAAATGGAAGAGTACAAGTGCAAAATGTTCAATTGATTGAGTTTCAAATTAAAAAAAAAAAAAAAAAAAAAAAAGAGAAGTTGAAGAAGAAGAAAAAGTATTATTTGATGATCTGAAAAGTAGATGAGTGCATCAGGTAAAAAGTGTAGTCTATTGAGATATTTAATAAGATTCCTGTGGTATGTACTTGGAAGTTTTTGAATCCATTTTATCATTTTCTTCATTTAGCCCCTAACCCGAGCCACGCTACAACCTTTTGTGTTGATCATTCTGATCCTAAGTATGCTTGTGGAATGAGTGGTGGAAATTTTCAATTGTTAGTGTTCTTATCATAAGATCAATGTTTGCTTATTGCTTGTACATAATTGCCTAATTCCCTATGAGAGTGTGTGTACACCCATTGTTAACTCCATAGAGAGAACTCCTACGCGAAACACTGTTATACCCGTGAGTTATGGAGTTGAAACTTTTGCTTGAGATGTTCTTGATGTTGCATGTGTCAAGGTTTGTGGTTGGATGGATATAGTTTGGATCACACACACACTCTGTGGATTGCTATATGTGGATTAATTGTGATTGGGTTATTGGATCTCTAAGATTGTTTTGATATGTGATTCTGAAAAGTGTGACTTGGTGACTTCTGTGTGTGATCTATTTTTGGTATCTTTCATCATTCTTTTGCATGAGAATTACTAGGGACTAGCAATGAGTAAGTTAGGGGGTGTGATGAGTGCACGAAAGTGTACTCTAAATATCCTAATATTTGATGAAATTGCAAATAATGAAAATAGAAATGATTGGATTTCACTTATTTTATTTAATTACATTTCTATTTACATTGAGATGTTTTCAAGCATTACTTGTCTTTTTATATTTTTATTTATTTTATTTTATTTTATTTTATTTTATTATTTTATTTTATTTTATTTTTTGTTTTTTTGATAGGGGATCCAAGTTCACACGGCAACTAAAATGAATTTGCCAAATCGCACGGTAATTTGAATTGGAGTGGGACTTACTTTTGGATAAACATACATATATGTTAGACGTAGAGGAACAGAAAAGAGCGAAAAATGTGAAGCACCAAAAAGGAACGTGAGGCCGCATGACATTCAGCATATATATATATATATGTATATATTCATACGTTTTAAAAAAGGAGGCTTTAGACGAGCGCCGCAGGCAAAAACGAAGAAGAAGCGGAAGCTACGGATTGAGACGTGAAGATGCATTTTTTCTTGAGATTTTTGTTGTCTAGCCTATTCATGGATAACTAAATTCTCAAGTAGGGTTAGAGATGAACTTGCACACTAGATGGTATTTTTAATTTATTTTTAATTCATGTATTTGATTTTCAATTATTAAAATTCTTTGTTTTATCATTCTCAAAATATTGTTAGTGTTTTCTTCTCCGAATAATTTTAGAATTTATTTCATTTATAGATTCAGTTATGCTTTTTCTATTGAATGAATTTGTTCTTTGATTACTGTTGGATCCATTGATTATTTATATTGATTTAATTCTCTGCTGCAATATTGCTCCCTGGGTATGTTGTCGTCGTTGGATTTTCTCAATGTGAATAAAAATTTGTGTGATTTAAAGTGATGAATGATTTTTCAAAGAATTACATTTGATTTAATTTTTGGTTTATAATTTTATATCTTCTGATTGAGAATTACGGAAGTGAATTCTCAATTGAGTTATCAGTGAATTGAAAATAGTTAAAATACCGGGTATGTGCAAGGGATTCTCGACACTCTACTGTTCGTCAATTTTGATTACTCTTTCATTATTTACTTTGTTTAATTTTAATTTAAAGTCAATTTTTCTTCCCTCATTAATCATTTAATTTTTTAGTTTCTTTGCTATTTTACTTTTCTTTTAATTGTCTCCCTGTGGAATCGACACCCCAAAGCTGAACTACAATTACCGCGTTATTCTTTGGGCGTTATCACCTTGACTTTCTCTTCATCTACCTTAATGCCTTTTGTACCAACATAACCAAGAAAAACAATTTTTTCCATACAAAAGGTGCATTTCTTAGAATTAGCGTACAACGTTGCCACTCTCAACATATCGAACACACATCTCAAATGCTCAATATGTTCACCCAAGTTCTTTTCGTACACTAGGATATCATCAAAGTATACGACCGCAAGTTTGCCTACAAACGAACTAAAAAATGGTTCATTAATTTCCTAAAAGTAATAAGCGCATTTGTGAGTCCAAATGGCATAACCAACCATTCATAAAGTCTATATTTAGTCTTAAAAGAGACTTTCCATCCATCTCCATCTTTCAATTTAATTTGATGGTGTGCACTTTTAAGATCTATTATTCTGAAAACACATGAGCCATGCAATTCCTCAAACATATCATCTAATTTAGGAATGGGGTGACGATACTTTACCGTAATATTATTGACCGCTCTGCAATCAATGCATATTCTCCAAGTGCCGTCCTTCTTTGGCACTAGTAGCACTAGTACTACACATGGGCTCTTGCTCTCTCTCACGTACCTCTTACTCATCAAATATTCAACTTACTTTTAAAGCTCCTTTGTTTCTTCCAAATTAATTCTATAGGCTGGTCAGTTTGGAATGACAACTCTAGGCACGAAATCAATTTGATGCTCAATGCCTCTAAAGGGCAACAACTCACACGGCATCTCCTATGGAAATACATCCTCGAACTCCTGCAACAAATAAACAGCCAAACTAGGAAAAGGGTGGCTAGTGTCATCAAGAGTAAGATAAGATTATTTATAAATAAGCAAAATCATAGGCTGATTTGCTAAGAAAGCCCTCTTAACCTCGCTAACTGTTGCATTAAAATTCGGCTCTGTTTTTCCTTTTCTCTTTGCAGACTCTCTCTCTTTTTTCTCTCATGGCTCCACTCTCTTTTATTTATTCTCAGCCACCTCTCTACTTTCTTTTTCACACTCATGTTTTTTTAAGGTTTCAGCCTCACTCATTTTTCTTTTCTCTCATTTTGCTCAATCTCAATTTTCAGCTTTAGTTTGTCGTCATAGACCCATTTTGGGATTAAAGGAAAAGCTTGATTATTTTTCTGTCCTTTACAAAGTTGTACATGTTCTCGAATCCATCATGAATCACCCCTCCTATCGTATTGCCACAGCCTCGCCAACAAAATATGGCCACCATGCATAGGAACTACATTACAAAGCACTTCATTACTATACTGTGCAATGGTGAAAGTCACCAAAACCTGCTTATTGACCTTGGTGCAACTTATAAGGTCTAGGGTGCTTCAATAAAGGTAAAATCATACCACACACCTTGTTGTCTACATAATATCTAGTATAAAATATATTCTCTCTACTACTTCATATTATCTATCTTAATTTGTGTATCGAGAGCATGCCTGGCTGCAAGAGACTCACCTTTTACGGGATATTCTACTTCATCATCATCACTAGAATTGATCAACTCGAGCATCTTGTCACTAACAATCATCACCTCCCCATTGTCACTCATAACCGTCACCCACTTGTTTGGAAAATGAGACACAATATGCCCTGAACTCGGAAGTTCGAAACATTTTACATCTCTATTCTTTGAAGGCTGGAAATCTATCTTGGGTTTGTTTTTGCTAGAACTCTCATATTTTCCTTTTACCACAACTTGATCATTTGTAACCTACTTTGGATTCCATGGAGTACTAGAAACTGAATTATACATTGCTGTCCCCCTTTCTCTTTAACTGTTTCTCCACCTTCATAGCCAGGTGCACTATGTCTTCTACCTCCAAATAATGCTGCAACTCAACTACATTGGCAATGCAACGACTGGTGCAACTCACTTGGGCCGACTTTGCAAATTTATTGAGCAAGTCCCCAACATTTAAGAAGTCTTTGAAAGAAGAAGAACCAAAATATTGCTTTGTTATTCCAGAGGTATCATGTTCAATCATAAAAAGCTTTGCTAAATATCAGGAAATGCTAACATAGGTGCAGAACATAACCATTCTTTAATTGTCGCAAAAGAATTTGCTTGATCTATCCCCTATTGAAATCCAACATTCTTTTTAACTTTTTCCATGAGTGGTGCAACAATGGTGCTAAAATCCTTTACAAAATAGATTTAAAAACTAGCTAAACCATGAAAGCTTCTTACCTTAGTGATGTTTTTAGGTACTAGCCACTCCTTAATGGCCTTAACTTTCTCTTCATTCACCTCAATGCCTTTTGTACCAACAACATAACCAAGAAAAACAACTTTTTCTTTATAGAAGGTGCTTCTTAAAATTAGCATATAATGTTTCCTCTCTCTTAAATGCTCAATATGTTCATCTAAGTTATTGCTTTACACTAGGATATCATCAAAGTATATGATTGCAAATTTGCCTATAAACACACGTAAAACATGGTTCATTATTCTCATGAAAGTAGTAGGCAAATTTGTGAGTCCAAATGGCATGACCAACTATTTATAAAGTCCCTATTTAGTCTTAAAGCGGTTTTCCATCCATATCCATCTTTCATTCTAATCTGATGGTATGCACTTTTAAAATCTAGTAGCATTGGTATAGCACATGGGCTCATGCTCTCTCTCATATACCTCCTGCTCATCAAATCTTCAACTTGCCTTTGAAGCTCATTTGTTTCCTCCAGATTACTCCTATAGGCTGGTCGGTTTGGAATGACGACTCCAAACACAAAATCAATTTGATGCTGAATGCCTCTAAAAGGTGGCAACTCACACGACATCTCTTTTGGAAATACACCCTCGAACTCCTGCAGCAAATAAACAGCCAAACTAGGAAGATGTTCGCTTGTCATCAAGATTAAGATAAAATTCTTTATAAGCAAGTAAAATCATAGGCTGATCTGCTAAAAAGGCTCTTTTAACCTCGCTTACTTTTGTATGAAAATCTGACTCTATTTTTCCTTTTCTCTTTGCAGGCTTTTCTTTCTTTTTTCTCTTGTGGCTTTGCTCTCTTTTCTTTTTTCTCAGCCACCTTTCTACTTTCTTTTTCACTCCCTCCTTTTCTTGAGATTTCGGTGTGATGACCCATTTTATTTATTTACTTAAAATATTTATCTTAAAATTTATTTTAGTTTTTTATTAGAACTCCTTGAAAACATATTTTATTTTCATGAGAAAAAGGAATTTATTGGCTTTTATGAAAATCTAAGTAAAGGAACTTTCTTTATTGCAAGAGCTAGGTTAGAAACACTTAAATAGTCTGAATTATTTGACTATGATTTGAGAAGTAAAATGGTAATTTTATGAGAAGGCATAGTTTGAAACATAGGAGGATTAGAAATTTTTATTTAGGAATTTTTTTAAAACAAAAATCTATAGGTGGCATGAGATGATTGGATGGATGGAAGGAAGGAAGGAAGATCATTGGTGAATCCTTTGGTATATTCGGCTAAGGTAAGGAAATCTAGTTGGTTTCAAATTAAGAGTGAACACTTGGCATGTGGAAAACTAAGCTTAGAACTAAGGAAATGAGTAGACAAGTGGCAAGTGAGGGTTGTCCCTCTAGAAACACTTGGACGACACAAAGAAAATCAAGGGATAGCCGAGATACACATGTGAGATTATCTTGGATTTTCCTACCCAAGTGATGACATTTTGTCAATCTAATGATTTGACATATCTCTTAGGTGGCACTAGATGACCAATAGATGCATTTTCTTACCAACCAAGCTTAGATGATAGCATGATTATCCTAAACTAGGGAGCACCAACTTAAGGAAGCAAAAGGGGCTCGAAAATTCACCTTGTAACCGACTTAGTATTTTAGGTTGTTCAATATTATTATTTTTTTAAAATTTTTTTAAGATATGATAGTATGACATGTCTGAGGAAAAGTGGCTCCACTTAACTTAAGATAAGCCATAATCATTTCAAATACAACTAAGCCTAAAGGAGAGGAAATGAGTGACCTATGATCTAAGGGGGGGATATATGGCAGGGCAAGCATATTTGGGTGTTCGGGGCTTTCCTTTCACCATTTGGTTTAGATATTTTAACCCATATATTAGCTTAACATGTGTATGGACACATGGAAATTTAGGGACTCAAGTCTAGAATGAATTTTGGATGGAAGCATGGAGAAATGGGAGGTGACGAATCAAATTTTTGTTTTATTCTAGATTTGTTGCGCAAATGAGATGGCATGCATATCTAAGATTTGGAATCTTCTCTTGTGTGTCCCAAAATCTAACCATTGATCTTTGTTTATAACTAAGTCTAAGGTGGAGTGAGATGATTAACCCAAACCTAAGGAATACAAGGGGCATATGGCAATGGTATGCTGTGTGTGTAGGAATGTGTGTTTTAAACTTTCTTTCCCCTTGGAATATATATATATATATATGGTTGACGTCCATAAGGAGGGGATTTTCTCCACTTTTTTTTCACTCAAAACCTACAGCTAAATTAAGCTATAAGAACCCAAAAACCTTTTCTCAAATCACCTATATTCTAAAACCTTCAATAAGGGCATTTTGGATACATTATGAAGAGGGTTGACAAAGCTAAGTTCATTGGCAAGTGAAAGCTTTGGGGAAACTTGTAAGTGCACAAAATAACCTAAACTTGGCATTGAATTATTTGTATGGTAGTTCTATAGCCAAAGTTGTTCACTTGAACACAAAATGCTAGAAACTGTTGGTTAGATTTAAGTACCTTTTGGACTATGTTATCTTGCAAGAAATTGAAAAGAAACTTATTAGAAAACAATAATTCATCTTAGATGACTATGGTTGGAAGAATAGATAAAATTATATAAAGTTTAGATGAATAAAGAAATTAGATATGGAAGTTAAAGGGTTTGGCCTATGCTTGATCATCATAAGATTTAATTTGTTTTATGTTTCCCTTAAGTAAATTAATTATGTTTTATTTAATATAGAATATGTGATATGAATTATTTATGCCATGCATGGATTAAGCATGCTTTGTATGTCATATGACCTATGTAAGCATGAAGTATGCATGCAACTGTATAAGAACACATGCATGTTCCATTTGTCATAAGTTTTACGTCATGGGTTATAGCATTCATTTTAAGAAGATAAGAATATTCATTCTTATAAGAATAAGAAAGGAACAACTAAGAATAAGAAAATTTAAAAAGTCACATCATGATTGGGAAGGCAATACGTAACTCTCGTATGACTGACATGACTGACGGTGAAGGCGATACGTAACTGTCGCTATAATAAGCGTTTTCGTGTCATGACATGGAAGACAATATCTAATTCACGTATGACTGACGCGAATGAGAACCCGACGGTGAAGGCCATACGTAACTGCTGTCATACTATGAGTAAGAATAAGACTTAAGAAAAATATAGAAGTAAGATAAGAATTCTTAAGAAAAGTCATTATATGTCATATGCTCATTATTCATGACATCTGTCATTTCAAATTATGGATATGTACACTGTTGATGCCTTTGTTATGTTATTTGTGTACTTACTGAGATTTATTTGTTACGTTATTTGTGTACTTATTGCAGGTAGGCATGTCAGGTCAGGAGACTCTTCAAGAGATTCCGATGAGCCTTGAGGGGCCCACAGAATAACCTCTTGTAGATGACCATCTTTTTTATCAATATGCCTATTCGGTTTTTGACCACGTGTTGGAGGAAAGAAGATATTATACATCCTTAACATTTAAAGAATGACTATGTGTAGGAAGTTGCTTGGTTTTGGGCCTGGATGCCTTTCTATCTTTAACTGGTGTTTATGTAATGCCATCCAGGAAATTCCTCCAACCAGACCTTGAAATCAGTATAAATAAGTTTAAGTATGGAAATGAATATCGAGAGTAAGAAGGAACCTGATAGTTAAAGGGGTAGTTAGTTTATATGATGTCTGTATTTTGAAAGTACTTGGTTTGTAAAACTCGATACTTTATGCTATTGTAAATATTAAGTTATGTTGCCATGTGATCATTGTGATGCCCACAAATCCCCCCTGGGATTTAGAATGACTCGCGACATCCGAACAATCATCTCATGGATCAATCATCCCATCGATTAGTATTTGAAGAGTGTGTGAAGCATGCATTAAGTGTACAATAAATATTAGCAGCGGAAAAGTAAATAAAAGTCAGTCGTTCTAGTACCAGAGATTTTTAAAATTACAAATCAGTTCAAAATCAATTTCTCCAACAGAGTCATCCAAATATCTCTTAGATTAAAATATTAGTGTATCACCTTATTGAAACATAGTGGAAAAGTAACGTAATCATTCGACCAAATCATTAATGCACCCATACTTACTAAAAGTAACCGAGTCATCCAACCAAAACATTATATCACCCATGATTTCCAAAAATAACGATGTCATCCAACAAACTATTTTACCACCAACAATTCTTAAAGAGTAACGGAGTCATCTGATCAAATCATTATATCACAAATAATCACTATGAGTAACAGAGTCATCCAACCAAGTCATAATATCATCAACAATTACCATCCACACAATATCCAACTACAATAAGATTAATTCGGGGTGATCCCAATCTCCATTAAATGGCCTCAGGCCTAACCAATCTACTTCTGAATTATTTATCATCACTAGATAACACTTCAAGCAAACAAAAGAGAGATTAGCACACAATTAAACAGTCTATCAAACAAATGATGTCACTTACAGTGCACAAACGAATGTCAATCAAACATCGCGCCGATCCATGATCCATAGCGGGTAAGTTGCGCATTATTTGTCTTTTGGCACGGCAAGTAACGGGTTGGGCTCGGGTACTCTGTTTGACACCAAAATTTAGGGTAATTTTCATTGGAGGATGGAGAATCTCATGGTGGTGGTAGTGAGGCGGTGCAACTACCGGAAGGCGGCAGATCTGGCTCGAAAGGGTGGAAATCCATTTTCGAATTTTTCCTTGTACAAGAGAGGTGGGGCCATAGATGGAGAAACTGTTTTAGGGGTGGGACAAACTGAGGTAGGGGAAGCTTTTGGTGGTGGAGGTAAGAGTCACGGTGGCCGGAAGGCGGTGTAGCAAAGGGTAATCCATTTAGAGACCCATTTCGATTTTATGGGAGATGAGGGAAGGTGAGGGCTCCGTTGGGGCTGAAATTTCTCGTGGTGACCGCCTATGGATGATAGATCAAATGGCGAGGGTGGTGTCATAGTGTGGTAGCTCATGGCGGAGCTATGGGCTGAGCAAGGTGGAGGTGTAGTGGAGAAAACAAGTTCCAGGTTAGGGGCTACCGACGGGAGATGGGGCTACTGTGGTTTACACCTCTAGTGGGGTTGGACTCGCCGGAGGCTGGTGGTTCAGGCTGGGCCGGAGGTGAGGCTTGGTGGCAGTGGATGGCCTCGCCACAAGCTAGAAACCGGACTACCCTTTAGGGGCACTGTAGCACGCGGGAGAGAAGAAAGAGATGAGAGAGAAAAAGGGTCTAAGTCTTTTCGAGCTGTTTATAGGCCCGACGCATCGGGATCTTCAAACGGATAATAGGTGAATTTAAAACACGGATCTGAAAGTGAATAACATCAATTTAATTTAAAACGCTCAAATTAATTAATTAAAATATTATTTTAACTTACTTTATTTCTCAATATAATATTTTTCATCAATAATTAAAATCATGAAACTTATTTAATTATTTAAAAGGAATAAAACCATATATTTAAATCAGATATTTAAAGCACGTTTAAGATCTCGCAATATTTTAAACAATTAAAATCAAGGTAATAAAAGGATCCTGCATAATATAATATTTTTGGAACTATTCAAAAACTACTAAACCACAATAGAATAAACATAATAAGACTTAATAATTTAATAAGTTTGAGATCAATGAATCAGATAATGTCAAATAAAATAGAATAAGTGCTCATTAATAAAAATACAACAAATCAAACCATACATTATGATAATTAAAACAAAAAATAATGAAAATAGCATTTCAAATGGAAAGACCAGTAGTAACGATTTATTAAAATAACTAAAAGCACTATTATTTGAGAATCTCACAAAAGCTTATAACAACAATAGAATCAAAACCACTAAATCAAAATAATATTGATAACAATTTAAATGATAAAACCAATAATAATTATTAAACAACTAAGAGTATTAAAATCGTAGATTTCACAATTAACTAACTCTAATCGTAAATAAAGCGTACCCGAAATAAAATAAATGAGATACCAATCTAATTAATTAAAATAAATTAAAATATCCAACGATAAAATATGAGCAAATAAAGATATGTAAAAATTCGGGATCTCACAATCATTTTGTACAAAAGTTAGACTCTTTTGCATAATTTTGGAAAATTGACCCTATTCCATTGCAATGAGAGCTGCATATTATTAGTAAGTTTAGGTGCATGCACACAATTTCTTACAGGTACGAGGGGTATGTAGCCTTGTGTTATCCATCCCGACGCTTCAGTTTACGTTTAATCCTGGATGTAAATTGGGGGCGTCACATTCGGCCTTACTCATTTTTCTTCTATCATTTTTCTCCCTTGCATTTCAGCCTTTTTCTTTCTCTTTTGCTCAATCTCAATTTCCATCTTCAGTTTGTCGTCATAGACCCGTTTTGGGGTTAAAGGAACAAGCTTGATTGTCTTTTCGTCCTTTACAAAGCTGTACCTATTCCTAAATCCGTCATGAATCACCGTTTTATCTTACTGTCACGACCTCCCTAACAAAATATTACCACCGTGCGTAGGAACTACATTACAAAGCACCTCATCACTATATCGCCTAATGCCGAAAGACCCCAAAACCTGCTTAATGACCTTGGGCTGACTTTGTAAAGACTGGTGCAATCAACTTGGACCTACTTTGCAAATTTATCGAGAAAGACCCCAACATTCAAGATGGCTTTGAAAGAAGAAGAACAAGAATAAAAAAGTTTTGTTTTTCCTGAGGTATCACATTCAATCTTAAAAGTTTTGCTAAAATTCAGGTAATGCAAACACAGGTGCAGAACTTAATCTTTCTTTAGTTGTAGAAAATTCATTCGCTTGATCTGTCCCCCAATGAAATCCAACATTCTTTTCAATTTTTCTTGTGAGTGGTGCAGCAATGGTGCTAAAATCCTTAACAAAACGTCTTTAAAAGCTAAGTAATCCATGTAAGTTTCTTACCCAAGTGATATTTTTAGGTGCTGGCCACTTCCTAATGGCCTTGACTTTCTCTTCATCCACCTCAATGCCTTTTTTACCAACATTATAACCATGAAAACAACTTTTTCCGTACAAAATGTGCATTTTCTAAAATTAGCATACAACATTTCCACTCTCTCAACACATCGAACAAACATCTTAAATGCTCAATATGTTCACCCCAGTTCTTGCTCTACACTAGGATATCATCAAAGTATACGACTGCAAATTTGCCTATAAACACATGTAAAACATGGTTCATTAATCTTATGAAAGTATTAGGCGTATTTGTGAGTCCAAATAGCATGACCAATCATTCATAAAGTAAATATTTGGTCTTAAAAGCGGTTTTCCATCCATCTCCATCTTTCATTCTAATCTGATGGTGTGCACTTTTAAGATCTATTTTTTTCAAAATACATGAGCCATACAATTCATCAAGCATATCATCTAATTTAGGAATTGGATGACGATACTTTACCGTAATATTATTGACCACTCTGCAATCAATGCACATACTCCAAGTCCCGTTCTTCTTTGGCACTAGTAGCACGGGTATTGCACATGGACTCATGCTCTCTCTCACGTACCCCTTACCCATCAAATCTTCAACTTACTTTTATAACTTATTCGTTTCCTCCAGATTACTCCTATAGGCTGGTCGGTTTGGAATGATGGCTTTAGGCGTGAAATCAATTTGATGCTCAATGCCTCTAAAGGGCGGCAACTCACACGATATCTCGTCTGAAAATACATCATCGAACTCCTGCAACAAATAAACAACCACACTAGGAAGAAATTGGGTAGTGTCATCAAGATTAAGATAAGATTCTTTATAAGCAAGCAAAATCATAGGCTGATATGCTAAGAAGGCCCTCTTAACCTCGCTAACTTTTGCATAAAAACCTAGCTCTGTTTATCCTTTTCTCTTTGTAGGCTCTATCTCTTTTTTCTCTTGTGGCTCCGCTTTCTTTTCTTTATTCTCAGCCACCTCTCTACGTTCTTTTTCACTCTCACTTTTTTTTTAGGTTTTGGCTTCACTCATTTTTCTTTTCTCTCATTTTTCTCCCCTGCGTTTCAGTCTCCTTCTTTCTCTTTTGCTCAATGTCAATTTTCAGCATCAGTTTGTCGTCAAAGACCCGTTTTGGGGTTAAAAGAAAAGCTTGATTCTTTTTCCATCCTTTACAAAGTTGTACCTATTCCTAACTCCGTCATAAATCACCCTCCTATCGTACTGCCATAGCCACCCCTGCAAAATATGGCCACCATGCATAAGAACTGCATCACAAAGCACCTCATCACTATACCGCCCAATAGTGAAAGCCACAAAAACCTGCTTATTGACCTTGGTGCAACTTATAAGATCTAGGGTGCTTCAGTAAAGGTAAAATCATACCACACACCTTGTTCCCTACACAGCATCTAGTATGAAATATATTCTCTCTATACTGCTCCATATCATCTACCTTAATTTGTGTATCGAGAGCATGCTTGGCTACAAGAGACTCACCTTCTACGAGATATTCTACTCCATCATCATCACTAGAATCGACCAACTCCGGCATCTCCTGACTAACAGTCATCACCTCCCTATTGTCACTCATAACCATCACCCACTTGTTTGGACAATGAGACGCAATATGCTCTGAACCTGGACATTCGAAACATTTAACATCTCCATTCTTTGAAGGTTGGAAATGTACCAGAGTTTGTTTTTGCTAGGACTCTCATATTTTCCCTTTACCATAGCTCGATCATTTCTAACCCACTTTGAATTCCATGGAGTACTAGAAACCAAAGTGTACCTTGCTACCCCCTTTCTACCTACAAATAATGTTGTAACTCAACCACATTGGCAATACAAGGATTGGTGCAATCCATTTTTGCCGACTTTGCAAATTTATCAAGCAAGTCCCCAACATTCAAGAAGGCTTTTAAAGAAAAAGAACCAGAATAGAAAATCTTTGTTATTCCTGAGGTATCATGTTCAATGGCCACTCCTTGATGGCCTTAACTTTTTTTTCATTCACCTCAAATTCCTTTTCTACCAACAACATAACCAAGAAAAACAATTTTTTCCGTACAAAAGTGCATTTCTTAAAATTAGCATGTAACGTTTCCACCCTCTTAAATGCTTGATATGTTCACCCAAGTTATTGCTCTACACAAGGATATCATCAAAGTATATGACTGCAAATTTGCCTATAAACACACGTAAAACATGGTTCATTAATCTCATAAAAATACTAGGTGCTTTTGTGAGTCCAAATGGCAAGACCAACCCATTCATAAAGTCCATAATTAGTCTTAAAAGCAGTTTTTCATCTATCTCCATCTTTCATTCTAATCTGATGGTATCCACTTTTAATATCTAGTTTTTTGAAAATCCACAAGTTATGCAATTCATCAAGCATATCATCTAATTTAGGAATGGGATGAACTTTACTATAATATTGTTCACCGCTTTGCAATCAATGCACATCCTCCAAGTTCCGTCCTTCTTTGGCACTAGTAGCACTAGTACTGCACATGGGCTCATGCTTTCTCTCATGTACTCCTTGCACATCAAATCTTCAAATTACCTTTGAAGCTCCTTTGTTTCCTCTAGATTACTCCTATAGGCTGGTCAGTTTGGAATGACGGCTCTAGATACGAAATCAATTTGATGTTCAGTGCCTCTAAAGGGTGCCAACCGACATGGCATCACTGTTAGAAATACATCCTCAAACTCCTCCAGCAAAGAAATAGCCAAACTAGGAAGAGGTTGGCTAGTGTCATCAAGATTAAGATAAGATTCTTTATAAGCAAAGCAATATTATAGGCTGATCTACTAAGAAGACCCTCTTAACCTTGCTCACTTTAGCATAAAAACCCAGCTCTGTTTCTCCTTTTCTCTTTACAGGCTTTCATTCCTTTTTCTTGGAGCAAACTTGTCCTTTTGCCTGGCTATTCATTTGCAATAAGTCGGAGGGTCTGTATGTTCTTAGTAGTTTTGTGTTTTCATTATTTTATGTTCTTTTTTTGCCTAATTGTTTTATTTCTTTAATTACTTTGGAGACTCTATTTTGTAAATAAACTACATAAGGTACATATATTACACAAGTAAAACTGAGCTGCAACAGAAAATGAAAAAATACAATCCAACAATAAAATTTTGAAAAGCAAATCAACTGGTGCCCTATCGCCGAGACACTCAAATACAGAACAGGAGAATTTTTGATATAACTACATCAGTGTTCCCAATCAAAAAGAAAGCTTAAGTTTAATAACGCGGTGAGATGCATGTGAAAAACTTGAATTATAAATGTACCTTGAATTATAAATGTGTAGAGCATCCGTACTTGTTTTATAACTTTGTATTATAAATTAGAAGAAATTCTAGATGCTAGGATGGAATTTTCCTTCAGCAGATGTCTTGTTTTGAATGTCGGCGTTAACACCGTAGGTGTAGGGAGAAAGGTGCAATAAAATGAATGTTAGGCAAAAAATCGAGGAGCAAAAAGGGGAAAAAAACACAAACAAAAACATTGCATACGTGTGCGTTGTTCCAAGCAAAGTTCCAGGAGCAATTCTCTCTTTTTCTTCAAGTACCTTTTAAAAAATACAAACAAAGACAAAGTTAAGATGATATCATCAATTGGAGCATTAAATACAAACAGACAGTTAATAAAAT
This sequence comes from Platycarya longipes, assembly GCA_036559045.1. Taxonomy (NCBI): domain Eukaryota; kingdom Viridiplantae; phylum Streptophyta; class Magnoliopsida; order Fagales; family Juglandaceae; genus Platycarya; species Platycarya longipes. Next base: position 30,228,527 of record CM071798.1, on the reverse strand, counting down.
AGATCCAGTCTTAAATCACTATACTGACTTGGTAAAGAGGCCTCTCAAGTTTCTCTACTGCTTTCGAAGGTCAATAACACCAGTAGGAGTGCTAAAAGAAAAAAACACATATAACTAATGGAAAATGCAGTATACAATACAGGATTAGGCAATGATCTACAATAAGATATTTAAGCACAAAAGTGTGCCGAGCCTAGCCCAAAAGTGGAGGTGCTCAACCATAAGACCTTTGAGGACAAAAACAGGAATCAGGAACATTTTCATGAAAGGAATCCTATATACAACTGGCTCTTATCAACTAGCTCTTCCTAAACAAAAATACAATTTATAATCAAAACATGTGTGATGTTCAATCAACAATAAACCACCCTGTCAGTTAATAATCCAAATCGGATGCAAAATTCTTATTTAACTTCACAATAATCCAACTGCCATCTCGTTATGGCCATCTAAATCAGCTTCAGAAAATAAAACTAAAAACACAAACTGACTAAACCAATCGTAAGCAAAACCATATTATGTGAAAGTAGCTCATAGTTAGGCTGATGATGTTGATGAACCAAATACATCTCCATATAAAGGACATCTAAACTAAACAGAGGCAAGGACCAGTGAAGTGATTATCTACAGAAAACTGCAAAACTAAAGCATGAACATAAACAACAGGTCACATAAGGAAGCTATCAATGCTAAGAAACCAACTTCATCTCTATCCATTAGGCAAACAGAAAGGCAACAAGTATCAATATATCTAATAACTTCAACAAAGAGGGAAAAATGCCATGAAGAAATTGTTTGAACTATACATATAATCAGGAAATAGAGGGGGAAAAAAGAGGAAAGAATGTTGATTATCCTTGCAAAGTTCTGATGATACCTTGTCTCATTCAACATGTTATATTTATATCACAACAGCAAAGAACTTTGCCCTTGCACATGTTCAGGAAACAAACTGCCAATAGCCTACCTTTATCGAGAAAAAGTAGGATCCAACAACAACATCAAATAAGCTCACATCATTGGTTTCACGTTGAGTGGTGAAAACAAATGTGGTACATAGATTAGCTCCAAAATGCGGAGCTTATATACTGTTAAAAGATGGGAAATAAGAAGATTACTTGCCCCCAGAAAGAATTAATTGAAACTAAGAGAAAAGAATAACATTATAACAAAATTATAGTATTCGGCCCAAAATTTTAGCAAATTAGCTTTCTTCAATTATATTATATTCTAACAAAATTATACTGAAACTTAGAAGATCCTTCAGCTTTCTTCAATTAATTCTTTTCTCCCTATATAGATGTTACTTTTGGTTTAATACTTTATTGCATGTTATTTACTATTCATGGCATATGGTAAATACTTTGTTAGCGTTTGTTCTTGGAGATTTTGAAAGTACACTCCTAACCTAACTTTTGTATTATTTATATATATTGAGTGAACTTGTTTGTTGGTTGTTAGCTTTACTTTTCCTTGTTTGCTTGTTGGATTATTTTTATATTCTCTCAATATTTTGTTAAGATTTTACCTTAGGGTTTAATCTAAGAGTATTTGATGGAGTATGATGAATACTTGAGAAAAATATGGAAGAATGGGACTTAGTGGTTCTCAGCCAAGGTTGTTGGGTCATGGTGTGATTGAATAATTGATAAAATTTAAATCTTTGGGAGCTTGTATGTTTCGGCTATGGTAAGTGTGAGACCCCGAATTCTTGCATGTCTTTATTTTGCTTATATTTCATCGTTGGATGTTTTAATTTATTCTAATAAATTAAAATGTTATCTTACTTATTTTATTTCGGGTACACTTTATACACGATTGAAGTTAGTTATTTGTAAAATCTATGATTTTAATACTCTTAATTGTTTAATAATTATTATTGGTTTTATCATTTGAATTGTTATCAATATTATTTTGATTTAGTGGTTTTGATTCTATTATTGTTATAAGCTTTTGTGAGATTCTTGAATAATAGTGCTTTTAGTTAATTTAACAAATCATTACTACTGGTCTTTCCATTTGAAATACTATTTTCATCGTTTTGGGTTTTAATTACCATAATGTATGGTTTGATTTGTCGTATTTTTATTAATGAGCATTTATTTTATTTTATTTGACATTATTTGATTCATTGATCTTAAATTTATTAAATTATTAAGTCATATTATGTTTATTTTATTTTGGTTTAGTAGCTTTTGAATAGCTCCAAAAATATTGTATTATGTAGGATTCTTTTATTACCTTGATTTTAATTGTTTGAAATATTGCGAGATCTTAAATGTGCTTTAAATATCTGATTTAAATATATGGTTTTATTCCTTTTAAATAATTAAATAAGTTTCATCATTTTAATTATTGATGAAAAATATTATATTGAGAAATAAAGTAAATTAAAATAATATTTTAATTAATTAATTTGACCGTTTTAAATTAAATTGATGTTATGCGCTTTCAGATCCGTGTTTTAAATTCACCTGTTATCCGTTTGAAGATCCCGATGCGTCGGGCCTATAAATAGCCCGAAAGGACTTGGAACCCTCATTTTCCCTTTTTCCCTTTTCTTTTCTCTCTCCTTTCTCTCTTTTCTCTCCCACGTGCTACAGTGCCCCTAAAGGGCAGTTCGGTTTCTAGCTTGTAGCGGTGCCACCCCCAGCCACCAAGCCTCACCTCTAGCTCCGCCTGAACCACTAGCCTCCGGCGAGTCCAACCCCACTGGAGGTGTCAGCCATGGTAGCCCCACCTCCCGCCCGTAGCCCCAAACCCAAAACTAGTTTTCTCCTCTATGCCTCCACCTTGCTCAACCCATTGCTCCGCCATGAGCCACCACACTATGATACCACCCCCGCCATTTGATCCTATCCACAGGCGATCTACCACCAGAAATTCCAGCCCCAACGGAGCCCTCACCTTCCCTCATCTCCGATAAAACTAAAATGGGTCTCTAAATGGATCCCCTTTGTTGCGCCGCCGTCCGGCCACCATGACTCTCACCTCTACAGCCAAAAGCTTCTCCTACCTTAGTTTGCTACACCCATAAAATAGTTTCTCCATCCATGGCCCCCCCTCCCTTGTACAAGAAAAAATGCGAAAATAGGTTTCCACCCTTTCAAGCCAGATCTGCCGTCATCTGGTGGCTGCATCGCCTCACTACCACCACCATAAGATTCCTCATCCTCCAATGAGTATTTTCTTAAATTTTGGTATCAAACAGAGTACTCAAGCCCAACCTGTCACTTGCTGTACTAGGAGACGAATAATGCACAACTTACCCGCTAGGGATTGTGGATTGGCACGATGTTCGATTGGCGTTTGTTTGTACGCTGTAAGTGACAGCATTTGTTTGTTATTTGATTGACTGTTTATTGTGTGCTAATCTATCTTTTGTTTGCTTGAAGTATTAGCTAGTGATGATAAATAATTTGGAAGTAGGTTGGTTGGGCCTAAGGCCATTTAATGAAGATTGGGATCACCCCGAGTTAATCTTACTGTGATTGGATATTTGTGTGGATATTAATTGTTGGTGATATAATGACTTGGTTGGACGACTCGACTCTATTACTTTTTAAAAATTATTGGTGATAAAATGATTTGATCGGATGATTCATTGCTATTTAGAAGTTGTTGGTGCAAAAATGATTTGATCAGATAACTCATTACTTTTTAGTAATTTTTGGTGGTGAAATGATTTGATCGGATGATTATGTTACTCTTTAGTAATTATTGGTGGTATAATGGTTTGGTTGGATGATTCCGTTACTTTTTCTCTATATATCATAAAGGTGATATGCTAGGGTTTTTAATCTAAGAGACATTTGGAAGAATATGGTGAAAACCTGATGAGGGAACTTAAAAAGTATAGTTAAGTATAATTCGGCTAAGGGTTGAACAATGGCATAACAAGTTGGACGATGAAAAGTTTACTTTTTGGGAGTTCATTAGTTTCAATCATGGTATACTTTTTCAGAAAAACACTAGGTTTTAACTCATGGCTGATGTATAGTTATGACTTGAGTCGTTGGATGAGTTATTAAAGTGTACTCTTAGATTGCATTGATGTATAGTTTGAGAAGTGTTTGGGTTTAGAGAAAATATCATATGATGGCACGTTGTTGAAAATAGTAACTCTATAAGCAATATAAATGTATTGGCTAATGATTGGTTCTAACTTGGTTATTAGGTTTTGAGAAAATCTTAAGGAAAAATGTGTGTTTTGGTAAAGAGAAAAGAGAAGAAAAGTTTAGGTTTGACTCCACTATAAGTTGCATCCTTAACCCATATAGGACAATGTTGGTTTGATTCGATGTGACTTGATTTGATTATCTTTTCATTAGAATATGCACGACATGTTGGAAAGAAGATAAATTAAAAAGGAAAGTCTATTCATATGTTAATATGTACGAGACATGATCTATATGTTTTGCACAAGAAGTCACATGTTGCGGTTTTTGAGTCAAACATGTTTACTAAAGAAAAGAATTAAAGTTTTATAATAACCTTTAGGCTGGGACGGGATAGTGCCTCAATCGAACTCCCTGTTCACTAAGGAGTGATTAAAGTCAAGTGAAAGCCCCTGGGTTCGGAGCGTGTATGGCTCCAAAAGGTGTTCGGAGCGTGGTTGCACCTAATGCTAGTGGGTGCCCAATGGACGGTGTTGGTTTTGGCCTTACCGTATAAGAAGTTTGTAGTGGCTCGGTTTGAGTGGTCACTGAGTGATGAAGAGCGGTAAATGCAGTCGCCTAGACGATACGGTAACTGGTAACGTATTCACCTAGGTTTGATACGGTTGCTAGGTGTGATGGTAACTAGCGGGGAGCATACAGTGTATAAGAGAACCGTGAGGTGTCCAAATAAGAAGTCATGACGAAAAATATGGGCTTTCGAGCCACATGATATGATATATGATATGATAAGATAAGTGGCGCCTAAGATAAGAAAAAGATGAAAGACTCGAAAAGTTTATGAAAATGTTTTGATTACATATGAAAGAAGTTAAAGTTATATGAAAGCATTTTTATGAAAAGTACGTACATGAAGCAAAGCTTTGAAAACTGTCAAGGTTTATGAAAGTCTTTATATGAAAGTGCATGTGCATATGAAATGTTGTTAGTCTCATATTCATGGTAAATGCACTCATTGTGTTTACTTGTATATGTTGATGATGTTCTGTTGTGTGAATTGGTTGAATGATATTTGTTGCTTACTGGGATTCACATCTCACCGGTGGATCTCGCCCACCTACGGTCCTACATTACGGGATCGTAGTTTATGATTGCGGAGAATGGAATTAGCCTGAGATATAGACTTTGCAGGAAAAGAAATTTGTTGAGTGAATGAAGACCGAGATTATGATTTCGAAAGCAGTGTTGTTTATCTTTTTTTCTGAAAGACTGTATAATCTCCTATTGGAGAAATTGTTTTAAACTGATTTGTAATTTTTAAGAATCTCTGGTACTAGAACGACTGGCTTTTATTTATTTTTCTACTGCAAATATTCATTATACACTTTATGCATGCTTCACACACTCTTTAAACACTAATCGATGTGATGATTGATCCATGTGATGATTGTCCAGATGTCGCGAATCCTTATAAATCCCAAGGGGGATTCGTGGGCATCACAGGTGGTATCAAAGCAATTTAGCTCTGGGTAAACCCACATGTTACCTAGGAACAGTACCAGAAAATCTTGTTGTTTTAAACTTGTATGTTTGTTTTATTGTTTGCATATTTTATGCTATTTTATCATTCTCTAGTTAATTTCTACCAAGTTATATTTTAAAGGTTTTAAATATTTGTTTATTGTATTGTGCTATTGTTTTAATGAGTCTTTGGATTATTATTTTAAGATGTATTTTAGATTTGGTGGGTTGGTTTTAAGTATTACATTTTATAGTTATGCAATAGTTGGGTTCCATTTGGTTTCGATGAGTATCTTATTCTAGTGGTACCTTGTTTGGAATTTCATCCCATGAGCTCCTTGTAAAAAGATGAATTTGGTTTGATTTGCTATTTGGTTGCTTACGTATTTTTATCATAACTCTTTTCTTTTATATGATTCTGGATATTTGAATTTTCTTTGAGGGAAAGATTTTAAAGACACTATTACTTTCATAAACCTTTTCGAGATGTGCTTTGAGACGAGTTTAGGATTTTGTTTGTCACTTCATTTTCCTACTTATTTCTTTTTAATTCAATCATTGCCTTTCCAAGGATAAACTTTTGTTGGCGTGGTCTTTGACAAGAGTGGGCTTGTTTTATTAAGTTGTTAAGATTTGTTTATTTATTTATGTATCTACTATGGTGCTTTTCTCTTAAACTTTGAGATTTCTAAAGCTTTGAGATTTCAAAAAAACAAAACAAAAACAAAAGAGGGAAGAAGAAGAAATTCTATAACTTTGAGATTTCTACAATAAACTTTTTAGAGTTGGTTTTGAAGTGAATTTCAAAATTCTATTTGTCATATCACTTCCTCTCTTTTCTTTTGATTAAACCTTCTTGTCATTTAACGAAAGTTTTTGGTGAAATTGTCTTTGACAAGTAAGGGGGACTTGCTTTGTTGAATTGCTACTCCATATTTATTTGTTGATTAGAATTTTCTCTTTGTATTTTCATGTGATATTTATGTGAATTACATAGGTTTCACTTAGTGTTTGAGTATATTCTAATTTTGTTATGAGGTGGTTTTGTTTTGAAGAAATTGTTGATATTTATTAATTTACTTATATTTCTTCATTAATGTTTTTATATGTTATTTACGTGTAATACTTGGATCTCATGTAGAGCTAGAGCTTTAAGTTCTATTGTCATTTTGAGGAGGTTGTTGGAATTATGTTTAGATGGGATTTTGTAAGCGTTGAATCCTTATCGTTTGGTACAACAACATAGTTTCTTCTTTTATAATATTAGAAGTAGTAATTGATCAATTGTGTGATTGGTAGGATTTTGGTTTGTTGGTGGATAATTGATGATCGACTGGTAGTAGTTGGAAGAGTGCATAAAATTTTGGAGAGTGTGTGTATCCTTATTATGATTCCCTTGAATAAGTTGATTGCTAAGAGATGAATATTGACTAGATGCATTGATATTAAATTTAAGTGATCTTAGCCTTAGGCTATTTGATGAGTTGATTGGGAGGAACAATCTAGATATAGATACTTGGCTAAGTTGTTGATTGACAAGATTGTGATAGTTATTTTTTGGAGTTAGTTGCGACTTAAGATCGTATAGGAATTGAAAATTTTGAGGCTATTCCTTCCTTGGGAGATTGGATGATCGGTCAGAAAGATGTGGATTTTGCTAATCAATCTATGAAAAGAGTGATGAGTCACTATAAAGTGAGATGTGCATTAAAGGCTTGAGAGTGGGGGTTTTAGGCATCAATAATGGGCGGCCTAATTAGATTTATAAGGTAATAAAGCCTTAGGACTTGGAAGTATAATACTTCGATGTCTAGAGAGTTGGAGATTCACATTGCAAGACTTGTCATGAGGCTTTAGATGAACGTATTATTTGGAGACTTAGTAACGTTAAAATTGGAAGAAGATTAGCATAGAAGTTAGACAGAAAAAGTTTAAACTTCAAGCTGATTTTAAAAAAATATGTGGAGTGACTTGAGATTGAGACTTTTTCTTTCCTCTGAAGTTGATCCTTATTGTGCAACTCATGTTTATCAATGATTGACTTGATAGGTAACTAATAGGTCATCGAAGTGTGGAGTAAAATGTAAGTTGACAGTTAAACTTGAGATTCATTTGAAGATGGGGCGATGTGTTGTATGAAACTAAGGAGCGTTATGATTTTCGAAAATTGTATTAAGGACTTTACGAGAATAGAGATTTTGGGTTCCCTGGTTGCACTAGGAGTTCTAAGCATGATATACTGATTGGAGATTTATACAATTACGATGGAAGTACCTAGTGGAGTAATTAAGAGGGAACAATACTCGTAGGTATTTAAGGAGAACAGTAATCGGGTAAATTTGTGTGGAGAAGTGATGAGCGGTATAGTACGTGCGTTGTTGGGATTCTTAGCACTGCAGGCTAGCAAATTTCGAGAACGAAATTTCTTTTAAGGGGGGGAGGATGTGAGACCCCGAATTATTGCATATCTTTATTTTGCTTATAATTCATCGTTGGATGTTTTAATTTATTCTAATAAATTAAAATGTTATCTTACTTATTTTATTTTGGGTACACTTTATTTACGATTGTAGTTAGTTATTTGTGAAATTTACGATTTTAATACTCTTAGTTGTTTAATAATTATTATTGGTTTTATCATTTGAATTATTATCAATATTATTTTGATTTAGTGGTTTTGATTCTATTGTTGTAATAAGCTTTTGTGAGATTCTCGAATAACAGTGCTTTTAGTTATTTTAATAAATCGTTACTACTGGTCTTTTCATTTGAAATGTTAATTTTATTGTTTTTGGTTTTAATTATCATAATGTATGGTTTGATTTGTCGTATTTTTATTAATGAGCATTTATTCTATTTTATTTGATATTATCTGATTTATTGATCTTAAATTTATTAAATTATTAGGTTTTATTATGTTTATTCTATTTTGGTTTGGTAGCTTTTGAATAGCTCTAAAAATATTATATTATGCATGATTCTTTTATTACCTTGATTTTAGTTATTTGAAATATTATGAGATCTTAAACATGCTTTAAATATCTGATTTAAACATATGGTTTTATTCCTTTTAAATAATTAAATAAGATTCATCATTTTAATTATTGATGAAAAATATTGTGTTGAGAAACAAAGTAAGTTAAAGTAATATTTTAATTAATTAATTTGAGCATTTTAAGTTAAATTGATGTTATGCGATTTCAAATTCGTGTTTTAAATTCATCTGTTATCTGTTTGAATATCCTGATGCGTCGGGCCTATAAATAGCCCGAAAGGACCTTGAACCCTCATTTTCCATTTTCCATTTTCCCTTTTCTTTTCTCTCTCCTTTCTCTCCCACATGCTATAGTGCCTCTAAAGGGTAGTTCGGTTTCTAGCTTGTGGCGGCGCCACCCCTAGCCACCAAGTCTCACCTCTAGCCCCGCCTGAACCACCAGCCTCCGGCGAGTCCAACCCCACTGGAGGTGTCAACCACGGCAGCCCCACCTCCCGCCGATAGCCCCAAACCCGAAACTGGTTTTCTTTTCTACGCCTCCACCTTGATCAGCTCGTTGCTCCGCCATGAGCCACCGCACTATGACGCTACTCCCGCCATTTGATCTACCATCCACAGGCGACTTACCACCAGAAATTCTAGCCACAACAAAGCACTCACCTTCTCTCATCTCCCATAAAATCGAAATGGGTCTCTAAATGGATCACCCTTTGCCGCACCGCCGTCCGGCCACCGTAACTCTCACCTCCATTGCCAAAAGCTTCTCATACCTCAGTTTGCTACACCCTAAAATAGTTTCTCCATCCATGGCCCCACTTCCCTTGTAAAAGGGAAAATCTAAAAATGAGTTTCCACCATTTCGAGCCAGATCTACCACATTCCGGTGATTGCATCGCCTCACTATTACCACCATGAGATTTTCCATCCTCCAATGATTAATTCCCTAAATTTTGGAGTCAAACGGAGTACCTGAGCCCAACCCGTCACTTGCCGTGCCAGGAGACGAATAATGCGCAACTTACCCGCTATGGATCAGGGATCGTCGCGATGTTCGATTGGCGTTCGTTTGTATGCTGTAAGTGACAGTATTTGTTTGTTGTTTAATTGACTGTTTAATTATGCGCTAATCTCTCTTTTGTTTGCTTGAAGTATTAGCTAGTGATGATAAATAATTTTGAAGTAGGTTGGTTGGGCCGAAGGCCATTTAATGGAGATTGGGATCACCCCGAGTTAATCTTACTGTGATTGGATATTTGTGTGGATATTATTTGTTGGTGATATAATGACTTAGTTGGATGACTCGACTCTATTACTTTTTAGAAATTGTTGATGATAAAATGATTTGATCGGATGATTTCGTTACTGTTTAGAAGTTGTTGGTGGTAAAATAATTTGATTGGATGACTCATTACTTTTTAGTAATTCTTGGTGGTGAAATGATTTGATCGGATGATTCTGTTACTCTTTGATGGCACGTTGTTGAAAAGAGTAACTCTATAAGCAATATAAATGTGTTGGCTGATAATTGGTTCTAACTTGGTTATTAGGTTTTGAGAAAACCTAAAGGGAAAATGTGTGTTTGGGTAAAGAGAAAAGAGAAGAAAAGTTTAGATTTGACTCCACCATAAGTTGCGTCCTTAATCCCTATAGGACAATGTTGGTTTGATTCGATATGACTTGATTTGATTATCTCTTCATTGGAATATGCACCACATGTTGGAAAGAAGATAAATTAAAAATGGAAGTCTATTCATATGTTAATATGTACGAGATATGATTTGGGAATGTATGATTCATATATTTCATGATCTATATGTTTTGCACAAGAAGTCACATGTTGCATACATGTCCTATACATGAAGTACGAAAATCATGTTTTTAAGTCAAACATGTTTTCTAAAGAAAAGAATTAAAGTTTTATAAGAACTCCAAAGGCTGGGATGGGATAGTGTCCCAGTCGAACTCCCTGTTCACTTAGGAGTGATTAAAGTCGAGTGAAAGCCCTTGGTTCAACGAAGAACAGTCAGCAGACCATGTAAGGCTCCAAAAGGTGTTCGAAGCATGGTCGCACCTAATGCTAGTGGGTGCCCAATGAACGATGTTGGTTTCGGCCTTACCGTATAAGACGTTTGTAGTCGCTCGGTTTAAGTGGTCACTGAGTGATGAAGAGCGGTAAATGCAGTTGCCAGGGATGCGGTAACACATAACGTATTCACCCAGGTTTGATAGGGTCGCCGGGTGTGATGGTAACTAACAGGGAGCACACGGTGCATAGGAAAACCGTGAGGTGTCCAAATAAGAACTCATGACGAAAAATATGGGCTTTCGAGCCATGTGATATGATATGATATAATAAGTGGCGCCTAAGATAAGAAAAAGATGAAAAACTCTAAAAGTTTATGAAAAGGTTTTGATTACATATGAAAGAAGTCAAAGTTATATGAAAGCTTTTTTATGAAAAACACGTACAGGAAGCAAAGTTTCAAAGACTGTCAAGGTTTATGGAAGTCTTTATATAAAAGTGCATGTGCATAAGTCATATTGCAAGCCTCATATTCATGGTACATGCACTCATTGTGTTTATTTGTATATGTTGATGATATTCCGTTGTGTAAATTGGTTGTATGCTGTCTGTTGCTTCCTGGAATTCACATTTCACCAGTAAATTGCGTCCACCTACGGTTCCATGTTACGGGATCGTAGTTTGTGATTGCAGATAATGGAATTTAGCCCAAGATACAAACTCTGTAGAAAAAGAAATCTGTTGAAAGAATGAAGACCGATATTATGATCTCGGAAGTAGTATTGTTTATCTTTTCTTCTGAAAGACTATATAATCTCCTGTTGGAGAAATTATTTTAAACTGATTTGTAATTTTTAAGAATCTCTGGTACTAGAACGACTGACTTTTATTTATTTTTCCGCTGCGAATATTCATTATACACTTTATGCATGCTTCACACACTCTTAAAACACTAATCGATGGGATGATTGATCCATGTGATGATTGTCCGAATGTTGCGAGTCTTTCTAAATCCCAGGGGGATTCGTTGGCATCACAGTAAGTTTTGAAGGAAACATTAGGCTTTTGACTCTTGATTGGTGTTATGATCTTGACCTAAGTCTTTGGGTGGTTATGAATTTATAATTATTGTTTACCTTGATGCATGGTTTCGTGTATATGCATGATTTGAGGATTAGGTCTTGTTATGTTTGGTTGTTGAGGAAAAATAAAGCAAATGAGCATCCTAGGGTTTCGTCTAAGGCCTATTATGGTTTTGTTATTGAGTTTTGATATTCTCTTGAGGAATGCATGAGTATGTTTCAGCCTTACCCTTCTAGGGTTTTGGTTGTTTCTCTTTTAACTTGAATGAGCATACTTTTCTTGAAATGTAATTATATTTGCGTGTTGTAGCATGTTCAAGATACGATTTGGAAATGCATGCTCATATGTCTCATGAATTACATGCTTTGCATAAGAAAGTCAAAAGTTTGCATGCAAGTCCATCTGAGTCACGAGTTTCATGTCTTTGGATCACTATGTTTTTTTTTCAAAAGAATTAAATTAAAAATCTTTTTATAAGAACCCCAAGGGCTAGGGTGGGAAAAGCCAAGAGTGACTAAAGTCGAGTGAAACCTCTATATCGGCGAAGAACAGTCGACGAGCCTCGAATGGTTCCCATTAAAGGATTCCAGAGCGAGGTCACACCTAAAACTAGTGGGTGCCAAGGATGGTGAAGACGAAATAAATGAACTGCCGTATAAAAATATGATTATGACGTAGTCATCTCGACTAAAGTAGTCGTAGAGTGATGCGTTAACTAGCGGGGAACGCACAGTGCATACGGGAGCCGAGAGGTATCCAACATGCTATATGAAAAGTCATGACAAGAAAGGCGATGAGCCTACGAATGATACAAATACGAAAAAAGACACGAAATGTTATGAATAATAATAAAGACATGAAAGATATGAAAAGTTATGAATATACATGCCAAAGAAAGTCAAGGAAGCATGAAAGTATTTTTATGAAAATGCATGATGCATAAGTCAACGTCATAAGTCCTATGTTCATGATTCGTGCATTTGGTTGCATTTACCTTTATATGCTTATGATATTTGTGTTAAGTTATCTGTGTACTTATTGAGATTTTTTAAAATCTCACTCCAACAATTTCAACTGTCCTTCCTTTTCGGGATGGTAGAAGTGCTTGCTGGTATAGATGGATGAACGCATAAGACTAACTCCCCAAGAGATCTCGAGGAGCCCAGAGGGCTCGACGAAATACTTCAGTTTTGATAGCTTAGAGGAGGTGGCCCCTTTTTGGTACAACATGCTGTTGGGGGACGTGAGGCAGAATGCACCCATGTCGCAAGCGGACCTGAAACACAAACGGCAACCACCATGACCGACTTCTTAGTGGTTAAAGCTCCCTCCTCCTATAATGCTATACTGGGGAGGCCAACACTCAACCATCTCAAGGCGGTAACCTCCACATATTACCTCAAGATGAAGTTCCCAACCGACAGCGGGGTAGGAGAGTCAAGAGGCGAGCAGGCGTTGGCTCGAGAATGTTATGTGCAAGAACTGAGGAAGAACAGAAACGAAGTTTGTACCATGGAAGAGATGAAAAAGGCATTCATACCACTCCTTCCACCACCCACGGCAGAAGCCCAAGAAAAAGATGTAGAGGTCAGAGACGAGCAGAGTCAGCAGCATGCTGAGGTCATTGAGCCTTTAGAGCTTGTAACTTTATTCCCTAACTGCCCAAAAACAATCATACGCATCGACACGAATGCCCCCTAGTGGATAGAGAAAGTCTAAAGCAATTATTAGTGGACAATGTCATCATTGAGCATTGCTTAGGAGTAAACCCTACACATAAGTCAGTATGCCAAGTGTGCCTTTGGAGTCGAGTCAGGAAAGTTTTTGGGATTCATCGTATCTGAAAGAGGAATCGAAGCCTCCCCAGAAAAGATAGAGGCCATAATCAATATGAAGCCACCGGGAAATTTGCATGAGACGCAACGGTTGGCAGGAAAAGTAGCTGCCCTAGACAGGTTCATAGTGAGATCGACGAACAAATGTGTACCTTTCTTTCATGTATTGCACAGGACGCATCCTTGGAATGAAGAATGTAATGAGGCATTCAATATATTGAAGCAATACCTAGTCAATCGACCTCTCCTAAAGAAACCGGAAAAGGACGATGAACTCTATGCGTACCTAGCTGTTTCCCCACATGCAGTATCAACTGTCTTGGTGAAGGAAGAAGGGGCCATCCGGCACCCCGTATACTATATAAGCCGAGTCCTTAGAGGAGCGAAATTAAGGTATCCTAAGATTGAACTGGTAGCTTTTGTCCTGGTAACAACGGTTAGGAAGCTTCACCCTTACTTTCAAGCACACACAGTCAGGGTGCTTACAAAGGTACCGCTAGCAAAAACATTGAAGAAACCAGACTGCATAGGGAAGTTGATAGGATGGTCAATTGATTTGAGTGAATTCGACTTGAAATACGAGCTAAGGAAGGCGGTGAAAGGCCAGGCATTAGCAAATTTTGTGGCAGAAATCTCAGGTTTCCCCCAGGAAGCCACAACAGCACCAACGGGCAAATCGTGGGTAATGTACATTGATGGTTCGTCTTGCAAGCGGGCGGTAGCCTATGGATACATTTGCTAAGCCTTAATAACGAGGAAAGGCATTACATGGCCACGCTAGCATTTAAAATAACAAATAACGAATCTGAATACGAAGCATTAGTAATCGGACTTTCTATAGCCGCCCAGATTGGGATAACTAAGATAGAAGTCAGGTCAAACTCACAGATCATTGTCAACCCAAGTGTTAGGCTAGTACACCACCAAAAGTGGGAAATTAAAGAAATATCTGGAGCGAGTTTGGGAAGTACACGATCTTTTCTCGTATTTCACCATAACCCAGATACCACGGGCGAGTAATGAAGTGGCAGACAGGCTGGCCCGAACGACGTCTGGAATGGAAGAAACACCTCTTTTTTGGCAGGTTGAAAGAAGAGTTATTGAAGCGCCAGGTAATAGAATACCTGGCAGTAGGTAGACTACCAAAGGTACAAGAAGAAGCACGAAATGTAAGAAGGAAAGCGGCAAGGTTCCTACTCATCAATGAGATTATTTACAAAAGAGGTTTCTCTACCCCTTTGTTACAATGCATTTCGCCCCATGAAGCTTAATATGTCTTAACAAAGATACAAGAAAGAATATGTAGGAATTACTCGAGGGGGAGAGCCTTAGCCAGGAAGGCAGTCAGAGTAGGCTATTATTGGCCTAATGCAATAAGGGACGCACGAGAATTCACTAAGAAGTGCGTCAAATGCTAAGAATATGCGCCCGTACAACATGCCCCGCCAGAAGAACTGACGTCCATTACGGCGCCATGGCCCTTTGCCCAATGGGGCGTGGACCTAGTAGGACCTTTCCCACCGGGGAAAGGCGGAGTGAAATTCATGATAGTGGCTGTGGACTATTTCACCAAATGGGTAGAAACGGAACCATTGGCGACCATAACCAGCAAAGTTGTGATAAGGTTCTTATGGAAGAATGTTATTTGCCGGTTTGGGATTCCTCACAGCCTGGTGACAGACAATGGGCGACAGTTTGACTCCGACCAGTACAGAGAACGGTGTGCTGAGCTGAAAATCAAGGCTAAATATTCCTTACCAGGTCACCCCTAGGCTAAAAGGCAAGCTGAATTAGCCAACAAAGCTTTACTTTCTATCCTAAAGAAGAGGGTCGCGGAGAAGAAAGGAGATTGGGCGGACGAGCTCCCAGAAGTACTTTGGACGTACAGAACAACGGTCAAAACACCAATCGGGGAGTCCCCGTTCAAGCTAGCATTCAGGACTAAGGCAATACCACCAGTTGAAGTAGGGTTGCCCAACTATAGAACAAGTCATTACTCAACCCGCCAAAACGACAGCAAGCTAGAAGAAAATCTAGATTTGTTAAAAGAGGAGAGAGAAATTGCAGAAGCCAAAATGTTACAAGAATAGGCCAAAACTGAGCGATATTTTTTAATAAGAGAGTGAAACCCAGGACCTCCAAAATTGGGGATCTGGTCTTAAAGAAGAGTGGGGTAACAACCCAATACCAAGGAAAGATGGGACCCCAATGGAAAGGACCCTACCGGGTAGTGGCAAACAATAGACCTGGGTCATACCGGCTAAAAGATAGTTGAGAAAAAGAACTGCCTTATCCATGAAATGCAGAGCACTTAAGGAAATTTTACTAGTAGCATTTTTAATATTTTCACATCAGTTATGTCTTTAACATTCCTTTAGTAGTGGTATTGTCGATTTTTTATTACAACGGTTTTGTTTCAGTATTCTCATTTCAATTGAATTCTTGAATAATCATGATTATTACATTCATATTTATTATCCCGGTGTTTGCCCATTCTCAACCCTATTGATTCCCATATTTTGTTTAAAGTACTCATCATTACTCGCGGTGCCACAAAACAAAAAGGGCGCGGAGGTGAATGACCACACCACCCCTAAAACATCAATGCTGAGTTATCACACTCGAAGACCGCCTTGCTAATAAAGACCCACTACGAGCTATCCAGCTTGCGGGGTTAAGGGAAAGGTCAAGGACCGCCTTGCTTATAAAGATCCACTACAAGCTATTCAGCTTACGTGGTTAGGGGAAAGGTCAAGGACTACTTTGTTAATAAAGACCCACAACAAGCTATCCAACTTGTAGAGTTAAGGGAAAGGTCGAGGACTGCCTTGCTAATGAAGACCCACAACAAGCTGTTCAATTTGCGGAGTTAAGAGAAAGGTCACGGACCGCCCAAACTACAAAACACCAACGATGAGTTATAACACTCGTGGTGTATGTGAAAAAAAAAAAAAAGGGGGCGTAGAGGCAAATGACCCTGCCACCCTTAAACACCAATGACGAGTGATAACGCTCGTAGTGCCACAAAAAAAACAGGAGCGGAGGCAAATGACTCTGCCACGCTTAAACACTAATGACGAGTGATAACATTCGCGATGCCATAAAAAAAATGGCGCGGAGGCAAATGATCCCGCCACCTTAAACACCAATGATGAGTCATAATACTCGCGGTGCCACAAAAAAATGGGGGCAAAGGTCAGTCGACCGCGCCACCCCTAAACACCAATGACAAGCTATCAACCTCGCAGTGCCATGTAAATAGGAAGCTCATAGGCGCTTGAAGCAAGTCTTCTCGCTAGAAAGCTCCTCGCTGCTAAAGCAAAGACACAAATGCTTCTAGGCTTTGAACTATCCAAAAAATCTTAAAATGGGCAACCATGACTCATGATGGCAAATTAAAATCTCGTTGCCATTCTCACGGAAACGTCCAAGTCTCCTCGCCACTTTCCATAATGGCGACCAACACTTCATGCTTCGAAAGCCCCGCGCCAGTTAAAACCTCCTGCTGCAGCAATCAAAACTACACACAAGTATCCGTACCCACAACCAACGAGGCAAAAAGGAATGTAATAATATTTAATTCCCCACGCTCTAAGGCGAAGAGAATTAGCAGGGTAGCCCACTAGAGGGGATACCTGAGCCCCACGATTGGGCCCATGATTTTAGCCAAGAGATAAAGCATGATGACTCAAACTCCTAAAAAGAAGAAAAGAGAGCAAACAAGCGTCGCCCCTTCACTCGTTGCAGATGATACATGTGGTTGGCAGTGAGACAAAAAAAAAAAAAAGAGGAAAATGATTCAAACAAAAACAAAGGCGAAAGCAAAAATAGACAGCAACAAGAATTAGAGTAAATGTTTGAGATTATCCAGTTACAAATCAAGGGTACAATATCAAAGCAAATGGTTGATGTTATTTACAAGAAAAAGAACTTAGGTAAAAATTAAAGATTACAGTGTGCAATCGCAAAAGAATAAAATAAAATAAAGAATAATGTCTTCAAGTCAGGGGGCGTCGCCTTCTTCAGGTGATGACAAGGGAGGCACGCCTACAAAGGCGTCAGGAATTTCTTTGCGCTCAAAGGTGTCAGCATGACGGCAGGCAGCCTTCTCGGGAGCAAACAAGCTCACATCGAGAGCTTGGAGATCTGTAGCAGGATCAGCTAGGAGACGGTTCCTAAGGCATACGATGCCAGAACCATGACCATAAGTGAAGGTCGTGTCTCAGACCTGAGGAACCAAAGCCAATTGAGCCTAGAGGTGGGCAGTCTCCTCCCAAGTAGCAGTCAGCTGACCTGTTTTCCTAGCTAACTGCTCGTCCCTGACCAAAGCAACCAAGTTGGCCTTCCTAAGCTCCTCCTCGTCCATGCTCGCACGGCTCGCCTTATACTTTTGGTAACACTCCCGAAACTCAGTTAGAGAACCTTGCGCTTCGAAAAGGTTTTGAGCCGTAAGGCGCGCCTTCTCCAAGGCATCCAGCAAGTCCTTGGTTAGCCCACTGGACCTTTCTTCCAAGCTGGCGAGCTCCTCCCGAACTGAGCATAATTCTCCGCTGCGAGCAAGGAGTTCCAAGTCCAGGCAAGCCAACTCAGTATTTAAGTTCTATTGAGCTTCAGAAAGCTGCGCCCTCGCTAGGTCCCTTTCAGACTGTAAGACCTGGTGGGAAAAGTCGTCTCTGATCTTTGCCTCTTGAGCAAGGCGAAAAGCATCCCGAAGCTCAAGGACTTCACCATCACGTAACTCCAACTCCCTTTAAAGAGAGTTGATGAAACCTTCCGCCTAGTCTAAGCGATGTTTGAGCTCCCTATTTTTCTCGACCAGGGTTTCCAACTCAGCCTTGTCAGCCTGCCACCTCCCTTTAATCTCTTCCTCCCGCCGAATAAAATCAACCACTACCCACACCGCCAGACTGTCAACGCCTTGTGAAGAAGAGAAAAGAACCCAAGTAAGAAAAGAAAAGGAAAAAGAAGAGAGAAAGTAAAAAAAAAGAAGAAGAAGATAAGTCATAAAGATACCATAGAAAACCAATCTTTTAACTGGTTGGCCATTTCAGTAACGATCTCGGCTTGAGCAAGAATGGGTGAAGAAGAGGCACCCCCGCTACCGTCACCTGGAGTGTTCTCGCCGAGACCACTAACTTCCTCAGCTACCAGAATCCTCACAGGCTCAAGAGCCGCATTCGCCACTTGGCCCGACAAGTGCCCAGAGTCAGGTAACGACTTAGGGCGGGTTGGTTCCTCCCATGTTACATGGGCGCCTTCCCGAATCAAGTTGTCCAACCCCTCATCAGTAAGGGGGTCAGGGTCTCCACCAAAAGAAGACACATGAAGAGGGATTGGTAAAAGACATTCACCACTACCAACCAAAGATGGTGTGTTACCTCCAAATATGGTGGTTGGGGAAGTTCCCAAGTCGGGTTGTGGAACGACCAAGTCCTCACAAGCGCCCTCAGGAGCAGGAGACTGGAAGTTTTCTTGTCTAGGAAGTTGGGCGCCAACCAAACTCTTCTCCACTTCCCTAGGAGCGGCCTCTGATGGCGATGGCGGGCGGACACCAGAACCAGTGACTATGTCCAACTAAAGGGCGGCTGCTACACTAGTGGGTAGATCACCACCTCTCACTAGGCCTTCGGTGGCTGGAGGCACAAATACGGGAGAAGAAGCCAAAGAACTAGTCTGGAGAGGCGCCTAGACTTGAAAAATGACAGCTAGCTCAAAAAGAGCTATGCTGACTAGGCTTTCCCTATTCCCCAAACCAGCTGAGCATGGCCTCACTGAGGAACCACTAGAGGTAGTAGGCACAGTCGCCGTTGTCGAGGTAGGCTTCCTAGACCGACCGCCTCCCAAAGTAACCTCAGTCCCCTGAGGCGATTGCTTACAGGCGTCCACAAGAGGGACATGTGCAGTAGTCGCTGGAGAGGAAGACGTCCTGGCCTGGCCACCCCCCAAAGTAGCCTTAGTGTCTGGGGGCCGCTGCTTACAGGTGTCCACCAAGGACGCCAAGTTTCCCATTGAAGTTAGGGGCGTGGGCGTCTGTTCCCGATTTTCCTCAGTGGACGCTAAAGGTTTCTTTAAAGGAGGGAGTTGAGAAGGATCCTCAGTATGAGCCATTTTTCTCTGACTCTCATCGTTTTTCTTCTTGGATCTCCTCTCTTTTTTGCCCTCACTCGTGTTGGTCTTCGACCGACTCTTTTCCTTTGCCTTTTCCTTCTTCTCTCGCACAACAAGAGCGCCCCTTATGGCCTTTTCAGAGGGTTCTGGTAAAGGGGCAAAAATGATGTCGGTGATCATAAAGTCACTCCCTTGAACGAAGGAGCGGTTGGGAGACGTCAAGAACCGATCTCTATAGACAAGGGACAACAGCTTATTGGTCCAAAGATCGTCTGGGTGGTCTGCAGCCCAGGCGCGAACAGCATCGATCCGAGCTAGCTCTCAGCGATAGGGCGCCAGATTGCCCTAACTGGAAAATCCTTGAAAACCTCTTCTTGGGCAGGGAACTCCCACCGCTGGCCGCTGATAAAAAAAACCTTGTGGTCCACGCCTTGGCATTAGAGTACCGGCTTTCAAACAGCGCCAAAAATTGCCCTTTCTCCTTTTTACGAAAGCCGGCCACACAATCCTTGGTAGCTGCCCTCACATCGTAAAAAGCCAAAAACTCCCGAGCAGTCATATCGGGGTAAGGATCACGGAAGGGCTCCAGGACCATCCGAAAGATGATGCAGGAACACAAATAAGCCCTCAAGGCAAAAGGGTGAAGTTGAATCGGAGCCAATTCCAAGAGATCCAAAATGTCTTGAAGAGGACGGCAAAAAGAAGCTTCAACCTATAAGACAAGAGGGCTACAGATATGGCCACCCAACCAAATAATCCCTCATCATCACAACATCCTGATTCAGAAGCTTTCATCACAATTGAACTCGGGATATTAAACACCTCCCGAATCCCAGCCAAATGTTTTTCTCGGACACTCGAGCGCCACACGTATCCATCAAATGTTGTGCCTTCAAGAATGTCGAAAGGTTGAACCAATCTGCTACCTTGGTCAGCCATAGAGTTGTAAAAGGAAAGATGGAACGAACAAAGATCAAGAACAGGAAAGGGACAATAATGAAAGAACGCAGAAGACGGGGAAGATATCAGGAAGTGAAATGAACAGAAAGAAGGGGGAAAAGAGAGAGAAGAAGTATTTAAAGGAAAAGTGACAATGGAACGCCAACAAACGTGGGTATTATGACCTGACGTAAAAGCAGAGGAATAGCCTTGAGATGGAAAGCAACCGTCACACGATAGCTTTCCCCCCGCTGCCACGTTGTCTGATGAGAAGATGGAAAGACGGAAGACACTTGATGGTTCACAGAAAAGAACAAGTACCTAGGCATCTCACGGCAGGAACCTAAGCATTTAAAAGCCAAAACAAATTGAATTCCCTACGCCTCGAGGTGAAAAGAATTCGTGGGGTAGCTGTAAGGCCAATTTAAATCAAGAGGCCTGGAAACCCATTAGAATGAAAGCCCATATAAGAGGAAAATAACACGGTGGGCCTAATTACTTACCCAAGATGACGAATAAGGATAGAACCTTGTAGAGTCGCATACATAAACTAATACTTAACCCTCGCCACCTTCTACTAGATTTCATGCAAATATGTGATCATGTCAGTTTTAGGAAAATAACTTATAAACGGAAATCACTACAGGGGATAAACATCATCATGAGGCCTATATAAACCAGGTAATCCTCCATGAAGGGGAGACTTCTCTCTCTAGCTCTCAAGCTACTTTTCAAATAATTAGCGAGAATACTGACTTAGTCATCGGAGTTTTCCCAGGAGGGGATTGCCGAATCTTTTCAATTTCTTGCAGGTGAACTGTTGCAGAAGGGGAGCGAGACACGTCCTTAACAACAAGCTTTTGTGAGATTCTCAAATAATAGTGCTTTTAGTTATTTTAATCAATCGTTACTACTGGTATTTCCATTTGAAATGCTATCTTCATTGTTTTTTGTTTTAATTATCATGATGTATGGTTTGATTTGTCGTATTTCTTTAATGATCATTTATTTTATTTTATTTGACATTATCTGATTCATTGATTTTAAACTTATTAAATTATTAAGTCTTACTATGTTTATTCTATTTTGATTTAGAAGCTTTTGAAGAGCTCCAAAAATATTATATTATGCATGATCATTTTATTACCTTGATTTTAGTTATTTAAAATATTACGAGATCTTAAACGTGCTTTGAATATTCGATTTAAATATATGGTTTTATTCCTTTTAAAGAATTAAATAATCTTCATCATTTTAAGTATGGATGAAAAATATTATGTTGAGAAATAAAGTAAGTTGAAATAATATTTTATTTGATTAATTTAAGCGTTTTAAGTTAAATTGACGTTACGCGATTTTAGATAAGTGTTTTAAATTCATCTAGTGTCTGTTTGAAGACCCTGAAGTGTTAGGCCTATAAATTGCCCGAAAAGGCTTAGACCCTTCACTTTTTCTTTTTCCCTTTTTCCTTTTCTCTCTCATCTCTTTCTTCTCTCCCGCGTGCTACAGTACCCCACAATGGCAGTTCGGTTTTCAGCTCATGGCGGTGCCACCTCTGGCGAGTCCAACCCCACTGAAGGTGTCAACCACGACAGCCCCACCTATCGTTGGTAGCCCTAAACCCGAAACTGGTTTTCTCCTCCATGTCCCCACCTTGCTCAGCCTGTAGCTCCGCCATGAGCCACCGCACCAACACCACCCCCACCATTTGATCCGCTGTCCATAGGCAACCTACCACCATAAATTCCAGCCCCAATAGAGCTCTCACCTTCTCTAATCTCCCATAAAACCGAAATGGGTCTCTAAATGGACCTCCCTTTGTCGCGCTGCCGTCCAGCCACCATGAGACTTACCTCCACCGCCAAAAGCTTCCCCTACCTCAAGTTGCTACATCCCTAAAACAATTCTTCATCTATGGCCCCACCTCCCTTGTACAAGGAAAAATCTGAAAATGGGCTTCCACCCTTTTGAGCCAGATCTGCCACCTTTTGGTGGTTATACTGCCTCACTACAACCACCATGAGATTCCCCATCCTCCAATGACCATTCTCCTAGATTTTGGTGTCAAAACGAGTACCTGAGCCCAACCCGTCACTTGCCGTGCCAGGAGGCGAATAATGCGGGACTTACCCGTTATAGATCGTGGATCGGTGCGATGCTTAATTGGCGTTCATTTTTCCGTTGTAAGTGACAGACATATGTTTTTTATTTGATTGACTGTTTAATTGTGTGATAATCTCTCTTTTGTTTGCTTGAAGTGTGTGTTAGTGAAGATAAATAATTCAGGAGTAGGTTGGTTGGGGCCTGAGGCCATTTAATGGAGATTGGGATCACTCCGAGTTAATCTTATTGTGATTGGATATTTGTGTGGATATTAATTGTTGTGATATAATGACTTGGTTGGATGACTCTGTTACTTTTTAGAAATTGTTGGTGATAAAATGGTTTGATCGGATGATTTCGTTATTGTTTAGAAGTTGTTAGTGGTAAAATGATTTGATCGGATGACTCATTACTTTTTAGTAATTATTGGTGATAAAATGATTTGATCGGATGATTCCGTTACTCTTTAGTAATTATTGGTGGTATAATGGTTTGATTGGATGATTCCGTTACTTTTTCTCTATGTTTGATTAGGGTGATACACTAGGATTTTAATCCAAGAGATATTTGGAAGACTACGGTGAAAATTTGATGAGGGAACTTAAGAAGTATAGTTATGTAAAAGTCGGATAAGGGTTGAACAATGGCATAACATGTTGGACGATGAAAAATTTATTTTTCGGGAGTTCATTAGTTTCAATCATGGTATACTTCTTTGGAAGAACATTAGGCTTTAACTTATGGCTGATGTATAGTTATGACTTGAGTCGTTAAATGAGATATTAAAGTGTACTTTTAGATTGCCTTGATGTATAGTTTGAGAAGTGTTTGGGTTTAGAGAAAATATCATATGATGGCACGTTGTTGAAGAGAATAACTCTATAAGCAATATAAATGTGTTGGCTAATGATTGGTTCTAACTTGGTTATTAGGTTTTGAGAAAACCTTAAGGAAAAATATGTGTTTTGGTAAAAAGAAAAGAGAAGAAAAGTTTAGGTTTAACTCCACCATAAGTTGCGTCCTTAACCCCTATAGAACAATGTTGGTCTGATTTCGATGTGACTTGATTTGATTATCTCTTCATTGGAGTATGCACGACATGTTGGAAAGAAGATAAATTAAAAAGGAAAGTCTATTCATATGTTAATATGTAAGAGATATGATTTGGGAATATATGATTCATATGTTTCATGATCTATATGTTTTGTACAAGAAGTCACATGTCGCATGCATGAAGTTCGAAAATCATGTTTTTTAGTCAAACATGTTTTCAAAAGAAAAGAATTAAAGTTTTATAAGAACTCCAAAGGCTAAGACGGGGTAGTACCCCCGTGAAACTCCCTGTTCGTTCAGGAGTGATTAAAGTCGAGTGAAAGCCCCTAGGTCGACGAAGAATAGTTGGCAGACCATGTATGGCTCCAAAAGATGTCCGAAACGTGGTCGCACCTAATGCTATCGGTGCCCAAGGACGGTGTTGGCTTCGACCTTACCGAATAAGAAGTTTGTATTCGCTCGGTTTTTATGGTCACCGAGTGATGAAGAGAGGTAAATGCAGTCGTCCTGGCGATGCGGTAATACGTAACGTATTCACCTAGGTTTGATACGGTCGCCGGGTGTGACAGTAACTAGCAGGGAGTACACAGTGCATAGCGGAACCGTGAGGTGTCCAAATAAGAAGAAGTCATGACGAAAAAGAATGGCTCTCGAGCCCAAGATATGATATGATATGATATAATATAATATGATAAGTAAGTGGCGCCTATGATAAAAAAAAAAAAAAAAAAGATGAAAGACACGAAAATTTAATGAAAATATTTTGAATATGTGTTAAAGAAGTCAAAATTATATAAAAGCATTTTTTTATGAAAAGCACGTACATAAATCAAAGTTCTGAAGAATGTCAAGCTTTATGTAAGTCTTTATATAAAAGTGCATGTGCATAAGTCATGTCGCAAGTCTCATGTTCATGATACATGCACCCATTGTGTTGATTTGTATATGTTGATGATGTTTTGTTATATGAATTGGTTGTATGCTGTTAGTTGCTTACTGGGATTCACATCTCACCGGTAGATCGCGCCCACCTACAATCCCACGTTACGAGATCGTATTTTGTGATTGCAGAGAATGAAATTTAGCCCAAGATACAGACTCCGCTGGAAAAGAACTCTGTTGAGAGAATGAAGACCGAGATTATGATCTCGGAAGCAGTGTTGTTTATTTTTTTCTTTTGAAAGACTGTATAATCTCCTGTTGGAGAAACTTATTTAAATTTATTTGTAATTTTTAAGAATCTTTGATACTAGAATGATCGACTTTTATTTACTTTTTCTCTGCGAATATTTATTATACAATTTATGCATGCTTCACACACTCTTCAAATACTAATCGATGGGATGATTGATCCGTGTGATGATTGTCTAGATGTTGCGAGTCTTCTAAATCTCAGATGTGAGGGATATTCATGTGGGTTATTCCATATGCGAGGGATATTGTGTAGGCACATCTTGGTTGTATTCAAGTGTAATGAGATAAAATCTTTACCTGAGAGATACATTTTGGATCAATAGAGAAAAGACATCAAAAGAAGATATACATTAATCCACAGTACTTTCGATACAGGAAATCAGCGAGCGGATACTAACAGATATTCAAGTTTACTGAATATTTGTTATAAGATGATTACTCAAGCTGCGGGTTCGAAAAAACATACCGAGGATGCAACTTATAAGTTAAATATGATTGACTTATATGAGAAGAATCAAGAATCCCCATCGGTGCCACTCACAGCATCCAATGTTGCGGCGTCGACCGATGCAATTTTCGATGGTAGTTCACAGCCAGTATGTAGTCCACTACTGTAAGAGTGAAAGGCAGATCCCTATAGGGGAGGAGAGCATCCATGATGGAGAACGCAATTCGAAAGGTTAAAGCAAAGACAAAGAAAGCACCAATAAAGAAGAAAAATAAATAGGTTGTTAAAATTACTACCAAAATTTATTACATTTGTGTATGTTATTTTTTTAATGTAAACACTTACAAATGTTTACTGCATGACACAGGACACAACTGTAGGTGGGGTGTTCAGAGGCCGGGGTTAGTTTACGACCGGACACGTGTAAGAACTTATTTGCTTTGTCAGAGATAGATACAACCAATATTGGGCACGTACAAGTATATTGATTGTGTAACATTAATAGAAGTATTTTTTAGTTCATTCTGAATTTTTTTTTTTTTATCAATAGCATGCTCAGGACAGCTCAACTCAACATTCTAGTGGAATCCAAAGGCCTGAAGCAATGATTTGTAGTCCAGAAAGTGTAATATCCAACTCACTTTTCTCAAGTGTTAATATTGACATGACATTAACATTTGTATATAGCACCAACTGTATCTTAGTCACTCTCTTTCAGAGATCAATCACCCTCCTTTTGATATCATTAAGTATCTTCTTCAGCTCTCTAATATCTCTTAACAATTTACTATTAATTTCTTGACGATTCGATATTCTGTATTGATCCCCCTCTACCCACTTGAAATATTTGCAGTATGGTAACCCCTAGGACAGAATACATATTTTGGAAAAAATTAGATGCAAATAACATTATATATTTAACAAAACATGAATTTAGTTACCTCAGTGTTGTACTTTGGACAACCTAAAAAATGTCATCCTTGATTATTTGGTGGAGTATTTGCGTATCTCACTTGGGTCTCAACTTCATAGAAGCATAAATGCTAATCCAAATTTTGTTTAGCAAACGATGAAGAAGACTTTGTGGTAGATGATGACATGTTCTTATCAGATGGAAAGAACCTGTAATTTTACATCAATAGGGCACAAAATGGCAATGAATAAGCTTTATTCAAAATGGCTCAAAATGACATAAAATGGTGATATAAGCTTTATTCAAAATGGCACAAAATGGCAGTGATATAATGAATTCATTATAGTTGCTTTATTTGTTCAATCTTTAACATTTGAATGGACTTAAAAGTTAAAGGTCGATTGAAATGAAACGCTTGGTGCTAGAAAATAATGGAAAGATGGATCTGGACAGTCACTTTCATAAATAAAAAGCCAAAGAGAAAACACCATATTTTTTAAATATCAAGTTAAATTAGACTTCTATAAATCAAATCAAGCAAGAAAATTATTACAGCATATTACAAGGAAATTTAGAAAGTGACTATAAGAAAATGTAAGAAAACTACTATACCCATCATAATAGTGTATTGGTAATCCAAGGACTCCTAGTGTGAAATCAAACCCAAGATTTGAGTCTACAACTCATCCAGGCCTGCCGTTTGACCTATATGATTGGTCATGCCTATGGCTATAATAAAAATGTTCAATGAAATTACTTTCAATATAAAATAAATTGGAAGTACGTAAAATAAATCATGACGTATGTTTTAGTCTTATAATGTAGTATGATAGAATTTTTCATCAATTTTTTTGATATAATAATTTTAACCCTTATCAATATGAGTCAGTAATTGTTGTCAAAATTGTTCATTTTGAATGAAAACCAATTCCATTGTCATAGATTCTTTACCACTAAGACTGGATAGAGAAAAAAGTAGAGAAGAAATACAAAGGAGCCTTCATTCTCATATGGGGGCTTGGATGTGTGTAACTTGTAAGCGAATGATAGTGATATAATGATAACATGTTCTATAAACTCGTTCAAGAAAATGTAAGAAAATGTAACACAAACAAAACCAAGGCATAAATACAAACAAATCTTTCATCTTAAAATACAAACTAAAAATGAAATTGATTTTCTACAGAGAGGAGATGAAAACGGCACTCACCAGATGAGAACAAGATCTTTCGTCTTCGTGCTTCTGCGTCCAAAAAATAAGAACAAGATGAGAAGAATATGCCTAAGAATAAAAAGATAGGGTTTACCTGTGCGCGCAAGAAGAAAATCAGGAGAAGGAGATGAGATTCTAGGATTTACTTGTGCGCATGGCTAGGAAGGATTCTAGAACAAAAACTCACTCAAGCTGGAGATTTCAAGACTCTGGAAGGATTTGAATTCTAGAGTTTACGAATTGGCATCGCAGATAGAAGAGTTAAATTAGGATCGCAGGTGTGAAATTCGAATTCGAAATTTGAATTGAAATTTGAATTGCATATGAGGACATTTCGGGACTCTTATGGCCGCTGACGTGGTTAAATGAAACAAATTGTTTCATTTAAGAGTACGCAAGTATCCGCAATAACATGTGCAAAAATCATTTTCCGTATAGAAAACTTACTATATATTTTTCTAAATAATAATAAATTATTATTATTATTATTTTACTAGAATTGGCATTCTTGCGACTTTAAGTTGGCTCACAACACATTCCACATCTACACAAATCTTCTGTAACAAGCCTCATCTTCGGTCTTGATTTTGAAGCTGGAAGTAGCAGGACTTGTTACGATTTCATTTATCACATTCTTTACAAGATTTTCTATCACATTCAGTAACTAAAGATGCTACTGAGGCTGCAAAATATAATGCGAGGCTCATTTCTTTTACTATTTACCGGAGGAAAAATCTAAACAGGCTCGGATTTATTTTGTGATCTTCTCACTCATTAGCACATAATACGTGCAAGCACATTTGGGAGTTGGGAGGAAGGATTGGTTAATCTACTCCTGAAAAATAATTGGAAATTTAATGACCTGAAGGAATTTATATACAAAAATATTGATTCCTTCAAGTCTAATGGTGTTCACGTTCTACCCTTTTCAGCAATTCAAATGCTAGCTGATTGGATCAATCCATCCAAGCTTTTGAAGAGCATGTAGAACTCTCATTCTGATTTACTCTTCGTGTTTGCTTTCTACTCTTTCATTGGCCTTACTAACAACCTAAATATCCACACCGCCAGTAGGGTTGCCTCTATCGGAGCAAGCCAGTATACAAGTACATGCTCCTTGGTTATGTGATCTCCACGAGCATAAGCCCATCCCATCACCTGCATAAATTAGGGAAGTATGATTCCCTGAAGATCTATAATCATTTTTTTTTTTTTTTTATTGACAACGGGTGTCCGGAATAGTGTCCCGACTAATCTTGGGAGTACACATACTTTCGGCAAAGAGTTTATAATTAAAGTTCTGCAGCCAAATTAATGATAAAAAGAAGATTCTATGATTAATATTTTCAGAAGACTTACAGCGGCTGGGTTCATACATCCACCGGTCAGATCAGAGCCAAGTATATGAAGAGTTAACTTGGAGACACTTGAGATCCAAGTCTTCATGAAGAAACTTCCAGGTATTTTTGTGGCCAGACCAAGTGAGATGATAACAATTGCAAATGCAAGGAATCCTTCTGTCAGTGCACCTCGATGGATGTCAATATTTAAGCGTGGCCCAAGTCCTATTTCAGGAAAGGTCTCGATTATGAGCTTAACCCCAGTAATTGATCCAATAACCTGGAGAGAAGATATAAGGCCAGAAATAAACAAATACAGTCACACACGCACATTGTTGCCTCCATGATTTAAGGAACAAGCTCACTACATGAATAGAAATAAGTTCCAATGTGCATACATAGTTTTGACAAACTTATATTATCTACTGGGACTGGGAGTGTGCAGCATTTGCAATTTCTTTTTGAACGATGCAGTCATTTGATGATTTAAGGGAATTTTCCAAGACTAAACAATTTCTTCATTATGTTTTGCAAGAAACTGCGGTAACTCGATAAAATTTCCTTGATGACCAGTCTTTTATTTCTTCATGCCCAAAAATTGGTAATCCCCCTAGCTGTCAAAAATGAATAAAACCCACAAATGTATCCGAGCAAGTTCTACACTCCCTTCAGAGTTCATTTGTAAATAAAAAAAAATGTTAGGATGCTTTATTTCTTGTTTAACAAGGCTTCACATTTCATCAAGCTTGACTATGTGCCAAACAAATGTCCAACGCAAGGTGGTGAGTTAATGAGTGCATTGCACTATTTGGCTTCTAAATTCAAATCTACTGTATTAGACAGGTTGGCAGCAATGTGGCTACATGTTAATTTATGTAATTTAATGTAAAAACCTCTCTATTTCTCTCTTTCTAACTATTAATTTCATCTCTTACCATCAGACCTCATAGATACATCCACGATAACACACAAGGTGTTATGTAGCAATTCTCCTTCAGTATTTGACTAAGGATGTACTCGTAAAAAAACGTATTTGACTAGGGATGTGTAAACCATATCTTTGAAATTTAATAAATCAAGAAAAGGAAAGGCAAATTTTCTTCAAATGAACAACAGGAATTAAAAATTTCTCTTTGCTTAGGTTACATTGGCAATAAGTGCTTCAACCATTTTCTTATATTTTCCACTAAGTAAGCTTGCCCCATGAGACAATGGACGCTTTTCATTCCTCCCTCTTTCATCCTTTCCTTTTCTATGGTTACCTGGAATCAGTACCAAGTTAAGTTGACCTAGAATCACAGGTAAAGCCAATTTTAAGTGATAAGAGTTTCACTTTTGATGGAAATTTAAAACTGATTCTTTCCTCCATGTTATAACTTCTAAATACTTTTTCTTCAAATTTAAACATGTCATACGTGTAAACTAGGTTTGTTACTTTATATTCATATTGAAATTAAATATATGGCTTCCAAATGTAACCCCTTTTTAAAAAATGAAAAAGAAAAATTATGTAACTAGACAATAAACGTAACAGATTAAGACTTATCTACCTCCTTCCGTTGTCATTACTATACGTGCCTCTTGCATCCAAATCCGCATGCAAAGAAACATGTAGATGAAAAGGCACTCAAGTACATAAGTGGACGCAAACACCCAGATATAGAGACATAAAAGATGCATATTTGCATGCAAGCTCACACAACAAACAAAAATAAGCTAGCATCAGATTCGCATCCTAACTTTTCATGAATTTTGTCCCATATCCCTTCATAAAATATTCAATTTCAGAAGAGGAATGGGAAGAAACTTTTATGTTTCTAGCACCAGAAAGGACTCCTTTTAGATAAGAGGCTGCCAGCCGCACAGTACAAATGTTGAAATTGATTTTAAAATGTGATAAATATATTTCAAAAAATGTAAATAAATGTTAACACACACACAAATTTTATCAAGCACTACCAATTAATCATGGGATTAACCATTTTTGTTATAGCTAAAAGTAAAATTTTATTGAAATAAAGCATTGTTGGAGTACACAGGAAGTATACAAGGAGCATGCCTAATTACATCTAGGTATTAGTGAGAAATACAAGCAGGTCAAGAAAATTGTCCATATTACAAATAATGGCCAAAGCCCAAGAAAGTAAAGTATTGTAGAAGAATCGCTTCAGTTCATCCGAAGAACACTCCATGTCTTCAAAGCACCTCTTATTTCTCTCTAGCCACAAGCACCACATAATGCAATGAGGGATCATTCACCATACAGCAGCTATTTGTGCATTCCCCCTAATTCCTATCCAACACCCCAAAATATCCCTAACTCTTCTGGGTATGACCCAAGTCATGTAATGGGAAAAGGGATAATAAATACGTAAGTAGGTTAAATAAAGTGCTCTTGATAAGAGTTAATCGACCACCTTCAGACAAATATAGCCATTTCTAACCAGCCAATCTTCTTTCAATTCTTTCTAACACACCATACCGAATGGTTTTTGTCTTGAAAGCAGCCCCCAATGGAAGGCCAAGATATTTCAAAGGCAGTGAAGAAACCTTGCAGCCCAAGATATTTGCCAAGTCCTTACTATTATTTACACCACCCACAGGAACCATTTCAGACTTTGAGAGATTTACCTTCAAGCTTGAAACTCGAAGCAAAGTTATATAGCCCTCAAGTACTGCAAATAATCGATGGGCAGCTCGCAAAACAAAAGTGTGTCATTAGCAAAGAGAATGTGAGATATAGTAACCCCACCCACTGAAAATCCAGCAAGAAAACCTCCATTCATTGCCACTCTCAACATTCGACTTAGTGCTTCCATAACAACAACAAATAGCAAAGAGGAGAGAGGATCCCTTTGCCGTAGTCCCCTACAGCTGTTAAATAATCATTTGGGTGCTCCATTCACCAAAACCAAGTAACGAACCATAGATATACAATGACCAATCCATGATATCCATCAATCCCCAAATCCACACATCCCAAGTAAATAGCACAAAAAATTCCAATTAACATGGTCATAAGCCTCTTCCAAGTCTGACTTGCACAAAAGCCCTCCTTGGTTCTACAATCCAAGCATTTGTTGGCTATTAATACCGAATCCAAAATTTGTCTCCCCTTCACAAATGCATTTTGAGATTTTGAAATATCATAACTGTGTTCATGCGATTAGCAATCACCTTTGAGATAATCTTATGTACTCTATTTATAAGACTAATACGTTGAAAGTCACATCCACAACACCAACTTTCTTAGGGATAAGAGCAATAAAAGATGCAATGCTTCTTCTTGAATTTACCAAAGGTGTATAATTCCTAAAAAAAGCTGCATAATATCTCCACCCACTACATCCCAGCAATTGTGATAAAAAAGCCATCAAAAACTCATCCAAATCCGGGACTTTATCCTTAGCCATCCCACAAATCACCCAAAAAACCTCCTCCAACTCTCCAACCACATATAGATTAGCTGGTCAGTAGTCTCCAACCACATCAAGTTTGGGTCTCCAAGAGGCTTTTTCAGCAAGAAGATCTGTATAAAAATTGACAAAGCGGGTTCTTAAAAGCATCATGATCCAAGTAAACCTGGCCCTCAACCTGTTTTCTATTATTAATGTGTCCAAAGACTTCAATATTCCACCTTTTCAAATCCCTCTTTAATGCTTTTAGCTTCCCTGCCAATATGACGTTTGGTGATCCCTCGAAGGAATACAAAGACTACCACGACCTCATCTTCTCCACGAAACCCCTTGGTGTTCAGCCACATATTTTCAAACTTAAAATAAGCAAAAGAGCCGCTACACCATAAAATCAAGCCACAAGCTACCAAATCAATGGCTAAGTTTAAATAGGTGATGGGTATGTCCTATACACATTGTTCGGTAAATTATCACCAGAGGAAAAAGACAAGTAGGATAATGACAACACTCTTCAATAGTATATAAATTAGGTTTAAATTTTCCACATTTACCAATGGAATAGAAAGTATTTCGATTGGAGGAAGCTTTGGTGCCATCAGGCACCTCCGAAACCTAGTTGGAGATTGGAGATGTTTGTAATATGCGAGAGTTGGTTGAAACTCTCGGGTGCAAGATTACTTCACTTCCTATGACATATTGGGACTTCCATTGGGATCAGCATCAAGGGCATCTGTGATTTGGGACACAGTAATTGAAAAAGTGGAGAGAAAACTAGCAAGGTGGAAGAGAATGTATCCGTCCAAAGAGAGCCGTGTTACTTTGATCAACGCACCATTTCCAATTTACCCACATACTTCTTATCAGTTTTTCCTATACCAGCAAGTGTGGCAGGTCAGCTGGAGAAACTGCAAAGAGACTTCTTGTGGGGTGGCTTGGGGGAGGAATTCAAGTATCCTCTAGTCAAGTAGGAGACGGTTTGCCGTCCTATCTCCCTTGGCGAGCTGGGTATCCAAAATTTGAGAATGTTCAACCGTGCCTTATTTGGAAAGTGGTTGTAAAGATATCACCAGGAATTAGAGGCCTTATGAAGAGTGATGATTGAACATAAATATGGAGGTAAATGGGGGTGGGGGGATCAGCACTAATGAAGTTAAGGGGGCATGTGGGGCGGGGGTGTGAAAAAACATAAAAAGTGGGTGGGGGGTATTCCAGCGGCACACAAGGCTTCAATTGGGCGTCGGTACTAGAATTAAATTCTAGAAGGATGTTTGGTTGAGACAAGGCACTTAGTGATTTGTTCCCCTTCCTCTATCAGATTGCGAGTGACAAGGATTTCACAGTGGCGAAGGTTGTGGGATTAGAAGGGGGCATTCTTTCGAACATTAATTTCAACATAGTGGCACATAATTAAGAGTTGAATAGTTTTGTGGATTTCTACAGCCTCAGTTATGCTCAAAAACCAAACTTCTAGACTGTAGATGGCATGTGGTGGACCCCTGCAGGGAGTGGGATATTCACCGTACTTGAAAACAAATTTCAACACGCTTCTATAAGGTTCTTACACAAGTACCTGAGGCTGAAACCCAGTTTCCTTGGAGGAAGCTTTGGTTCCATCAGGCACCTCCGAAAGCAGATTTTTTTGTGTGGACAGTTGCGTTAAGCAAGATTTTCACAACAAACAACTTGAGAAAAGGAAAATTATAATAGAGGATTGGTGTTGCATGTGTCGCAGTGGGGGTGAGTTGGTGAGTCATCTACTCTTACATTGCGAGACAGCTATGGTTCTATGGAACAAGGTTTTTAGTAGATTGAATGTTGCATGGGTCATGATGGAAACCGTGGTGGCAGCAATGGCATATTAGACACTTATACGAGGCACGAGTCAGATCAAAGTTGTCTAGAAGTTGATCCTCATTTGTATTATGTGGTGTCTTTGACAGGAGCGTAATGAATGGACATTTGAAGACAATGAGAGATCACGGAAGGAGCTGGTTGTTTTATTTTTTAGAACTTTATGTACTTGGACCAATGCCGTAGACTTTAATGATATGGACCTTCATGATTTTCTTGTTTCTAATGTGCCAATTTGATACGCATAGAGTACTTTGTAATTGGTTTTGCCCATTCATTGATTATTAATACAATTTTACTTATAAAAACAAAAAATACAAAGTCTTTCGATGTTATAAATTGAGACATCAACTCAACTGTGCATCCACCTCAAGTTATATAACCATGAAAAGATGCCATAGACCAAATGAAAGTGAAACTATTTAGTTCAAGATTGAAGATCCAATCTCAGTCTTGTGTCAATAAGAAAGATGATATTTCACCAAGAATTATATGCCACCCAACCAAAGTAAACATCAAACAAGATGATAAAGTTTCATGCTCTAGAAGTATCACAGCAGAATATATTTTTCATATTAAGTTAAGAATAAAAGTTTCCAAAATGTCTCCATTTTTGCCATATATTCGTCAGAGAACCCTCCTTAATTCAAACGCCCGACAGATGCAATTAATCAGGCAGCTGAAGTTTCAAATGAGCATATGACATTAATGAATCAATTTATGCTACACTAAGAACCCCGAATCATCCAATATGTCCAAATACACCTATACAATTTTATCATCATTGAAGACGCGCATTCCAATAATTCACAAAGAAAAAAAGGACAAAAATTCATAAATCGTATTTCCTTGACTTTGTCGCCAACCAGACAGCCAAATTAACAACTCGGTTCACACTTCAATCAAACAAATCCATTTGATAATCAGAAAGTGCTTCGAGTTCGACACCCTAATCAAGCAAACCCAACTCAAATCTCAACCAAATAAGCACATCTACAAACAAAGACATCGGTACTAAATAAAAGCATCAAAAAGCTAACCTGAGATGGGATTCTAGCACCAACGCCAAAGAGGAAGCTGCTGAAATTCCCAGAAATGGCACTAGCCAACACATTGAGAGGATTGTAAGCCCCGCCTTCGGTAATCTTACCCAAGAACGCGAAGAAGAACATGTTGATGATGGACAGCACGCACTGGACAACCTCGCCGCTGGGTTCATGGCCCAGCCCCAAAATCTTGTACACAAAGATCTTAATCAGAGTTCCTGACCATACCCACATGAAAGAGATTATGAAATCCGAGACCAGCAAACTAATCGCAGCCATCTTCAAACGAGAAATATTTTCCTCTTTTTTCTCTCTCTTGTTTCTTTTTGGTTGGTTAAAACTTAAAACGCCGTCTTTCACCCTTATGGCATAAATATCTCTAGCCAAGTGCCCAAGATTAACGAACGGTATTTAGGAAGCCTTTAATGACACAAGATGTTGACGATAATTACTGGGAGAAGACTGTCCAGGCGAAATTTCCTGTGTTCTTCAGTTTTGAGTCTTTTAACGTATTGTCGCCTGTCGGATCTTGAGACGATGGAGTAAAAGTGGGAAATTCAAGGATTATGCTTTTTAATAAATAACGAGTCTCCTGATGATGCAGACATGGGTTGGTGAATCACGACCAGCCACCCTCTGAGCCGCACTTGTAAGAGATGATAAGGGATCCCAATTTAATTTTTTTAATTATTTTTTTATATATATAAAAAATGCTTCATATCATTTCAATAAATTAAAAAATATATATATTTTTTTTATAATTTTTTCAAAATTTTATATAAAATATAATAAATGATTAATTTTTTTCAAATTTTAATCCTATTTTTATAAATTCTAAAATAATAATATTCTAATAATATTCTATTCAATCTTCAACTTTCATTTAAAATTATTTCATCTCATCTCATCTCATCTCACTATCGAGATAAGCTCTGAGTGTCGTCCCGTGGCTCTATAGACTACGTGGGCACAACCACACACCGATGATGGGATCTAGATAGTAATTTTAATAATGTATTTTTTTTTTTAAGTATTTTTTATATTTTTAAATATTTAAAAAAATCACAATATTAACCAGAAAAAAATACAATTGGGATTCCCAATCAGAAATATACACGTATGACTTTAGCATTTCTAGACAACAATAGACTAAAATAATTTATTTCATCTCATTTCATAATTATAACTTTTTTAAATTTTTACATACAAAATATAATAAATAATTTAATATATTTAAATCTCAAAATAATAATAATATCAAAAAATAATAATAATTATATTTTATTCAACTTTCATCTTAACTCACTATCCAAACGATATTTAATTTTATTGAAGTTCTTAAACTATACACTATAATATAATTTAATAAATAATAGTAGATGCAGTTATAAATTTTATAAACACCAGGTTGATTTGGGAGATGAGATGAGTTGAGATGAGTGGACTCTATTTTTAATATTATTATTGTTTTAAAATTTGAAAAAGTTAAATTGAGATTTGAAAAATGTGTATTGAAATTTGAAAAATATATATTGAGATTTATATTTGGTATGAGAAATTAAAAAAGTATAATGATGAAATGCATATGAGTTGAGATGAGCTGAACTCACTCTCCAATCCAAATGAGACCATAAGTCTATTATTAAAATAATAATTTTTTTCATGTGAGCTACATATTTGCTATTATTTTTAAAAAGTATACAAAGCTTGTGTACTCTATAATTGTAGATATCATTTTCTCAATTTAATTTAAAACATAAATTCTAAAATTTAAGTCTTAAAAATAAAATTATGTTATATAGATGGTAAATGGTATATAGACTTTCAAATAATGAATTACGGACTATTATTAGTATAAAAGTTTTGATTTCAATTTATATTAAATCTTAATTTTGATTTTATTTGCAGGGTTACTAGGGCTGGGCAGCGGGGTCCTGTACCCCGAAAGCTCTTACTGGTGATTGGGTAGAGACTTCTGTTCCTGTTAATCAACCTGAAGATGACCTGCATGTTGAGGAGGGCAACCTCAATGTTGGAATGAATCCCAAGTTTCTCAACGCTCCTCCTACAGGCGATCGGTCATCGTCTCTAGCCGTTTTGGTGATCCATTTCACCTTGAGCATGTGGATGAGCACTCGTCTACTGGGTTGACTACTTCGGGTGGAGAGACCCTGAGATGTCTTTTGTTTTTCGCAACCTTATTGTTGCTAGCGATAACAGGGTGTCTTTGCCCTCTTCTTCTTTCAATATATCCTCGAGAGGGGGTGAGGAGTCTTCGCGTCTCCATGGACAGTTTGCATGCCAGCATGCTCTAGGAAGATGAGCAGACTGCTTGTGCTATTAGGGGTTCTCCCCTGTGGGAAGAGGTTATGGCTCCTCAAGTTGAACGAGTTGTTGGGACTTCCACTCTATTAACCAAGGAGGCCATACAGGTCCCCCAAGAATCATCTGCTGATAGGGGCAGTGGGCTATTTTTCCGTGTGCTTGGTGTTGGCCATGATGCTTCTACCTCGCGCCCAAGTGATCTACGAGAAGTCTCCATGAAAAGGCATTTCGTTCGATGGTTCTTCATTTGTGAGGCATTATTTCTCCGGTTTGTACTCATGCAGTTTTCATCTTTTCTATCATAACTTTCATGTTTTTCTCGATCTTTCTATAGTTTTATTTTTGGAACAAGGAATTGATGGTTTGGTCAGTTCGTTAGTGGACGATCGTTCGACCCTTGAAGAGGAGAATGACTCACGCTAGTCCTCAAACAAAAAGAAAATAAAATAAAAGACCATTATATACGATATTAACTAAACCCCATAGAGAAGTCTCATTACTCACCAAGCAATGATCTGAATTAGATTTTATCACTATTATCCTACTCTTTTAATATCAAGGATAGCAGGAAATCAATAAAAGATTTAGCAATTTGTCAAGCAAAAGTTAGGAGGTTATTTCAACCTAAAGCTAGGACTTTGAGTGTGTGTGTGTGTGTGTGAGAGATAGTCAATTTAACTCCAAACCACCTGCAAATTCAGATAAAAGTAAAACAACTGAAAGTAGAAGAATTCTCTCAAAACTTAACTCCATAGGTCCAATTTGCAGAAATCCTCTCTACTAATATAGTCAACCACCAAAATCAGAGATCAAAAGGTCTTTACTCAGGTTGCAATGACCGCCCACAAAGTGAGGGCTAAGAAAGAAATGAATAAAGAAACTTAAAGCAAATTGAGAATACTTGGTGGAAAGAAAGATAAAAGAGAATTCCACAGGCTTCAAACCATAACTCTTTCTAGACTATATGCTCATATGGTGGTATAATTGTTGTCGTAATCAATGAAGCAATATCAACTACACCTTTAGCAAAATCTAAAGTGAGGCACTCCACTTGTTGAGTTTTCTTTATTTTATGCTTCCTCACGTGATGGATAAACCTCTAGGTGAAACACAAACCCAACAAAGATATTTTTTTTTCACCCTACCATCTTTTTTGTCAAGCCACCTTGACTCACGTAACCTCCTCGAATTTTAAACCACTTCAACATTTTTTAATTCCTGTCGTTCACTTTTTTTTAGCTTTTGACCAAACAGAGCATAATTTCCTTTTAAATAACTTTCTCTGTAAATGTAGATTTCCACCAAAGTATTTTCTCAAATTGTCAAAGGTCAAATGAAAAATACACCATGCAATGATGGCATGATAACGAGGACGGCTGGGAAAGTATTTTGGTTATGACAAAAAAATTGTCTAGATAATTTCTCTAATATTTGATATCAACTAGGATTTCGCCTCAAGGATTCATCAACGGAATCCAAAGCAAAGCAAGATTGAACTTACCTGACCCAGTTAATTCTACTCATTCTCTTCATAAGAAAAATCGAATAAAATTATGACTATGTGCTCAATTATGTTCAAGGACAAATATTTAAATCAAAGTACCTACAAAACTTAGCCTGACATAAAAGAGTCATAGAGAATTCAATCATACTCAAATGCATGCTTGGTAACAGAATCCAACAACTCAAGTCTTATAGAATCACAAGTAAAATAAGGTAAATAGAAATCAAGCGCACCAAATGATTAGAAGTTTACACCCTTAAACTTAAACTAAACAATGTCCTCTTTATAATTCAAAAGTGAAAAAGAATGCAGAAATGAAAGGAACTTCCCTAGTTTCATGGTGAATCAGCCGTAGTTTTCAATTTTTAGCATTTTATTCCTGGTAAATAAAACTTGCATCAACATCCAAATTATTCAAATAATAATAACAAACAAATTAAAATTAAAATTAAAAAAAAATATATGGGTTGTCTCCCATAAATGCTTGTTTTAAAGTCTACAACCAGACTTTTTGATCTTCATCAATTGATTCTTCAAGAGCAATAAGTGCATAGTTCCTTTTCATTTGTTCTCTAAGATAATGCTTCAATCTCTGACCATTAACTCTTAAGTATACTCCCTATCTTGTCCTTCAAGTCTATTGCTCCAAAAGAGGAAACTGTCAATTGTATAAGGACCTGTCCTTGATCTTAACATGAATTGAAGAGTAAAACCTGCTATTCTAGTGCAAGCTCACGTCTAAGAATATGCTTATAATGACACTTCTTCATCTTTTCTTTGTAAATCTTCGCATTTTCATAAGCATCATTCTGGAACTCACCCATCTCATTCATTTGAAGAAGTCGATTTTCCCCTTTTATGTCGGAAATAGTCCATTCCAAGGTTGTTTTATGCTCCCTTAACATGTGCAACCGCTCTTCCTCTTCTTCAGGTGTTAGTAGTGTAGAAACAATCACTGGAAAGGTGTAATTATCACCCAAGAATGCATAGTAAAGATGCTCAGGTAATTGCTTCAACTTTGGAGGAATGTAAATTGTAGTTTACTGCATCCTTTCTTCAGAAAATGCAGAATCCGGCTTTGCTACAATCGACTCTAGCCTCTCCACTTCATTGCTATGTGATGTGTCCTACTACAAGGCTTCTAAGGCAAACACATAGTGGAGAAATTCCTCACTAACAATAGGTAAATCAGATTCATAAACAACAGAGTTAGTATAATAGCTTGAGATGAAGTGGTGATACATCGTTCTAACTGATCAACTGGTGCATATTCTTGAAAGGCTTCTTCTACACATTGCTTAATGACATATAACCGAAAGTGTTTGGCCCTTCTAAAAATCTCATGGCTTGGTAAATGTTAAACATAACCTCTTTCTTGTTCATTCTCAGTGTTAATTCACTCTTTTGAACATAAATTAAAGCTCTTCCGTATCCAAAAATGGTCAGCCAAGGATTAACGAAACTTATTCATCTTCCTTCATATCTAACACCAAAAAAGCAATAGGAAAGATAAACTTATGCACCTTTACCAATATGTCTTCTATGATTCCCCATGGATACTTGATGGATCAATCTGTTAGCTGCAAAGAAATAGTTGTTTGCTTCATCTCTCCAAGTCCTAATTTCCTACAAACAGAAAGTGGTATAAGGTTAATGATAGCATCAAGATCACATAAAATTTTATCAAAAAATGAATTTTCAATAGTGCAAGGCAAATTGAAACTCTCAAATCTTTTAATGTTTTAGGAAATTTCTTTTGAAGAATACTACTGCATTCTTCATAAAGTTTTATTATTTCGAACTCCTCCAACTTTCTCTTCTTGGAAATGATGTCCTTCAAGAATTTGACATAATTTGACATTTGTTCCAAAGCATCTATAAAAGAAATATTTATGTGAATTTTCTTTAAAATATCCAAAAACTTAGAAAATTGCTTCTTTAATTTTTGTTTTTGAAACCGTTAAGAATAAGGAAGTGGAGTAGGGAGAATAGGAGGATTGTCAAGAAATAAAATTGTTGGATGCTCGTCAATCTCTCTTAGTGTATCATCTATAATCTCCTCTTCTTCTACTTTATTCTATTTTTGGCCATTATTTGTTTAGATGAACTTGGTTTCCTTTTATGGTGACCTCTCAATTTCTCTTGTACTCCTAAGTGTGATGGCCTTGCATTATTCCTTTAGATTCACTTCTATATTACTAGGAAAAGTTCCTCTTTGTTAGGCATTGATGGTTGTGGCTAGTTGCCCAATTTGCACTTCAGGATTCTTTATAGTGGCTCCCATGTTGCTACAATGAGTCAATGTTATCCAATAATGAATTATAGTATTCTTAAACCTTGCTTTTGTCTCCTTAACAAAATAAACCATGGAATCCTCAAGTGGCATCTTCTTCTCGCTTGGTTGACTATCAAATCCTGGAAGAGGTTGCAAAACATTCTTTGTTTTTTCATAAGACAAAGTCTCATGATTTCAGAACCCTGAATGGTAGTAATTTGGCATAGGACTACCATGATAGTTGTAGTTCCAATTGTTTATATATTGAACTTGTTCTTGACTTGCTTCATTACTCGAAACTACCATACTTGTAGCTGTAACATATTCTATATTTTGTGGTATCTTTTGGGTTGTCACATTGAAATTTGATAGGACAGAGAAGCAGCTTAAGTTGAAAGGGCTGCTAACAGCTCAAATTCATGAATCCCAGCATTAACTATTTTGAGTTTGTCTTTTTAACCCATTGTAAAATATCTGAATTTGCAACCAGTCTGGCAACCAAAGAACCTTCAATTTATAAGACCCAAAGGGTAGTGGGTTCTGCCTGGGTAGAGAAGGAAAACTTGGCCAAAGAGCTTTCTCAAGTTAAGCACAACCTTAGTGGCTAGGTTGCGGGCTTACAATCAGATTTGGTGCAAGCTTGAGAGGAGGCTACTTAGTTTAAGGCTGAGGTGGTGAGCAAGGGTGGTGAGCAGGATGAATTCTTGATCACCTCAATCATATGGTGGTGGATATTGAGGGTTTATAGAAGATGAAAGTTGATTAATTTACCTGTATAGACGTAGCCAAGTAGGATCATCAAGCAAAGATTGTTTAGCTTAGCGAGATGGAGGGGCGAAGGTCTGAGTTGAGTGGGACTTGGCTCAGCAAAGGTTGTTGTGCGGGATTTTGATTGTTGTGTTTGTCGTTCAACCAAAACATAGAACGGACTACAAAGAGCCTCAATAATGTGAAGCCTGGGGATATCTGAGGAACAAATCAACTGCCTCCTTCCCCAAATAAACTCCACTCATGGCATTTGGAACCGTGCGTTTCGTCTTGGTTTTAAGTTGGGAGTGAAGTCCTTGCATGAACTTTTGCTCACCAATCCAGAACGAATCTCCAAAGGCTTTCCTAGCAAGATATAAAGGCGAGCCCTGCTACTTACCATTATTTTGACTCCATTGGATGGGATGTCATGCTAGATATCTTTCCTCAGTCTGCCTCCTCTTCCTGCTATCCACCCGTACTTGCTACTTTTTTTCCTTTTAATTATCTGTTCTCCAACCTTTTGTAATGTTGGTTTTGGTTTGTTTTGGGCTTTTGAGCCTACATATGAGTTCACTTGACCTTTATGAATGTATGCTTATGAATATAAGCTATCTTTTATTTTCGTTTTGC
Organism: Platycarya longipes; assembly: GCA_036559045.1. Classification (NCBI taxonomy): domain Eukaryota; kingdom Viridiplantae; phylum Streptophyta; class Magnoliopsida; order Fagales; family Juglandaceae; genus Platycarya; species Platycarya longipes. The sequence continues at coordinate 30,185,844 of CM071798.1, read as the reverse complement.
TTTTCGCTTATTGTTTAGATCACAATAATTGTTGCATAATTGTATATTTCGTGTTTGTGTCACCAAAGCAACCTTGGCAACAACTTATCTATAACTTAAGTATGATTTTAAGCTAGCGTTGTAGCTGGATCAAAATTCATTAAGCCATTCTTAATGGAAGTTTACCACTTAGTCTGGCTGCAACCCCCTTGCGCTTTAGTGTCCTTAAGATTTTATTGAGTTGGAATATAATTGTTTGGAATTTGAAGTTTGGCAAGTGAGAGATGTGCCTCGACCACGTGACCTTTGCATTTGGCATATTAGGGGATGTTTCCCATATAAGCCATTTTGGCGATTGGCATGACGGGGGATGTTTTTTGTGTAGCCCTTTTGGCTATTGGCATACTGGAAGATGTTTCCTGTGTAACCATTTTGGCGGCTAGCGTATTGGGGGATGTTTTCCGTATAGTCGTTTTGACGATTGGTGTATTGGGAATATTTCTTGTGTAGCCCTTTTGGCGATTGACATACCAAGGGATGTTTCCTGTGTAGCCCTTTTAGCGATTGGCATACCGGAATATGTTTCCCATATAGCTATTTTTGCGATTGGCATACTGGAGGATGTTTCATGTGCAGCCATTTTAGCGATTGGCATACTTGGGGATGTTTCACGTGTAGCCATTTTGGTGGTTGGCATACCAATGGATGTTTCCTGTGTAGCCCTTTTGGCGATTAGCATACCGAGAGACATTTTTCGTGTAGCCCTTTTGGCAACTGGCATACCAGGAAATGTTTCCTGTGTAGTCTTTTTGGCGATTAGGTGTAGCGAGAGATAAACTTGGCCGCGTAACCTTGGCGATTGGCATACCGTGGATGCTCTCCCGAGTAAACGTTTAGGTGATTAGGATCTCTTAGACAATAAAAAACTTATGCAATAACCATTCGTTTAAGAAAATATGTCAAAAGTTCAAAAGATGGAAAATAAAATGTTGAAAGACTTATTATAAAAGCATAACATACAGAGAATAATGCCATCAATTTATTGTAATTGAAAATGTGCCAATGACAAACAATGGAGTGAAAGTACTAAACAGAACAAAACAAAATGTAATAAGTTAACATAAATATCCTTCAATGCTCTATGTTCCCTAGCGACTACTGCTTGTGACTATGTACAGACCTGCCCACTTTGAGCCCATCTTTCCTTATGCTATAGTAACTATTGTTTCTTTTAGCACCAAGTTGCCTATTGTCAAGAACCTTGGCCTCACTCTTTCGTTGAAATATTATTGTCTTCTTTTTGCATGCTGCCACCCTTATCTCGGCATCCGCTTGCTTTTCTTCCAACAAGTCTAGATGTTCTTCTAATTTATGTGCATTTCAAATGGCTTCAAAATTATGTCGCCTAAGAGTTGAAATCCCTACTTTCATTGGGATCATAGCCTCTATTCCATATGTGAGGCAAAATGGAGTCTTTCCTGTTGATGTTTTCGTAGTTGCTTGTATGGCCACAGGATTTCAAGCAAGTTGTCCACCCACTTTCCCATCTTCTAGCCCACCTTCTTCTTTAGTACTCCCACTAAGGTCTTGTTGGTCACATTTACTTGATCGTTCGCCTCTGGATGCTGGGGAGAGGAATACTTGATTTGGATTCTAAGCTTCGAGCTATGATAGTACTTAGAGTCAAATTGCTTACCATTGTTGGAGATGATGCTCTATGGCATGCCAAACTTACACACAATGGCCTTCCAAATAAAGTTCGTTATACTTTGTGTGGGAACTGTTACCAACGCCTCTGCCTCCGCCCACTTGATGGAACAATCGATGGCGATAACAATATACTCCATTCCTCCTTTATTCTGGGGGATAGGTCTAATTAGGTCTATCCCCTATTGAGCAAACAGCCATGGGGAGGTCATTGACTTCATCTTCTTAGGTGTCATAGTCGGCACTAGGACATGCAGTTGACATTAGATGCATCACCTTGCGAACTCTTTTAGATCTCGTAGGACGTTGGGCCAATAGTATCCTGCTCTCATAATTTTAGCCACTAAGGATCTTCCTCTCGAGTGATTTCCACAAAAACCTTCGTGTATTTCCCTCATTATGTACTCAGCTTCTTCTTTCTATACTTATGAGTAGTGGGGCCAAGAATCCTCATCTATATAAACCCCTATCAATTACAGTGTATCAAGCTGCTCTACTTCTAAATTTTCTCACTCACTCCTAGTTGGCTGGTAGCTTGTCCGTTTTCAAATATCTAATGATATTGTATGCCCAGCTCGATGGGTTGTGCTCCACATCAAAGACCTCTACACCTATTGCTACCATATCAATGGATTGAAGGGTTACTAACCAAGGTATCCTCCTATTTTGCTTATGGTACTTGTGCTAACCGGTCAACCTTCTAATTGTCTCCCCTAGGAATCCGTTCGATTCGAAAGTATTGGAATTCGCGGGACCTTTTTTGAACTTGTCGGAGGTACTATATGAGTCTTGGCCCCTTTGTTACGTATTCGAAATCTGAGCAATTACTACTTGAGAGTTTACGTTCATAACTATGATCGTTCCACCAACCATTTAAACCATGACTAAGCTTGCAAGTATCGCTTCGTACTTCGCCTTGTTATTTGTGACCTTAAAGTTTAACCGGATGGTGTGAAACTACTCTTCGCCCTTGCTCGTTGTCATATGGATGCCCATTCCTCCATTTGGTTTGATAGGAGGAACCATCAACGTGTATGGGTCATGGTTCTTTATCAAGTACAGTTGATATTTCTTCAAGAAAGTTGGTCATTTCTGATATGAAGACCATAAAGATTCGCCCCATCACGGTAGTCCTAGGCACATAGTTGATGTTGTACTCACTTAGTTCGATGGACCACTTCACCAGCCTTCCCGAAGTGTCAGGCTTCTGTAATATTTTTAGTAATAGGACCAAGGTGACTACCCTTATGGGATGACCTAAAAATAGTGGCACATACGTTGTGCCGATGTTATAAAGGCGAATGCGAGTAACTCCACTTTTAGGTATCTCTTTTCGGCTCCCCTAAAAGATATGCTAACATAGTACATCGGCCTCTATTCCTTTCCTTCATCTCTAACCAAGGTAGAGATACTACATCTAGAGAGGTGGCTAGATATAATGACAAGGGTTCGTCCTGTAGTGTCTAACTGAGGAGCGGGGGATGCATTGGGTACTATTTCAATTGTGTCAACGCCTCTTCGCACCGATCATCCCACTCTTGGGCCTTCTTTAACACCTAGAAGAATGGTAAGCATTTGTTTGTTGATTTGAATACAAGCCTATTGAAGGCCCCTATCATTCCTTCTAGCCTCTGGACTTCGTTGAGTGTTGTTGGTGATTTCATCTCGGTGATCGCCTTTAGCTTCTCGAGATTTGCTTCAATTTCCCTTTTCAACACCATGAGTCTTAAAAACTTGTCTGACTGTACCTCGAATACACATTTAGTTAGGTTTAGTTTCATTCTATATTGGCGCAAAATTCCAAAAGTCACTCTTACGTCCACTATGTGTTGCTCAAACTCCATCCTTTTTATTGGGAGATTATCTACGTATACCTCCATGTTTATATGAATATGGTTTTTGAACATCTTTTTTACCAGTTTTTGGTAAGTATTCCCTACGTAACCATGTTCTTCAACCCAAAGGGCATCATTGTATAGTAGTACAACCCCAGATTTGTGATAAATGCCATTCTATCTTGATCTGACTGGCTCATCTTGATTTGGTTGTACCCGAAATAGGCATCCATGAAGCTCGATACTTTGTGTCCTGATGTGGTGTCGACTATCAGGTCTATCTTGGCAATGCAAAACTGTCTTTAGGTAGGCTTTATTGAGGTTTGTAAAGTCTGTGCACATTCATCATTTCCCGTTTGACTTCTTTACATGCATAACATTTGACAGCTACTCGGGACATTGCGTCTCCCTGATGAACCCTGTCGCCAACAGCCTATCTACCTCTTCTACCATCGCCTTGTACTTCTCAGCTCTGAAATTCATTTTCTTCTATTTTATTGACCTCTTTTTTGGACTAACGTTCAAGTTGTGTTCTGTGACTTCTTCGTTTATGCTTGACATGTCCTGATGATTCTAGGCAAAATTGTATTTGTGCTCAAAGAGGAGCTGAACTAGTCGGCCCTTATTGTCTTTCTCATCTTCATTCCAATCCTTACATGGTTATCCGATTAGGCTAGATCAAACATGACTAGCTCTAGTGGTTCGTCAGCTTCTCCTAACTTCAATGATCCTTCATCCCTTGTCTAAGCTTCTGTTATAAGAACTTCTGGTGGTGGTGATGGGAGGGTCACCCTAACAGGTTCGTTTGAGTTCCTATATGTAGCTTTTCCAAGCGTTCACTTGTTCGCCTTGAACATCTCCAATTCATGTTATTGTTAGGAACTCCATTTTCAAATGGTAGGTGGAAGTGATAGCCTGCAGGGTGTTCAACCTCGTTCGGCCTATAATAGCATTATAAGCTAAGCGTGTTCTTACTACCAAAAGCTCTATCATGGTGGTGGAGATTGGTGGATTTGTCCCTACTGACACTGGTAACGAAATGGACCAAGTCTCTAGTGAATCCCTTCAACATAGTTAGTGCTGGGTGGAACTAATGAATACTCAACCCCATTCTTATAAAGGCATCCCATAACAAGATGTCTGTCGAACTTCCATTGTCCACTAATATCCTCGTCATGGTGTAATTCGCCGCTAGTATTGTTATTACCAATGCGTCATCATGGGCTTGCACCACTCCTTGCAAGTCACCATTGTCGAAATATATTGGAGGGTAGGTTTGTGCTTGTGCCTACTTAATAGGCCATTCCACTCTATACATTTCTTTGTACCTTGCCAATGGTGTGTATGCCTTTTGTCCTTATACAATCGATCCTCTTCTTGCATATCCCCCAGCTATGGGGCGGATCTCTCCCAATGAGGGATTCACTCGCTTTACTCTCTGCGTAGGTCGGTGGTTCCTTAGTTCCTAAGACATCCTCGCCCTTTTAGGGGATCCTTTTCTCCTCGGACTCTCACTTCATCTAGGGCTACGATTCTGTTTCGATCATCTACTCACTATCTATGGTGGAAAGACATTCTCACCACACAATATGCTCTAACTCCCCATTTTCTCACATTTCTTCAATTTTCTTTTTAAGAGTGTGGTAGTCCTCAGTTCTATGACTAGTCACCTTGTCGACGCCCCAACTTGCGCTTGAGATCGAACGCAAACTGTGACGTCGGGGATGAGCATCACAGGGAAGTTCACCCCTTGTCTTATCATGTACTGGATTTTTTTTTTTTTCTTTCGCAGCGGATAAGGTCAAACATTTTCTAAGCGTGTATCACATGGCTTAATATAATGTTCATCCCAAAATATTACATTACTATTAATATAAACATGATGATACTTTACAAGTGTTCATTCTTCCAAAACAACGGAAGACCAAAATACATGCAATTAGATACAAAAGCAGCATGGAGGATCCCCGGCCATCCTTCCCTAATCCAACGGCTTCTTCTTAATCTTCTTGAAGTTTGGGTCCAACTCCAAGGCCATCGTAAGGGCGACCCTGGAGGATGACTCGTAAAGGCGACCCATGTGGAGGGAATCATCCACGCCAAGAACTATGCAACATCCAATAGGGCGTACACCGCATATATACATAGCCAGAGGTAGTGACTCTTTCACCCAGCGGCTTAGATAATCAAGAGTCACTAGCTCAGAAGCGGCCTCAATCGGGCCCGTGGGGGTCCGAGGCATCATCTCTAGGGTTATAGTCTTTAAGGTCGTCGTTCCCTGCAACTACTTCTATCATCCTCAAAAGGATGATAGTGGAAAGATAAACAGGGGTGAGATTTCGGGAGAAATCTCAGTAAGCACATTTATATCATAACAAAAGCAATTTAAACATACAGTTAAATGAATATCAAACAGTCAATCATACTTAATGCCTTATGAGACTCGTGACTTCATGATATGCATGCATCATGCTCAAGACTTAAAATTTCTCTTTTCCTTTTCGTATTCTTTGCATATGCTGGTTCTTACTCTCAGAAAACAAAACAATGGGGTTTTCTTTCAAAATTCCTCTTTTCACAAATACTTTTCATTTTTTTTATCTTAGGCTCCACTTATCATATCATATATGGCCGAAAGCCCATCTTTTGTCATGACCTTTGTTGGACACCTCACGGTTCCCCTACGCACCGTGTGTTCCTGCTAGCTATCGTAGCACCCGGCGACCGTATCAAACCTAAGTGGCTACGTTTCGCGCCCTTTCGCGCTCTTCATCACTCGGCGATTGATCACTCACCGAGCGACTACAAACTTTTCTGTATCGATGAGGCCAAGGCCCACACCGTTCTGTAGGCACCCACTAGCTTTAGGTGCGACCACGCTCCGGACATCCTTTTGGAGCCATGCATGGTCTGCCGACGGTTCTTTGTCGACCCAGGAGCTTTCACTCGACTTTAGTCACTCCTGAGTGAACCCCCGGAGTTCCATTGGGACACTACCCCATCCCAGTTTTTGTGGTTCTTATAAAACTTTAATTAGTTCCTTTTCTTTAAAAAAACATGTTGAAAACATGATTTTTGTGCTGTATGCATGAGACGTGAGACTCATGTCACGGAACATATACAATAAGTGATGAACATGACACTTACCCTACGTCAAGCCCTTTTAAACTTTTCGCACCTCATAAACTTACTCCTTTTCTTCTCAAAATGTTATAATGGGCCTCCAATGCACTTAGGGGTACTCGGCCCCTTCCCACTAGGGTTGGGCCGAGACCCTCCCTTTACACTCTCCTAGCTTTTTGTCTTCTAATTTTCTCCAAGCACTCTAATTCAACTCCAATCTTTTAAATGTATTATCCTAACCCTAAAACAAGGCTTGGCCGAAAGTTCTCGGTCTCCTAATGTGTTATTTTATTCACTTTTTCTCCTAAGATAATTCACTCAATAATTTTTGTGAAAACCTTCAATCATAATAATGTAACCACTTCATTCATATGCATCTAATGTCTCCAAAATTTTAAACATATCACCATAACATAGTATAATAATTAGATCAATGATTTTCACCAAAGAAGTTCATAAATCCAAAATATATGCATGCATAACTCAACATTTTCATCTCCAACTCAAAATCTAATAAATATATTTTCACCTTAACTCCACTTGTTGATCATACGATATTCAAATTCTCCTTTCATATCAAATATTCAAATTCTCCATATGAAATAATCTTAAATCAAGATATTCAAACTTAGACATGGATTTCTACTACTAAATAAATAACACTAAAGGCACCATCCAACTTCATGCTAGTAAACCTTCAATCATGCAGGCATTTCCTTCATTCCACTTCATGTTAAATAACTAACTAAACCACATATCATTTCAACTTCTCAACTTAGGAAATTAACATAACTTAAACATGGATTCTTACTAAACTAAATATGGCAAGTTTTTCCTTTAAAAGGTTCCATTTTCAACATACATACAAAGGAAACAAACAAAGCAACCAAATTCATTCAAAGGTATACTAAGATTGCTAAAGGTAGGATAAGAATGCACTTACCTCTTCAAAAGCAATTCCTTCTCAAAATAATTGTTCTAGCTCTTTTCTTCTATGGATATAGTGAGGTTTAGAAGTTAGAAGAGAGTAGAACAAATGAGAGTTGAGGGAGAAATGGGGTTTGGCCGAGAGGTAGAGAGAAAGGAACTTGTGTGTGTGTTTGTGAGTTAGCTAAGTGAAGGGTAGTCTTCTCAAGGGTTTCAGCCATACACTTCTCTCTAGGGGTCAAGGACATCTCACCATACTTTGATTTGAAAGATACAAGACTAGGCATGGGTGGTTGCATGGGAAAAGAAAACAATGATAGGAAATGGGGGAAAGTGATCAACCGGATCCCCTTTGCCTTCCAAGGTTGCACTGAAACCTCCTCCCCTCTCATGCCTCATTCTCTTGTCATTTCAATCCTATGACACACTCAACCATCCATTCCTAGGTTGCTTCTATTTCAAGCAATCTTCAATCTTCACTCATTCCTCTTACACCACCATGCCTCTTACACATCTCACATCATGTACTTTATCCTTTACACAAGTCTAAGGTACTCTTTTCACTCGATTTGCAAGCAATCCTAGGAAACTCCCAAGTGGTGCACACGGCAACCCACCCGGATCCATCTTTGCTTTTCCTCTTCCTTTTTCTTTTCCTTTTCCTCATGACACCTCTCTTCACTTGTCAATCATCTTGTCACTTCCCTCTTACATGATCCTATGATGATCATTAGCTTAGATTGGATAGAATAACACGGGAAAAACCCCTAAGGGTTTTGGCAACTACCTTGTCCGAATGCCCTTCCCCCTTCCTTCTCCTCCACTTTCCACTTCATTGCACAAGTATCACTCCACTAAGCATGACATGCACTAGTCAAGGTAAAATAGGCCATACCTTAGTACTTTCCAAAAATATTCCAATGATAGGAAAAATCCTTTCACAAGATTCTTCACTCAACCTCACCACTCACCCACTAGTCAACTCTCACCTAATGGTAATTTCTCATTTCCACCTACTAGTTATAGTTGACTTACTAGGGTTTTCCTATGGGTGACAAGTGGGGTCATGGGTCATCCTCATGAGCTTGTGGGCTTGTCATTTCTTCCTAGGCCCAATAGCTCATCCTAAGTTTAAAAGTCCTAATCTTAAGCCCATTCCCCTTTTTCTCACCCTTCAATATAATTAATCTAATTACTCAATTAACCATTCAATCAAAATAAATATTTAGTTAAATAATACGAAAAGAAAGTCTCGGGTCGTCACACACCTTGTGGTATGAGCAGTATCATGGAAGTCGTCGCCCTCGATCATCCTCATGCCTTTTAGGTTTGTCCCCATCTTGTGTGCTAGAGTAATATACTTGATTATTACTATACCGCCTGGTATGCGCCTCCCATTTGCTATCGTACTATCTATTTCTTGGAGTTTGACCACGCTCTTGGCCTTTCTTAGTACTTCCTTTGGACGTGTTCTCTAATTTTCATCCAGGTCTGGCTATTAGGGCGATCAGAGTATTTTAACATTGACAAAGTTATCCTCCCGATACATAAAATCCTGCAATAGAGTGAGATTTTATAGATCAATCAAAATGTCTTCCTTGCCAACTTGGTCATGAAGGGACTTGTTGGCTAGATCCCTCCCAATAGAGCAGCTAACATGATCTTTTTATCCTAGCCATCCGTAGTCATTCTTTCCTTATTGAACCGTGCTAGATACTTCTTTAGGCTTTCATCTTTCCTTTGCTTGACAATTAATAAATACGCCGTCGGTCTTTTTCTTCATTGACTGGCCATAAATTGGGTGATGAATTGCCTTTCTCGTTCCTCGAAACTTTCGATAAAGCCTAGCTGTAAGGCTTCGAACCACCCTCAAGCCACTCTCTTTAGTGTTAAAGAAAAAGCCTTGCTCCCTATCTCTCATGAGAATCCATGAATTGTCATGTGTGCTTTGAAATTTTCCAGGTGCTCTATTGGGTCTTTGAGTCCTTCATACAGGTTTTTCATTGGAACCTTAAATTTTGGCGGGAAAGCTATTGCCATAATTTGAGCAATATATGGCAGGTTGGTGTTGTTTAATAGTTGGTCGACAGAGGATGAGGCTCTAATTTTCTTGGCTATCTCTTCATATTTGTTCATCAAACTACGAAGATCGTGATGCATTTTCTTTGTCTTCTTGTTCTCCTAAGATGTCTTGCTGGCATTGACACTATGAGCCTTTTGCTCTTTTTTGGCTTGACTGGGCATTGTGTCCTCCCGTGACGTCCCATTCTTGGTTTTAAGAACATCATTCTCCTTCCGTAGCACCTCGATTTCATCAATGAGTCTTTTTACTAGCTCCTCCATTTCGGCTAATCTTCCATCCATATTCCTCAATGTTGCTTCTTGGTCTCGGTTTGCCTAAGATTGAGTCGTAGTAGGCATATGAAAGGCACGTTGATTGTAGGACAATGAATTCCACAGAAGACTCCAACTGAAGTGAACATGTTTCACTCTAGTTATAGGATGTGTTTTACGATCAATCACCAGCAACAAAAGGGTAAAAGGCTTAGGGGTTCCCCAAGAATGTCTTCGATGTCTAAGTCAATATCATATCCACAATATATTAAAAAATCATCAGTTGAAAGAGTTAATGTATCTGAGTTCCTTTAAATAGATCCTCCTTAGCGTAAACCGCCTAATAGGTATTTGAATTTCAAATTCCCAATTTTTCGGGATAACTACCCAACACATTTTGAAATGGGTTGGGGGGGTTATCCCTTTTTATCCCATAGTAGTCAGGTGGTTGCTTTAGGCTGTTGTTGAGTAGATATCTATCTCGCTGGGCCTAGAGGGATATGGGCCTTGTCATATAAAGCCAAATAGACCTAATATGGTTTAAGGCTCATATTAGTACCATGTAAGCCCATAAAGGGATATTGGAGCCCTTCTATTTATCAATCCAGATAGCTTGAGATATAAAGTCTAGAAAATAATATCACCAAATATCTATGTTATCAACATTTTAAACATTTCAAGCAAACCTTTGTGCTAATGCATTTCCTTTTCTAAAGACACGTAGAAATTGCTGTTCACAAAAACATATTTGGCTCTTTGTAATTTAACTCATGAGAACACCCAACATAGCAACAGATTCAGCGTCCTCTTAAAGTGCCTTCACAGGCAACAAGCAATCACTCTCGACTGATCTTCTAGATGCCCATATTAGCATAGAGCTATAAGCCTTTAAAAATGGCTAAAAATTAGATGGATTCTGGATTAGTAACTTCACTTTCCACTTCACTAGCAATCATAATAATTTCATCCTTGTCATCTCTGAGAATTGCGCCCACACCAACTCATAAAGATCATAAAACATGGCCCCATCCACATTGAGCTTTAAGTAACCTGTATGGGAGGCTTCTAGCAGTAGTAATGCTTCATCTTAGTTTTAGGCAGAGTTTTAAGATCTGTGAACATCTTCTGCATCGACATTGCATGTTCAACCACTTGTCTTGGGTCAATGCAATCTTTATCATGCACCATTTTTGTTCCTTTGATACCAAAGATCCCATGCAAGTGAGAAGAGTAATGACAAATCACCTTAGCTCTCTTCTCCTTTCACTTTTAGTGCAACATCCATCACTTTGATATTTTTATTTATCTTTCCCATAATAGATATATATTTATCCCAATAATCTCTGATTTTTGGGCAATTGAAAAGGGCATGAGAAAGATCTTCTAACCTTTGATTGCAAAATCCAAGCTTTTGAATTTCGTTTCGTACCAGCCGATACAATCAAAATATGCAGTACTGACCGGGTAGCCAATAAAAAGAAGACCCTTATTTCGTATCGGTACGAATTTTGATTGTACCGATGTGTTTTGGTCGGTATCGGGCGATATCGGATTTCGGCCAAAATGAGAATTTTGGATGGTACGTATTTTGAGTTACTTATTCCTCCTCCTTCTTCAATTTTTGGCCTCAACACTTCATATGGGGTAGAGAGATAGAGAGGGACGGGATACTGTCATGACCGAGAACTGGGCCTTGTGAGAGAGAGGAACCTCTGCGTGAGATTAGAGGGAGGGAGAAAGGGTGGCATAGGGCTTATTCCATGGTGGTTGATGGCTGAGTATGGTTTAAGAGAGAATGAACTGTGGCCTGAAGTGGTAGTTTCCTAATGAAACTCACAGAGAAATGAAGAGTGAGAAGTTTGCGTGTTGGGTACAAAGAAGAAATAAATAGAAAATAGAAAAAGATCTTGGGAGAGAAGTGACGGGGAGGAGATAAATATGGGGGGAAGAAAAAGAGAGATAGAGATGGAACGTATGGAGGTTGAGAATCAAAGATAGCCTGCAAAAGGTGGAACAAACAAATATCAAGGAAATCTAGTGGATTTGCTTGGTTGAATTCTGGAAGCAACCTCTTGTTATTTGACGTGAAGTTCACTCTCCCATTATTTATTCTCCTTTTCAAGTCTCGATATCCTATTTATAAAATAATTTAGTATCTTACCATTTAACTATATTTAATAATATGTCACTTTATTGGAAGATAATAAAACTTAAAATAAAAAATAATATTTTTCTTTAATTTTTAACTAATTTAAGAATTATTTGTGTCAACGAAATATTCATAGAAATTCTCCTTAATTTTGGTTGAATGAAAAGATTTAATTATTTTTTTAAGTGTGTTTGCTTTTTTTTTTTTTCTTTTTGTAGATATAAAAGATATATTCTATTTATATGATACATAAAATGAATAGCAATTTTATCTTTTTGGAGTTTATGTGTGTGTATGTATATATATAATTTATTTATGTATACACTATTCTAAAATGATACTGGTATTAAAATATTTCGTTCCAGTACCTTGACTGAAATGGCCACCGAAATAGCCACCAAAACGATATTCAAAACTTTGGTAGAAACAACACGTCCCTTCAATAATCACATTCTTCTTCTGCAGATTTTGTTGAGTGGGAAGCCTCACTTTGCAAACTCTCCAAGCAAACACCTTAACTTTATTGGAACTATTATCTTCCAAAGAGCATGTTGTATGACAACATTTGAACTTTCCCCTGAGACACTGCTAGTCTTCTCTTTGATGAGTCTGTAGAAGCTTTTAACACTAAATTTCTCATTCTTCTCCTGTGACCATACCCACTTATCAAGATGCACTAGAGCACATATTGTGATTTTTAGATATATGCTTTTTTACTTGGATTGAAGAGATTTCCTATTTTACCACATGCCACCAATTTGTGCTTTTGCCAATAATACTATCTATTGTGTCTTCTTATTTTGAGCCTTTATGTCATTGCCTTCCATTCAAGATTGATGACATGGGATCTATTGATCCCTCTATAGTTTATCAGTCTTCTCATCACCAATCTTCCATCTGCAACCAAGACTCACCCCTTTTTTTGCTTCTCAAATACTTCAAGCATATGAAGAATTAGTTCCTAACCAGCTTCCAAGAACTGACCCTTATAAAAGTAATTGGCCTTAAAATTTTTGTGTAGCATTGAACCTATCTCTTGCAAAACTCTCTAACCTTGTTTTGATAATAAGGCTAAGTTGAAAGTTCTCAAATATTTAGAGTCTAATCCAGTTTGAAATATTGGTTTATACATTTTCTGCCAACTGATCCAAAGAATCCTCCTTCATTCTTTTTCTGACCCCATTATGGCCTCTAGTTCTGAACAGAAAATACCAATTAGTATAAACCAACTAATCGATTATATTGGAATTGAGAGAGGGTAGCCTTTAGCAGAACTTCCTTCCCAAATTGAGAGAGCATTTGTTCTTTCCAACATTGCAACGCTTGCCAAAAAATTTGCTTTATTTATGAAAAAGCCTTTGACTTAGATCTACCTATAATAGGAGGTAAACCTAAATAATTATCATACTGTTGGACTTCACTAACTCACCACGATTGCCGTATTTCATCTTTCTTCTTAGTCTTCAAATTAATACTAAAAATCATTAAGGTTTTCTCCCTATTAATTCTCTGACTAAAAGCCTTTTCATACTTATCCATCACTGATTGAACCCTTCTATTTTCATCAACATCTGCTTTACAAAAAATTATACTATCGTCTACAAAGAGCATATGGTTTATGTGAGGAGCTCCCCTGCAAATTTTGATACCCGAGACCTCTATATTCATCCCATCTTATTTCAGAAGAGAGATTAACCATTCAATGCATAATAAAAACAAATATGGGGCAAGGGGCCCCCTTATCTCAGACCTCTATGAGATATAGTAGGTCTCTTTGGTTCTCTATTAACCAAGATTTAAAATGAAATAGACCTAACCCAAAATATAATCATCTCAATAAGTTTCTACTCAAATCCCATAATCTCTATCATTGTCTGCACAAAACCCTACTCTATATGATCATATGCTTTACTCATGATCAATTTCAGCGAAATAAGTTTTTTTTTTTTCAATCCTTTTCTGTTTCAAATAATGGACAAGTTCATAGGCAGCCAAAACATCATCAGTAATAAGATGTTTCAAACAAATGTTGAGAATCCTAGATGATGGGGGGTAAAACATTCTTCAATCTGCATTTCCAATCAAGTTTTGGCCAAACTTTGACTAGGCCACTACCAGTGCACTTACTCTTCTATTTCTTTTGAATTTAAGATTTGTTTGTAATTGCTAGAGTACTTTCCTAAATGCTAGATGTAGTAAAACTACTATAAGGGATGATGAGTCTGCTGAGAGCACTATTCTATATCCCTCCCCATCCCTAAACTTGTATAAAATCTCTTGAAATTGCTTCTCAATAGATTCCTTCAATTTGGGTTTTGCTACACTGACACTCCAAAGGGACCATATAGCCAAATCAGGGAAAGTAACTATGTTTATTGTATACAAATTATCTTTAGGCGGGATAAAGGTGTCCTTAAGTTCTTAAATGAACTTGAAAGCCTCGAATTAGAGAGAAAGACATATCGAAAGAGTCATGCATGCAGCAAGGACTGGCTCAATAAGTTAGGGAGCCAAATGCAAAGATTTTGATTGAGACTTTTTTTATTAAAGTAAAATTAAATTAATTAATTTTGATTTTTACATTACATTTTTATTTAAAAATAATGCCTCTAGTTTGTCAAGTAAAATTACTAATTAAGATTTATAATATGTTTTCAACTAATAACCAACTTAATCTTTATTAAAAAAAAATAAATTTAGAAAATATTTTATAAAACTTAATTTTATAAGACGTGCTCATCAGTTTTAGGAGTCGTTTGGGAACATAACTATTTTTATATATTTTCAGATATTTTTAAATTCAACTATTTTTTTCTCACTCAAAACCCAATAAAATATCTGAACTCAAATTATTTTACTACTATTCTAGATATTCTTAAGTGTTCTTAATATCTAAAAGAGACCTAAAAGTAATTATAATTATTATCCTCAATAAAGTTCTATAAAAAGTGTGCTCTTGCCTTTTCAAAGGATCATACAAATTTCTTTTATGAACACTCAAAAATTAGATTCTATTATTTATAATTCTCACATTATACATTAAACTAATAATGATAAAAGAGAAGTATATTCTTATAAAGAAAGTACTTGAAATAATTATTATGTAGAATACTTTTAAAACTAATAATGACATATATAATATCTATTTAACAATTTTATACTTTTATTGAATTAATTACTTTTTTTAATTGGATTTGTTTCTAAATTATACTTTAAAATCTTTGAAGATTGGCCTTTTGTCACTATGGGACCTTAGGCAATTGCCTAACTTGACTAAGGCAAGAGCCAGCCCTGCATGCAACAGTTATTGATGCTTGAAAATATTTTGCACATTATTAAATGATTAAAAAATGGTGTAGCTTTTAGTACGTAGCTTTTAATAATTAGTGAAGTTAGGAGCTTTTAGTATGGAGCTTGCAGTGGGGTTCCATTTTATTTTTATTGGAAAATAATACTTGTAGGAAATTTTGCATAAAAACTATACAAGAATTGGGCAAATGATTTCTCTCTAATTGTATTTTGCATTTTAACCTTCTTAGTTTTCAATTCCATTTGTGTTGGGGCAAATGGTTATTTCTGTTTCTTTTTTCTTTTTTTTTTAAATTTAGTTGATGGAGAATTATAATTTGTTCCTGCCCAATCGGCAATCCATGTGCGAAATATTTTGTATGTAGCATAACTCATTTTTTTTTATTGATATTGCATTTGTTTGTTTTGGGATGTTGTTGGGAACTCTTATCTTATTGAGTCGTGTATCATGTAGCTCTTAATTTATCTATGAAACTGCTTGCTTAGGATAAAAAAAAAAAAAAGTATATCGGAGCTTGTAGTGAAGTTACGATTAGTATGCAGCTTTTAGAGCATTCGCAATAGGCTCAACAAAGTTATTGTTCGCTATATTTTGCTGCTTTTCTCAAAAAATAGTCTATAATGAACTAGTTAAATGAACAGTAAAAATAGTTGGTGCTATTTCCGTAAGTCAAATTTGTTGAGCCAAATACGCTGGCCATTCAAATTTTTTCTTATTTTAATTATTTATTTCGTGTCTTTCTAAACTGTCCTTGGTAGAACTAGAGCACTCTAGGTACTATATATTATGTTGCCATTAGAGAAAAAACAAATTAATGAAAAAATATCGTATTACATTTAGTTGGTGTATGTTTGCTAAAAGTATTAGTTGAATTATCATATTACATTTACGTTTATAAATAGTTATGTTGAATTAAAAATATTTGTTAAAAATTCTCATATTTTTTTATGTACATCCATATTTCAACTTATTATTTTAAATAAACTTTCCAATTATCATAAAAATAAAATATATAGAAAGAATGAAATAAGTATTTAAATAGAATAGATATAGATTTGAAGAGTTTATTCACTACAAGAGAATTAGTTTTTTGAGACAAATCAATTTATCTCAAAAAGTCTTTTTCATCTCAAAATATCTTTAGAGATAAAAAATTTTAAAAAAATAATCCCAAACTTGTCTCAAAAAGCTTATCTCAAAAGGTTTTTAGAGACGAAAATTGAATTTCATCCCTAAAAATGATTTTTTAAGGACGAAATTTCAGTTGCTCGTCCAGATTTGTTCAAATGAAAATTCGTCTCAGAAATATACTCGAACGAAAATTTCATCTGTTCGAACAGGAAAATATTTGAATCAAACAGATTGTCATGTCTGAACAAGGTTAGTGTTCGAATAGATCTTCTCCGTTCGGACAAATAAATTTATTGGAATTGTACTCATTCGAACAAATTTGCGTTGTGTCCGAACGGAATTTTTTTCGTTCGGATGAAATTTTAAATCGTAATGTACCTTTTGAATAGTAAAAATAATGTCCAAACGAAACTGCTACACAGATTCATATTTTATTAAAACAAGCATTACTATTATAATAAAAATGTAATCTATGCATCAAATTTGTTCAAATATTATTGTTGAACAGAATAATAAAAATACAATTAATTAAAAAAATAAGTTTTAAGATTGTGGTGGGGGTATAGAGTTTTGGGACATCCTCATCCATTCTTCAAGCATTATTCGGGTTCTCGACTCCAGTCTCTATTCTATTCTTGTCTCTAACTCCGTTGCTTTATCTAATCAGGTCAACAACTCTTGTTCCTTAGAGCTCAATCGTTTTATTTCAAGTTGTGTTGCCTCTAACTCCTTAGTCTTGTCTTCATTGGATCTGGCCTTAGAAGAGGATGATAAACTTGATGATGGCTTCACACAACATCCTAAGCCACTCAAATATCCAGAACATGATCCAAGAATTTCAGATAGGATCTGAGCATTGTTGACAGATAATTGATTGGATGGATCCGCAACAACTTCCTTTAGAGATTTCATCTTTTCCTACAAAAAAAAAATTAAAATTAGTATAAATAATAAGAATATTATATTAGACTTGACTTAATATACTTAAACTTACATAATTTGCCTTAGTTTCGGGACTAGTCTAAGCATCATTACAATCTTTATGTGCTTTAGCATATAACTGGGTCAGATCAAAGACACTAGAATTTTCAGTTTGCTGCATAATAAAAACTATATTAGAACTTGAATGAGAGAAGTACATATTTTAATATTAGACCAGAACTAGTAGTACTGACCATTTTTTGTATAAACGATGAAAAGACCAAGAACCCAAACGATGGTGTCTTTAAATTTGATCTATTTGCTTTGTTCACAGCACTTCGTTGCTAAATATATATATATATATATATTATAAGTTTCAAAGTCTAATACATCTATCATTTTCTATTAAAAAAAAAAGATAAATGCAATATTACTTTATCAGCAAGATTTTCAAACAAATTACAAACCTTCTCGCAAGATTTTCAAACAAATTACAAACCTTCTCCCACTCGGCTGGTGGTATTGCTTGGAATGGATTTTGACGCACCTTTGCAGGACTGTTGGATTTCTCATAGTATGCATGGAACCGACCTTTGTACCTCCAGAATTCACTCGACATTAGTTCCTCAACTGCTTTTTGATGCTCTCACCGACTAAAATAGAGATCAAACTCATCTTTGAAAAAAATTATAAATAATTAGGATAAATACAATTAGCTTTAAATTTAATTTATACTTGGTTTCTTGGAATGTAGCTCATTACCATGTAACGATTTTTTATGTGAACTTTCACATCTTCGGGAACGTTAATTTAGTAGGCTGCTGACATCGGAGCATATGTGCGAGTGAGGGTATCAACATAAGTAGAAAGCCATGTTTGTGAATCACTGTGTCCACCGATGTAATCCTCTAATATATCAACTTTAATTTTACCTATTTTTCTAACTTTCTCTATGCAAACACCCCTTGTAATATACCTCACCATCGACAATGGCATACAACTACATGCACATCAAGTAAAACATATGTATATAATTTGGTAAATATATATTAACTCATATGTTAAATACAATAATTTGTTAAAATACCTACCGCTAGGTCTGGTGATGTTGGCCCATTATTGCTGACCAGTGAATCACATGCAGGGGAGTCGACATTGGGTAGGGGTGGGGATGGCGCACGCACTGCTTTGCGTTTGGGAGACATATCTATTTGAAATTGTAATGATTAAATATATTATATATAAATGTTGTGGATATTTATAAGATTTATATTTACATGGATATTTTTATTTATTCACTATTAGTTTTGCTAGACTATTCTCCTTTATCCTCATTAGACACGTGAGTAGATTCATGTTCTTCCGACATTCCACCCTAAATCACTTTTAGTGCAACGTTTTCTCTACGTAGTGAGACAATGTTATATTGACTTAGGTCAACAAATAGATTGATTTCTGGTTTTTTTTTTTTAATATACTTCTTCATTTGTCGAACCATCAAATTCTTCATATGGTTCATTTACCTCTGGAATGTAATCATATACATTTCTTGGTGCAAATTCTCTACCACTCACCATAGGTTTCCGTATTCTGGATCATCTAAATAAAAAGCTTGATTTACTTGGTAGGCGAGAATGAAATGATCGACTTTGTACCAGGTTTAGGATGTATTCACACTAACAAAATTGAAATCTTTATGCACTCTCATCTTAGGATTTGAAACATCCCATCAAGTACATCTAAACAACCAAGCAATATAATCCCCCAAATACTTTGACCTTATAATATATTATACAACTCCGTAAAAATCAATGTTATCATTCTCATAACTTCCTTCGACTACGACCACACAATTCTAAGTTTTTCTATATCGTTCTCTGTCACGTATATGAAATCTATATCCATGTACCAAACATCCTGAGTATTAGATGACCCTTTTGCCCAGACCATTTCCCAATGCATAAAATTCTGGTGAAATCTCCTCAGAATTTTCAGCATGTTTTGATAGAATCTACATCAATAAATATATTTAGTGTAATATTAAATATGTAGAAAAATCCATATTAATTTTTTAATAATACTGTATGTTCAAACCACGACGCGAATTCCTTTTCATGCCTCTTTTCTACGTCAGCTACACCACCAGAACTAAGTAGTTATAGATGTTCGCTGCGCGTTTTTATGAAAAATATTAATTTCTAAGAAAATACTATATTTGTGACGCCCCTATTTTACGTTCATAATTTAACGCAAATTGAAGTGTCAGAGTAAGTAATGCTAGATTACTCACCCCCATACTTATCAAAATTTAATGCAAATCACAGCGGAAAAGTTCTAAATTAAAATTTTCTAATGATCACATGGTAAAATAAAACCATAATATCCACATCATCCATTCTTATAATAACATTGTATCCTTACATGCATAACCCAGTTAGTTTTGTCTATCATATACATAACTTATTCTTAAAACCTAGACTAACTTCATGACTATCTAGGCTCTTCTGAGCTTTCTTAAGTCATCAGGCCTTCCTTTTTCTCAGTCATCAATCCTGCCACATAATTTTATTTTTTCAAAAATATAAATATACAATATTGAGATTTCCTTGGAAATCTCAGTAAGTACACACGTAACTTAATAAAAATATAGATATCGTGAAATAATCACATACAAGCCAAATAATCAGAGTATGCATTTATGGCATGCTTCATGTGACTCATGCATGACTTAGACTTATGTTCTTTATGGACCCACTCTATTATACTTAAACTCTTATTTCTTTTCTTTCGTAACATTGTGAGTCTTACTTGTTTCGTATCATCGATAGGCGTCCCCATCAAATATTACTTATTTCGTATCATCGACAGGCTTAGGTCCTTGTTGGATCTTACTTATTTCGTATCATCGATAAACTTAGGTCCCTGCCGGATTTCGTATCATCAACAGGCTTAGGTCCCTGCTGGCACGCCAGTCATACGGGCGTATCACTAGTCTCCATCATGACGTGACTAACTTATTAATCTTTCCACATGTAAAGTTTTCTTAATGTATTTTCTTAAAACATATTTCTTGACTTATGACAACACACATATGTGACGTAATGCAACATACGCATAAATTTAGACTTATGACATGTATTTGCATAAATTTAAACTTATGACATGCATATTTTATGTCCGTATGAGTCTTATAACATGTGAGAACATTTCACAATAGCATACATCACATGCACATACATTTACGTCACATCAATTCATAAAGTCAATGCCTAGTATGATAAACTTGGTTCTGACTTCAATTCCAATTTCATCCTTGATTAAGTCCTTATCTCTTAAAAGTTAAAACATAAAAGGGGTAGATATTCCTCTTAGCCATAGCCTCTTGAATCAGTTAAATCCAACATCAAATGAACAAGTTATGTCCGATTTATCAAAATGTGTCAAATCTGCCAATTATAATTCTATTAAGACCGAAATTCACTAGAGTTATTTCTTCATTCTTTTCCATAGCAAAACCTCATGTTTTCACATAATTCTCTTCATATAATATCATAAAATATATTTCTAAAGTCTCATAATTTTCCTAGCATTTTTCCATAGCAAAAACCACTCCAAAATTCAATACGTTTCAATTTAACACATAAATAAAGATTAAACTCAAACAAATATCAAACATAATTCAATCACAAAACCACTTATTCTATGCCAAAATTAAGTTAATATATGCACTGACTAGTTTCTCCAAAGCTTGATTGAGTGTTTGGAGTAGACTTTGTGCAAATCCCCTTCAAAACTCTCAACCACTCTTTTCTGGGTTTTAGGTGAAACAAGTATAGTTTGGATGAGATATTTCTTGCTTCTTCCCCTTAAGTTGCCGTGTATGTCCACCAAAAGAAACCTTGAAGTGCTTCTTATGCTTCTTACACTTATATATGTGTGAAATGAGTGGCATATGCAGATATTAGGAGTAAGAGTGCATGAAGTACTCGAGTGTTTGTCTTAGCTGAATAGGTGAAGTGTCTCTCCTCCCTTTAGGCATCATCATGACTTTAATATAGGCTTAGTTGCTCCTAATCCCTCATCCAATGGTCATGTTTGTTCCAGCTACCATCTTATCTTGATTAAGGGCTCAAATGATTCCAGCACATGGGGGTAGAAACAAAATAGCATGATGGTTTCTTCCAATGGGGTGAATCCGGCCACTTCTATCTCAAATAAGTCATAGATAAATTCTATTCTTCAAAAACTCATAACATGAAAGTTTTAGATCATCCTCTTAAGATTATACAGGCTTTTTAATCATCTTATTCTGATATCAAGTGAGGGAGATATGCTTAATTTACCAAAATATATCAAAACCACCCGAGACTACCCAATCCAAGTTCTTCATTTGTTTTTCTTTGTTTTCTTACCCACCAGGGCTTCTTGATAATTTATTCTCCACTTGCCACATATCCTTACACATGTCAAGAGGTTGAGAATCCTGAAGAACCAATTTTATTTTCTTCACATGGCCAAATTAGTGCACCTTGCTTAAGTCGGTTACCAGTTGACTCATATTCCTGTCCGTTCACTTTACACCAGATTTAGTTCTTGATCCGGTCCCTATATTCAAAAACCCAAAACATAAAAGTTCTATATCTTCCTATTAATGTTCTATAAGAACTAGAATTACTTCATTCGAAACTCATATGATAAAGTTATGATTATTCTACTAAAAGTTGACAGATCAGCCCAAGAATACCAATTCGGGCATACCAAGTGTTTGATAGATATTCCTTCTTGTTTCATACGAAATTTCCTAGATAAAATCTCCTCATTTTCCATATATCTACACACTTATCAAGATCTTAGGATAATTGAGAAAATAATCCAAATATTTAATCTTATTCAAAATCCTAAGTGAACTTCAAAGTCCATGCCTATATATCCAAATTTGGTTCTGCTACTTCCATTTCAATTTCGTATTTTATTGAGTCCATATTTATAAAAACTCAAAACATAAAAGTTATAGATATATCTCTTAGGGTTATATGGGAACTAGAATCGCATTATTTAGAGATCAGACAACAGAGTTATGACTAATTTACCGAAGGATGTTAAAATTGCTCGGAGCAGACCAATCCGATTTCTCCATGTGTTTCCACTTGATTTCTCCTTCAATTCCCTATTTCGAATTTTACTCTTGACTTTTCAAAGGCTATATCACCTAAATTGTTCTTTTTATTAAGCTATATAAAAAAATAGAATAGGATAAAATAATAACAATAACATCATAAAGGAATTTCTATAGTTTTTGAACGTTCCCCTTTCCAACACTAAAGAAATCCAGATATGTGTAACAAATATATTTCTAATTGAACTAAAACAAGCAAGCTAAAATAATTTTCACAATAAATATGATCATTCTATTATAAAATTAATAAAAGAAATCGGGCTATCACAATATTCATATAATTATAAGTTTCAAAACCTGATTGATAGGTAAATTCATTACTAATCTCAAGTAATGCTTAATTTTTACATAATTATTCAAGACATACCATCAAGTTCTATCAAATTTTCGTTCACATAGGTCGTAGCCCCTTTGTGTGCCCAGTGGACTTACAATTTGGAAAAATACAGAAAACGGTGATGAGACACCCATTTGTTCACTTTCATAAATTCGATCCAATCTTGCTAATCTAATGTTAACCTCATGAAAATACATTGAACAAAAAGTGTGTCATTTATTATTAATGTAGGACTCTGCAATCAAACCTTCTAAACAAGCCTTATTTCCCACAGTTTGCTTAAGTTTTCCTAAAAATCTTTTAATAAGATACATCCATCTATATTGAATTGGGCCAGCAACTAAAACCTCACGAGGTAGGTGAATAGCCAAATGAACCATTATATCAAAAAATGAAAGCAGGTACAAACTCTCTAGTTTGCAACTTATTACTGCAATGTTGGCTTCCATTTTTAATAATGCCGCAACTTGTAACGTCTTATTTCAAATGTCTCTAACTCCATGAGAGCTGTACGAACATCTCAAATAAGCTTTCCACACACACCAACTGCCAACAAACGCTGTAAAAATACATGACAGTTGTGGTTTTTAAGACTAGTTGTCGGCGCTCCAGCTTACGCTTGGGATCGTACGCAAACCGTGACATTAGGGATGAGCGTCACAGGGAAGTTCACCCCTCGTCTTATCGTGTACTGGAATTTTTTTTTTTTGAAGGTTGTCGCAGCGGAAAAAGGTCAAACCTTTCTATACGTATATCACATGGCTTAATACAATAACATCCCAAAATATTACATTACCATTAATATAAACATAAGGATCCTTCATAAGTGTTCATTCTTTCAAAATAACGGAAGACCAAAATATATGCATATAAATACAAAAGCTGCATAGAGGATCCCCAGCCATCACTTCCTAATCCAACGGTTCCTTCTTAATTTCCTTGAAGTTTGGGCCGTAATGGAGGCAGTCCAAATCCAAGGTCGGTCCCACCTCACAACTCATTTCAGAGGATGTCTCGGTCCCACCTCACAACTCATTCCGGAGGATGTCTCATAAAGGTGACTCATGTAGAGGGAATCGTCTATGCCGAGAACTATACAACAACTGATAGGGCGTATATTTCCCAAAATGTACGCAGCTAGGGGTAGTGACTTTGCCGCCCAAAGGCTTAGGTAGTCAAGAGTCACTAACTCAGAGGTGACAGACTCAGTCGGGCTCGTGGGGGTCCGAGGCACCGTCCCTAGGGTCATACTCTTCAAAGTCGTCATTACCTGCAACTACTTCTATCATCCCAAAAAGGAGATAGTAGAGAGATAAACAGGGGTGAGATTTAGGGAGAAATCTCAGTAAGTACATTTATATCATAACAAAAGCAATTTAAGCATATGGATAAATGAATAGCAAACAATCAGTCATATTTTATGCATTATGAGACTCATGACTTTATGGTATGCACCTGCTCATGCTCATGCCATGTCTTGAAATTTCTCTTTTTCTTTTCGTATTCTTTTCATATGCTTGTTCGTAATCTTAGAAAACAAAACAATGGAGTTTTCTTTCAAAATTCATCTTCTCACAAATACTTTCATTTTTCTTATCTTAGGTGCCACTTATCAAATCATATATGGCTCGAAAGCCCATCTTTTATCATGACCTCTGTTAGACACCTCACGGTTCCCCTACGCACCTTGTGTTCCTGCTAGTTATCGTAGCACCCGGCGACCGTATCAAACCTAAGTAGCTACGTTTCGCGCCCTTTCGCGCTCTTCATCACTTGGTGATTGATCACTCACCGAGCGACTACAACCTGATGAGTGCACAAAAATGCACTCTAAATACTCTATTTAAATACTAAAAGAAATGAGAAAACAATGGATATAACTCATGTTAATAAAATTAATGGTCATTTATCTTGAGATAGATATAAGCATGATTTAATATATTGATGAGAATATAAAATGCCATATTTTCCTCTCTTAATGTTTAAAACTTTATTCTTATTTGATGCCTAAATATACTCATTATTCTTATATTTTGATTTAGGACACAAATGGAGACATTAGGAGCAAATGAAGATAATTGCGGAATTTTAGACAGTTCTGACATCTTTTCGTAAAATGGGCATAACTCTCTCATCCAATCTCCGATTGAGCTGATTCAAGATGATCTAGAACCGCAAGAGAAATATCTATAACTTTTATGTTTTGTGTTTGAAGAGATATCCACTCAATATAAGACAAAATCGACAATCAAGTGGACGCACCTGCACTTGACGTTCCTGGATATTTTTCAGCCACTTGCATCAAATCCAAATGTTATCATAATATTTTCTAGCAAGCACTCCTACACCAACTTGGAAATTCAATGATCAATTCAGATACAAGATGAAGTGCACTCAAGTTTCTTCAAGACAAATTATTTGACCACAAGATATTAAGTCATACAAGACAACTAATAGATAGAGAAGCAAAATTGAAACACTCAACCTACAAGCAAAATCCAGCTCATGCATGGTGGGAAAACAAATGATCAAAATGACAACTCACAAATCACTTGGATTCAAGAATGGCACATGGCAAAACAAGTTGAAATTGTGATGATTTTGTCATGACAACTTGCATGAAGGATGCTTATAAATAGAAGGGAGGGGTGTGTGTTCTAAGACCATGCTTAGTGTGCTTGGATGCCTTGGAAGATACATTGTTTTTGAGAGCTTGAGAAAAGAAAAGAAAAACCAAAGAAGAGAGAAGAAAATAATGGTTGGCTCTTCCATATTATCCCTTGAAGAATTTTTGTTGCATATTTTCAATATGTGTAACTAATTTTCTAGTAGAGCTAGGGATGAATTTGTATATATGATGGTATTTGTAATTGTTTTTGATTCATATATGTGTTCTTCAAATATTAAACTCTTTTGTTTAGTCATTCGAAATTTATTATAAATGTTTTCGTCACCAAATAATCTTAGAATTTATTTCATTTATAGATTCAGTCATGCTTTTTCTATTAAATGCAATAATCCTTTGATTATGTTTGGTTCAATTGGTTATCTATCTTAATTTAATTCTCTGCTGCAATATTGCTCTACGAGTATATTGTCGACGTTGAATTTCTTTAATATCGATAACAATTCCTGTTCTTATATTGTGACGAATGATTTTTCGAAAGATTACATTTGATTTAAACCTGGTTATTAATGTTTTATTTTCCGATTGAAAATTTGGACATAGAATTTTCAATTGAGTTATTAATGAATCGAAAATAATTAAAATACCAATTATATACAAAGGATTCCCGATGCTTTACTTTTCGCACTCATCTAAATCTTTTTGTTAATTTTGTTACTGTTCTTCAATTTCTCAATCCATCTCCCTGTGGAATCGACACCCCAAAGCTATACTGCAAACGACCGCATTATTCTTTGGGCGTAATCAAATTTTGGCGCCGTTGCCGGGGAGACAGTAAAAGAATTTGTAGTTTTTTTTAGTAGTTTGTTAAAAAAAAAAAAAAAAAAAAAAAAGAGAGCGGTAGCTTCGTTCATTTTCTTTTTAGCTTTCTGCATCTTTATTTTATTTTAGTTTTATTTTCGTAATTATTTTTTTTTTTTCAGTATTACGCTTTTCTTTACTTTGCATGCGCAGGTACAGAGACGCTTTTGGACGGTTTGCTAGTAGACCCGTGCTAGAATCAGATTCAGAATCTAATTTTTCTAATCGCTTGTTTGATAATTCTTCCAATTCTGACGCGATGAGTGAACACGTGGACCAACCTGTTAGAACCCTCCAAGATTATCTTCATCCCGCACGAACAGCCACACCATCCTGTATTATGTTCTCACCTAATGTTCGTCATGTAGATTTTAAAACGGGAATGATACAATTACTTCCGACTTTCCATGGTCTAGAAAATGAAAACCCCTATGTTCATATTAGGGAATTTGAGGAAGTAGTTGCAACATTTCACGGTCAAAATACCACTGACGAAACGGTAAGGCTAAAGTTCTTTCCTTTTTCTTTGAAAGATAAAGCTAAGAGTTGGTTGTACTCACTAAGACCACGGTCTATTGGAACATGGAGTGAGATGACTCAAGTGTTTTTCAATAAATACTTTCCCCAACATAAGACTAATGCTTTAAAAAGACAAATCTCTACCTTTGCACAAAAGGATAGTGAGACTTTGTACCAGTCTTGGGAAAGATTTAAAGAATTACTGAGTATGTGTCCCCACCATGGATATGAGAATTGGCGCTTAGTGAGTTATTTCTATGAAGGCCTTACGCCCAGGGAACGTCAATTCGTGGAAATGATGTGCAATGGAGAATTTTTACAAAAAAATCCCGATGAGGCCATAGAGTACCTCAATGAGCTTGCTGAAAAAGCTCATACTTGGACTGGACCTAGTGCTACTGATAGCACAAACAGGTCACGACCTACAGGAAACTTGAGTGGTGGTATTTACCATCTAAGGGAGGAGGATAACCTTAAGGCTAAGGTTGAAATGCTCACCAGAGAATTAGAGTTATTGAAAACTAAAAACTCAAAACCAACACACACGGCTAATCATGCAGAATCTTTTGGGCCATGTGTTGTCTGTGGTGGGATAGATCATCATTCCCAAGAGTGTCCTACACATACTAACATGAATGGTATGTATGAGGAACAAAGTAATGCTCTAGGTATGTACAAAAAGCCCTTCACACCTTACTCTGAAACCTACAACCCAGGATGGCGTAATCATCCCAACTTCAGCTGGAAGTCTGAAAACCAACAGCCTGCACAACTCTCTAGATCATATCCTGCACCATACCATGCACCTCAATCTTCTAGAAATTCTTTAGAAGATACTTTGCATACTTTTATTGAAATACAGGGTAAGACTAATCAAAAATTTGAATCTTTGATTATGCAGGTTGTCGAAGAAAATAAGGAAATCAAGAGCCAGGTGTCTAAAATAATGAGTTCATTGACTATGAATGAGAAAGGTAAGTTTCCTTCCCAAACTCAATCTGTACCTCATGGTCAACATATGGCACAAGGAGATCTGAAGGACGTAAACGCCATTGTGACACGAAGTGGTAAGTCTCTACGTGATCCAATAATAGACAAAAAAAAGGATGTAGAGAAAGATCAAGATAGTAGCAGTCTTGAGCTTCCCAAAGAACTTGAGGTAACAAAACCTGAGGAACCTGCGGTAACAAAAAATCCTGGTAAGGTACCTTTTCCTCAAGCATTAAAGTCAAGCAAACAAACTCTAGATCATAACAATGATATTTTGGAAAATCTTAGACAGGTAAAAATTAATCTTCCTCTTTTGCATGTAATTAAACAAGTTCCTACTTACGCAAAAATTCTCAAAGATTTGTGTACAGTTAAGAGGAAGCATTATGTGAAGAAGACTGCATTCTTGACAGAGCAAGTTAGTGCTCTGATTGAACAGCGGATTCCCCCTAAGTACAAGGATCCTGGATGTCCAACCATCACATGCAACATTGGCAATCATGAGCTTGGACAGGCCTTGCTAGATTTAGGGGCTAGTGTAAATTTGATGCCATATTCTATTTATTTGCAATTAGGATTGGGAGAAATCAAACCAACTTCTGTGGTATTGCAATTGGCTGATCGTTCAGTTAGAGCACCACGGGGTGTGGTAGAGGATGTTTTAATTCAAGTTGACAAATTTTACTATCCTGTTGATTTCTTAATTCTAGACACTAGTTCTGCTGTAGAAACCACCTCTAAAATTCCATTAATTTTAGGTAGACCTTTTCTTGCTACTTCTAATGCTCTTATCAATTGCAGAAATGGATTGATGAAACTCTCTTTTGGCAATATGACTCTTGAGGTAAATATTTTTCATATTGCAAAACAGCCAGAAGAGGATGTCGAGTGTCATCAGACATACATGATTGACTCACTTATAGAAAGGGATGTTCTTACAACTCATGACTCAGATCCCCTTGAATACTTTATTGTTAATTCTGAATTTAATCCTATAAGTGATTCATCTGATGTATTTGACATTTGTGCTATTTTTGACAGAACTCATGATTATAGCACACAGGCATGGCAACCAAAGTTTGAGAAGTTGCCTGAAAAAAGAGAAAGACAGATTCCTTCAAGTAGGGAAGCCCCTAAAGTTGAATTAAAATCCCTACCTAAGGGTTTAAAGCATGTTTTCCTTGGTCCAGGTGATACTTTTCCTGTTATTATTTCATCTGAATTATCTGAGTCCCAAGGTGAGAAATTAATTCAGATTTTATGCAAATATAAATCAACCCTAGGATGGAGTATTGCTGATATAAAAGGCATTAGTCCCCTAATCTGTACTCATAAAATAAATTTAGAGGAAGGAACTAATCCTCGAAGAGACCCCCAGCGTAGACTTAATCCCACAATGAAAGAAGTTGTGAAAAATGAAGTATTGAAACTATTAGATGCAGGAATGATATATCCTATTGCTGATAGTAAATGGGTAAGTCCTACGCAGGTTGTTCCTAAAAAGTCAGGAGTAACTGTGATAAAAAATGACCTTGGAGAGTTAGTCCCTACAAAACTGGTGACTGGTTGGCGGATGTGCATTGATTACAGAAAATTAAATGCCGCCACACGAAAAGACCATTTTCCGCTTCCTTTTATTGATCAAATTCTTGAGCGGGTGGCTGGTCATCCTTTTTATTGCTTTCTGGATGGTTATTCTGGTTATTATCAAATTGAAATTGCATTAGAAGATCAGGATAAAACTACTTTTACTTGTCCTTTCGGTACTTATGCTTTCCGCAGAATGCCATTTGGACTGTGTAATGCTCCAGCTACTTTTCAACGTTGCATGATGAGTATTTTTAGTGATATGGTTGAAAAGTGCATGGAAGTTTTTATGGATGACTTGACTGTTTTTGGATCTTCTTTTGATGCATGTTTAATGAGTTTAGAAAGAGTACTGACTCGTTGTGAAGAAAAAGAATTGGTTTTAAATTGGGAAAAATGTCACTTTATGGTACCTTCAGGTATTGTTTTAGGGCATATTATTTCTTCCAAAGGAATGGAGGTTGATCAATCAAAAGTTGAATTAATCTCTAAATTGCCTACACCTAGAACAATCAAGGATATAAGATCATTTCTTGGTCATGCGGGTTTTTATAGGAGATTCATACAGAATTTTTCTGCCATATCTAGACCACTATGTAACCTCCTAGCTAAGGATGCCCCATTTGAATGGACACAAGCCTGTCAAGAGGCTTTCAAAACATTAATTGGCAAGCTTACTTCAGCACCCATAATGCAACCACCTGATTGGAATTTACCTTTTGAAATTATGTGTGATGCTAGTGATTTTGCTGTAGGTGCTGTTCTTGGACAACGAAAAGAAGGGAAACCTTTTGTCATTTACTATGCTAGTCGAACTCTAAATAATGCACAAATGAATTACTCCACCACTGAAAAAGAGTTGTTAGCTGTAGTATTTGCTTTGGATAAATTCCGCGCTTATTTGATTGGTTCTCCTATCATTATCTTTACAGATCATGCAGCCCTTAAGTACCTTTTTACAAAGAAGGATGCTAAGGCACGATTAATACGATGGATTTTGCTTTTGCATGAATTTGACATCACCATCAAAGACAAGAAAGGAGTGGAGAACGTAGTGGCAGACCATCTTTCTAGACTCACATTCGAGGACACTTCTGACCACATACCAATCAAAGATGATTTTCCCGATGAGCATTTACTTTCTATTACTTCTCTACCATGGTTTGCTCATATTGTGAACTATTTAGCTGCAGGTGAAATACCAAAGGATTTTAGTACCCAAGACAAAAGGAAATTCATGATTGAGGTACGAAAATTCTACTGGGATGACCCTTACCTTTTCAAATACTGCCCTGATCAAATTTTAAGGCGTTGCATCCCTGATGAAGAGATTGCAAGCGTTTTGGAATTTTGTCATTCCCAAGCTTGTGGTGGCCACTTTTCAATGAAGAAAACCGCTGCAAAAATCCTGCAGTGTGGATTTTATTGGCCCACCTTATTTAAAGATACAAATATCTATTGTCGCTCATGCGAAAGATGTCAAAAGTTAGGAGCTATGACCCGTCGTAATATGATGCCCTTAAACCCAATTTTGGTAATTGAAATTTTTGACTGTTGGGGCATTGATTTTATGGGACCATTTCCTCCTTCTTTTGGATATTTATATATTATTGTGGCAGTAGATTATGTGTCAAAATGGGTAGAGGCAGCACCTTGCAGGACCAATGATAACAGGACGGTAATTAAGTTTCTCAAAGAAAATGTATTATCTCGATTTGGTACCCCACGTGCTATCATTAGTGACCGAGGTACGCATTTTTGTAACCGTTCTTTTGAAGCTTTAATGAAAAGATATGGGGTGATACATAAGCTTTCTACTGCATATCACCCTCAGACAAGTGGACAGGTTGAACTTGCGAATAGGGAAATTAAACAAATTTTAGAAAAAACGGTCAACCCGGATCGGAAAGATTGGTCTTTGAGACTAATCGATGCGCTTTGGGCTTACCGTACAGCTTTCAAAACTCCCTTAGGCATGTCACCTTATAGACTTGTTTTTGGAAAACCTTGTCATTTGCCCGTGGAGCTCGAGCATCGAGCATATTGGGCCATTAAACATTTCAATTTTGACTTGGAAAAAGCAGGAAAATTTAGAAAATTCCAATTGACGGAATTAGAAGAATTGAGAAATGATGCTTATGAAAACTCCAAGATCTATAAGGCTAAAATGAAAGTATTTCATGATAAAAATATTTTGAGAAGAACATTTAAGCCTAATGATCGAGTATTTTTATATGATTCAAGACTCCATAAGCATCCAGGAAAACTTCGATCTAGATGGACCGGCCCTTTTATAGTAAAAAACGTTTTCACAAATGGGGCGGTAGAAATAGAAAATCTAAAAGATGGATGTATCTTCAAAGTAAATGGTCAACGCCTCAAAATCTTAATTGATAGACAAATTCCAGAAGTGGAAGACATTCCACTTATGGACCCAGTATATCAATCTTGACCATCTCCAGGTATGTTTTTCTTTTATTTTATTTTCGTTCATTTTATTTTTGTTTATTGTTTACTTTATTTTATTACAGGTTAATTTTATTTTGACAAATACCATCTTTGATGCCAAGCAAGCCACCCACATCCCACATCAGGTGTATTCTACCCTATTTAGTTATTCAATTCTGATTCTTAAACATTGAGGACAATGTTTCATTTAAGTTGGGGGGTGGGAATACAAATCTGTTATTTAAATTCTGTGGCATATTTCAATCAATATATAAAAAATTGCCAAATTTTTTCACACAGGCATCTTTTCACACATGATACTCATGCTCATTCATAACCATCTTGGTGAATTCAACAAACCCATTTTAAATCATTTTGCTAAAACATCCACAGAGCCATTTATGCACTTCTCCAAACTTTGTGGTAATATGGTGATTTGACACATGTAACTAAAGAATTATTTTGCTCAAGTATTCATGTGAATTTTGTGAGAATTGAGAGCTTACAAATACAGAAATTGTGATAAGTATCCATTGATCTGTTGAATTTGACACTTCTTTTGAGAATATCATTACATGGTTTGTGGTAAGATGGTGGATATACTTGGGATATGACGAAAGTCAACTTAGGATTAACGTTTGAGCCTTTCAAGCTGAGCCTTTTCATCATAGATCCCTAGCAGCCAATTTTGAGCCAATATACACATATGGCCTTTTCTTTTCATATCTACATCATCCATACCTCTCCACATTGGAGTATAGCTTATACACTATATTTTCCTACCATTTTACTTCCAAGTGTGTACTAGGTGTGAAATTATCATAAAAAAAAAAAAAAAAAAAAAAAAAAAAAACCATGACAAAAATGGCATGGTGCTAGATGTGTCCATCAAATTATTCATGAAAGAGTTCATCAAATTGCGAAGACACCAGTGGCAAAAGAAGATGGAAAAGTGTACTTAGTCAAAAATCTAAAAAATTGAAAAGTACATCAAAAGGAAAGTATAGTCTACTGAAAAATTTAACAGATTCCCTTTTGTGTATACTTGGAAGTTTTTGAAATCTCTTCACCTTTTCTTCTTATAAACCCCAACCCTAAACCACATTACAACCCTTTGTGTTGATTTTTCCGATCCTAAGTATGCTTGTGGAAAGAATGGTGGAAATCTCATTTGTTAGTATTCCTATCATAAGATCAATGTTTACTTGTTACTTATATATAATTGGCTAAATTTCCATGAGAGTAAATGTACACCTTTGTCAACTCCATAGAGAGAACCCATACATGAAACACTTCTATACCCATGAGTTATGGAGTTGAACCTTTTTGCTTAAGATATTCTAATGTTGCATGTGTCGAAACCTCTGATTTGATAAAAATAGTTTGGAACACATACACACTCTGTGGATTGCTATATTTGAATTACTTGTGAAAGGGTTATTGAATTTCTAAGATTGTTTTGATATGTAAATTTGAAAAATGTGTCTTGATGGCCCCTATGTGTGATTTTCTTTGGTCTTTCTCATCATTTTGCATGAAAATTGCTAGGGACTAGCAATGAGTAAGTTGGGGGGTGTGATGAGTGCACAAAAATGCACTCTAAATACTCTATTTAAATACTAAAAGAAATGAGAAAACAATGGATATAACTCATGTTAATAAAATTAATGGTCATTTATCTTGAGATAGATATAAGCATGATTTAATATATTGATGAGAATATAAAATGCCATATTTTCCTCTCTTAATGTTTAAAACTTTATTCTTATTTGATGCCTAAATATACTCATTATTCTTATATTTTGATTTAGGACACAAATGGAGACATTAGGAGCAAATGAAGATAATTGCGGATTTTTAGACAGTTCTGACATCTTTTCGTAAAATGGGCATAACTCTCTCATCCAATCTCCGATTGAGCTGATTCAAGATGATCTAGAACCGCAAGAGAAATATCTATAACTTTTATGTTTTGTGTTTGAAGAGATATCCACTCAATCTAAGACAAAATCGACAATCAAGTGGACGCACCTGCACTTGACGTTCCTGGATATTTTTCAGCCACTTGCATCAAATCCAAATGTTATCATAATATTTTCTAGCAAGCACTCCTACACCAACTTGGAAATTCAATGATCAATTCAGATACAAGATGAAGTGCACTCAAGTTTCTTCAAGACAAATTATTTGACCACAAGATATTAAGTCATACAAGACAACTAATAGATAGAGAAGCAAAATTGAAACACTCAACCTACAAGCAAAATCCAGCTCATGCATGGTGGGAAAACAAATGATCAAAATGACAACTCACAAATCACTTGGATTCAAGAATGGCACATGGCAAAACAAGTTGAAATTGTGATGATTTTGTCATGACAACTTGCATGAAGGATGCTTATAAATAGAAGGGAGGGGTGTGTTCTAAGACCATGCTTAGTGTGCTTGGATGCCTTGGAAGATACATTGTTTTTGAGAGCTTGAGAAAAGAAAAGAAAAACCAAAGAAGAGAGAAGAAAATAATGGTTGGCTCTTCCATATTATCCCTTGAAGAATTTTTGTTGCATATTTTCAATATGTGTAACTAATTTTCTAGTAGAGCTAGGGATGAATTTGTATATATGATGGTATTTGTAATTGTTTTTGATTCATATATGTGTTCTTCAAATATTAAACTCTTTTGTTTAGTCATTCGAAATTTATTATAAATGTTTTCGTCACCAAATAATCTTAGAATTTATTTCATTTATAGATTCAGTCATGCTTTTTCTATTAAATGCAATAATCCTTTGATTATGTTTGGTTCAATTGGTTATCTATCTTAATTTAATTCTCTGCTGCAATATTGCTCTACGAGTATATTGTCGACGTTGAATTTCTTTAATATCGATAACAATTCCTGTTCTTATATTGTGACGAATGATTTTTCGAAAGATTACATTTGATTTAAACCTGGTTATTAATGTTTTATTTTCCGATTGAAAATTTGGACATAGAATTTTCAATTGAGTTATTAATGAATCGAAAATAATTAAAATACCAATTATATACAAAGGATTCCCGATGCTTTACTTTTCGCACTCATCTAAATCTTTTTGTTAATTTTGTTACTGTTCTTCAATTTCTCAATCCATCTCCCTGTGGAATCGACACCCCAAAGCTATACTGCAAACGACCGCATTATTCTTTGGGCGTAATCACAACCTTTTCTATATCAATGTGGCCGAAGTCAACACCGTCCTGTATGCACCCACTGGCTTTAGGTGCGACCGCGCTCCGGACACCTTTTGGAGCCATACATGGTCTGCCGACGGTTCTTTGTCGACCCAGGGACTTTCACTCGACTTTAATCACTCTTGAGTGAACAGGGAGTTCCACTGGGACACTACCCCGTCCCAGCCTTTGGGGTTCTTATAAAACTTTAATTAATTTCTTTTCTTTTAAAAACATGTTTAAAACATGATTTTCGTGCTGTATGCATGAGACGTGAGACTCGTGTTACTGAACATATCAAATGTGTGACGAACATAACGCTTATTCTACGTCAGGCTCTTTCACAATTTTCGCACTCCATAATTCCACTATTTTCCTACCCAAAAACACTTAATGGGCCTCTTATGCACTTAGGGGTGCTCAGCCCCTTCCCACTAGGGTTGGGCCGAGACCCTCCCTTTGTAAATTCCTAGCTTTTCATCTCCAATTCTTCTCTAAGCACTCCAATTCAACTTCAACTACTCAAATATATTTTTCTAACCCTAAAAACATAGCCTGGCCGAAACTCTATGTTCTTTAATTTATTGTTTTATTCACTCTTTTTTTTTTTTCCCAAGATGACTCACCCAATGATTTAGGTGAAAACCACCAATCATGCTAGTGTAACCATTTTATTCATATGCATCTGATGTCTCCAAATATTTAAGCATAGCATCATAACATAGCACAATAATCAAATCAATAATTCCACCCAAAGAAAACCTTAAGTTCGAAATATATGCATGCATAAACCCAACATTTTCATCTCTAAGTCAAAATCTAGCAAACATATTTTCATCTTTACTCATCATGTTGATCACACCATATTCTTCCTTCATATCAAATATTCAAATTTACGACATGAAATAATCTTTACTCTTAGCAAGGTATTTAAACTTAGACATAGATTTTTACCACTAAATAAACAACACTAGAGGCATCATCCAACATCATGCTAGCAAACCTTCAATCATGCATGCATTTCCTTCATTCCACTTCATATTGAGTAACTAACTAAAACTACATATCATTTAGATCCTCCATTTGAAAAATATCATAACTTAAGCATAGATTTCTACTAAACTAAGCATGGCAACTTTTCTCTCTAAAGGGTTTCATTTTAACATACATACACAAAGATTCAAACAAAAACACCCAAATTCATTCAAAAGTATACTAAAATTGTTAAAGGTAGGATAAGAATGCACTTACCTCTTCAAGAGCAACTCTTCTTCAAAAATATTTGTTCTAGCTCTTTTCTACTTAGGATAAGGTAATGTTTAGAAGTTAGAAGAAAGTAAAACAAAAGAGAGTTGAGGGAGAAGTGGGGTTGGCCGAGAGGTAGAGAGAAAAAGAGCTTGTGTGATTGTGAGATAGCCAAGTAAGGTGTGAGTCTCCTCAAGGGTATTCGGCCGTGCTCTTTTTCCTAGGGCTCAAGGACATTTCACCATACCTTAGTTTGAAAAACATATGACTAGACAATCGTGGTCGCATGGGAAAAGAAAGCAAATGATGAAAAATGGGAGGAAGTGAGAATCTGGGTTCCTTGCCTCCCTAAGGTTTCCACCGAAACATCCCTCCCTTCCTTCCTCATTCTCTTGTCATTTCAACCCTATCACACACTCATCTATCTCCTCTCATGTCAATCCACAAGATTCTAAGGCCATGCTTTTGGGAAAGAGAGCATGCATGGTCTGGCCATGCCTTGGATCCATGTGTCATCCAAAACTCTCCCCCTCTCCATTCCTAGTTTCTTTCCATTACAAGCAATCCCCAATCATTTCCTTACACCACCATACCTCTTACACACCTTACACCTTGTACTTAATCTTCTCACACAAGTCTAAGATGTTCCTTCCACTAGATTTGCAAGTACTCCTAGGAAATCTCAAAGGATGCACACGGCACCTCATCTGGATCCCTCCTAGCTTTTCTTCTTCCTTTTTCCTTTCCTCTTCCTCATGACACCTCTCTTCACTTGTCATTTCTTTCTTACATGATCTTATATGTGATCATTGGCTTAGATTAGAGAGGATTGCATAAGAAAAACCCCTAAGGGGTTTCGGCTACAAGCTAACCGAATGCCCTCTCTTCTCTTCTCTTCCACTTCCTATTCCAATCTACAAGTGTCACTCTACTAAACATAGCATGTACTAGATAAACTAAAATAGACATTATCTTAGTATTTTTCCAAAGATATGCCAATGATGGGAAAATCCTATCACAAGATCTCACACTCAACCCTACCTTCCACCCACTAGTCAACTCCTACCTACTAGTGCTTTTCCATTTTCACCCATTAGTCTTAGGTGACTCACTAGGGTTTCTCTATGGGTAACAAGTGTCCTATGTGTGGGCTTGGTGGGTCATGGATCAATCTCATGGGCTTGTGGGCTTGCTACTCCTCCCTAGGCCCAATAACTCATTCTAAACTTTCCAAGCTCCAATCTTAAGCCCATGCCCATTTACCCCTCTCCTCTCAATATTATTAAATTAAATTAATTAACCACCTGATCAAAATAATTATTCAATTAAATAATACGAAATGAAAATCTCGAGTCGTCACACCAGTTATCTTCCAGTCATATGTTTGCACACATCTTGACATATTCGAAGCATACCCAACAGGTAATTTGATTGTTAAGAACTAGTAATAGAATCTCTCATCACTTGATAGTGTATATTATCCGAGCATGTAGGCTCGAGATTCATTATCCTGTAAATGCAACTCCGGTCTTATTCCTAACTTTTTAAAATCTTTACGAGAGTTAACTGTATTTTTTGTCTTCCCTTTTATTGACATCAGAGTGCCCAAAATATTTTCACATATATTTTTCTTAATGTGCATGACGTCTAGATTATGGCAGAGTGTCAACATAGACCAGTATAGCAACTCGAGAAAAATACTTTTTTTCGTCCAATTAAACCCCATCGCATCTCGTTTCCTCTTTCGCGCTCGTGCGTCCTTCCCAAATCTATTTTCTGCAAAACTCGAATGGTTGTGCAAGAATATCATTGCCAGATAGTGTTGACGATAATGACCTTCGCTCAGTCTTCTTATCAAACACTGCTCTGTTCGAACGCCATCTATAATTATTAAGTAAATATCGGCGATATCCCATGAAACATAATTTTCGCCTATTTTTTAACCACTGTGATTGTGTATCTTTGTTACAAATAGGACCATTTTACCTTTTGTGCTCCACCCGAACAAGTTCACATATGCTGGAAAAGCATTTATTGTTCATAAGACTGCATCATGCATCTTGAATTCTCGCAACAAGGTCGCATCATACATCACCCTGTTCCCACAACTCTTTTAACTCTGCTATCAGTGGCTGCAAATATACGTCTATGTCATTTCTTGGTGACCCGATCCTAGGATCAATAGAGCCATCATGAAATAAAGATCCTTCATACACTTCCAAGGTGGCAGGTTATAAGGCATTAATATTACAAGTCGCGTACTATGAGAAATGCTCATATTCCTGAATGGATTAAAATCATAAGTTGCTAACCCGAGGCGCACGTTCAGAGACTCTTCCGAAAACCATGGATACTTCCCATCAAACTTCTTCCATTGTAAGGAATCTGTCGGATGCGAGAGGAATTGATCATTTCGAACTCTTTTTGCAGTGTCCATTCATATTCTTTGCAATCACTCGAGAAGTAAACAATCGTTGAAGTTGAGAGATCAAAGAAAAATGTCTTAAAACTTTATTCGATACATTATGTTTATCTGATGTCCATCTTGACTCATAGCACACCGGACGTGGATAATATTATAATCAAATCCCAATCCCACTTCAATTTCTTCGCCTTGCAAAATTTACGAGGCACCACATTATCTTACGGGAGAACCTCTTTAAATAACTCTAGTAGCATATATCAATGGCCTTTGCAGAAATTGACATATTGACTTGATGTATAGCAACCTCACTGTGAATGACAACTTACTATAACGGGTACATCCCTCATACAATTGTCGTTGTGTATCCTCCCATAGTCTTGCAAAGTTCTCATCCCCTTAAAAAGATTGTGAAGATGTTCATTCTCTATCTCGAACCCCAAACATGCCTATGCCAATATCCCATAACATCTCAGTCATATCCTCTCCATTATCATCAGAAACGACCACATTTGTATCGTCCATATCGATCTCGACTTCAGTTTCCTCCATCCGATTGGAATGATTCCCAAATCTAATTTTTGTAGAAAATGTTTCGCCATGTAAAATTCAATGCGAGTATTTAGGATCTATCTTATTAACGAACAAATAAGACTCCAATACTACCATGTTTAAATAACTCAAGTTTTTACACTTCTTGCACAGACATTGGGGCATCTTATAAACTCCCGTCTGTCAACACTGTCTTTCACAAACTCTAAGAAAGATTTTACCCCCTGCATACTCTTTATAGTCTCATCCAAGTTTATCTCCCAATAACATCCAACTTTTATCCATTGTATTTTTGTTACCCATCCACAGTTTATTAAAAAGACCTAATTCATTTCATAAACATCATCAATAATATTCTAATTGATATCCTCACAGTACTACTTTGAAAAGGTAGTTGGTCTTATCCCATTCAAGAGACTATGATCTATATTGCATATATACTCTATTTAAAACTCTAATGTTAGTCAAAATCTCAGCAGCATTTCCCTACAATTCTCCAAGTATGCTAGTCGTTATACTGCATACGCAAAGAATGTAAGAAAATGCATACCAAAATTTTATAAACTAACATAAGAGCTCTGACTAAATATATATAGATGATAGAAACTCAAACTGCCCACTTTGGATAATTCAAGAGTTGTACCCAATCATTCTTTAAGAGAATACTTAGTCACAACTCTCGAACAGGTCTAAGGTTTGAAATGTAGCACTAAACTAAGTATAACATCCAACTATAATAGTACAGTAAGCTACAATATTAGTAATAACAAACACCCTCAAACCTCAATATATATTATTAACAATGGTATTCTGCCTGCATGATTCTCTTTCGGACGTAAATTTTAATGTCCGAATGGGACTCAAAAGAAATCCAACCCTTGTTCAAAAGTGAACAGTTCTGTTCGAACAAGAATCGTGTATATAGAATACTAAGAATCAATCCTCAATACCAAGCAAGTAAGCAACAAATGCCCAAATAAACAAATTATGCTCGAAATGAGTCATATAATAAAACTCCCAAATAAATAAATATCTAAACTCTATATAAAGTTATCTCCAAACATGCTAAAATCTCTAATCTTTAAACCCTAACAATTAGAAAACTAACCTCAATTTTTGCACTTCCAACTCAAAATCCAATTCAACAACACTGTCCATAATCAGAAATCATAAGATGAGAAAACCTCCAATTACTTTTAATGATGAAAAATAATAGCTAAACTCGAAATACACAAAAATAATATAGAGAAATAAAATTTACCTATTCTTTCTCAAGAATCCTCCTTCTCCCACACCCAAGAATTCTCCTACAGTGTCTCACTGTTCTCTGCCTCTCTCTCAATCTCTCTCTATCAAGTGAATTTCCACATGAAAATAAGCTGAAGAGTTTGGTGTTTAAATCTTTGAAGTTGCGTTCAGAAGTGAAATTTACCTGTCCAAATGTGAAAATTTCAAATTGCCTCTTTGTTTTCCCGTGAGTAATTTCAACTTTTAGCATTTGAACGAGTTTTTTCACGCCTAGACACATTATTTATACGCATATTTTGGGTATTTACTGTTCGAACGGGAAAGTTGCCGTTAGAACATAGAAATATTATCTATATTTGGAGCAAAAATTTTCCTCCAAATTCAAAATACAAACTATGAGATAAAGTACGTTCGAACAATAGTAGATTACAGTTCGAACGGGTAATTAATATTAATATACTAAATAATATATTAGCAATATTATATCATTATTATAATAGTAATATACTAAGTAATTTTATTTTATCATTAGATAATTT
The DNA here is from genome assembly GCA_036559045.1 of Platycarya longipes. Lineage (NCBI taxonomy): Eukaryota > Viridiplantae > Streptophyta > Magnoliopsida > Fagales > Juglandaceae > Platycarya > Platycarya longipes. The sequence goes on along the minus strand of CM071798.1, from coordinate 30,144,665 downwards.
TATACTGGTATTATAATACTAATATACTAAGTAATGGTAATTTAATATTATATTAATATAATATTATTTTATTAGTATTTTAATAGTAGGATAATGCTATACTGAGTAATATATATAAAATTGAAGAATGAGTTATGAGACTAAGTAATCTATATAAGTACTTAATTAGTATATATTAAGTACTACGTATAAATAGTATAATATTTATATACTAAGTATTCTATACTAGTATAGTAATATTATAGAATACTACTCATACTTGGTATATATGAAGTACTAACCACTATAAGTATTACCTATAACACTATCATATTAGTAATATGTAAAGTATGTAAGTATATTATATGAAAGATATTAGTTTTTTTTGTACTAAGTACTTTCTAATATTATTAGTGTCATATAGTAACTTTTAGTATCATTATAACCACCTGAACTAATACTTGAAAGCTCAAACCCCAAATTCTCCAATAGGCATTCAGACAGCTGGGTATCTGTCCAAACAGACAACCTAGGCGTTCGAATGCTTTAGAATGGATCATATATCAATTAAATATAGACTGATAAGTATAGTGTAGTTAATTGAAACATAAAAAATTAGTAATAATATTAAATAATATGCTGTATAATTATAATTATAATACATAATAGTACTAGAGATGTCAACATGTTATACGATTTAATTGTTAAATTAGGTCAAATTAATTGCATGGTATTTTTTATAAAAATATACGTTAATTAATTGATGGTAATTAAATTACAAGAAAATCTCATATCCCCCCATTAGGGAGAGCGATTTTCTCGATGGTAATTAATTGTCACAATTACAAATGAGACACACACACACGCCATCTATGTGTGTGTGTTTTTTAACCTTACAGTTAGTTTTATAAGTTCGTAATACTATTGTGATACTTTGAATATAATTAATTTTGTTGTTTATATGTCTTGACACGAAACAAACACGAGCACCGATGCAAACTCGACATAACATCTTGTTCGGACGCTAGTTAAAATGTCCAGACGAGCCAAATAGTTGCAAGACTCGTCCGGATGCTCACTTGCTCATCCAAATGAGTATCGGGATAACTAATACCCAAGATCTCCGAATGGGCTCATTTGTGTATCGAATGAGAAAATCTCAAAATCACTCCCAAATTGCAATCAATCGCCCAAGAACAAGTCACATTCCATTTCTCCATCAAAATATCAAAAGTATGTGCATTCTAACACCCTCTATTGATTGAAAATTGGTTGTGAACACCCATTTCCACAGGGGTCGAATTTCAAATCAAATCCGACCCATTTTTCATAGTTTTTGTTTTTGTTTTTTTTTAAGAATACATCTATTCAGACCTTTAAGAGTGAACTAGGGTTGATTTGATTTGAATAGATGTTAGTTTTGTAGAGAATCGAGAAATGACCGAGTTATTTCTCTCGACAAGGTTTTTCGTTCGGACCGGAATAACCCCTATCCGAACATGAAGAAGATGACCCTTACTTGTTTGGATTAGTAATAACTCATCTGAGCGAGTAAATGGCACACTGCACATTTAAAGCATTTATATGATTTCTATTCATTTTTTTTTTTTGTGTTTAACCACAGTTTAACGTCTTCCCTCGTTCATTTCTTAAACAGTGTACAACTGGCGTCCAGAGGAAGAAAGCGTGGGAGGCACCACACCACCGTACCCAACAGCACACCCCCGAGATAGGCAGCGGTTTGGCTAGTGCTCCAATCCGTGCGACACCACTAGCCACTACCCTGAACGCCCCTGCTGCCCTCGAAAGAGGAGTCCTTGTAAAGCGGCCGATGAAGTTGGTTGACTTCCAGGACCTGGCTTGGGAAGGATACAGCATCTCGCACATCTTTACCGAGTGAGGATGGGGTTAGTATGCACGCCGAGCAGGGACTTCGCGTACCTTGACAGGTATGCGAGTTCTACTGCACCTTGAGGGAGCAATCCGGAGAGCAGCTCCACTATGTTCTAATGGTGCGGGGAGTCAGGATAGCTTTCAGTTCGAATATTATCGCGGACTATCTGGATATCCCGTGCATCCCGAACACATATCTCGCACAATCTTTGGCTGTAGCTACAATAGCCAGTGCAGATAGAAAGGCCTCCACCACAGGGCGAGCTCTAGTATTCACTGACAAGGAGCTACAGGCTGACTCATATAATATTGAGTCTGATGAGGAGTATGTACCTGATGATAGTCTCACAAACGATTAGGTACGTGTTATATTGCGACATCCAAATGCTTCGCCATATGACGATGGGAAGATCATCAAACAGCTCGACTGCACGAAGTTCTTGAGGATGCTAAATCTGATAGTCGGCTACAACCTGGACCCGAAGAAGCATAAGAAAGATTTTGGAATCGATCGGGCCAGACTTCTAGTGGAGGTTGCCCAGATGCAACTGATTGATCTAGCCCTCTACATCTTCTTCAGCATCCAGACAGAGTAGCTTTATGGGAGTGAAGGCAGTCTCCCTTTTGGACTAATGATATATGGCCTCCTACTCCGAGCGAGAGTTACACCGCAGGTGGGTGAGGAATTCACCCTACAAATGGGGCCTATCAACAAGATCACCCTTAGCAAGAGCAAGGGGCACCCCAGTCATATGAGGACTCTCACATCGAACGTGCCGGTGACGTCCAGTACTATTACCTAACCTGTTAGGAGCCAGGCCGCTGGATTTACACTGCAATCGTTGGAGGCAATGGTGAAGAGAGTTGCCACACTCATAGTAGGAGGGACAGAGGAGCGCCTTAACAAAAAGTTGGCTGATATGGAGTCACAAGTTAAATCTATGCAGGAGAACGTATATTTGATACCGAAATAGTAGGCGTATTTTTATTTAGTATTTTACTTTATGTGTTGTATCAAACAATATTATATATTTTGGGATGTAATTAATGTATTTTTTTATTTTTGGTGTTCATAACAATGTTTATTTCTTATTTTTCTCATTTTACTTACCGCTCATGATAATAAAATAAATAACATTTTGAAATTAATTACATAAGATTAATTTGTGTATATAATAAACATTTTAAACACTCTGTAAATCATAATATGTAATATAACACATTTTTTTATATTTTGAAAATGATAAAATGAAATTAATGGAAAAATATATATAAACAAATTAATGGTGATGATCAATTAAAATCTAATTTTCAACCCATTTTCCGTCCGAGCAGTATTTTTCTTGTCCGAACAGGATTGCAAGTTTTCCGCCACGTTTCCCTCTAAATATATTCCATTCGGACAAAGAATTATCCATCTGGACAAAGTTTTATTTTTCGGGGATGATTTTTTTCGTCACCAAATGTCTTGTTCGGACAGATTTTTGTCCGTCCGAACGAATTTTGAAACTCATCCTACTTTTGGGATGGAACTTAAAATCGTCTCTAAAATTCACTTTTAGGGATGAAATTTAATTTATCCCTAAAAGTAAAATTTATTATAGTGCTTATCTGATTTTGTCAAAAAAATAATTAGTTAAATTCATAAAAATGAATTTCTAATCAAATTTTGACTAAATTTTGATTAAAGACACTGCTAATACTCTTAGTAGTACCTGATTTATCCTACAGGTCCATTGAAGTTAGTGGACTGAGTCTAACCTATAGCTCAAATTCACGCGACCTAAAGAGCACCTACGACATTTTGCAGTTTAGGTTCTTCCTGTCCAGTTTCTCTGGATCGATGATACTTCCATTTTAAAAAAAGCATCTATATATTCGAGAGAATCATTGTAAGTTGTATATCGTTAGAGACAGAATAAAGATTCTTGAATGGAGAAAATAATATTGTTTTAATGGATTAGTTCCTTCACTAGTAAAATAATGTTGTTAATGAAATTCCTTCTCCCAATTTTAGACAGTGAAAACGTTTTATTCCATAATTTCATTCTCACAATTTTTTTGAATTTTTTTATAAAATATAATAAATAATATAATTTTTTTAAATCTCAAAACAATAATTATAATATTTTAATTATAATATTTTATTCAACTTTCAACTTTTATATAAAATCATCTCATCTCACTATTTATATACCTCACCTTAATAGTTCCAGCTTCATAATTTGTCATCAATCCTGCTTAATTGTCTCCATCGAAAGTACGACACCGAAGGAAAGAGCAAGTTAATAGTTTTGTAGGTTTGTTACCCGAGCGTCTATATATAGAAGCTTCCTCTTCATCAGAAAATTTTTCTTTCTTTAATTATCACGTGCAAACTGCTGGTCACCGAACTTGAACTTTTCGTCTCTTTCTCTTCTTTCCCAAAGTGGATCTGTGAAAGTGAAGTAACGATCTGAATCAAGTGGTGGTCTGAGGTGTATTTGAATAGTAATATATATGCTGCTGAGTCTGTAGTAGTAGTACTTATCCTCTTGCTCGAGGGTGACTCTTCGGCCTCTTGTGTCTTTGTTGTTTGTTTGTTTGTTTTTTTCACTCTTCTTTTCGTCTTCTTAGATATCTATTTACATCTATGAATCCCTATCACGTGCTTAGTTATTTGTTAATGCTTATAACTGTTGATTATGTTGATGTAAAATTAACTTCTTGGCATATTCAAACTTATGCATGAATTAAAATAAATGACCTACAGCAGATAATACTTTACTGTAAGAAAATTGTTTAATTAATTATGGCCAATTATTTTCTACCAAATTGATTATTTTCTATCAAAATCATGAGTTTGTTTTTGTCGCAAATAGTCATTGTCACTACGAATAATCTGTCACAAATACTCGCTTTTCTTATAATACTTGTGCAAGACAACGCAGTGTGCAGTGGCAGAACTAGGAATTTATTTTACGGGAGCCAAGCAAAGCTAAAATTATAATAAATATTTTTTTGTTATATTTTTATACAATTTTTTCTGATATAGAATAATCTGATCATAGGAAGATCTAAAATAAAAATAAGTTATGTTTAATACAACCTATGTATTAAAAAAGTATATGATATGTCAAGAACAATATATTATTAAAATAATATAAAAAGACTCATCTAAATATATCAAACAAAAGAAATACATAGTATCTAAAATTGTAACTTGCGTTTAAAAGAAAAAACACAAAATTATCAAGTATTGAATCTAAATTAAAATTCTTAAGTTATTTATCTTCAATATAGACAACTAAATTATTTGCTAGAAACTCATCCTTAAGTACTTGTTGTGAAGTCTTGTTTTAACAATTTTCATAACTGAAAATGCTCGTTCATTAGTCACTGGAAATACTTATTTTATTTATTTTATTTTTAAATTAGATTAAAATTTTTTAAATTTGGCTTATAAGTAATTAATTTATAAGATCAAAATAATTTTGTAGAAGAGGGGCCACAATAATTTTTTAAAGAGGGGATCAATATAAGATAAGATTAATATCATCCTATTAAATCATAAAAAAAAAAGTAACATATATTTTTTTTTTTCAAACTTTTGGGAGGCCATAGACCCCTTGCCCCTATGAAGTTCCGCCACTGAACGTGTGTACATAGATATTTTCTAGTATTCTTAAATAATTTATTTTTAAATATTATTTAATCATTATAATTTTTCTAAATTTTCAAATAAAATATAAAAAATAATACAATTTTTTTAAATTTTAAAATAAAAATAATGTAAAAAAAATTATATTCAGACAATATTTTAATTCTATAATATTTGTATTCAATTTTTTTTCTCTTTTTAAAAAAATTAATAAAATATTTTAATTCAAATAATTTTATTACTATTTATAAACTATTATTATTTTCGTAAATATTATAAGATATTCTAAGTGTCTAAACAAGCCCTCAAACTATTTATAAACTAAGCAGAAAAGAAAATTTGAGGACGTGAACGAAATCAAGAGCTAGTCATGAGAGAGATCAAATTACGAAGTCATCATTGTATTGAAGTTTCAACGATGCATACGGTCCGTTTATGGGTGTTGCTAGGGCCGTACAAAAAGCCCGAACACCGTATCGCTATTCTGCTTTATTCCGACCTATTTTTCCGAACCGCTATTATGATTACCCGTTACCCACTTTTTACCCCTTTCACTTTCCTAAGTCAGACCAAGTAGTACCTGCAGATGGACCAAGTTTCTGAAACATTCAAGGGCCATTGTTCCTTCTAAATTATTGTCTCTCATCAATATTTGAAATCAACGAAGTCGGAAATGTTTCTGAGAGTTTGCCAGAGATGGCATTGTTGCTGGCGTTGAAGGTTTTTCGAACAACTCGGGAAACACTCCGGCGAGCTTGTTCGATTGAAGCTTGACTCGTAATCATCGTGCGCTGGTAGGCGATGTCGCTCGCTCATGAGGAGAGATTTTGTTGGTGGCAAGCTCGACAGAAGACTGGGTTTTCCAGCTCCGATGGCACCTAAAACAATGACGACGAGCAGTAGCGATAGTTTCATTTTTGATTTTCTGAAATGAAATTTTGACGAAAACGTAAAAGGAATCGGTAATGGAAGAAATCTAGAAGCCAAGTTTTGAAAAAATCTAGAAGTTAGGTATATCTGTAATTAGTAACAGAAGAAAGTAGAATGAATCAATTATTGGGTCGGGTCGAGTTGGTGTACAGTCCTAGGTGCTGCCATAGAAGAATGGGTGTAATAGTCCATTTTTTCCTTGGGCTAAAATATTTAGTTTTAGAATTTATTATTATATTTTAAGGAGCTTTTGGAATATAATCTCCAATAAGAATAAAATTTGAGAATTGGATAATGATTTTGAGCTTAGAAAGGGATTTATTTATGCATTTTAGGATAAATTATGGTTAAATCTTTAATAATTTTAATAAGGTATGTTGCAACTAGAGAAATTATATTTGGGACTAGGAAGAGGCAACTTTCTAAAATTTGAGAGGAAATTCAAAGGGAAATTATAGAACAAAACATCAAACACTTGATGTACTAAAACAAGTTCTCGGATTGGTCCGTCGAGTTTTGGTGTAAAAAACATAACTTTCTCATATGAGGTCTAAATTCGGTGATTCCAATTCTTATAAAATCTTAAGAGGCAGATATAAAACATGTAGGTTTTTTATTTTTGACGATTATGATTGTATCAATGAATTATTTGGACGGAACGTGGACTAATCTGGATTGGACGAAAACTGGAACCCGAAAACAAAGTGTGCCACCACCTCACTCTAGGTGCTTAAATTTGATTGGTTTATTCCATTTATCTTATCTGAAAACATGTGGGGAGGTATATAGAAAATGGAGATAAGTCATCTAGAAGTCTTGGCTGGCAAGGAAACAAATGGTAAATTCAGATTGGGTGTTCTCGGATAAGTTTCAATATATTTTGGTAAATTAAGCATATCTCTCTCATCTGATCTCGAAATAAGGTGATTCAAAATCCTATATAATCTTAAGAGAAATATCTAAAACTTTCATGTTTTGACTTTTCAAAAAATTTAATTTTATGAGGGACTTATTAGGGATGGAAGAAGCCAATAGATCAGATTATGCGTGGTTGGGCAGACAGTCAGCCTATGCCAACTCATACCCCCCATGTGGTTATTTTCTCAGCCCTTGATCACTTGAGGCAGCCAAGTAACTTAATCCTAACCCTTAGATGAAAATTATACCAGCTAAGTCTAGATTAAGAGTGATGATAACACATAAATAATGAGGGACACCTCACACATTCTGATATTGGAGGAAAAACTAATGGCCTTAAGTGTTTCACCCCTAAAGCCATGCATTGAGACGTCTCCTATGCCTATATATCTATATATATGTTTGAGCTTATATTCTTTCCCTTTTAGTGATATCACACTGCCGTGGTGAGAAAAAGCCAAGAAAAATACACAAAAATCCCCTTACATCACCTAAGTACTAAAAGAGAGCTAATTGAGGGTATTGAAGGAGAAGTGGTGCAAAACCTATCCTAAGCACCAATTCAAGCTTGGAGAAAATTTGTAAGTGCATATATTAACTTAATCTTAGTATTGAATAAGTAGTTTGGTGATTGGATTATGTTTGATATTTATTTGAGTTTAATCTTTATTTATGTGTTAAGTTGAAACATATTAGATTTTGGAGTGGTTTTTGCTATGGAAGGATGCTAGGAAAATTATGAGACCTTAGAAATATATTCTATGATGTTACATGAAGAGAATTATGTGAAAACATGAGGTCTTAATTTGGAAAAAAATGAAGAAACAACTCTAGTGAAATTCGGCCTTAATAGGATTATTATTGACAGATTTGTCACCTTTTGGTAAATTGGGAATAACTTGTTCATTTGATGTCGGATTTAAATAATTTAAGAGGATATGGAAATATAAGAGAAAGATCTACAACTTTTATGTTATGAGTTTTAAGAGATAAGGATTCAATCAAGGACAAAACGGAGATTGAAGTGGCAGATCTGAGCTTATCATAGTAGGTATTGATCTTATTGGTGAATTTTTTCTAAAATTCTTAATGACTGAATTTCTAATTATTTGAATGATATTTTAATAATTATGGTAAGTTTAGAAACTTTAGTTATTTGGAAATTTTCAAAAATCATCATACAAAAAATTATTGGAGAATTAACCAAGAAAACAATATAATTTAAGCTTAAGTTTATTTATGAAAGCTAAGAAAATTTGAAAAGTTGTATATATGGATTTTAGCTTGATTTGAATAAGAAGAAAATGAATTTTGAATAATAATTGTTAAGTATTATTCGTTATGTTTTGACGTTACGAATTGATATGACGTAATTGCATGTACATGTGATTTATGCTATTATGAAATATTCTCATATGTTATAAGCTTTATAAGGACATGAAATATGCATGTCAAAAGTTTAAGGTTATGTTATGTTGCATTTCGTCATATATAAGTGTCATTATGAGTCATGACGTCTGTTATAAGAAAATACGTTAAGAAAATATTACAAGTGCAAATATTAAGAAGTTAATCACGTCATAACAAGGATGGCGATACGTAACGCCCGTATGACTTATCTGACGTGCCGATAGGGACGGCGATACGTAACGTCTGTCGTAAAATAAGAATCATGTCACGACAGGGACGGCGATACATAACGCCCGGACGAATGGCATGGTTTCATAAGATAAGTGTCGTGTCAGGACGGGGATGGAGATACGTAACACTCGAAAAATTGACATGAGACTCATCATGACGAGAACGACGATACGTAACGCCCGGACGACTGACGAGTTATATGTATGGATAAGCTGACGCATCATGCTAAGAAATTCGGTGGGGAAGGCGATACGTAACTCCCGTTGAGGTTAAGATAAGAAGGGCCCCTATAAGTAAGATTTATAAGAATAAAAATTATAAGGAAATAATAAGAAGTCCATGCATGGTATAAGATTATCCAGAAAAAGAGACATCAATATACGTCCACATAAGAAATAAATCTAAATCATACATAAGTCACATGAAGCATGCATAAATGCATACTCTGGCTATTTGGATTATATATGATTATTTTACAATGTCTATAATTTTATTAAGTTAAGTGTCTACTTACTGAGATTTTCAAGAAAATATCATTCTTGTATGTGTTTTTTCTTTTTGGAATTTAAATTTCGCTGCAGGGTGTGATGACGGCCATGGGCTAGTCCTAGTTGCTCGAGAGACCCGAAGAAACCCTAAGGGGATCCCCGGAGTACTCTCTCTCCATAGAAATTTTAACTCAGTTAATAGTAGTAGAGACCAGCATCGGCATGGCAGCGAGTTTCCCGAAGTAAAAAAAGAGCCTAGGCGACCCTAAGATGATATTTTGATAAGTTTGTATATAATTTGAGGATTGAAAAAACTAAATGGGTTATGCATGTAAGGATATAATCTTATTGTATGGATGGACGATATGGATATTAAGGTTTTGTATCACCATGTTATCTCTAGAATTTAATTTTATTCAAAACTTTTCCACTGCGATTTGCATTCCATGTGCTAGTAAGTCTAGGTGCATGCATTGTTTTACGATAAGTACGGGGGTGAATAACCTAACGTTACTTACCTTGACACTTCAGTTTGCGTTGAATTATGAACGAAAATTGAGGATGTCACAATGGGAGTTCTAAAGTTGGCGTTGAGTCATAGACGAAGTGAGTCACCATGGGATATTTACAACTTAGGTTTAAAGTTAACATGATGATCTAATCATTTGTTTCTACAATAGATTTAAACGTGGTGGGATCTCTGAATGGTTGTAGATCTTGAAAAATTTATTCATATAACTTTTCACTTTCCACATCGACTAAATATGAGATTGATTGGTAGTTTATAAACCCTAGGCACCCTTATCTTGTAAATCAATTTTCAAAGATGAGTTCTACCTGATGAATTCATAACAAATGGTATCAAAGCCGTCCCAAGTCTAAGACCATGTTGTGATGGTTGCAATTGGGCAATATGGGAAGTGATGTCGGCATGACAGTGTTCGTCCAGGATTAGGAAAGACTTAGCGCACAACTAGCCCATGTGAGTGTCGAGACTGTCGTGGACGTTGGTTGCAGAGCGTGGTGGTTGTTACAATCTCATATCAACTAAGTATGAGATTGATTAATAGTTTATAAATCCTTAGACAACCTTCCCTTATAAACCGATTTTTAAGGGTGAGTTCTACCAAGTGGCCTCATAACATGTTATTTATTTTCTTGCTTAATTTATTTGTTATGATATTTATATATATGTGATTATTACTCAATAATATTTATAGTTGTTTATTTCATTTTAATATTTAAAACAAAAAGTCTATTTCCACATGACGTAGAGAACCTTTTGCGTACACGGCTAAAAATAAAACAGGGCGTTTTGTCGTTCGGCTGAAGCGCAAGTGAGTTTTGAAGGGGAGAGGACCAAGGTGTTGGATGTTTCTTCCATGTTCGATAGGCTAGTGAGGAGCCGAGATCACTCTCTGTTCATACCCTTTGATCCTTGGGATTTCTTTGGTTATTGGGATAGGAATTTTCGTCCGAGATTTTGCAAGCACGAGATCCAATTTGGGACATGGACACCCATTCTCCATGAATTTCTTTAATTTTATTTGCATCCAAACACGATAGTCTCTCTCTCATTAAATTTAAAGATCTCTTCCTCTACGTACAAATTACAAATAATCTCTGGTCCGTAATTATCTTGGATTTTGCTAATAAATATCATACTCTTTGAAGATCTTTCACGAGTATTATTTCAAAGCCCCTTTCGTTATTTCTTTCACGCCTCTTGGTTTTTCCAGTCAAATGTTTGCAAAGAAGAAAGCAGCCAGATCAGATTAAAAAAAAAAAGGCATCGAGATACAACTTGTGTATGTGAGGGGGATAATTGTGAAAGGGGATAAAGTAGTGGGCGCCCTTCGAAGTGGCGCCCGCCTATCACCTTTCTTCCAGAGACTTAGGAGGAATTGTATTCGGTAAAATTCCTTAAGTTGGATCCTGAGTGTTTTCTACTCAAACTAAACTCCTCCCACATGGTCCCTTATTATGCGAAGACGATAAATCTAGTTAGCCTGTTATAGTTACTCCTGACATATTGATAGTGTGATAATTGGAGATCCTATAAATATTTAATGCCTGGCAGGGTGGCATGTCTCATTAAATGCGGAGTGATGAGGATATCCCAAGAGATCTATTGATCGATCGGAGGTAATCATGTTATAAGAGATATTATTTAGAAGAAACAAAACTAATAAATGATCTCAAGAAATCTAGGATGAGAGGAGTAAAATGCTCTCCTACATTCCCGAATAGTTACACGTGTACCTAATCAGTATTTCGACCCATATAAAAGAAAGAATAGATCACTGGAAACAAGTATGAACATTTTTCTAAGGCTCATTTGAATTATTTTCTGTTTTATCTTTTCTCGCTTCCATCTCTAACTAAACCTTCGGAGAGTTCTCAGGGTCGAGGAACCCAACCCTCTGCTTTTGTTGTTGCAGATTAGGACTGGAAGTCACGATCCAACTCAGGGGTGCAGAACACACATCAACATTGGCGCCGTCTATGGGATCCTTTTTGGTGTTCTTTGCAAACCGGTTGTATTGTGATTACTAAGGAATAACTGCAACTCAAAGCACATCTTGATGGAAGAACGACTAGCCGCCATGGAAGCAACGATAAGGGAGCTCACTAGAGAGAATGAGAAATTACAAAAGAGTAATGAAGAACTAAATGCTCGTGAAGAACCTTCTGTCAGTAAGTGCGCGGAGTCACACCGAGTCAGTGAGCCAAGTCATAAAGAAGTAGATGAAGAAAGACGTAAGATGCAGCTGGAACTCAAAGAACTGGAAGACAAGTACGTGGACATAGCCAGGCGCATCGAGGCCCCTTCCATTGTTGGACAATTACGCCACAACCATGACACCCCTTACAGTGCAAGTGTCATGGCAGTGCCACTACCCCTTAAATTCCGAGCGCCTCAGATGGAGCTGTATGATGGGAGCACTGACCCCTACGAGCATATAGAGACGTTTAGGACGCACATGAATCTGCATGGCTATCCTAGTGAAGTAGCGTGCCGAGCGTTCCCCCTTACCCTCAAAGGAGTAGCCCGTACCTAGTTCGGGACGGTTCCTACCGGCACGATAGACAGCTTTGACTGTCTGGCTCGCCTCTTTATAACCCAGTTCTTGGGAAGTCGGAAGAGCAAAAGACCAGCTGCGTATCTCCTCACGGTGAAACAGGACAGTCAGGAAAACCTCAAAAACTATCTTTTTCGGTTCAACAAGGAACTGATGACAGTGGGGGATCAGGATGAGAAGATTACTCTGGCCGCCCTCCTGAGCGGAATATGGCCTGGAAGCCCTTTCCTGACGGAGATTGCTAGACGGACTCCTGCCACGTTGGCAGAATTCATGGATAGGGCGGACGGATATATAAACGCTGAAGACACCTTGCAAGCGCTCGTGGGGCCAAGGCGGGAAGAAATAGAGCTCGCCAATCAAGCCGAAGCCAACCTGACTGCGAGAAGAAGAAATGCAGCCGATTCGAAGAGAAGGAATATACAAGGAGGGTCGTCATCCCAGGGGAACCCGCAATATAGACCACGTCCTCATACCAATTTGGCAATAGATAGGGAACCTAGGGGAAGGCAGTATCATCAGCAGCGTCAGTACCGACCGGGAAGCATGTACTGCGAGTACCACCAGTCAACTGGGCACAATACCAGGGACTGTAAAACCTTGAAGAGGAAGAATGCAGATGAAAGAGAAGAGCCGTAGAAAAAGGGGGGATATCCTAACAGTAGGCGCAACCCAAGCCCCGGGAGAGAGGGGAACGCCAAAGATTCATCCCATAGGCAGGGACCATTGGGCGAAATACGAACCATCGCCGGAGGAGTACCGAGAGGAGGGGAAACTTCAGCTTCAAGGAAGGCATACGCGCGCGAAGCTCGATATGCCGAGGTGTTCGTCATGTCGAAATCCACTCGGGACGGACGGCCTTCTGAAGATGTCCCGATCGTCTTCGATAAGCATGATGAAGGAGTGATGCAGCCACACGATGACGCTTTGGTGGTCACCATGTTGGTCGCCAATTTCGTAACCAAAAGAATCCTTTTAGATAATGGAAGTTCAGCTGACATCCTATATTGGGACGCCTTCGACCAGATGAGGATTGGGCGGGACAGACTAAGGCGGGCCCCGAAGTCCCTTAGAGGGTTCGCCGGCGAGGTGATACAACCTGAAGGGGTCATAACTCTGCCTGTAATGGCCGGCGATGCACCTAAAACCTCGATGGTTATGGTTGATTTCCTGGTAGTCAAAGCCCCTTCTTCATACAACATCATACTGGGGCGACTCGCCTTGAATCGCCTGAAAGCCGTAACTTCAACATACCATCTGAAGGTGAAGTTCCCGACTCCAAATGGTATAGGGGAAGTCCGAGGCGAGCAATCTATAGCTCGCGAATGTTACTCTTATGAACTCAAGCCTCTAGTCCAAATGATGATTGGTGTCACCGAGGAGGGCCTGATGCACAATGGAAGGGCAGATGAGTTGCTATCTCCACCACCTTTGACAAGATGGGATGAAGATTTTAGAGATGAGCAGACCATCAAGCAAGCGGAGCCCGGAGAGCCATTGGAACTGATCGCCTTCGACTAGACGAAGCCCGAGCGGAAGATTCGCATAGGCGCCAATTTGGAGCCTACCCTGAAGCAAGAACTCAAACAACTCCTGGAGGATCATCAAGACATATTCGCCTGGACTCATCAGGACATGCCAGGTGTAGATAATAGTATTATTGAACATCATTTATGTGTCAATCAGGAAGCTCGGAAGATTAAGCAAAAAAGACGTAGCTTTTGCGCAGAGAAATGTACTGTCATAGCCGATGAGGTGGATCGCCTACTAGCGACAGGGTTTATCAGGGAAGCCCAGTACCCAGAATGGCTATCTAATGTAGTGCTGGTGAAGAAGTCGAGCGGTAAATGGAGAATGTGTGTGGACTTCACTGATCTAAACAAGGCATGTCCGAAGGATAGCTTCCTACTCCCTCGTATCGACCTGATCGTAAACTCAACGGCCGGTCACCCGTTGCTCAGTTTCATGGATGCCTACTCGGGGTATAATCAGATCAGGATGAACCCAGATGATGAGGACAAAACAGCTTTCATTACCGACCGGGGACTATATTGTTACAAGGTAATGCCCTTTGGGTTGAAGAATGCAGGGGCCACATACCAATGTCTAGTCAACCGGATGTTCAAACAACAGATTGGGAGGAATGTAGAGGTATATGTTGATGATCTACTAGTCAAGAGTAAAACGTCCGGACAGCATGTGGAGGACTTGCGAGAAGCTTTAGGGGTTTTACATCAATACAAGACGAAGCTTAATCCAAGTAAGTGTTCGTTTGGAGTGGGGTCGGGAAAGTTCTTAGGTTACATGGTTTCTGATAGAGGAATCGAAGCCAACCCTGAGAAGGTGAAAGCCATATCTTGCATGGTGGCACCTCGGAATCACCACGAAGTGCAGCAATTGGCGGGCCGAGTGGCTGCCTTGAATCGCTTCATAGCCCGATCCACTGACAAGTGCCTACCCTTCCTCCAAGTGTTGAGGAAGGCCCATGAATGGAACCCTTCTTGTGACAGGGCCCTAGATGAGCTGAAAGAGTATTTGACTCACCCGCCATTGCTCAGCCAAACTAAGCTCGGTGAGACATTGACTGTATACCTGGCCGTCTCACCCAATGCAACTTCTGCTGTTTTAGTGAGGGACACGGCGACCGGGCAGAGACCAGTGTACTATATAAGTCGAGCGTTCAGGGGGGCAGAAGCTAGATACCCCAAGCTGGAAATGATGGCTCTCGCATTAGTGGTAGCTACTAGATGACTCAGGCCATACTTTCAAGCTCAGGCTGTACTTGTACTGACCAACCAACCCCTAAAAGCTATTTTACAACGACCGGAGACGTCAGGAAGATTAGCAAAGTGGGCCATAGAACTTAGTGAAGTCGACATCCAATACGCTCCTAGGAAGACGATCAGAGGGCAGGTACTCGCCGACTTCGTAGTCGAACTCATTGGTTTCCCGGAAGACATTGCTCAAGCACCCCCCGCCAAACCCTGGATGATATACGTGGACGGCTCGGCATGTAGAGCAGGAGGGGGGGCAGGTATCCACGTCATCTCTGACGAGGGTGTGGAACACAAGTATGCCGTTAAGATCACTTTCAAAGTTACCAACAACGAAGCAGAATATGAAGCGTTATTAGTCGGATTGAACGTTGCCCGCCTCTTGGGGGCTAAGGAAGTGGCAGTGCACGCCGATTCACAAGTGATGGTCCAACAGGTGAATGGCACCTTCGCTGTTAAGGGAGAACGACTCAAGAAATATTGTCAGTTAGTTTGTAAAGTAAGAGATTACTTCCAGTATTCTTCTATTCAGCAGATCCCGAGAGTCGATAATTGCCAAGCCGATCGCCTAGCCAAAATAGCTTCCGAACAGGTGGATATCCCTCTTCCTGAAAATACAAAAGTAAGACAAGCAGATATCCCTTCTATCAATAAAGAGATGTTCCAAGTGGAGACAAACCACCCTGGATGGGCAAAAGAGGTAATAGAATTCCTGCAAGAGAACAAGCTACCCAGTGACGCAGGCGAAGCCAAAAGGATCAAGAATAGGGCTGCCCGATTTGTTATCTTGGAGGGGGTACTGTACAGAAGGGGATTCTCAGAACCATTACTCAGGTGTTTATCGGTCGAAGAGTCTCAGTATGTATTAGCTGAAATCCATGAAGGAATTTGCGGGAGTCATTTGAGAGGAAGAGTTTTGGCTAACAAAGTTAGCCGAGCAGGATATTACTGGCCGAACCTTCTCAGGGATTCGAAAGAGTTCACCCAAAAATGTCCGCAATGCCAAAGGCATGCCAATGTCTTGCGTCTCCCACCTACAGATTTAACGTCTATAGTGGCAGCTTGGCCTTTTGCTCAGTGGGGGCTAGATCTTATATGTCCCCTTCCTGTGGGCCGAGGAGGGGTTAAGTTCATTATGGTAACAGTCGACTATTTCACTAAGTGGGTAGAGGTGGAAGCGTTGTCAACCATAACTTCTCAAGCCATCACTAAGTTCCTCTGGAGATTTATTGTTTGTCGGTTTGGCATACCCCAGTGTTTCATATCTGACAACGGAGGTCAGTTCGACTCTTCACACTATCGACAGTGGTGCACCGAGTTGAAAATCGAAGTTCGTTACTCTTCGCCTGGACATCCTCAATCAAATGGTCAAGCAGAGGCGACTAACAAGACCATCCTGTCCATTCTTAAGAAAAAGTTGGGAAGCTACAAGGGAATGTGGGCGGACGAACTCCCTGGAGTGCTATGGTCATACCGGACCACTGTTCGAACCCCCACGGGAGAGACTCCCTTCACCCTTACATATGGGAGCGAAGCTGTCATCCCGACAGAGGTAGGAGTCCCTACTTCCAAGTTAAAGAATTTCCATCCGGATAACAATGAAGTGAAGCTGTTGCAACAATTGGACCTCGTGGAAGAAACACGAGCAGAGGCCGCTGTGAGAGTAGAACATCATAAACGTATGACTGAGAAGTGGTTTAACAGGTGAGTCAGCCACAGATCTTTCAAACATGGGGACTTGGTATTGAAGTGCACAGGAGTGACCACGACTGAAGAGCGCAAGTTAGGGCCTAAGTGGGAGGGCTACGTTGTTACCAGAAGCACTTGACCGGGATCATACAAGCTTACAGATAGCGAAGGCAATGCCCTCTCTCATCCATCGAATGCAGAACACTTGAAGAAGTATTATGTATAATTCGATTTTGCCTTTACCAGAATTATATATAATATGTGATGATTGTGAATCACCATTTTATGACAAAAATGTTCAGTTGTTTTGTAGGCACATAAGGGGTTGCCTAGGCTAAAAGCCTCGCCTCTCGGTTCGATCAACAGACTGCGGGGTCGCCTGGGCTCCAAGCCTCGCCCCACAGTCCTCTCGCCGAAGGGGTCGCCTGGGCTAAAAGCCTCGCCCCTCAGTTCGATCAACAGACTGCGGGGTCGCCTGGGCTCCAAGCCTCGCCCCACAGTCCTCTCGCTGAAGGGGTCGCATGGGCTAAAAGCCTCGTCCCTCGGTCCGATCAACAGACTGCAGGGTCACCTGGGCTCTAAGCCTCGCCCCATAGTCATCTCGCCGAAGGGGTCGCCTGGGCTAAAAGTCTCGCCCCTCGGTTCGATCAATAGACTGCGGGGTCGCCTGGGCTCCAAGCCTCGCCCCACAGTCCTCTCGCCGAAGTGGTCGCATGGGCTAAAAGCCTCGTCCCTCGGTCCGATCAACAGACTGCGGGGTCGCCTGGACTCTAAGTCTCACCCCACAGTCCTCTCGCCGAAGGGGTCGCCTAGGCTAAAAGCCTCGCCCCTCGGTTCGATCAACAGACTGCGGGGTCGCCTGGGCTCCAAGCCTCGCCCCACAGTCCTCTCGCCGAAGTGGTCGCTTGGGCTCCGAGCCTCGCCCCTCGGTCCTCTCGCCGATGGGGTCGCTTGTGCTACAAGCCTCGCCCCTCGGTTCGCTCAACAGACCAACGGGACCTGTTCCTTCACCTTCTTCATCTTATGGCTTCGAGGTCGCCGAAGGCTGGTTGTCTTCGCCGTCGACAGGTCCCTGATCAGTATAAGAAGATAATATCCTCTACTTTTGCTTCACCCTTTGAGTCAATGAAGTAACTCCATCCCTTATCACCTGTTCTTTCCGAAGGAGGACTCAAACGAAGCAGAGATGAGACTACCCATGAATTGCCCACCCGCCATTGCGCTCACTGTAACTAGGTAAAGGCTCGCTTAAGTCTCATTCGCCTAATTTGTGTAGCAATCGATTAACGATAAGAGTCGTGTATTGTTACAAATCTCAACCACTAGCTCGTTTGCATACATTAGTAAAGGTTAATGGAGTAATACAATCTTCAACAAACAGCCCTGTTTGGTTATACAAACAATTATCACAACATTCAAATTAATGTGGGTATCCCGAATGCAACATATCAAAATATATAAGTGTATCAATTTTTATTAAAATATGGCGAGTCTTTTTGGTAACAAATACAGAGAAGATTTACATTGAAAAAAAAAATGGGCGTATCAACTAAGTACTCTTTACATCTAAAACTCTATATACAAGTATATACAATGTAATTATCGATCAAGGAGGCAGACGTACGCGGCACTCTGGTGTGCCTATCTTGGCAACCTCTGCTTTTGCTATGGGGTCGGGAGCGAGGTTTCGGGGATCCATGCCAGCCACATCGAAGGACGGGTTCCGAACTATCTCCTGCCTCCTCAAACCCTCCACATAACCTTGACTCCAGGCAATTATGCAGAGGGAACGATGCTGAGTCGCCTGATGCCTAAGAAACTCGAGCTCTTTGTTTGCCTCGCCTAGTTCCCAAGAGAGAGAGTCGCGCTCGAGCTCAGATGTGTCTACCTTAGCTCGGAGAGTCTCTAACTCTTCTTCTTGAATGGCTCGCGAGTGCTCTAGAAGAGACATATTTGACTTCAGGCTGCTCATCTCTTGAGTGGCGAGGGAGAGTTCGGTCTCCTTAATGGCTAATGTCTGCCCAATGGACTCCTGCCCTCGAAGGAGATCATCCCTGCTCGCCTCCAGGAGCCAATTCCTTTCCTTAAGTGTCGTGATGAGTGCACAAAAATGCACTCTAAATACTCTATTTAAATGTTAAAAGAAATGAGAAAATAATGAATATAACTCATGTTATTAAAATTAATGGTCATTTATCTTGAGATAGATATAAGCATGATTTAATATATTGATGAGAATATAAAATGCCATATTTTCCTCTCTTAATGTTTAATACTTTATTCTTATGTGATGCCTAAATATACTCATTATTCTTATATTTTGATTTAGGACACAAATAGAGGCATTAGGAGCAAATGAAGATAATTGCGGAATTTTAGACAGTTCTAACATATTTTCGTAATATGGGTATAACTCTCTCATACAATCTCCGATTGAGCTGATTCAAGATTATATAGAACCGCAAGAGAAATATCTATAACTTTTATGTTTTATGTTTTAAGAGATATCCACTCAATCCAAGACAAAATCGACCATCAAGTGGACGCACCTGCACTTGACGTTCCTGGATATTTTTCAGCCACTTGCATCAAATCCAAATGTCATCATAATATTTTCCAGCAAGCACTCCTACACCAACTTGGAAATGCAATGATCAATTCATATGCAAGATGAAGTGCACTCAAGTTTCTTCAAGACAAATTATTTGACTACAAGATATTAAGTCATACAAGACAACTAATGGGTAGAGAAGCAAAATTGAAACACTCAACCTACAAGCAAAATCCAGCTCATGCATAGTGGGAAAACAAATGATCAAAATGACAACTCACAAGTCACTTGGATTCAAGAATGGCACATGGCAAAACAAGTTGAAATTGTGATGATTTTGTCATGACAACTTGCATGAAGGATGCTTATAAATAGAAGGGAGGGGTGTGTGTTCTAAGACAATGCTTAGTGTGGGAGGATGCTTTGGAAGAGCCATTATTTTGAGAGCTTGAGAAAAGAAAAGAAAAACCAAAAAAGAGAGAAGAAAATAATGGTTGGCTCTTCCATATTATCCCTTGAAGAATTTTTGTTACATATTTTCAATATGTGTAACTAAATTCTCTAAGAGTGCTAGGGATGAACTTGTGTGTGTGATGGTGTTTGTAATTTATTTTTGATTCATGTATTTGGTCTTTAAGTATTAAAACTCCTTTGTTCTATTATTCTCAATTTATTTGTGATGTTTTTCGTCTTCAAATAATTATAGAATCTATTTCGTTTATAGATTCAGTCATGCTTTTTCTATTGAGTGGATTAGTTCTATAATTATGTTTGGAGCAATTGATTATCTATATTGATTTAATTCTCTGCTGCAATATCGCCTCTTGGGTATATTGTCGTCGTTGGATTTTCTCAATGTTGATAACAATTTATGAGAGTTAAGCGCGAAGAATGATTTTTCAAAGAGTTACATTTGATTTAAATTTTGGTTATTAATGTTATATCTTCCGATTAAGAATTTGGATATAGAATTCTTAATTGAGTTATCAATGAATTAAGAATAAATTTGAATACCACAAATACACAAGGAATTTCCTACGCTCTACTTTTCGTCTCATTTTTATACTATTCAAATTACTCATTTAGTTTTAATTTACGTCACACTCTAAAATTTACTTTTCGCACTCATCTAAATCTTTTTGTTAATTTCGTTACTGTTCTTCAATTTCTCAATCCATCTCCCTGTGGAATCGACACCCCAAAGCTATACTGCAAACGACCGCGTTATTCTTTGGGCGTAATCAAATTTTGGCGCCGTTGCCGGGGAGACGGTAGAAGAATTTGTAGTTTTTTTTAGTAGTTTGTAAAAAAAAAAAAAAAAAAAAAAAAAAAAAAAAAACGGTAACTTCGTTCATTTTCTTTTTAGCTTTCTGCATCTTTATTTTATTTTACTTTTCTTTTCGTAATTATTTTTTTCAGTATTACGCTTTTCTTTACTTTGCATGCGCAGGTACAGAGACGCTTTTGGACGGTTTGCTAGTAGACCCGTGCTAGAATCAGATTCAGAATCTAATTTTTCTAATCGCTTGTTTGATAATTCTTCCAATTCTGACGCGATGAGTGAACACGTGGACCAACCTGTTAGAACCCTCCAAGATTATCTTCATCCCGCACAAACAGCCACACCATCCTGTATTATGTTCTCACCTAATGTTCGTCATGTAGATTTCAAAACAGGAATGATACAATTACTTCCGACTTTCCATGGTCTAGAAAATGAAAACCCCTATGTTCATATTAGGGAATTTGAGGAAGTAGTTGCAACATTCCACAATCAAAATACTACTGACGACACGGTAAAGCTAAAGTTCTTTCCTTTTTCTTTGAAAGATAAAGCTAAGAGTTGGTTGTACTCACTAAGACTACGGTCTATTGGAACATGGAGTGAGATGACTCAAGTGTTTTTCAATAAATACTTTCCCCAACATAAGACCAATGCTTTAAAAAGACAAATCTCTACCTTTGCACAAAAGGATAGTGAGACTTTGTACCAGTCTTGGGAAAGATTTAAAGAATTACTGAGTATGTGTCCCCACCATGGATATGAGAATTGGCGCTTAGTGAGTTATTTCTATGAAGGGCTTACGCCCAGGGAACGTCAATTCGTGGAAATGATGTGCAATGGAGTATTTTTACAGAAAAATCCCGATGAGGCCATAGAGTACCTCAATGAGTTTGCTGAAAAAGCTCATACTTGGACTGGACCTAGTGCTACTGATAGCACAAACAGGTCACGACCTACAGGAAACTTGAGTGGTGGTATTTACCATCTAAGGGAGGAGGATAACCTTAAGGCTAAGGTTGAAATGCTCACCAGAGAATTAGAGTTATTAAAAACCAAAAACTCAAAACCAACATACATGGCTAATCATGCAAACTCTTTTGGGCCATGTGTTGTCTGTGGTGGGGTAGATCATCATGCCCAAGACTGTCCTACACATGCTAACATGAGAGGATGGCGTAATCATCCCAACTTCAGCTGGAAGTCTGAAAACCAACAGCTTGCACAGCCTGCACAGCCTTCTAGATCATATCCTGCACCATACCATGCACCTCAATCTTCTAGAAATTCTTTAGAAGACACTTTGCATGCATTTATTGAAGTACAGGATAAGACTAACCAAAAATTTGAGTATTTAATTATGCAGGTTGTTGAAGAACAAAAGGAGATAAAGAGCCAAGTGTCTAAAATAACGAGCTTCTTGAGTGTAAATGAGCAAGGTAAGTTCCCTTCTCAAGCTCAGTCTATACCTCATGATCAACATATGGCACAAGAAACTGTGAAGAATGACGAGTGCCATCAGACATACATGATTGACTCACTCATAGATAGGGAAGTTTTCACAACTCATGATTCTGATCCCCTTGAGAATTTTATTGTTGATTTTGAGTTTAATCCTATCAGTGATTCGTCTGATGTAGCTAATATTTGTGCAATTTTTGACAATACTCAAGATTATAGCACACGGGCTTGGCAACTGAAGTTTAAGGAGTTGCTTGAGAAAAATGAAAAACAGATTCCTTCAAGTGGGCAAGTACCAAAAGTTAATCTAAAGCCTTGCCACCTACCTGTGAAGCTCGAGGACCGAGTTTATTGGGCAAATAAGTGTTTCATTTTTGACCCAGGAGGAATAGTTCTATAAGTGGAAGATAGTCCGGTTGTAGACTTGGTCTATCAACTTTTATCACACCATGCAACAATAATTATTATTATAATAATAATTATTTTTATTATTATTATTATTATCTTGTTTGTTTTGTTTTATTTTTGTTTACTACTATTTTCTTTATTTTTTTTTGCAGGATAGTTTCATTTTGTCATTTCAGATCACCACTTTTGACGCTTAGCGAGCTATCCACATCACACATCATGTCGCCACCTCGTCTAGCATGGACACATGGATCTCTGAATAGTGATCCCGCTCCTCCTCCAGCTCCATCACATTGGCTTTTAAAACATCTCTATCTTCTGTGAGCTGGCTGACCAAGGTACCAAGCTCTCGGTACTTAGCTTCCGCCTCTTAAAGCTGTTCCCGAGCCGTTTTAGCACTCCCTGCCAATAAGCCTGCCACTTCAAAGCCAACAGACCCGACGATTTGGTCGGAAGCCTACACAATAACAAGTAATTAGACAAATGGAATACACCCGAACTAAAACGGAATTATGAATAATTACCTGCGCCAAGAGCGACCGAAGTAGGTCGACTACTATCCCCCGGTCAGAACAGTCGGGAGTAGAGGTAGTTGGTGATGGGGGATGGGAGCAATGCTGTATCACATGGTGGGGGGAGGAACCCATCACAGATCTGGCGTCTTCACCATCAGGACGAGGGGACTCCCGCCTTATAGTCTCATTGGTTTCGGTGGGCGTAGCATCTGCTGCGGCTGCATCACACCCGGAGCTGGACTGGAGCTCCGGGTGTGAATAACCATGGCGGGCGACCTTGTTCCCGAATGGTTTTCTGCCTGCTAGTGCTCGACTGTCGCCGCGCCTCGCTCCCCAGAACCCCGAAGGGATGGATCCTCTTCCTCCTCAGAAAGGTGCTCCTCACCCGTTTCGGGGTGACTCTCTCTGGGCGAAGAAGGGTGAACTGTTTGAGGAACCTCCTCCCGAGCAGGAGCCCGTGCAGACGACAGCACGGAAGCATGGAAGTATGGAGTTCCTGCTGCGTAGGCGGGAGGGTTCGAGAGGGCGTTGAGGAAGGCCAGTTCGACCTCATCCATCGTCTGCCCGGAAGTCGAAGGCACGGGCCTGTCATCTGGATGTGGTTGGCGGTCTGAAGGCAGACACACCGCCAACGGTCTGGAGTACTGGCCCTCTGCCCCTCCGGTGAAGGGGATCTGGTGTGCTGGCCGCCCTCTCCACCAGCAGACGCCACGGGTACCAGGGGAGTTGGCGAAGGCTGTATTGGTGAAGAGGGCGCTCGACCCTCTTGTGAAGGGCGAGAAGCCCTTGTGTCATGGCGACCTTTCACTCGCCTTTCTTGGGCAAAGGTTAGAACTGGAGGTTCAGAAGCCTCTGCCGCAATTTGCTCACCACTCTCACGGCGAGATTTGGTGCGCTTCTCCTTTGCTGGGGGGGCAGTTCGTTTGCGAACTGTCCCCGAGTGGACAGGTGCTTCAGCCGCCGGTATGCTGGAGAAGTCCTGGAACTCAGCATAACCCGGCCGTGGTTCGACCAAGTAAGTGTTGATATTGTGGTCGGTCAAGATGAGGTCGGATTCCAGCCGATGGAAGTGACGCTTCGCCCAGCGTATCACTATCTCCACCAGGTCCCTCTCCCTTTTGTTCAAGTCAATATCCAGAAGGGAGGCTGGGGGCAGTTCGCCCCAGTTCACCTGAATGGGGAATTCCCCCCTGGTCTCATCCTCGGGGAACTGCCATTTGTCCCCCTTTACATAAAACGCCTTCTTCTGGTAGTCCTTCACATTGGAGTACCTACTCTCGAGAGTGCATAACTTAGTCTCGCTATCCCAAGACTGAAAACCAACCAAACTTAAGGCTGGTTTCCTGATCAGACGGTACAAAGAGAGAAACTCTTGTGCCGTAAGATTAGGATACACCTCTCCTGCCTCCAGCAGCGACGAACGGAATACTATGCATGAAGCTAATAGTATCCGCCAAGCATTCGATAACAGCTGGGCCGGGGCCAAGCCCAGGTAATGAAGGACCTCACACACCGGCCGAATAAAGGGAAGACGCAGCCCGTTCTTGAACATGGCTTCATACAGAAGCACATGCTGAGCTCGCCCTTCTGCATCACAAGGGCGTTCTCGAATAACTCCGAAGCTGGCCGAGGCTAGGATATAACCTTGATCCTGAAGGTGTTGAATGGCCGAAGGAGGGTAAGACGGCACCCACTGATACCCAGCGTAGATAGAGCCAACCCCCATTGAAACTTGATGAAGATGCGAAGGAAGATCGGTTCGAAGACGAGAAAGTAAGGAGAGAAAGTGTACAAGTGTTCTAGCAGCAAGACGATAGTAAAGAATGAACCATAACGAATAACGGGTGTTTATATAGCAAGTGATAACGGTCGTGGGGAAAGTAAATGATATAATTAGCGCGATCCTCGGGAAGCGAAACGACACGACTGATAAACGTGTAATAATGGTGAAACGGCCGTTTAGAACGTGGAGGGCACGCCCCAATTAATAGAGAAATAACTGACCATTAATTTCTCGGGAAAGTGCAAAACCAGGCGAGTAATTATGGAAAATCCATAAATACGGTGCACAATGTTTCGTGTCATCATGGCCAGAAAACTGCCCCCTTTACTCCACGTTCAGTGATCAGAAGACGAACCGTCCCTGTATAAAAACCAACGGTTACTTCTATGACCATTATGCCCTTGTTTCACCCATTCAAATTTGATTTTGCACGGGATAAGGTTTCACGAATTCGAGCGATAAGGATATAATGAATCCCAATCGAATTATATTCAATTAAGATTCGCGGGGTACTATGAGGGGGATAATTGCAAAAGGAGATAAAGTAGCGGGCGCCCTTCGAAGTGGCGTCCGCCTATCACCTTTCTTCCAGAGACTTAGGAGGAATTGTATTGGGTAAAATTCCTTAAGTTGGATCCTGAGTGTTTTCTACTCAAACTAAACTCCTCCCACATGGTCCCTTATTATGCGAAGACGATAAATCTAGTTAGCCTGTTATAGTTACTCCTGACATATTGATAGTATGATAATTGGAGATCCTATAAACATTTAATGCCTAGCAGGGTGGCATGTCGCATTAAATGCGGAGTGATGAGGATATCCCAAGAGATCTATTGATCGATCGGAGGCAATCATGTTATAAGAGATATTATTTAGAAGAAACAAAACTAATAAATGATCTCAAGAAATCTAGGATGGGAGGAGTAAAATGTTCTCCTACATTCCCGGATAGTTACACGTGTACCTAATCAGTATTTCGACCCATATAAAAGAAAGAATAGATCACTGGAAACAGGTATGAACATTTTTCTAAGGCTCATTTGAATTATTGTCTGTTTTATCTTTTCTCGCTTCTATCTCTAACTAAACCTTCGAAGAGTTCTCAGGGTCGAGGAACCCAACCCTCTGCTTTTGTTGTTGCAGATTAGGACTGGAAGTCACGATCCAACTCAGGGGTGCAGAACACACATCAACAGTGTAGTCTACAAAAGGGAGTGGATACCCGTTCACGAAGGTTTTTTTTCTTTTTCTTTTTTGTGTTTTTGATATGTACGAACGGGGTTTTTGAGGCAATGCATTGTGATGAACAAATTCTGCCATATCAGCAATTTTACAGAAGGTACACAATCACGTGTACGTGTAGCACTGCTAATATTTTTAAAGAGAAATTCTATATCTAGTCGACTTTATGCAGTCGATTTGTAGTCGGCTGACATGGCACATTATTTAAAATATAAAATAAAAAATTGAACGAAACCAGAGATCGTCTTTTCCTGAAATCACACCTTCGTGCCATCTTTACTATTGTCATACTCCTTTGCCTTTTCCATTGCAACCTTAACCGAGACAAGCACTTTCCTAGTCCCATTACCGACGCCGAAATCCTCAACTGGTTTTCTGCTCAATTTCTAAAACCAGTTTCGATTTTACCTCCTTTTTATAAGCTTTGGTCTCGGATTTTCTCCAATCTCCATAGTTAATGAAATTTATATTCTGAGTGGATTTTTTTCTTGAAAATTGGAATACAAAAATTTGTTATAAAAAAAATGCGTAGGAAATGATGCCACTAAAAATTGGTCCTTTACTTCTTGAGAGATGGTGAAAATTAGCATAGGAAGGCAAAGAAAATAAAAATGGCAAAGATTTTCTGAAGGATGCCCATTTTTCTCCAAATAACTACCAACAGAAAATCGGTGAGAATCTAGAAGAAACAATCGTTGACCATATCATAGATCTGTTCAATGATGTTTTCTCCAAGTATGGCCTTAACTCATCCGAATTCGTCCCATTTTTTACCATCATTCAAAACTTTGTTAACAATTTGGACGAACCTAAGCGCTTAAAATTGCTTTCTGAAATGCACAATAACTGAGGGAGAGATAGTGTTCATGGTATTGAGGGCAAAGAGCCAAGATGGTTGAAGAGAGCCCATGGTGGGTTGGCATCAGAAGTTAGTGGGTTTGAGATTGTTAGGAACTGAGATGGGAAAGGGCAAAGACGGAGCAGGTTATGCTTTTCGTTCATTTTTTTATTTTATTTTAAATAATAGCTTACGTCAGCCGACTACAAATTGATTGCATAAAGTCGACTATGTATAGAATTGCCCATATTTAAAATGGAGGAAATACATGTGCAACTGTGAATTGTGTAATCATTATGAAACTATTTTAAAAAAAAGTGAAAAAAACACGGGATTCATATGAAAGAAATTACTTTTTTAATAGTGGATCTCTAAATTTTTCTAAATGATTACGCAACGACGTATATGCACTTTATAATTGTATATAGAATTACTCTTTAAAATGACATGAAGTTTTTAGTTGTGGTTTTAGAGTTCATGTTACCGCATATTTAAGTGTATTTGTAATGCTAGTCACTCAATGCTATAAAGTTTTATAAAAGTACTGGCAATGGTCTTGTCAAAACTAAGTCTAAATTAAAGTTCAATTTTACTCTTTTGGCTATAATCCATATGATTTATCTAAGTAGTCACATTAATCTAGTTAAATCAAAGTCCAAATAATAATATGATATTATATAGTTTAATAATATGTAATATTCCTTTTAATATTTTACAAATACATTTCATATATTAATTAAATTTTATTAAACAATAAAATTATTATTTTTTAATTGTTTTTTATTAATCTAATTATTCAAAAATAATATAATGTTGTTTATTTTGTATTATTTTTAGCTCTTAATATAAATACTTGTAGATATTTTATTATTTGTAGTCTAAATAATTATGTTTATTTTGTATTATTTTATTTTAATATAAATACTTATGTTATTGGATTTATTCGGCATTATTGAATCATTGGTCTACCGGAAAATGCTAAGTTTTCCGGTGAAGCGGGTCCTGTTTGACTCGTTTATTTTTTATTTTTTATATTATTTTTAAGTAAATATTTTTAAATAATAATGTGATTTTTTATATTTTTAAAAAATGTTTTAAGATGTTAAAAAAATTGTATAAAAAAAATATTTTTTTACATATTTTTTTAATATCTTAAAACATTTTTAAAAATATAAAAAAAAATACAATATTATTTAAGAATATTTACTTGAAAATAATATAAAATAAAAAACTAAAAACAAATAAAAAGATGAAACGGAACCAATCGAGACCCATTTCATCAAGGTGAGTAGCATCACCCTTGGTCTACGCCTTCTCAAACCCAACATCTCAGCCTCTCTCTAGGCATTATTGAATTTGGAAAGAAACGAATAAAGTAAAATAAAATAATAGGATATCAGATAAACAGTAGCCTATTATGTTTGGATAGGATGGATGATTTACTGTTTATCAAAACTAAAATTATTTAAAGATGATCAGACCAATGTAAGTTGAATTTGACAGATGTAATTCTATTTTAAATTTACAATAAGTTTTAGCAGGACCATTATTAGTATTCTAAGGATTCGAAAACTATAATTGTTGATACAGTTTTCGACTTCCTAAACATGATATCAGGCTCTCTCTTTACTGACTGTCATGGATGACCTACTGGAACTGGTGGCGGCAAATACTTCGATGCCTAGTTAGTTAATTGGTTCTCGTATGGGATCAAAACTAATACATTAAGTGGAAGCACAGAAGAATTCACTGAACCTTTCCTTTGGTGTTTGGACAGTATTTATAGGTAGGCCTGTTCATCCGGCTCGGGTTGTACCCGGCCCGATTTGAAATTTTATTTATTTCTTAACACTTTTAAATTTTTTTTTTAAAATGTTTAAGGAAATTTCGAATCTGGATTTTAGATTTAGGAATCTGGAACCCGGATATACACCCCTATCTATAGGCTTCCAAACGGTTACATGGTGACAAAATTTAGGTACCTTATGATTATAGTCTCAAAATTGACAGCCTTAAATGCTCCTCTATCCTAATAGGTGTTGCTTGCACCTCCTTCGTTTTCCATGAATCCATTTCTCAGTTAATGTTAGCAGGCTTTAAGTTCATATATTTTACCATTTCACACTATAAACTTTATATATTTTAAAATTATTTTTTTATTATTTTTAGTTTATTTTTTTGTTAAACTAATTGAATTTTTCTAATTCAATTATTTTATCTATTTATAAAAAAAAAATGAAGAAATCAAATAAAACAGTAATTCTAGGCTTATAGACTGGGATCTCACCTAGGTTAAAATATTTTTTTTGACTCTTTTTTCATCTATTTTTTTAAAAAATTTCAATATTTTTAAATATTAAAAAAAATACATTCTTAATTATTAAGTTCAAAAAATAATAAAAATAAATTAAAAGACAAATAGTCAAGATTTCGGTATATGAAACTAACATTTCTAAAAATAAAATAGGTGAGGTATGTGGTGTGAGGATGATAAATAAAATTATTCTTTATTTATGTGCTCTCACTGTGCATTAAGAGTCTGTTTGAGATTGCATTTCGAATATTAAAATGTGCATTTAAGTAGTTAAAATCACTTTTAAAGAAAAAATATTAAATTGAAACTTTTATTAAAAAACTATTGTAGATAATTATATATTTTAAAAAAATTATTATAACTAACTTTAAAAGCGTTTTAAATACATATTTATCAAACAATAAATAACTTTTAAATATAAAATTATTTAATTAAATTATAAGTTATAAATCTTAAAGTTTTAGGTTATATTTTTTATCGCAATCTTTAACATGCAATAAATGTAGGTTTCTTGTTTGTCTACGTGCCCGTTCTGGATATAGCTTCTTTCGGTAGATGCTAGGGGATACAGTTTCTTCTCAATGAACACTTTTCAACGAGGTTCATAACGGACAAGCATCTCGAGGCAAAGTTCTTCGTTAACGAGTATTTCCCGAGCAAGATCCATTACTAACGAGCACTTCCCAGTGAGGTTCACTCCTAACTTCCGGGCGAGGTTATTCCTAGCAAGCACTTCTAGGCGAGGTTCTGATAACACCCCATCAAAAACGGCCCTAAATCATGCCTTGGCACTGGCCTTGGAGGGCTAGGACAGTCACTTGGCTAGCTTTCATGCATGCTTTGGCCTAGGCCTTCACACACAGCAGACAACCATGGAGGCAACTGACCGCATGCAGCCCATGCGCACAGCTAGACATGCGCCCTTGTACGAATCATTGCGCACTCCCTTGCGCCAACACTTGCATGAGCACCTGCACACCATGACCCACGCACCCCAGAGCACCCCAGCACCCTCTAGCGAGGTTAGTGACGTGTCTTCACAGGCACGCCATCCAGCGCGCGGCACCAGCCTGCGCCTTGTAGAGCAGGCTAGTAGCATGCCTACAAGGCATGCAATCTAGTGCGTGGCACTAGCCCGCGCCTTGCAGAGCAGGCCAATGATATGCACACCATGCATGCCATCTAGCGCGTAGCCCCAGCACGTTCCATGCAACCAGCACCCAGACCGCCAGCTTGGGCCATGCATGCTCATCACCCCAGCACCCAATCCAGGCCATGCAAGACCACCGCCCAAGCGACCTGACTGGGTCACACTACCACAGCACGGCATCATCATGGGCACACCATTAGGCCTAGGCATGTCACTATGTCATGCACACCATCAGATGCCACACAGCCAGGCGCCACGCAGACAACCATCCATGGGCCATGCCACGCCACAAGCCATGCCAAGGCCATGGCATGTCACGACTTCATCACCATTGGTGCCTATTATGCTTATTTATTTATTTATTTTATTTATTTATGCCTTTGGTTATTTTAGTAATTATCTTATTTTGCTAGGGACTCATTGGAGATTTCCAAGTTGTAAGGATCTATAAATAGGACCAGAGGTTTTCATTTCACATCTTTTGGAGAATTGAGAATTGAAGTGGCTTCCTAGGAGCTTAGGCCGGCCACCTAGTGTGGTTTGGATTTTCTTTCAGTGCTTAGGCACTTGCGCTTCAAAGAGTGCAATTCGTGAATCCCTTTAGAGAGAAACACATCGTGCAATTTGTGAATCGATGCATTTTACATCTATCCTTTATTCATGAATGTATTTGAGGTATTTCTTTCAATTTGGTGTTCTTGTTTATTTGGTGTTGTTCGTGAGTCTTTGAAGTTTGTTTGGGTTGTTCTTTTGTTCTTGGAATTATTTGGAGTTCTTTTCTATTTGTTTGGTCCTTGAAAAATTACAAAATGAGTGTTTGAGTGTCTTGTGAGAGTGCCAAATTC
This sequence comes from Platycarya longipes, assembly GCA_036559045.1. Lineage (NCBI taxonomy): Eukaryota > Viridiplantae > Streptophyta > Magnoliopsida > Fagales > Juglandaceae > Platycarya > Platycarya longipes. The sequence goes on along the minus strand of CM071798.1, from coordinate 30,113,241 downwards.
ACACCACTTGTGAATTTGAGAATTGTTGTGTGTGTGTTCTTGTATTGTTGGTTGGTTGATTGTGTTCTTGAGAGTGAGTTTTAGTGGTGAGGCCGAATCACCCCATTAGTGAATTTGAGAATTTGTGTGTGATTTCCATGGAGGGATTTGAAATCCACAACCTTTGTGAATTTCGAAATCTTCAAGAGAGTTGAGAGAGAGTGTGAGTTGCATTGAAAAAGTGTTGGAGTATGCTAATGAAGTACTCGCCGAACCCTTGGTGTTCTTGAGGGGTTGGCGTGTTCTTGCCATTATTTGAGTGATCAATCTTTTTTGATTCTTCATTCAATTAATTTGTGTTTTCCCTTGCCTCATACACCAAAAGGTAGCCCTTAGCAGCCCACGGCATAAGCCATAAAGCCCTAGCCCTATCCTTTACCCAAAACACCCCTCTTGATAAACCCTAGACCAGCCACTTAACCCTAGCCTTTCCCACCTTGTTTGCCTTATAAAATCAGACCTAAACATCCCAAAAATACCCCTGGTCATGGCCTAGAAAGTCCCCATACAACCATCAATCCCCTCCAATTACCAAGCTTTCCAAAACCGATCAAACCCACTTACCATATTTGACCAATTCAGCTAAAGCAAGATTGCCATAGCCGAAATCCCCACTTGCCACCTCATCCAATCTTATATTTCAATCCTTAATTGATTGATCAATCAATCCTAATTGATTCAATCAATTCCTCAATCACCCAAGTCAAATCCCAATCAATCCCAAGCAATTCCCATAGCCGGCTATCACTAAATCTCCCTACATCATAATTCCTAAACTTTAGGAATTATCAATTCCTCCCTCTAACCCTAGCCGAATTCCTCCTTCGCCACATCACCAAATCATATTTCCATTCCCTCACTTGATTGTTCAATTAATCAAAGGATTAACTCAATCAAAGATAGCCCTTGATCATCACATACTCGGCCAAACCCCTAGACCTTTTGCCGCCCACCATATCATTTCATCATCCATATGCTTAATTTTTAGGAATTATCATACCAACCTAAACCCTAGCCCAAAAGACATAATCTACCCTTGGCCGAAACCCCTTTATTTTCCTAACCCTAATTCGGCCATTCAAATCCTAGACACAACACAATCTTGTCTAAGCCCCAAGTCATTGCCGTGAACCCCATTACCACCATAACCAAACTCTTTGGCCCAAACACTTAACCTTATTGCTCCATACACTTAGCCCATCCAACCCCATTGCCGTGCACTACTCCACCTTAGCTTAGCCAAAACGAACTCAATCCATTCCCCTTAACCACCTCAACTTCATCTCACCCTTCCATCCATTATTGGTGGACGCGAACCATCACCAAGTGAAATGAGCCTTACTTGGTCATGGAGGAGCAACAAGGCGAGGAGGACCCGCTTAGTTGAGTAGGGACATGACTGATGTCCTTATCAACTAAATTGGTGCTTTCATTGAGAGGGTTTCCCGGGAGGCTCCTTCATTTCATTGATAAGCTCACTCGAGGCTTCATCATTTCATGAGAGTCTCCATCAAGAGGCTTTATCATTCCATTGGAGAGGTCTCACCCAAAACCATTCCTTGGTGATATTGAGGAGTTTTCACTCCTCTTGAGGTCAACAACGTGATAACTTGAGCTCTTGTGAATTTCTTGGGAGCTTCACTGAGAACCTCGATGTTATTTACATTCTTGTGCAAATTGTTGAATTCGAAGTTTGGAGTATAAGGAAGGAGTAGATAGCCTTGTAGAGGTTGGCCACCATTGTAGTAGAAGACCCAAGGTTGGACTATTGAAGTTGAACCCAAAACATTCCCATTGACCAACCAAGCTTCACCAACCCGAACCCAAAAAGCCACACCTTGTCCAAGGCAATTGCAAATATGAACCGTGGGGTGTCTAAAGTTGAGGGTCATGACAGTTCCACTCGGGCATGTCTTGATGCCTTGGAAGGACAAAGCCAAGAGGAGGGACGAATCTCTTGAAGAGATTAAGGCTAGCATAGCCAAGTTGACAATGGCAATGAATGCCAACAACCATGATGCGGCCAAACATGGAAGAATGATGAGGGCCCTACACCGTGAACTCAAGACCTACCATGAGAGGTATGAGAGGAGGGAGGCCAAAACACATGGTGAGAAACCCCCTACAAAACCATATCCACCTAACCCGAGAATGCATGAAGCCTATGGTGAGAGGACCAAGTTTAAGTTGGGAGGTTATGTCGAGCACACCCACGTGGTAGTCAAGAGCTTGGCCCGTGACCGTGACCATGACCATCACCTTAGAAGTCCAAAAATAATGAGAAAACCTCATGGTGAAAGGTTTAGAGTGCCAAGGAGAGAAGGACACCATGAGACCGAGAAAGACTTAGAGCATGAGAGGCCGAGTGATCATGATGGCCATATTGAGAGAAAACAACCCCACCATGATGAAGTGAGAGACCACTGAGAGGTGAGACACCACGATGATCTTTATGAGTCTCCAAACCTTGAGGAAGAACATGAGAAGGCCAAACACCAGGGAGAAAGTAAGGAATCTTGTGAGGCCACCATGGTTGAGAAAGTGGGGGAGGATGAAGCTCATTGTATAGCTAATGAGTTGAATCTCGTGAGGCCACCATGGTTGAGAAAGTGGGGGAGGATGAAGCTCATTGCATAGCTAATGAGTTGTCCAAGGAAGAGATGAACTTGGAAGTGAGAGAAGTGGGAGATGGGAGCAACCCAAGGAAGTCCCAAAGGTCTTGAAAGACCATGTGAGGTCTTGGAGGTGCCTCCCACATTGCCGCCTACTAAGCCCCTCAACTATCCCATTGTCGAGATTGATGAGAACCAACCCATGATTATTTCCACACATTACTATGTACTCTTCCACAAGGAAGAAATAGAAGAACCATTGGATGACATGTGGAAGAGTAGAGTAACCCGACCTAGCATAAGTCCCCTATATTCCTCATCAACTTTGTTGCTATGAAAAATGGATGGTACATGAAGATTCTATTTGATTCTCGAGTAGTGACACGGGGGAAAATGTGAGGGAGGTTTGGAAAGCTTTGAGTCATGGGCAAAGGGTGCCGAGAGAGGAGGCCCCATGGGAGGATGTTGATGACAGGGTGTCTAGGTATTCATATATGATCCTTAAGGGTAAGGATTGTCTTAAAGGGAGGGGGAATGATAACACCCCATAAAAACCGCCCTAAATCATGCTTTGGCACCGACCTAGGTGGGCTAGGACAGTCACTTGGCTAGCTTGCATGCACGCTTTGGCCTAGGCCTTGACACGCAGCAGGTAACTATGGAGGCTACTGACCGCGTGCAACCCATGCGCACAGCCAGACATGTGCCCTTGTGCACATCATTGCGCACTCCCTTGCTTGCACACTTGCATGAGCACCTGCACACCATGACCCGCACACCCCGGTGCGCCCCAGCACCCTCTAGCGAGTTTAGTGGCGTGTCTTCACAGGCACGCCATCTAACGAACGACACCAGCCCGTACCTTGCAGAGCACGACACCAACCCGCGCCTTGCAAAGCAGGCTAGTAGCATGCCCACAAGGCAAGCCATCTAGCGTGTGGCAACAGCCCGCGCCTTGTAAAGCAAGCCAGTGGCATGCACACTATGTATGCCATCCAGCTCGCGGCCCCATCCCGAGCCATGCAGCCAACACCCAAACCGCCAGCTCGGGCCATGCATGCTCATCACCCCAACACCCAGCCCGGGCCATGCAAAACCACCTTCCAAGCCACCTGACTGGGTCACACTACTACAGCACGGCATCATCATGGGCACACCATCAGGCCTAGGCATGTCACCATGCCATGCACACCATCAGATGTTATACAGCCATACGCCATGCAGACAACCATCCATGGGCCATGCCACGCCACAAGCCATGCCAAGACCATGGCATGTCATGGCCTCATCACCATTGGAGCCTATCATGCTTATTTATTTATTTATGCATTTGGTTATTTTAGTAATTATCTTATTTTGCTAAGGACCCATTGGGGATTTCCAAGTTGTAAGGATCTATTAATAGGACCTCTAGGCTTTCATTTCACATCTTTTGGAGAATTGAGAATTTGAGTGGCTTCCTAGGAGCTTAGGCCGGCCACCTAGTGTGGTTTGGATTTTCTTTCGGTGCTTAGGCACTTGGGCTTCAAAGGGTGCAATTCGTGAATCCCTTTGCAGAGAAACACATCGTGCAATTTATGAATCGATGTGTTTCACATCTATCCTTTACTCATAAAAGTATTTGAGGTATTTCTTTCAATTTGGTGTTCTTGTTTATTTGGTGTTGTTTGTGAGTCTTCGGAGTTTGTTTGGGTTGTTTTTTTGTTCTTAGAATTACTTGGAGTTCTTTTCTATTTGTTTGGTCCTTGCAAAATTACAAAAATCGTGTTTGAGTGTCTTGTGAGAATGCCAAATTCACACTACTAATGAATTTGAGAATTGTTGTGTGTGTGTTCTTGTGTTGTTGGTTGGTTGATTGTGTTCTTGAGAGTGAGTTTTAGTGGTGGGGCGGAATTCACCCCACTGGTGAATTTGAGAATTTGTGCATGATTTCCATAGAGGAATTCAAAATCCACAACCTTTGTGAATTTCAAAATCTTCAAGAGAGTTGAGAAAGAGTGTGAGTTGCATTGAAGAAGTATTGGAGTGTGCTAGTGAAGTGATAGCCGAACCCTTGGTGTTCTTGAAGGGTTGTCATGTTCTTGCCATTATTTGAGTGATCAATCTTCTTTTTATTGTTCATTCAATTAATTTGTGTTTTACCTTACCTCATACACCAAAAGGCAGCCCCATCAAAATCCTAGAAGCTCACGGCATAAGCCATAAAGTCTTAGCCCCATCCTTTGCCCAAAAAGCCTCTCTTGATAAAACCCTAGACTAGCCACTTAACCCTAGCCTTACCTACCTTGTTTGCCTTAGAAAATCAAACCTAAACATCCTAAAAATACCCCTGGTTGTGGCTTAGAAAGTTCCCATACAACTAACCACATCAATCCCTTCCAATCACCAATCTTTCCAAAACCAATCAAACCCACTTGCCATATTTGACCAATTCGGCTAAGGCAAGATTGCCATAGTTGAAATCCCCACTTGCCACCTCACCCAATCTTATATTTCACTCCTTAATTGATTGATCAATCAATCCCTAATTGATTCAATCAATTCCTCAATCACCCAAGTCAAATCCCAATCAATCCCAAGCAATTCCCATAGCCGGCCATCACCAAATCTCCCTACTTCATAATTGCTAAATTTTAGGAATTATCAAATCCTCCCTCTAACCCTAGCCGAATTCCTCCTTTGCCACATCACCAAATCATATTTCCATTCTCTCACTTGATTGGTCAATTAATCAAAGGATTGACTCAATCAAAGATAGCCCTTGATCATCACATACTTGGCCAAACCCCTAGACTCTTTGCCACCCACCATATCATTTCATCATCCATATTCCTAATTTTTAGGAATTATCATACCAACCTAAACCCTAGCCCAAAAGACCTAATATACCCTTGGCCAAATCCCCCTTGTTGCCCTAACCCTAATTCAGCCACTCAAACCCTAGACACAACACAATCTTGTCTAAGCTCCAAGCCATTGCCATGAGCCCCATTACCCCCATAGCCGAACCCTTTGACCCAAACACTTAACCTTATTGCTCCCTACACTTAGCCCATCCAACCCCATTGCTGTGCACCACTCCACCCTATCTTAGCCAAGACGAACTTAATCCATTCCCCTTAACCACCTTAACCTCATATCACTCTTTTATCCATTGTTGGTGCACGCAAACCATCACCAAGCGAAAGGAGCCTTACTCGGTCATTAAGGAGTAACAAGGCGAGGAGGACCCGCTTAGTTGAGTGGGGATGCGACCGAGGTACCTATCAAGTTCACTCTGCACTTGGGCAAGATTTACTACTCTCTTATGGCGGTCCAATGTTCTGCAAAGCCTTCTGCCTTTTAGCCCAAAAGGTAGATTTGGTTTCAAATGGGACAGCTTCTTGATATATTTTAACCATTCATTTATTTTTATAATCATTATCATATCATCTATTTTATTTAATTATTATAATTTTCTCAAATTATCACACAAATTAGTAAATAAAAAATTCAATTTTTTCAAATTCTAAAATAAAAATAATATTAAAAATATATTTTAATAATATTTATTCAACTTTCAACTTTTATTTCAGCTCATTTAATATGCACAAGCAAACGAAGCCTGGTTATTTATTTCAACTCATCATATATATAAAGGTCATCTGCCAAAGATTTATTGATTATTAACTACTTTCAAACTGTTAGAATTCGAGAAACTAATTTCTTGATCAAAGAAGTGATTTCGCACAACACATTGTGAATTATTATTATTATTATTATTATTATTTAAGTCTAGATGCATGTGTGAGTTTTTTTTCGATATTTCAAATATTGGGTTGTACTGCCCAGATCAGTTCAAGTCCAAGGGATTGAATCCTGATCATTTTCTTTTCAGAAGGGTAAGGTGGTTGTCCTTTCCTTAGAAGGGTAAGATAGTGGTTAGGTTATGTCTGCAAAGTTTTACATCTTCAAGACTCAAAAACACTAGTCGAACATGGTAGAAGACCTAGAAAGGTTATGGGAAAGCTTTACACTCACAGAGGAAGAACATGAAACAGTAAACTTGATTGAAGAAGAAACTAGAATATTCAAAATAAGAGGTTAGAATTGTTTGCTCATGCTTATTCTATTGGAAAAAAATAATAAATAAGGAAGCATTTAAAAGCTACTATGACAAAACTATGGAGTCGAGAGGGATGGCTACTCTTTAAAGAGATAGGGCATAACAAGTTTTTAGTTGAATTCCAGAAAGGGGTGGGTATAGAAAGAGTCTTAAATAGAAGATCACGGCCTTTTGATAAAAACCTGATCTGTATCCACCCCTTTGAAAGATACTCCTCCAGATGAGATGATTTTCAACCATGAAATTTTCTAGATTCAATTACATGGTCTACCTTCGACAGCCATGACCTATGAAAGGGGGAACGTATAAGCTCAACAGTGGGGGAGATTCTAACAATTGATGTAGATGAAGATGAACTGGGATGAGATAATTATCTCAGAGTAGAGTAATTCTGAACATTACCAAACCTCTTGTTCGAGGTAAGATGGTCAAGGTGGAAGGGACATTAAGGTGGATAAAGTTTAAATATAAATACTATCTTTGCTTTGATTTCACTGTAGGGCCATCAAGCAGGATGATAGGAACTGTGGTATAGAAAAAGCTCAAAGAAAAAAAAAACTAGTTTTGGATTATCACAATTGGTCAATGGTTGAGGGCATTCCCTATAATTACAAATGGTTTAGGGGACAAAAGGTATAAGGCTCATGTGAGAGTCCAAGCTGAACCAATACCAGGGACGGTAGAAGAAAATGAAGCATGTGATATTCTACTTGTTGAGGAACCTTTGGGAAACAAAAAATCATCAGGGCCACAATTTACATCAAGTGGCACTGCTAACAAAGGGAAAGGAATATTACAACTTGAGTTTCAACACAACACTATTGGAGCTGAGGCAAATCAGTCAGTTGATGTAGAATAGACAAAAACACCTCAACAATTCAAAGGCGTAAAGACAAGGGCACAAGTAGTTCTTTGACAAATTGTCCTAGCACTTCTTTTCAAATGTTAGATTCAGAAACCAAATTTGTAGTTAATATGGAATTAGCAAAAGGTGAGGAAACATGGTAAAAGCAAGCAAGTTGGAAAAAAAGAGAAAGGCAAGATGATATGACCAAAACTGCTGAAATGGATATTGACGCAACAAGTAAAAGTGATAAAAGCAGCAAGAAAAGAGAGAACATAGACTTAGAAAACGGTGTCTTGCAGACTCAGTTCAAAAAACCAAGAGACATGCTCAATCCTAAAAGGAGTTTAACTATAAAAAAAATGGTGGAGACTACTGAGCAGCTCTACCAGCAGTAATGAAATTATAAGTTGGAACTGTTGAGAGTTTGGAAATTTTCGAATAGTTCAAGAGTTTCACTATATTGTGAAGCAAAAGCGCCCAAACGTCAATTTTCATATTGAAACAAAAAGCAAGAGGGAAAGGATGGAAATATTTAGAAACAAACTTGGTTTTGACAGGAGTTTTATCATAGACAATAGAGGATTCTGTGGAGAAATAGCTCTTATGGGGAATTCCCATATTCCTATAGGGTTGGAATCCTATAATAACTATCATATATTTGTCATGTGATAGATCTCGAAAATGGAAAGAAATGGAATCTCATTGGTTTTTATGAAAATCCTTGTACAACAACACTCGGGGAAGGGAGTTGGCAATTGCTCTTTATAAGATTCTAATGGGGTTTCAATTGTATCATTGACTAGTCTTTTTAGAGTATATGCCATATGGTTTGGGCCTTCCATTAGGACGTTACAATTATAGGTCAGGACCACTTACCAGACTACTTCCAACAATCGAAGGACTGTTACATGGGAGTGCCCACCACTAGATTTTTGTAAAATAAATTGGGATGTGGCAATTGATAAAAAAAAAAAGCATTTCATACTAGGAATTGGCATAACTTTCAGAGCTGAGGAAGGTATTTTCTTGGCCACAATGAGGAAGAAAGAAACTTATAGTCCTAATTTATCAATAGCAGAGGCAAAAGGTGCTCTTATAGCAATAGAGTTTGGCATCCAACTGGGAATGGGAAAGGTAGTGCTCAAAGGAGATTCAAAAAAAGTTGTTATGGCCATTCAGAAACAAGTGGAAAATGAGAGTTACTTTAGGATGATTATAGCAGATATCAGATATAGATTATCATATTTTGATGTTTGTATTACTAATCACAACTATAGAGAAGGTAATGTAGTTGCATATACACTAGGCAAACATGCTGTGAATGTGACAAGTTGTATAGTAAATTTGGAGGAAACTCCCCACTATTTTCAATGTATTTTCTAAATTAGTTGATGAACAACAAGAAACTTTGTTAAAAAAATATTGGGTTGAACTTTTCGTTCCTTTAAGATGAATGAGACATATTAGGGCTTTAAACTTTTATTGCCAAAATACTAACCTCTCCCCTGAAAAAGGTCCTTATTTTGTTTCGCTATTAATTTTTGACTATTTTGGATGGAGATTTCTTCAAGTTTCGGCAATTTCGGATAGTATCTAAATTTGGATTCTGAATGTGCTATAAATTGTAGCTCTTACAACATTCAGATTGGCTCCACTGGCTTGCTGTGTTAGTCCAACACATTTCAGTTGAATATCTATTATCACTTCTAATGCCAACACACCAAAGTTATATATATTTTACATTCCTTAGTTATCTTCATTGTATAAGCAAGTTCTACCAAAAGTAAAAGTGACAAAAAAAAAAATTAATTTAACACTTGCACACCTTCAATATTGTTAATATGGTGAAATAAAAGAAATGACTAGGTGCAATATATTCGCATGTGCTTGCAAGGGAAATCCAACTGGATGAATCTAACTCCCAGAATCTTTGCAGTGTCGAAATATGAAACATGAGCCTCGTATTGAGAATCCAACAAGATGTAAGACAACGCATAAGCCACACCTTTGGCAATATTCAATGTCTTACTCAAGTCCAATTCTCTAGCATCTCTTTTTTTTCAAGATTCTTGCCAAACTACCCATTTTCAAATATTCATAAACCAAAAACAATTGTCAAGCATGCTAACAGAATCCACAAAGTTGGCGATATTTTGATGTTGTACTTTTGTTAAGCGAGATATTTGAAAATGTTATGCTACTGGGAATAAGGTCCTGTAACTCATTATAGGATACGTTAACATACAACATGCCATGCATTTCTTCAAAAGTATTCAGAATAATGCCAAAAAGATGATTAGTAGAGAGATTGAGCTCTTCCAAGCTTTGCATTTTGCTGATTTGTGATTGTATCTCTTCAATTAAAGAGTTTCAACTTAAATCTAGTTTTTAGATTGGTCTGTGACTCGGATTCTACAGGTATAACACCAGAGAGGTGATTTCCATTCAACCACAACTTCTCTAGAGAAGTCAACTTTCCGAATTCCAACTCCCTTTGGAATTTCCCCTAACTTTATAGAAAAATAAGCACATGCATTGACTTGAATGTCCAATCTCGAATGGTATATATTTATAGTTTATATAGAAATATATTTATACTTTACAAATTGTGTATATATAAATATATATTATAATTTAAGTATGCACTAGCAAATTTAAAAACTACATATTTAAAAATCTACAGCTTACATAAAATATGTACTAGAAAATTTAAAACCTATATAGTTTAAAAACTATTATACTACAATTTAAATAAAATATGCACTAGCAAATTAAAAAACTAAATAATTTTTAAATTATAGTTATATTTATAAAATTTAAATTTACAATTTGAATCTAAAAATATAATTTTGATCACTTTTAGACCTAGAAATAATTTTTAAATCTAATGGAATGTAGTTCATATTTGAAGTAGACTTGAGGCAGGACGGATTGTGAATCTGCCCCATACCCTACCTAGAGGGGCAGGGTACCCCAACCCCAAGATGCGGGGGCGGGGTGCATGGAGAGGAGTGTGGGTGGCACCCCTAGTTTTGATTAAGATGAATCTAACTTAGAGAGTTTAGGTGACTTATTTCTTCAAAAATGAAGTAAGAAAGTCAGTTTTGAAAGAGGAATTTAAGGGTAAGATTTCTCAAATTTCTTAAAGAAGTATGGATGAAAGCTTCTAAATGGTTTTGATCAAGATGAGCTTGAGTTAGAGAATTTAGACGACCTATTTCTTCAAGAATGAAGCAAGAAAATTGATTTTGAAAGAGATGATAAGATTTCTCAAATTTCCTAAAGAAGTAGGGATGATAACTTTAAAACAGTTTCGGAAAAGAAAAAACTTGGTTAGAGAATTTATACATCCTATTTCTTCAAGAATAAATCCAATCAACTTGTTTTCATAAAAATAGAGACAATTAAGATTTGTGAGAAGGCCAATTTTTGGGGAGATTCTTCCTACAATAGGTTCATTGACTTTGGACAGGTACCTAATTTGATGCAAAATGTTCCCAAATAAAGCATTCACCAATATATGCAAGATTTGGGAAAGACAAAAAAGGAAACCCGTGGAGTATATCTTGTAAGAGCACTCGCATTGGGCACCCTAAGGGGAGCCCCTCCCTATAACTTAGGGGATGTTTTGGGGTTTTGGCCTAAAACATCCCCACATTTGGATCCCCATTTTAGGAGGTCCTTTAGGGGGCGCTAAAGTATCTCCCCATCCCCAACCCCTCTTTCAACCGCGCCCCTACAATTTGTGACCATTCTCCTTCTCGACAAGTCCATCACTACTGCAACCCCTCCGTTCGCCATCTCTAATAAGGTCTTCGCACCCCCTTGGGCTCTCATTTCATATCTCCCTCTCTCTCTCTCTCTCTCTCTCTCTCTCTCTCTCTCTCTCTCTCTCTCTCTCTCTTTCTCTTCTCTCTCTCTCTCTCTCTCTCTCAGCGATTTGGGGTTCTCGGCTCCCCCATTCACCATTGTTCTTGCGAAATCTGTTCTTTCCCCAGATTTTTATTGCACAATACTTGTGTGTATCTTGTTTGGGTGCTTTGATGATCTCGAACCCAAATGCTAGGATTTCGATTTTTTGATAGAATGTGATAGGATTCATCTGTATTGTTATCCTTATGTTAATTGTAACAATTTGATGAGTTTTGAGGTTTTGATGTGATGTTCATATGCATTTCAGTGATGCCTCTATAATGCCCCTATGATGCCTCTGTGAATTTTCTCTCATGCCTGAGTTGCTCATTGTTGATTTAATTGGTGATTTATGTGTAATTTTGCGGGATGTTCATATATTGAGCTTTGATGCCTCTATGATGCCCCTGTTTCGCCCCTGTGATACCCTTGTGTATTTTCTCCCATATCTGAATTGCTCATTGTTTAGTAATCTGTCATTTATGTGTAATTTTGTTGGGATGTTCACATACTGAGCTGTCATGCCTCTGTGATGCCTTTGTGAATTTTCTCTCATGCTCGAGTTGCTCATTGTTTATTGATCTGTGATTTATATGTTTTACTTTGCTAGAATGTCCAAATACTGAGCTGTGCTGCATCTATGATGCCCTTGTGGATTTTCTCCCATGCCTGAGGTTCATTGTTTATTTATCTGTGATTTATGTGTTCTTTTGCTGTGATGTTCCAATACTAAGATCTGATGTCTCTGTAAATATCCTCACATGCCCGTGTTGCTTATTGTTTAGTACTCTATGATGCCATTTTTCATGCCACATTCAGATCCCCATTTGTTATGCCTTTGTGATGCCGAAGTTAATTGCAGATGGCCCATATTAATTAAGTTTAGGCATAGTGTGGTGTCATTCGTTTAGGCCTTGTGTGATGCCATTTGTTTAGGAATTTCAAAACCTGCTATTTGTTTTGTTTTGCATTGCATTTTATGTGATGTCAATTATTATTGGTTATGAACTCGCTGTTAGGATTGTTTTGTGATGGATGTTTAATGTAAGGTTGTGATGGGTGTAGTTAATTTATAGTGTTTAGGCAGGGGGCATCATTGATATGGCGGAGTAATCCCTGAACCCCGAAAGGCTATAAATCGACAATCGGAATTCACGATTTTGCAGCCGTTTATGCACTCTTTTTGTCTTATGCATGCTGTGATGTGAAAATAACTTTCTTGAGCCCCTATTATTACACACATACTTTAGGGTGTTGGGGATTATATTATATGTTATGTATTTATATTTGTCTACAAATTTGAAGCAAAATAAAAGAAAATACTATCTAATGCCTGGATCAAGTCGTAGTACTACCATTCTATCATGCTCAACAAACGATCGACGTAATAAATACCCAATATGTTATTGTGGTATTAAAGCATGTCGCCGAACTGCTCATAACGAGGGCAATGAGATACGGCAATTTTTTTGTTGCCAAAACTATAAGGTAACCGAAAATATTTATGAAGAAAATGCTTTTCTTGCATGTATTTAGATTAATTTTGTGATCATTGTTTATGTGTTTTTTGTTACTTGTCAATCGTATAGGTTGCGAAGGTTTGCAAGTGTTTTTGTTGGTATGACTCAAAAATATCAACATATGGGCAGAAAGCGATAAACCGATTAAAAATTGTATTTCATAAGATACAAGCCTCAATGGACATCTAAATGAGTAGACATCGTCTATAAATTGATCTAGAGAAGCATAAGCAAAAACTAGAGAAATCTAAATTTTCTTATTTGTATTTCGATATCCTGGTTAATTGTAATTATTATATACTTTGAAAAATTCTGAGCATGGAAAACTCTTTTTGTAATTATTATTTGTTGGGATTCTTAATTTATTTCAATGTATTTATCTTTTTTGTGATTTTTGTTTTGCTTTTCATTATGAAAAAAAAAATCCGTTCGAAAAAAAATATATATTTAATAATCAAGTTAAATTTTTAACTAATCAGGTATCAGGATAAAAATTAATTATTTTGAATTTTTGGAGTTTAACTAAAGTTTGAAATATTCAAAGAAAAATAGAGACAAAATTAGCAGTTAACAATGGAAATGGAAGTGAGAAAAAAAAAGGAAAAAAAATGTTATTTTAATAGATGAGAGAATGTATAAAGAATGGGGTGTTGGAAGTTTTTTAAAAATATGAATAAAATTTAAGCTAAAGTTATAAGAAGTGGGGTTGTTAGTTAGAATGTTGGGAAAATTTTGGGGAATAGAATGTTATGCTCTAAGCCATAGTTAGTATTGTTAAAATATATTTTTTTAATATTATATTTTTTTGAAATTTAAAAATGTTCAGTTTTTTTATTTTATTTTGTGTGAGAATTAAAAAAAATTGTAACAATTAAATGAGATATGATAAAAATAATTGTAAAAATATACAATATATGATTCAAGCTTGAAAAGTCATTAGAATTCTCATGCTAGATCAAACTCTTAATAGAAAAGCTAAATCACTATTTATTTTAAAATATAAATAAAAGTGTTCAAAAATCAATTAAGCACTGCAAAATAAAAAAATTTGGAAGGCATAAACAGTAATTCCGTACATGTAGCGGGGTACTATAGAGTAGCTACAATTATTTTATTCATTTATTCTCTCTTTTTTAATTCCTTCATATTTTTACTATTGCATTTTGGCCCCAAACATTTTTTCCCACTCGTTTCTCTTAAAGCTTCTGGATCAAACTTTGTTGTAATTAAATCATAGATCACAAAGCAACGATTTCTTCCCACTTTGTCTTTTGATCCGAATTTGTCTCACTCTTTCGCTGTCTTTGATCTTGCGTTGATGTCTTCGTTTGCCATCTAGGTATGGTTCTTCATTTGCGTTGACGTCTTCATTTGCCGTCTGGGTTGTTGGTGCCCGTGTGGTCTGGTATGGTTTTTTATTTTTATTTTTTTCTCTTGGTTGGATGTGAACTTGTGGGATGAATTTTTTATTTGCCATCTTGTTGTTTCCGGATTATTTTTGTTCCGCATTTATTTTTGTTACATGTGAATCTGGTTGTTTAATTTATTTTTTTTTTCTTGTTCTACATTTTCTTTTTACAGAATCAATTTCTGGGTTTCGATTGTTGTTCGTGTTTGTTGTTCATTTGGATTTATTGGGGTTTTACTGTGTTTTCGGGTGATGAAGATATAGAGAGTAGAGTTATTGTAAATATTAAAAGATATGAGAAATTGAAAAAATATTTTAAAAAAATAAAATAAGAATGTTTAGATGATATAAAAAAAATAGTTAATAACTGATTAAATATAAAAATAAATAAATAAAATAAAGAAAAATAGATTTTTAATAATATATTTAAAAAATAAATAAATGATCCATTGTAAGTGCTCTTAAAGGCTTTATTTGTCGACAATCGTTTATAGCTTTATTTATCGACCATCGACGTCTTTGGCTATCGTTTATAGCTTTATTTATCGACCATCGACGTTCCTGGCGTTGATGGCAGCTTTATTCATGATCGACGTCTATCACCACTTAATTGTCATCATCAAAGTCTTCGCCATGTATCTTTTGGGCGAAATACTGCTGGTTCTCATGACTGGTTACAAGTGATGATTACTTCACATTATATTAAAGTAAAAATATGGAGTTAGTATCTTAATTTTACAATTTATTTATTTTATTAAATATTTTATGTGTAGAATCACCCAGTAAAAGGAAGTATGACAGCCTATATATATATATATATATGAAAAAGAGTGTTAAGAATATAAGAAAAATAATTAAATTTATCTATTTTCATAAGTTTAAAATTTTGAGACAAATAATAATTTCATAGAATTAAATTAATAGGCATTTTATGGGGCCAAATTTACAGGATTAAATTAATGCCCTCTAAAATCGAACGAGGAGGTACAGGCCATCTTCATGACTGCATCTATGGTGCAAAGCTTTCTGAGTTCGAAGTTGCTTGATGAAAAATAAGAATATAAGATATTGCTAGTACAGATAAGTAGGGCTGCAAACGATCCGATCAAAGACGAGTTCGAGCCGAGTCGAGTCGAGTCGAGGTGGACTCAAATAACTCGAGTTCGAGTTCGAGTCGAGCTGAGAGTTTGTCGAGTCGAGTCGAATTCGAGCCGATCAAAGACGAGGTTGAGTCAAATCGAGTTATTTATCGATCTTTGTTTTTACTCTCTAATGAACAAGCTGAACTTAGTCGAGTAATTACTCGAGTTTCTTACTCTTTATAAATATTTGACTCAATAATTTTTTTGTGAACTTAATACATTATTATTGTAAAGAAATAAAATGCTACTTCTACATAAAGTAACAAAATATATTACTTATACAAAATATCAAAAATAATATATATAACACAGAAAATATATATAATAAAAGAATATATGCAAGATTATATATATGTATATATAAATATTACGAGTATTGTTACGAGCTCAAAACGAGCCGAATCGAGTTTATACGAGTCGAGTCGAGATTATACGAATTTAGCTCGTTTAATATTCGAACCAATATTAGTGCTCACGAACAACTCATTTATTAAACGAATCGAGTTTATACGAATCGAGTTCAAATTGTTCACGAGCAGCTCTGTTCGTTTGCAGCCATACAGATAAGCATCTATTGCTACTGAGACAGTATTTTTCAATGAAGATTTTAGGATTATTTGGATAATGAGATGAGATAAGATAGTTTTATATAAAACTGGAAATTAAATTTGAAAATAATATTATTAGAATATTATTTTTTAATATTATTATTATTTTAAGATTTGAAAAGTTTGAATTTTTATTATATTTTATATAAAAATTTAACAAATTATAATTATAAGATAAAATGAGAAAGATATTTCTATATCTAAACAAGACCTTCAAGTGTTTGCGATAAAAATAGGGCTAGAGTACTTAGAAATGGGTAGAGATGCCCCATTACCAGAAACTACAGTATCATACCCTCGAGGTGGTTCTTGTATCTATAGACTATCAAGACTTACTGGAACGTGGGTGTTTGCTCCACTATTAGCAAACTAGACCTCATCGCCAAGGGAAGAATTATTCTTAACTACCATAGAAGAAGTTGTTTGGGAGAGTGCTAACCTTGATATGAATTATCCATGTTTGAAAGTAGAAGGCAGTGGCAAATGACATGTAGGAAGAGTGCAAACAACTGGCGATGAAAGATTTGTGGTCTGCATCATCCTTAGCTTTCTCAAATGTGGCTAGCCAGTACTTAATTCTTGGCTTTAGCAAGGCAGCTAGGTAGAACATAACGTCGACTCTTCTTTTGAGATTTTGAAGTCTCATTTAGAGATGGGCAATATTTGAGTGAGAATGAGAAAATAAATGTGTTGCGTGCATTTGATAATTAAGAGGACTCCATCTATGAAGGTGGCATTGATGTGACTGCCTTCGTTTGGATTTTTGAATGAATTCAGTTCATCTCAATTTTTAATTTTAGACTAATTCCAATATCTATACACAACTTTCAAATCGCTAAACATTACTCAATTCAAAAAATTTATTTACATGTGGGATTCACAATTTTTTTTTCA
The DNA here is from genome assembly GCA_036559045.1 of Platycarya longipes. Taxonomy (NCBI): domain Eukaryota; kingdom Viridiplantae; phylum Streptophyta; class Magnoliopsida; order Fagales; family Juglandaceae; genus Platycarya; species Platycarya longipes. The sequence goes on along the minus strand of CM071798.1, from coordinate 30,096,154 downwards.
TTCAACATCTCTTTATCATGTGAGACTTAAAATCATTTTTAATTTCTCATAAATACATCTAAACTCATCTTAACATCCAAACACATTAAACTCATCATAATTAAGTTCCACAAAATTCACTTCATCATCTCAAGTCATAACTATTCATAAAAAATTAAACTCATCTTAAATCAGCTCAACATTTAAACATAACCATCTATTATATTGGAAGTATAAAGATAGATGTGGTTTTGAGCCATCTATTACATGCAAGAGATCATTGCTGCCATAATATATGAAGAAACTAAGATGAGAAATTGAGACAGCCCTAGTAAGTAGTTGTATTATCACGTTTGTTAGAAATCAATTGCGAAATATTTAGAAAAGAAAGAGATGCGGAGATAAAGGATCTCAAGATGGTAATGATCCAAAGGTACAACAACCATGCCATTACTTTTGGATAGAATCATGGAAGCCGTTGCGGCTGTCGTTAATCGTAGATTGCAAAGCTTTTTTTTTTTATGCATGTTTATTATCCGAGTTTGGTTTTAAGTGCTTGTCTATCACAAAAAACACGATTGTTTATGTGCGAAATGTTGATGCCATAAAAATCGGTCAACAGGCCAGGGCAAGAAAATGCATCATTCCCGGCCCACTGGAGCGAGTTGGGCTTCGTTGGGTGTCGCTTGGGGCCCCCGGTGAGACTCCGGTACAGCCATACGTACGCGGATAACAAATAAATAAATAGAGAAACACAGTATTTACGTGGTTCGACGTAAGGCGTCCACGGGATTTGGGAAAGAGGATTCACTATAATGAATATTTTTACAGTCTCTCAGGGCTTACACTGTACATGAATAATATATATAAATCTATTGGTATGAGCTCTTGGGTTCATTTAAGAAGACGGTGCAGGCGATCCTGGATAAGAGAGGAATTGTTCCTGAGAGAGTTGGCTAGTTCAATTTAGAGAGTCGAGACTCCTTTCATCTTATTATTGCCTTTTTATATAGAAACTTTGATTTGGATATTATTTTTTGCGTGTGTCAGTTACTTGTCTTTATTGCCTGTTCCCCATGTGATCTGGTTCACTCAACTCCCTTTTACTCTTGTCTTCTAGTGCACTAAATAATAGGCCTGGGCCCTACTTGGGATATTTCACCCTCACAGAACCCCTCGAATTCTTACCGAAGACACTTTGGTGGGAATTCTAAAATATCCGAAACTGAGAAGGTGGTGGTTTATCTTCCGAGCCTGAGGTAAAAAAGACACATGTAATACATATTTTATTAAGAAAATGATGTAAGCCTTGCGAGGGTTTACAACCCCGCAATCCACAAGTGGTCATTAGTGGAAAACTAGGCGTGCGAGGGTTTATGCGCAAGCCTAGACCCGAGACTCAACCCCGTAATTCGCAAGCATCCAAGATGAGGTTTGTCGAGTGTGCTTGGTAGGCGGATCGCAAGCCTCGAGCCTATCAGGGATGTGAGGACTTGACGAGTGCGCTTGGGTACTGGACCTCAAGCCTCGAGCCCTTGACGAACGAATCGTTGGGTTGGTCATGGGTGGCCAGACGACCCGGCGACTAAACCTGTTCCTGTATGACGAGTGGTGTGCTTTGGCTTTGTGCTGCAAAACAATTTTGTTAGTAGAAATATGATTTTCCATGCCATTGATTTGGAATGCTGAGTCCGTATGGGCTAGGAATAATGCTCCCATGTGTTTACCCAGTTGCGCCGTGAATGGCGAGCCCATGCAAGTTGGCGAGAAGAGTGCTTGTTCTCGCGTGGGTTACCTCCCAACTGGGTGGTCATGTGTGTGAGGGTGGTGCTAGCCCATAAGGCGGGCGTGTCCCGATTTCTTGGAAGCAAGTCTCTTGAGCGTACATGGCGGGAGAGGTGCTCCAAGTTTAGAGTTTGTGTGAGCTGTGGCGAGTTGGCGAGCGCCCGAGAAGTGATCTAGGCAAGTGTATGTCTATGTTGTTTGTGTGGGTGAACCCATGGCTGCCTTGTGTTAGGCGAGCTCAGTGAAGGATCTCAAGTGATGATCCGTGATGCATGAGGCTTTGCGTGGTACTGGTCCTTGCGAGTATGTTCCTTGCGTGGCAAGTCCAAGCTGCCATGGGTGAGCTATGGGTGAAATGGCGAACGCCCAATAAATGGCGAGAGGTGTGGGCGTGATAGGTGAGTGGAGGCAGTTGGGCGAGCGCCATGAGTTTGGCGAGAGAGTGAGCCCAGATGCCGTGGGCAAACTGAGTGAGTTGATGCATGGTGAGTTGGTGATCCCATGCATATGTAGTACGTGTATGCACGGCTCCCATGTGTTAGGCGAGCTGGCAGGGGTCCAAGAAGTGGTGAGCTGTAATGGTCTGTGTAAGTTGGTTCCGTGAGTTTCATGTTATGGTGGTTTTAGGCGAGCATGCATGGCGAGTTGGCGGGCCGTGAGAGAGAGTGGCGAATGGGCAAGTATGGTGGTCTTTGGGCGAGTCGTGGGGAGCTGAGTTGGCATGCTCGTGGTCTGGGCGAGCCGTGGGTGAGCTGGGTGAAAGCTGAGTTGGCATGCTCGTGGTCTGGGCTAGTGTCGTAAGTCTGGCGAAATGAGGAGAGCTCGCCGGAGGGTCGTGCATGGTGCTCGTGAGGTGGAGAAAGGGTGAGCTGGACAACCTTGGCGAATTGGGGAGGCGAGCTCGTGTGTGGCGAGCTAGTGAGCTGTGGTCAAGCCCAAGCTGTCGTGGACCAGCTGGCGGGTTGGTGTGTGAGATGGCGGGTTGGTGTGTTATGGGCAAGTGTGTGGCGAGGTGTGAGGGCAAACATGCATGGCGCTTAAGGATGAGCTGTGGGCGAGCTCAAGCTGCTGTGGGCGAGCATGGTGGTCTCGAGCTGGGGTCCCAAGGGCGTGCATGGCGAGGTCCGAGTGGATAAGTGGCGAGCCCGTGGGGGAGATGCTGTGGTGAGCTATGAAAGAGAGGCGTGAGATGAGTGGTAAGCTCGTCGGTGGGCCATAGTGAGGTTGGCGAGGCCTGTGAGTGGAGGTCCGCATGTGAGGTGGTGAGTGCGAACTCAGCTGCAGGGCATCCTAGCAGGCGGGCGGTGACCTCGCCGGGGGTAGATGATGCCAGCGGCCTCGATGGTAACCGCCATCAGTCTAGCCGAGCCGTGGGGTGAGGCGAACAGTAAGAAAACGTGGGAGATGCGGCGAGCTCATGTGGGGGCTCTAGTAGCTGGACACCCTAACAGGCGAGGATGACCTCGCCGGGGACAGATGGTGCCGGCGGCCTCGATGGTAGCTGCCAGCAGTCTATCTGTGTGGTTGAGGAGTTGGGCTACGCCACTCCTGCTGTTTCGGGTAAAAACTTCGAGCGAAGTGTCTTTGGTGAACGGGTGGCCGGCACCCATGTTGCCGGAGACAGAAACCGCCGGCGGTCACGTGACCGCCGGCATGCTTGCTGAGCTCACGGTGGGATGTCGTGAGCTTCGCATGGAGACATGTTAGGCGTGCTTCTGAGATGGGCTCTGGAGCATGCCGGCGCCCTTGCACACGGGTCCACCGCCCCCGCACACGGGTCCACTGCAACTGTGGGGCTAGATAGTACCGGCGGTCCCAAAGGAACCGTCGGCGGGTTGGTTGAACCCACAAACCCGTGGGCTCTCGCCTGCGTTTTACTGGGCATGGCTCTCTGCTGTGTCCAGGCGTTGTGCATGTGCCCGTACACGTGCCATGCACAACGTACATAGCTGCACTGTGCACTTAAGTGCACAATGCCATGCTCCTTATTAGCCACAGTGTACATGATTTTAATGTGCATGTAAACGTATAATACTCCGGTGGCGAGGCACGTGTACAGTATATCTATTGTTTTTGCAATGTAAAAATAACAATAATGTTGGGAGTATTATGGTATGTAAGGGAAATAATTATTGTAATCAAAAAGTGTCGTGCAACTTTTATGGGATGGAAGTACGATAAACACAAAGGTATTCGGCGTATCCTTGCCAGATGAAAGAAAAATAATTAATTAAGAACACTCATTTGAAAGGTATTCTATGCTTGTCTGGTAAGTCGTTCAGTCATCCAGTGTTCTAGAAAATCTTCATTTTCCCACCTCTGGTCTAAAAATCCCACAGACGGCGCTACTATTGATGCCATAAAAATGGTCAACAGGCCAGGGCAGGAAAATGAGTCATTCTCGGCCCATTGGAGCGAGTTGGGCTTCGATGAATGTCGTTTGGGGCCCCCGGCGAGACTCCGGTACAGCCATACGTACGCGGATAACAGATAAATAAATAGAGAAACACAGTATTTACGTGGTTCGGCGCAAGACCTATGTCCAGGGGATTTGGGAAAGGGGATTCACTATAATGAATATTTTTACACTCTCAGGACTTACGCTGTACATAAATAATATACATAAATTTACTGGTATGAGCTCTTGGGTTTATTTGAGAAGACGGAGTAGGCGATCCTGGAAAAGAGAGGAATTGTTCTTGAGAGAGTTGGCTAGTTTAATTTAGAGAGATCGATCGAGACTCCTTTCATCTTATTGTTACCTTTTTATATAGAAGTTTTGATTTGGATATTATTTCTTGCGTGTGTCAGTTGCTTGTTTTTATTACCTGTCCCCCATGTGATCTGGTCCACTCAACTCCATTTCACTCTTGTCTTCTAGTGCACTAAATAATAGGCCCGGGCTCTACTTAGGATATTTCACCCTCATACGAAACACAAAGACATCCTTGTTTTGGTGAGCTAAACATGTAAACATTTTATTGCCCATGAGGGACAATTATATAGGGTGTGCACAATTTAAATGCAAAAATTACTAATGTTTCATTTTTGTTCCGTGTTCCAGTCCATTAGTAATTGAAAAATGATAAACATACATCACATTTCACAATATTTTACACAATAATATTTTACAAAGGGAGGTATTTTTGTAAACTACTTTATAAAATTAATCACTTTACATAAATATCCTTATTTTACAATATACATTGTGAAATATGTTGTTTATGTATCATTTCTCTTAATAGTTTGATAGTTTTTAAAGAATAAACAAAAGGACAAATTAATAGTATTAATTATTATTATATAGAATTAGATTGCTTATTTAACGTATGGCTCAACTTTTGAATGAGCAGCCAAGATTAAAAAAGTAAGCATATTAGCCAAATTCCCCCCCCCCCCGCCCCCCCGCGAGAATTTAGCTAAATCAATAAGTGATTTTATTAAGGGTATTTCATTATTTTTTTACTACGAAAATGGTAAATATATATATATATAAATATTAATATTACAACTTAATCTAACTCATTATCTTACGTTATTTTGTATTTTTTTTAAATAGAATAAACTGTGCCATTTCATAAATCAGTTAGAAAGGTTGTTCACCAATGCAAGATGTCTAATAAGGGTGTAAATGGTCCGGTCCAGGAAAAATGTGGACCGGTTCTATTCGGTCTAAAAATTTTCTCACCTTGGACCGGATCGAACTCCTATTCAGTTTATACCGGTCTAGCCCAATTCGGTCTAGGGGCGGTACGATCTGATCCAGGGGCACCCAATATGTTTTATTGGGCTAAATTTAATCTAAAATCCTATAATGATGAAAAATAATTTTTAACACAAATTTAATTATTTTCAGCCCAAATTTAATTATACTAGTACTACTTCCATAAAAAATAATCATTTTTACTAATTTCTAATCTCATCTAAATATTAAACAAAATATATAGTTATAACTTATAGTCTATAGACTTAATAAGTTAATACTTATAGACTTATAGTCTTATACTAGAAGTTATAACTAATATTCTATATTATATATAGCACATGACTCCATAAGTTGATTAGTTAATTTAATTCTCATAAGTTATTAAAAAACGTCTAGATAAAGCGTTTGAGAATGTACAATCAATGAAGTACTCCTTTATCTTGATTATAAATGGCATTCTTCAAAAATCAAAAATATATAGTTAAAAACAATATTAATATTTATAATTGTTACATGTAATCATAATATAAGAACTAAGAAGAGTAATTAGTAATTAGTTAATAGGGTTTTAAAGATATATCATAGGTTGGTAAACTATAACTAATAACACTATTACATTAGTATTATAGTATATTATAAATTTATATGTTAGTAAATAGTAATAAATTAGTAATAATATAATAAATAATAATAATACACTTATTACTTATAAGTTATTACTAATATTCTATATAGATATATTATAATTTATATTTTTATATTACAACTAGTCAACTACAATAAATTATAATATGTTAATATTATAAGAGTATATTACTATATATTATATATTAATATGTTATACTTCCACTTTTAATCTATATTAATATTAATACTATAATTTATATACTATTATTTATATTATATATACATATATATATATATATTTTTAAAAAGATGTGTATTTGGTCCGGTCTGATCCAGGGAGAAAAATCCCTTGGATCGGGACCGGACTGAAGAATTCCGGCCCATAAAAAATTTGGACTGGACCGGACAGAATTTCGTCCGGTTCAACCAGTCTGGTTTGGTCCACTGATCTAGTTCGGTCTTCTTACACCTCTAATGTCTAATACACTGCAGCAGTTTCAACGTCAATTAATTCAGATTGGTGCAGTAGAGCTTCTCTAGCCAGTGTATGACACTTTGCTTCCCTTTTAACATGTTGTACTTTAAACTTAAGGGGTACTCCAATGGAGAATGACATAGGACTACATTAACCACTTGCAAAGAGTCCCCCTAAAAAATGGCATTCTACAAATTTAGAAGCATACACAGGACAACAACTTCAAATAATCACGTTGCTTTAGCAATCATAGGCTCGACACATTAGTTTACTAGTTTCATAAACTAATTAGGACACAACCACCAGAATCCCTTAGCATCACCCCAATACCAACTCGATGATAGCATTAATAGCAACATCCAATTGATTTTACCCCAATTTGGTGGAGGCACCTCCCACTTTGATACCTAAGTTTGAGGCTGCTTCAAATGAGCAATGTTAGGGACAAATGTGAGATTCCAGATTTTATATACCTTTATTTATTATTTATTTCATTTTGTTTGATGACGTTTTGAAGAGTTGCAAAATATTATAATTGTACGAGATCCTTTTACAAACTCATTTTTTGTTATTTAAAAGATTATGAGTTTAAATATATTTTAAATATCTGATTTAAATATATGACTTTATTCCTTTTAAATAGTTAGTAAGCTTCATCATTTTAATTAATGAGGAGGAATATTATTTTGTGAACTAAAGTAAGTTAAAAATAATGTTTAGTTATTTATTTTGAGAGTTTTAAGTTAAATTGATTTTACATGCTTCAAATCAATGTTTTAAATGCATTGTTTGTCAGTTTGAAGACTCCAACGCATCAGACCTATAAAATATCCCGAAGAGGCCTAAACCTTTCACTTTTTCCTTTTCTCTTTTTCTTTTTCTCTCTCTTTTCTCTCCTTTCTCTCACGCGTGGAGAAGCCCTTCCCCATGCCTATTCGGCTTCCAGCCCTCACCGCCCACGTCGTCGACCTTCCCACCCTCTGGCGAGATCCCTTGCACCGGTGGTGCACCTCCGACAGCCCCCTACCCCGCACATGAACCCCAAAACCCGAAATGGGTCTTCCATGTTTTCCCTACGTTTTTGACACGTCCGCCGACCGCCATGGCCACCACCACCTCAGGCCAATTTCCCCTCACCACCTTGGCCCCTCCCTCCTTTTCCTTTGGTCAAAACATGTGACCCACGAAGTGGATTTTAAATTCCACGGGTTTCTCCACCTAGCGCCGCCACTAGACACTACCTGGTCTCACCGCCACCACCAATGAGTTCCCCTTGCTCCAACAACCCCCCCTAGCTCAGCTCCTCCATCCCCTGCCCCACTTTCCCGCACTCTCCTATGCACGAGTTTGACCCATTTGTGTAGATCCATTATCTTCCGGTGGTTGCACCACCTCATCATCACCACCATGAGATTATCCTTCCTTTAATGAGTATAACTCTAATTTTTTGTATCAAACCGAGCATCCTAGCCCAATGTATGAAGTGGCCCACCATGAACATTGTGGATTGGCGCTTGTTTGATGATCTAGAGTTTACCCACTGTAAGTATTTTCCAAATGATCATTGAGATTTAAATATATTGTGCATTATCATATATATATATATATATACACATGTTTTGGTTGGTTGGTTGTAATGGACTGAGTCCGAGGAGTTCGGGGGTCAGTTGGATTTGAGATCGGAGATGTTTGTGATTGCTTGATGTTTGGTCTTGTTGACTATTGGTTATTTTTGTGCATGGTTGTATGCATTATGTAAGTACATTTATTGTGACAACCCAGAATTTCGTGCTTTATTTTATTTAAATTAATTAATTATTATAAGGGTGATGAAGGTATTTTATTTATTTAAGCACTTGAAGTTGGGCTTAAAATTGAGCTTTGGAAGCATGGCTTAGGAATGATCCATGAGAATGATCCATGAGTCAACCAAGCCCATGCATGGAGACACATGTCACACTTAGAAGAACTCTAGTAAGTCTACAAAGACTAGTAGCTAGGAGGAAAAAGACTAGTGGTTGGAGGGTTGACTAGTTGTATCTTGGAGGATGAGGTGTGGTATCCAAGATAAGATCTTCTCATCATTTGGACACATGGACAATGTGGGATGCAAGAAAGGGAAGAAGCCAACTCTTCCAATTGAGTTTCCCTAGGTAATTTGACTTGTGCTAGATCCTGTAAGAGTTGAAGATTTGTGTGTAAGGGAGATCACTTTAAAAATGTGTGACAAGTGACAAATGACAAGTGTTATTGGGAAGAGAAATGTTGGTTGGAGAAAAAGGGGGTCTACGTATGAAATAGAGCTAAGGGAAGCCAACTTGATTCACTTTGAGTCTCCCTATGCAAGCCCCACTTTTGATATGACAAAAAGTGGATTTTGTGTACGAAGATCTTTAGGGATATGGTAGACAAGTGGGAGTGTGTTCACTTGGTAGGAGTGTGAAGGAAGAAAAGATCTTCCAATTGAGTCTCCCTAGAAGCATGCCATATCGAGGTGAGTGACACTTGTAAGATTTGATGGAAATAGAAGTGGGAGAAGAGGAAGAGGATTCGGTGGAGGCCAATGCCGAACCCCTTGAGGTGTCTTTCCATGCAATCTTTTCCAAATCTAGATGAATGACCAATATAGATCTTGTAAGTGGGAGTTGACAAGGAGATTGGCAAGTAATGGAAGGATGTGGTATCATTGGAGAGAGAAAAAGAAGATGAAAAGAAAATAAAGGAGATTTGGGCAAGCATTGTCGTGGACCTTATTTTTGGTCTTCCTAGAGTTTTGCTAAATCTAGGTGATTGGACACATGAGATTGCGTAAGAGTGTGTAAGGCATGTGTGTGTAAGAGTGTAAGAAGAAGTGGTGATGTGATAAGTTGATTGATGGTTGCTTGGAAAGAAGAAAATACATAGGAGAGGAGGATGAGATTCGGTTGACTAGGAGGGAGCTTAGCTGAAGTTGCAAGTCCCATTCCCCAAAATGTGATCTTACAATCTAGTGGAATGACATGTGAGATGATAGGTGAGTGTGTGAGTGAGTGATGTGAAGTGAGAGAGGGTTTAGAACCCTTGAGAGGTGCCAGCCATAAGGAGAAGGAAGGAAATAGTTTCTAACCTAAAAGTGATTTAGATTTAGGCATGATGTGATCTAGTGATGGAAGTCACTCAAGTGTCTTTCAAACCCATCAGATGTCAACCCTAAAAAGTAGGGAATGAGTAGCCTAAGAGCCTAGAAGCTCACTTGGCCGAATGGCCTTATGCCTTGCTCTTTCTCCTTTTGCTTGGTTCACTTGTTCACACACACACACTCCTCCACCTCTCGGCAACTCTCCCTTCCACTCTACCTTCACTTTGCTTTGCTTTCTTCCACCTTCTAAACACTAAAATATCCTAAGTTAGTGGAGCTTGAAGCAAGTTTTCTTGAGTGGAAGACTATTTGAAGAGGTAATGCAAAAACCTAAGCTATTTCAAAAATAAAAATCTAGGTTAGATCACATGCACACACCAAGGTTTATATCCTTAAGATTTTCTCTTTAACTATATGTTTATAAACTATTTTAAAGGATTGTTTTTTTTATATATTTTCAGAGCTAATCTTTGCTACTTGGAGTATTGTAAGTGCACCTTTATCTTGACTTTAGCATTCTTTGTATATATATTGAATGAATGTGTTTGTATTGATTGATGAATGTATGAAAATGCTAGATTAGGTTTTCCTAAAGGAAAGGCTTTGTTTTGATAGTAGTAAACCCATGCTTGATCCATATGATTCTTTAGGCTTGAAAATTTGAATATGTTGATGAATTTAGCTAAGTTGTTGCAAAAAAAATGAAGTATGATGATATGATATATGATGATGGTAGAAATGCATGCATGACTAAGATTAAGTTTGTTGAGTGCTTGGAGATGCTAGGCTAGGATCTCTTGAAAGAAATACTTTGTTTATTTAGTTAAAAATCTATGCTTAGTCCATATGTTATTGTAGGCTTGAATCTATATTATGTTGATGGATTTAGTTAATTTGATGCAAAGGAAAATGAAATATATTGATATGGTATATAGTGATAAAAAAAAGTCATGCATGACTAAGATGATGTTTGTTGGATGATTGGTGATGCTAGGATGAATGCTTGAAGAAATGCCTTGTATGTTTAGTGGTAAATCCATGCTTAGCAAGGTATATGATTCTAGGTTTGAGATTTACATGCTATTTGTGGATCTAGTTACCTTATTATAAAGAAATAAAAGAGTATGATTAATATGAAAAATGGTGACAAAATGCACATGTTAAAAATGATGTTTGGAGTTTGAAAAAGATTTGAATGGGTGCATATATGGGTTTCAGATTTGAAGGTTTTAGGGTTGAGTTTTTCAATGATCAACTATTCTTTTATATGATGATTAAACCTTGAATACTTTGAAGGTTTAGAAGTATGAAAGCTTGGGGATTCAATAACATGATATTTTATTTTTAACATGTATGATTAAGTATGTTATTTTGGTAGAAAGAAAAGTGATTAAAATGCTAATTCTAAGGACTATAGGGTTCGGTCAACCTCTCTTCGTGATGCTAAAAAGGTTTAGTTAATCTTATCAAGGCTTGGTGAGTACATGGAGGAAGACAGAAGAAGAAAACCATATGAAGTAGCCTTGGAAGGTCTTGGCCTAACCCTAGTGGTGGAGGTCAAGAGCCCCTTTTGGTGTATTAAGCCCATTTGTGTGCTTTTATATGAAGTATAGACTAATTCAAGTGATGGTTGGTTTGTCAATAAGTATGACAAAGTATACGTGTGCTTGAACTAGTCCCACGATTCACATGTAAAGTATTAAGAATTTGCATATCCCATGCATGAAGCACGAAAATCATGTTTTTGAGTCAAACATGTTTTCAAAGAAAAGAGAAGAATTAAAGTTTTTATAAGAACCCCAAAGGCTAGGACGGAGAAGTGTCCCAGTAAAACACTTTGTTCACTCAGGAGTGATCAAAGTCGAATGAAAGCCCCTGGGTGGACAAAGAACAGTCGACGGATCATGTATGGCTCCAAAAGGTGTCCGGAGCATGGTCGCACTTAATGCTAGTGGGTGCTCAAGGACAGTGTTGGCTTCGGCCTTACCATATAAGAAGTTTGTAGTCGCTCGGTTTGAGTGGTCATCGAGTGATGAAGAGCGGATAACGCAGACGCCACGACTTGAGTAGTCTGCAGGCGATGCGGTAACGCATAATGTATTCATTTAGGCTTGAGTGGTCGCCGGGTGAGACGGTAACTAGCGGGGAACACACGGTGGATAGGGGAACCGTGAGGTGTCCAAAATGAATAGTGACGGGGAAGGAGATACGTAACTCTCGTATCACTGATAAGGACTTTCACGACATGATAGGGAAGGCGATACGTAACTCTTGTATGACTGATGTGACAACGGTAAAGGCGATACATAACTGCCGTCGAGGTCAAAGAATGATATGAATATGCTAAGTGGCACCTAAGATAAGAAATGATGAAAGAAATGAAAAGTTTTTACAAAAAAGGGTTTTAAAGCATGATGAACCCTTTTTATGAAAAGCAAGTATATGAATCAAGATTGATTGAAAGAAAGTCAAGTTTTATGAAATTCTTCATGAGCATATGCATTTGCTAAGTCATGAGTCGCACATGCATGGCACACGTTCTGTTTGTTATTAAATGATATGTATGCTTGAAATGATTTTGTTGAGATGTTTGTGTACTTACTGAGATTTCTCGAAATCTCACCCTTTTATATTTTCACTATCGTTCCTTATTGGGAAGATAGAAGTTGTTACGGGAAAAGATGACGTCGACGACTTTGAGACTCGGAGAGACTCTCTAGACCGCTGATGGTCTGGTTATCTCTCCACCAATGGACGTGGTTGTGGGAACAAGGTTTGGATGATATCGTTTACTTACGTTTTATCCAGATTTTAGAGGTTCCTGATGTTTTGGGAGAGTATATATTTTAGGGAGACTGATACTCTTGATGATATATAGTAATATGAAGTTTATTTTGGGATCTTAAATTTGTTATACCATGTGACGTAAGGAAAAATTTTAAGTTCTTGCCTAATTATAGAATGGCTTGACCTTTTCCTCTATGAAAATTTTCTATTCACTGCGTTTAGTTCTAAATGCATACTCGAACTTAAGTAAGAACGAGGGGTGAAATTCCTTGTGTTGTTTATCTCCGACGTCTCGGTTTGCATTCGATCCTAAGCGTGGACGGGGGCGTCGACATTTATAACTTACTTTTAGTATTTATTTGAGTATACAGAATTAACATGTTTAAGGATGTTTTTATTAAGTGCTTCATATATATTCATAAGACTTACTATGTTGTGTTAGGTTGATGGTAATGGAAAGTAGTGAGAAGAGTGGGAGAAAAATGTTATACTGAGCAAGGATATGATTTGGTAAATTATGGTTTGAGGATTTGGTGAGAGAATGTGAGATTAGAATGATAAAGGAATAATGTTAATGATTTAAGAGGTTTTCAGTCTTGGAAAGGATCCCTTATATAAGTATTTGTTTCTATATGTTAATAAAGAATATGATGAATAAGTTAAGTTGATAAGTGTATGAGGAAGATTTTATGGATCAATTCTCTTAAGGAGTGGTGAAAGGATTAAAATTCTTTAATGATAAAATGATTGAATTTATGTATGCTATAGTAAGTTATTTTATGGAAAGGTAAGAAAGTATACGGAGGAAATTTTTTGGTTAAGCAAGAGTTTATTTTGTAAATTATGAATGGAAATTTTGATGATTAATATGAGAAATTTGGTTAACAAAAGAATTAAGTGGGATTTATAAGGTTTTGGTTTTATGCTTTTGAATTAAGATAAGATTACTTTAGTTTGTATTCAAATGAAGTTATTTATGTTTTAAGAATTGTGATTCAAGATAAAAATATGGTGGAATATAGTGAGACTTTGATGAAGGACCTTAAGAGTTCATAAATGTATGTTAGTAAGAATAGGGTTTGTGTAGAAAGGTGACTTGTTTTATGTTGGAGAACCACCTAACCTGAGACTTTGCTTGATTCTCGCTCGACTTCTAGCTCGAGCGAGACACAGGCAATTGATACTTGCTCGATAATTTGCTTAAGCAAGATATCCTATTAGTTTAATTATGAAGTTTTCATTTGGTTGAAATGTCTATGATTTAAGTAAATAAGGATGTTAATGCAAGAATTATAGGTGGAATGCACTTGCATTGTTTGCATATCATGTGTCCCATGGAACATGGAACATGTATGAAAATGTTTAAGAGTACATGTATGTCCAAGTATGTCATAAGATTTTTATGTTATAAATCACAATGTTTTTCAAAGAAGCATGGATATGAACTTTTATAGGAACAAGATAACAAGAAAAAAAATAAGGAAATTTGAAAGTCATGTCGTGACGGGGAAAGCAATATGTAACTCCCGTATGATTGACGTGCCGACAGGGATGGTGATACGTAACGTCTGTCGAATGATAAGAATTTATGTCAAGGCGGGGATGGCAATACATAACGCCCGCTATAGTAAGAATTTTTACGTCATGATGGGGACGGCGATACATAATGCCCGTATGATTGAGATGATTTGGCAGTAAGGCGATATGTAACTGCCGCCATAATAAGTATTTTCGTGTTGTGACGAGGATGACGATACGTAACTCCCGTTCGACTTACATGATTGGTGGTGAAGGCGATTCGATTTGTCGTCATAATGTGATAAGGCTCGTCATGACGGTGAAAGCGATACGTAACTGCCGTATGACTAACGAGAATATGAAAGCTGACAGTGAAGGCGATTCGATTTGCCATAGCGATTATGAATAAGATATATAAGAATAAGAATTTCAAGAAAAAGACTTTATATGTTAAGAAAAGTTGTGCACCGTCTTCATGAAAATTCTTTATGAAGATATATAAGTTTTAAAAGGAGTGCACCAATAAGTGTAAGTAAGCATAAGTCATGTCATAATCTCATGATCATGTGTATATTAGAAAACTGAGTTTTCATGTGTGACTTGATATTTGGTATATTGAAATGATTGATTTGAACGATTTTCAATGAGTGACGCGGTAGAGACGGTGGTAAGCAGGGATGATGGTAGAGTCCTACCTACGATTCTCGCCTACAGTGTCAATTGGATATTTGGGCCATTTTCTGAAAAAATGGTAGTTGTTTTTAATAGATTTTATTTTGGGCCAAATGAGATTTTTGGCTTGAGTGAAAACTATTTATCTTAAAAAAGATAATTTATGAGTCTCATGCTTATAGTGTGTTGTTCAAGCATTTTGTTGATACATAAATGTATTTTTATCTTGTAGTTTGTTTGGATTTTACTTACCTGAGGTACTATTTTTGGTATCGTAGATTTTGATGCAGATGACAAGGAGGGTGAGTTTGAGGAAACTGTTTCGCTAATGGAGTAACTTGGTTTAGTTTTATCTTGGAAAAATGTTTTTCCACGTTTAAATTATTCTGTATTTTTAGGGTTTTAAATATGGGATGACTATTAAATCTTCTATTAAAGAATTTGTGGAAAACTGGTTTGTAATATTTTAAAAATTTTGGTACTTAGTGGTTGATTTAACTCATCTGCTGTGGCTTTCAATTTTACACTTGTTGCATTATACACACACTTAGCACTTATCGTTGGATGTGTAACTCGAATTGTCAGCATTCCGACGCCGTCATGTAAGCCAATAGCCAGCATCTTGTGCTATGGGGCAATCCTATAAAATATGTCCTGGTGTTTTGGCTTCCTGTAAGCATGGGGCATGAACCATCTTGCACAATGTTCCTCTTAATTAAGTTAAACTTGGTAGGAAGAGCATCCACATAAGCATGCCACATAAATACCCTAACAACATTGGTGGTTTTCAAGGACCAAATCATCTTCCGTATATGTTAAAATCTATCTTGATGAGAGGAATCCCCTCGAGTACTCTACATCATTTGTATAGACAAATGATATGCACTTTTAACAATGAATTTTCCATCTCTAGTATCACCCCATACAAGCTTATCAGGCACTACATGAGCTATTATCATAGGAATCTTCATGAACTAACTAATATTTTCATAATTAAAATCAAAGAGTACTGCTATATATAGTCCACTTTCGTGGACTGTATTACAATCCAAGACACAAAATTACCCTATAATTCCCATTTTATTAGAAAAATGACGGAATTATCCCTAATATTCTTTAACCTAAATCAATAGAATAGTATTGAAATCCATTCTTGTATCTGCATATTGCCGCGCCCCAGACCAAACCTCCTTTGCTATTGCTTTATTTATGAGGTAATCCTTCTGAGCTAAATGTGAAATAATATAAAATAATGCTTTGAGAAGCCGCATCCTAGACTATTTGTTTATTCACCATGTTTGACATTATGTGTTTGTTTTGCCTGAAAATGAGTGCTTGTGTTTATTCTTTTTTTGGTGTTACCAGGATAAAAAATTCATGGCATAGATAATTTTTTTCCTTTTTTCTATTCCAAGTTGCTTCTAATATGCTTTTCGTATAAATTCCCCGTCGGGATATGAAACATGGTCTAAAATGCAATGAGAACCGTAGGAAAGTTCATATGCAAGTTCATATTTTATGCTATTAATTGGGAATTTATGGAAATATTAATTCCCAATTATATTCAAGTCGAAGTAAATAAAATAAAATTTATTGAATGCAGATGAGAGGCATGCAAAGAATATATATATATATATATATATATATATTTGTGATGAAAATGCCTCCTGCAGTATAGTATATCCTTTTTGAAGGTGGCCATCAAATAGGAAACGAAGAACATGGGTAGGCCCAGTCTGATTAGCTATAGGTAAAATAGTGTTAAACTGTTGGAAAGAAGCACTTGTTGAATTTTTTTTATTTTTTGGTTATCTTTTAATTTGTAAATTAGTATGCATATCATATTGCTTAAGTATATTCTTTTTCAATCTTTTCCTTACCTAGCTTGAGTATTGATTTTTTTTTTTTTGACTTACATGTTATGCTTAAATATATCAAGATTGTTTTTTATGGAGAAATGAGAAGAAAGTACATCTACTAGACAACTGCTGTTTTTTTTCAGAAAACGATAATTGTATAGATACCCCAAACATTATAGATGATGTAGAAGTGATGGATGATCATGGTTAGTGCTCGAGAATGATGATGATGATGTAGTTTTAGAGCCAATGCCAAGAAATGATGACGATGGAATTTTAGAGCCAATGCCAAGAAATGATGACGATGGAATTTCAGAGCCAATATCAGAAAATGATGATGATGAGGTTTCAAAGCAAATATCGGGAAATGATGATGTAGAAGTCTTAGAGCCAACGTCGGGGATGATTTTCAAAACTAAGAAAGAACTCATGGACTACTACAACCAATATGGGAGACATAATGGATTCGGCATAATGTCTCAAAGAAGTAGAAGGAAAGATTATGGGAGTGTTAGATACATAACACTTGGTTGTGCTCGTGGTGGTAAGGTAAGGAAACGTATTGTCAATATTTCTAAACCACGCCCGACAATAAAGACGGATTGTAAGGTGAGGAGGATCAACACAGTTTTGGTTGATGGTGTCTTACACATAACAACTGCGTATAATGCACACAACCATGGGTTAAGTCCACAAAAGACAAGATTTTTTAGATGAAATCGCACAATTGATGATTTTGTGAAGAGACGGTTAGATATTAACGATAAGGCAGGCATAGGTTTACCCAAAAGTTTTAACGCAGTAGCTGTAGGGGTTGGTGGCTTTGAGAAACTTTCATTTATTGAAAAAGATGCAAGGAATTATATTCAGAATGCTCGACACCTTCGACTTGGCAAAGAAGGTGCTGATGCGCTTCGTGGTTATTTTGAGAGGATGCAGTATAAGAATGATGGATTTGGATGACGATTGTCGATTAAAAAATGTCTTTTGGGCCGATGCACGCAGCAGAGCAACATATGGATATTTTGGGGATGTTGTAACATTTGATACAACATATCTAATAAACAGACATGGCATGCCATTTGCCCTATTTGTTGGTGTTAACCATCATGGACAATCAATGCTTTTGGGAGCGGGCTTGATATCAAGTGAAAATACTGAGACATTTGTTTGGTTATTTGACCCTTGGTTAAAATGTATGGATGGGAGAGTGCCAAAAGCTATCATCACTGATCAAGATAGAGCTATGAAAAATGCCATTGCAATAGTTTTTCCAAATACCCAACATAGATATTGTTTGTGGCACATAATGAGAAAACTACCAAAGAAGTTAGCCTCACATGCTCAATTTAAGTGTGGTTTGAAGATTGCAATACAGATATGTGTTTATGATTCTCAGACTTCTGACGAGTTTGAGAAGTCCTGGGAGGTGTTTGTTGACACTTACAATCTACAGGACAATGCATGGCTTGAGAGTCTCTATAGTGAGTGAAAGTATTGGGTTCTTGTATACATGAAAGATACATTTTGGGCTGGGATGAGCACAACTCAGAGGAGTGAAAGCATGAATGCCTTTTTTGATGGATATGTAAATTTAGGGACTACGTTGAAACAATTTGTCGATCAATTCGACAATGCATTGAGGAAGAGGGTAGAGAATGAGATGGCAGCGGATTTCCACTCATTCAATGCCACAGTCCCTTGTATATCTCGGTTGCCCATAGAGAAATAATTTCAAAAAGTGTACACAAATTCTAAATTTAAAGAAGTGCAGTTAGAAGTAATGGGCATTAAATATTCTCATTGCGTTCTCATAAAAATGGAGGGGGCGATTGCAACATATCAGGTTAATCACCAAAAACGAAGTTGAAGACGGCATCAAACATTCTACTTTGCATGTATACTTTAATGAGGATGAGTGTGAGACGAAGTGCATGTGTGGGCTATTTGAGACAAGAGGAATAATATGTAGGCGCATTCTTTCGATTTTTGCCGCTAGGGGTGTCTCAGTGTTGCCAGAAAAGTACAATATGGACAGGTGGAGGAAGGACATTAAACGTAGATATACTCTCATTCGAAGCAGTTACGATGACTTGAGTGGTAAACCTGCTGCTAGTCGGTACTCTGGCTTGGTAAAATTATATTAAGAAGTAGTTACAAATGCATGTGAAAGCGAAGATTATTCTCTAGACATGACAAAGAAGCTACAAGCAATGAATTTAATATACACTAAATCAAAACCTCATCCCACAGTTGCAACCACTCATACTTCCATTGAGGCTGAAGCTGGAACTTCGAAAAAAGTGCTGAGTCCTCGCGTTGCTAGAGGCAAACGGAGGTTCCCAATGAAGAGGAGACAATCTACAATAGAAAAATTGCAAACCAAAAATAAAAAGGCTGGAGCCAAGCGACATAGAAAAAATGTTGGAAGATTTATATATTTGTTCTTGATATTGTTCAAATGCATTTATTTTTAAGTTATTTAATTTCTTTATGTTATTCAAATGTAAGCAACACCATGTACGGAAGGTGTATTAGACCCCACAGATTCAGCAATAGTGCATGGGACCTCACAAAGTGTTGTATCGCAACTGCTTGGTACACAACAAAACATTATTTCTAAGGTAAATGTGAAATAATATCCCTTTTGTCTATATTTTGAATAACTGTAAGGGTTTTACTTAATGGTTTTCCATTACTTGCAGGTAAATTTCGAAAATAATGGCTCTCTCTCTGATTGATAGAATCCACTGTAGACTGCTACATGTTGTTCATTGTTAAGAGATGACAGAAGACATAGTAGACTGCTCCATTTTGTTCATTGTTAAGAGATGGTAGAAGACATAGTAGACTGCTGCATTTTGACTCCCAAATTTTAAGGATATTTTAACCATTTTATGGGTATAAAGATATACTTTTATCTTTTAATTTGTGAACTGTCTGAAAGCATAACAATACTTACAATATATTATTGGATATCACAGACTCTAAGAGTTTGATACACAATTGTTGGATTTGAATATTACATAGTTTGATACACAACTGCTGGATTTGAATATTACACAGTTTGATACACAACCTATTACAACCTACTTACAACATTACACAATTTTATACACAATTACACAGTTCTTTTTTACAGACAATTTTTCCTTCATTTTCCATTTCAATATTTTCCACGTACTCTTCATCTTCTTCTTCTTCTTCATCTTTTTGCTGTTGCATGCCTTCTGTTTCCATGTCAAAACTCGGGTAGCCAATTCAGTCTGATTCTCAATTTCAGCTATGCCAACAAGTAGAGCATCCTACATGAAAAACATGGTCAACCAACCAAGCAAAAAAATATAAGGGAAACCAATGTGCAAGTGACAGCAACGTTATAAAAGACTGAACTCTATCTATAATTTAAAAGACTAAACTCTATAGTCATTGTTTTGGCAAGATAGTTTTCTGGAATAAATAATAGTCAAGCATACATTTAGCATGCAGACACCAAAAGTGAAGTTTCAAAAATTGCTAAAAAGAATATTGCATAGAATTGAGAACCTCAAAACCTACCACAAAGAAAGAGCAGATGGTATTAATGCTTACATTCTACTGAACTGAAACAGGAACCTAATAAGTACATAGATACATAGATTAAAGTTGCACTTGAAAGTGACCCTTTGTTTTAGCCTAGTGGTTATATAATCTTGTATGTTCTGATCGTCAATGCAAACGAGACACTTTCACAAACTTTCAAAATCTAGCTTATGGGTGGATATTTGGCAAGCCACAAAATGAGGCTAGTTAACAAGCATAACAGATTTTAATTTGTAACATTTATCCATTAAAAATGAAGCCAGACTAAACCAAATTCTAATATTGTTAAAGAACTGATAAGTATTGATGTACATGGCCGCATGCGTTAGCAAAACTTAGGAAAGAGGGTTTAGAACTTTGCATCTTGATTTACAGATAAAGTTTAATTGATTTCTTTTGGTTGAAGTAACTACTGACAGATAAATGCGAACAAAATATTGAGTCTTGTTGAACTTGCCTTGAAATGATAAGAAAAATTAAAAGGATGGCTAGAATATCTTGATCTTAATCCAATTTCAGTCCTACAAAAATTAAACTGTTAGCAGTACCTTGATAAGCATCTGTTAGAAGCCAAGTTGGTGCGGTTGGGATACCAACCCATGCAATTTGTTAAACTGTCATTATTTAGTTAGATCCAACATTATATAACCTATCAGATTCTCATATTTTCAGCCTACAAGTAGAAAGTTTTGACATTGGTTTGACAGTTGAGAAAATGGTGCCAAATTTAATTATATCTAATTATATCCAGCAATATCCCAAGGTGTTTATAGCAGCAGACTAATTTTCAATGTTTCAGTGAGATTCAAGGTTTTTTACGATGAATGAAAGAAATAGAATCACTTACAAGAACATTTGGACTTGAATCAGGAAACAAAAATCCAAGAACTAAAAAAGAATTTCTACAAATAGGTAGAGTGCACACAATTAAAACCAAAAAACTTAAATAAAATACATAAAAGTCTTAACCCAAATTTACAAACTGATAAATCCGTATGAATTTCCAGAACCAACAAGAATTAACATATGAATTTCCAGACCAAGGTTGCAATTTTCCAAGAACTAAACACAAAGAAATCAATTTCAAATATGAAAAATACGAAAGGGAGAAAGGGGTTTACTGTTCTCTGAAGAAGGGGACGACGGCGGCGACGTCACGACGAGGGCGAGGGCGAGGGGAAGGGCGAAGGTCTCTTCCGCTGGGCATTTCAAAGTGTAACTCGGCATGGGATGGGCAAGCAAAGTGAGTTCTTCAGTTTGTTTGCTGGGTCTCTTCAAATGAAACACAGTGTTTCATCTAAATGAAACACTACGTTTTATTTAGGACTGTATTGTGGACTGCAATAAGCATTATTCAAAAACAAATTGTAATAGATCCATGTTCCACAAACCAGTAGTTGAATCAATCAGTTCAGAGACTAAAGCAGATTCAAGAAAAATACTTATAGCGGATTGGATACGGTTGGTTTTGCTGATCATCACATAATCTCCAGATCACCCTTGCATTTAGTAACAAGGATGTCTGCCATATACATGACACATATAAGAAGGTAGTGATCCAAGCTTGGTTGTTAAGATAGATGAAGTTAGGAATATTTTGCTTTAAATACCTAAGTTGCAAGGGAGGTTGGGGAGTTGAGCAAACTCCATGCTTGCTTTGCCAACAGTGCAGAATTGAAAGCTTCTAAATCTCTAAAACTAATCCCACCATAAGGCGTCCCCCATTCACATTACCTGCCAATTTTCTAGTGTAATTGTGTCTATCTTTCTTGATTTCCCAGCCATGGCAGCCACAATGAAATCAACCTCGAACTGCTTTCACTACTAAGCCATGAGCCACAATATCCTTACTAAGAAACCCAAAACTGCTTTCACTCACCATGGCAGCCACATTGGAATGTTTGCCTTCATCCTTTAACCATATTTTAGGCATCCCAAGGCTCACAAATTGGCCAATACCTGCTCCATGTAAACCAGTTGTTGCCCTCAACCATAAGCCATATTGTTGAATAGATGATTGTCCACCCATTTTTGATAGCCCATTGGAGTACCTTCATTGGATTGACTAAAAGTTAAATTCAATAAAAATTTAGACATTCAAAATTATTTTAACACTACGTTGAATTATCCAAAGACTAAATTTCTTGATTTTTGTGCCAGTAAACTCAAATGAAATGCCAAATATGACAGGTTAGCTATAATGACCAAATCCATTATTTTATTCTTCCTCTTCCATACTTCTCTCTTTTTTTGGTAAAAAAAATATAGTTGGATGATAAGTAAGTAAAAAGTATTTTTTTAAATATCGATTAGTAATTTAATTTAAATATAATATGATTACTAATTATTTTTTAAACCAATAATTTAATTAAGATATGATTATTAATTAACATATAATAGATATAATAGTCAAATATGATAAAATTAATTAATTTAATAATTACAAATAATTAAAAAAGATTTAATTATTAATTATCTTTTTGTTATATTTTGAGGTAATGGCCATTCCAATGTTGGGATTATGTAAATGAAATAACCAAAAGTTAAAATGAGAGTTAGATTAGCTAAAAGTGTACTTTAACTTTGGACAATACAATGAGAATGCTCTTACTAGGACAAGCCTTACCATCATGTATAATGCGTCCACATTGAAAACGGAACCTAGGCAATCTCTCATAGAAAAAAGAGATAAATAAAGACTTGCTATCTAGCATTAAGATCTTACCTCAAGAAAAATGTGTATGTAGATTTATATCCACTAAGGTCTACTTTATTTTTTTTTAGTTGAATTGAGATAAAAGTTGAAAAATTAAATAAAATATTATTAGAATATATATTTTTAATATTATTTTTATTTTGAGATTTGAATAAGTTAATCTTTTATTTTAATTTATTTTATATAAAAATTTGAAAAAGTTGTGATAATTAAATTAAATGAGATGAGTTGACTGGAGATGAACTCAAAAAACAAACCAGGCCTAAGACACACAGGAACTTGCCCCAACCCAATCCCTTTGTAAATTTAGGCCCCATTTAGATAGTTAGGTGAGACCAAAAGATGAAAGTTAAATTTCGAATAAAATACTGTTAGAATATTATTTTCTAATTTTACCCTTATTTTGAGATTTAAAAAGTTAAATTGAGATTGAAAAAGTTGAATGTTTATTATATTTTGTATTGGATTTTGAAAAAATTGTAATGATAAAATGAAATGAGATTATCTCACTTTGGAATCAAAGAGCGGTGCTACTCTGTCGCTTGAGTAGCATTGCTCATGCGTATTGTTAATGTAAAATTTACTTTTTATTTTTTTTAAAATTTTTTATTCATATTTTATATCGTTTTAAAAAAAAATTTTGAACTATAAAAAATATCAATATAATAATAATTATTTTCTTAATTATTAAGTAAAAAAAAATTAAAATAAATAAGATATCAAAATAATGTGTTAAACTAAATGGACAAAATAACATTTTTCTAAACTGAAACCGGGGCTTGTTTTTTAACGGCTAGAGTATTGAGAAACGCTTATCACCAGTTGGGCTTATAAGTTTATATAAACAGAGATATGCTAGGTACAGTCCACATAGGTAGTCCTCGCACATGCTAGTTGTTTGTTGTTTGTCCATATCAGCTTAATTAAATAACCAAATTGACCTTCCCCAAAATAACCAAAACCAATTGCATTCGACATACGAAATTCAAACAAGAAAACCCATTTTGCCGCTATCTCGACCTAGATTCATTGTGCTCGGCGTCGTGCTCATCTCCTCCACCATCATCAGCCAGCAATGTCTTCGCAAATTAAATGAGAAAAATCGAGATCTTTGCCACCCAGATTAGAGACCTCTGCCTGCCACTCGAGATCTTCGCCACCCCTGATACAAAATTCAAATGAGTAGTTGCACTGCTCTCACTCTTTTTACTCGTTTCGTAAATGCAAACTATCCTCTCACGCACAACCCCCATTTACCTGGTTTAAGTTTCGGGCTTACTCTCATGCACCACCCATATCTTGGATCTAGTCCTCCCTCAGAGCAAAGCTCCAAAACGTGACCTACGCCGAGATCCTCTGGTAGTTGTAGGTATACCTGTTTAATAATGCCCATATGTTTGTACTAGCTTAGCTTGCTAATTATTAAGGCAATAAATTAATCTTTTTTTTTTTCCTGAGGATAAGTAATTATGACGTTGTCTTTTGAAGAAACTAGTTAGATTCATCTAAATTTAGCATTTCAAGATCATCAGCATGAGGCTGATTGATCAAGAAAATTATAAAATAATTTTGGAAAAATATATTGTAATTCCAAATTAAATAATACTTATGATCGATCAGCGATCAATGGATCAGTTGAGTAGCCATATATATATACACCCATTAATCTACCATTATTGACTTATTTTGTTAACTGCATGATCACTACTAGCTCAAAGTTTAAATATATATATATATAGGAGCTATATATAATAATGATGATAATAATAATAATAGTAATAATAATATCACTTAGTAGTACTCTGTCCAATTAATAGTATTAGTCTTTTATAACTATAATAACTGCATACAAATATATATTTTAAACATTACAAGAATATATATATGTATATATATATATATATGTGTGTGTTTGATAATGCCCATACCTCTTTATATATAATTAGTCGTTAAGTTAAATTTGCTTAGCATTAAACTTTGCTAATGTTTAAGGAATGCCTACATGTGGATCCAACCCATAACTCTTAACATTTTAAAGAAGTGTAGATTTGAAGTTTACCTATGAGTGTGTTATATGAAACCCAATCATATGATTAGACTATGATTCCCTTTACTACTAATGGTTCACGATTGAGGAAGTATAACGCTTGTCAAATTAATTTCTGATCTTTAATTAGCTAAATGTTTAAATAGAGGTTGGTCCATTTAGGTGGACAAGTCAATGGAGAAAGGGGAAAGAAAGCACAAGGCCTACTAGCAGTGTTATAAGGCCTACCAAAAGCCATGTTATTGGTGTGATTTATAATTTGGTGAGAAATCATTATTTAATATAATTTCAGGACATACCAAGACCCTTTTGTCCAAATTGGTCAGCATCTAGCAGCTATATGCATGGTTACCATGGGATGATGCCACCTACATTTCTCTCACCGTTTGCTCCTCGTCCAAATGCCTTATTCATGGAGAAATGAGATGATATACTTTATGATTCGGAAGTTTCTTTGTTTATGCACTTTGTGAAGGCTACATTTATGATTTTTTATTGTAAATTACAGTAGCCAATGGGAGTATCGTTTAGACCACCAATTCCCTATCCTTATGCTCCTCCAATTTCCTATATGGGATGTTCAACTAATCCCAAGGATATGATAGAACCTACCTCGTCTACTAGGAGATCGTTGTTTTCTTCCGAAATCAATATTTATGAGGATAGCTCAAATGTGGGAGAAGAGTTCATTGAACATCAGCAGGTATATCATAAATTGTTGTGCTCATGTACATAATCAATAACCAAATTTTATATATTGAAGTTGGGTTTATACCTTCTTTGCCCCGATACCTTCCTCGCATTTTATTTTACCCGTTACTGGTGGATCTTCAACATGATTAGTTTTAGTCAGTGCATTGGAAGTTGGTAGCATGGTTATGCTTGGCTTTGGAGGTTGGTTGTTTGTGGTCTCTGTTGGCATTTGTGGAGCTGGTTGCATATGGCATTGTTCATTTAGAATGTATTTTTTGTTGGTCGTTGTTGGCATTTTTGTGGTCGCCATTTGTGGTCGTTGTTTGTATTTGGCATTTTTGTAGTTGCTATTTGTGGCCATTGTTTGTATTTGGCACTCGATTTATTTTCAGACAAATAGATCAATTGTATGACTATACATGCAATGTACTTGTTTTGTGCTTTTTAATGAAGAATGCAAATTTATTTATTTTTAAAAAGCTTGCCTGTTGCATTCTGAAAGTTAGTTTGATTATTAGGTTGCTGGAAGTGTTAAATATAGACTTCAATTTTACACTTTATTAATGTTCTGGTAGTAAAAAAGAGTAGTTGCCGCATATTACAAATATCAGCTTACTATTACATCAACAAAAGTGCTGGAAAATACATTATATTGAAGGGATCATAAGTCTGGTACAGTTGAAAACATAAATTGCATATTACAACTTCAACAAGATTGCATTGATGCAGAATGTTTATAAGTCACTAGTCTGGCTTGGCTGAAACACTAACAAACTTAACAACATTGAAAAATTTTCTTAACGCAAACTTAATCGTTTATTGACTTTGAAGTTCTTCCCATTCATTAAGAAGAACTAATCTCCTCTTTTGGATGTCCTCATCTCTTTTATGAATATCTTCTCTTGCATGTTGGAGCTCTTCCTCTCTCTTTTAGACTTCAACTTCTCTCTTTTGTAGTTGCTTGAGTTAGAGAAGCTTTTGAAAATATGCCAAGGACAACAAATCAATTGTTAATCTGTACGTAGACTAAAAAAAGGGACAAGCATGGATCCTTCACCTTTAGATATGTGCCTGCAAATGAACAGGGTTGGAAACTTCACTAGAATCATGAATCAGTGCACCATGTTGGTAGAGCCAAGACCAGTTGAATACCTACATATATTCATAGTTTTACAAAAAAGTATTAAAACCATCTCATACAGACCCATAATAGCCCACAAATTAACCCCAACATAAACCAATGAGTGGCCAAGCAAGCTTAATTTATATTCATTCTTTGTTTTTCTTTCTAACAAATAGTTTGATCATTGATTTCATTTTCCTTTTTGATTAATTGTTTTTCTTTCTAACAAATAGTTTGATCTAGCGCCAGCTTCCAGCTTAATTTGACGTGCTAATATACACACACTCGCGCACAAAGTTAGCCTCCCTCCAAATAATTTGGCATTTTTCATGGAGCTGCATGTTCTTCTCACATCTTTTACAATTGAGAAATTTTTGACAATTCATTTATATTAAGGTATCACTAGTAATAGAAAGTAAGTTACTCATTTGCTTATTAGATGGTAGCTTTAATTAGTTCTTCTCTTATTATTTATCAATACAAAGAACAGATAAAGCATGGGACCACAATAAGAAAGCTAAGAATTCTGAATATGATTTCCAATCAATCATAAAAAAATGTTAAATCTACAATCTGACAGAAAAAAAATTCTATTTAAGTATTCCAGTTTAACAAAATAAAAAGATAGAATGGTGAAAATACCTCCACCATTCTATCTTTCAATTTTGTCTTGAACTGGTTGTAGTAGTTTGTGTAATAGCCCAAATTTTCTAAGGTAAATTATTTTATGGATATTATTTTAAGGAGATTTATTTGATGCATTTACTTATTTGGAAATTAGAGTGGGGGATTTAGTTGAGGAATGTGAGATTACACTTAGTATTGGGAATTAAGCATTTTCGGATTTAATCTGTCGAGTTTTAGAAAACCGGGCATAAGTTATTCATATGAGGTCCAAATGAGGTGATTCCAATTGGTATAGAACCTTAAGAGATAGCTCTAAAACCTTTATGTTTGAAGTTTCCTGAGATTCGGAAGGAATCAATAACTTATTTGGGAATCAAGTAGGCAGCTTGGGAATGGGCTTAAATGGAACCCGAGTTGGTTAATTGAACTAGATTGGGGCATGTAACTAATTAGGCAATTGGTTTTAGGATTTTCTGGGATTATAACATGTGTAGGGACAGTTGGAAATGGATGGAAAGTTGATTTAGAAGTCAATTGAATAGTTAGTGTGATGGGAACTCAATGGGAGCCAAAATCTGGTTGATAGGTGACTAAGTGGATCAAATTTGGCTCTACCTTAACTAAACTAAGAAGTGACCTTCTAGAACTTGTTAAGGGGAGACCTAAGGGAGTTGGGAAGGAACCAAATGGGTAGGAAAAGCTGGAGAGGGGCGTGTGACACAAGGAGAGAGCTGGAGATGGGAGATGCATGCATGGTTAGGTGAAATGCCACCTCACCTCTTATCCCTTTAGCTTAATCCTCAGCCATGGATCAAAGTGGACAGCCAAGACACCTCAAATGTGAGCCCTTGGATGACTAATCCAGCTGCAAAGCCTAAGATTTGGGAGGCTTAATCCTCATCATTAGATTTGCTTAGATGGACACCTCATCACATGCAAATCTGGCAACTAGTGCACCTTAGGTGCATTTCCTTTTCTCTCCCTCATGTTGGTCGACCACCACCCTATAAATAGAGCCTTGAGAGCTTTCTAAGCTCCTTTAGAAGGAGAGAACACTTGCCCTTTTGAAGCCATACTAGAAAACCCTCCCCAAACCCTCAAAGAGATCATTTGTGAGCTAAGTGAGTGTGTGTGGGAGAAAACTTGTAGGAAGTTGGTTGGATCAATTCTCTTGAGCTTGGAAGAATTAGTAAGTCCATATTCTAGCTTAATTTAAGCATGGAAATGGTTTATTGACATGATTAAGCTATGTTTACTAGTAGTGAACACTTAAGAACATGATTAAGTGGCAATGTGACACATGAGTAGGGTTGATTGTAATTTGTCTTGTTAATATGTTCAATAAAATTGTAGAAACTTAGATTTAAGTTTCTAAGAAGATAAATATGGTGTATTGAAAAGATTGGCATGTTTTGAGTAGAAAAACTCTTAGAGCCGTGAGTTCGCTCGACCCTCGCTCGACATGTGAGTCGAGCGAAGGCAAAATATGAACCCTCGCTAGAGTTTCGCTCGATACCCTGTTCGAGCGAGTTCCAACCCGAGACTTCGCTCGATACTCGCTCGACAAGCCGCTCGAGCGAGATGCCCTGTTTTGCTTAGACTTGGGGTTTTCTTAGAATAGAATTGAGGGTTTCAAAAGGGAAGGGTTATAAGTGAAATAACTCATGTGAATAAGAGAGGAATAAAAAGAAAGAAAACAATATATGTAAGATTAAGTTAGTCACGTCGTGACGGGGACGGCGAGACGTAACGCCCGGATGACTGACGTGCCGACAGGGACGGCGATGCGTAACGCCTGTCGTGATATAAGAATATGTGATCTCCACGGGGACGGCGAGACGTAACGCCCGTGTGACTGATCTTCACGGGGACGGCGAGACGTAACGCCCATGAAATTGATCTGAATAGCGGGGACGGCGAGACGTAACGCCCGCAGTAATATGTGTATATGTTTTGTGTCAAGACGGGGACGGCGAGACGTAACGCCCGTGAGATTGACACCAGACTCATCATAACGGGGACGGCGAGACGTAACGCCCGGATGATTGATGAATGTATATGATGGGGACGGCGAGACGTAACGCCCATCAGTGATGTGAAAGAATAAGAATCTTAAGGGAAAAACGGTGTAATTTAATTTAAGATCATGGGTGAGTTAAGAAAAGTATCTGTTAGACGGTGGTCTTGTGAGGGGTATATTAGGGTAATTTCCCGTGTTATTTGTGGCAATAACTTTATGGTTATTTTCCCTGTTTCCTTTAAATTGTTTATGTACTTACTGAGATTTCATTCGAAATCTCACTCCTTTGTGGCTCCATATATTTTGTGCATATCACTTTATACAGGATTCGATGACCAGCAGGGGGACAGCCCCGATGAGGCAGGAGACTTCGGGGAGTCCTGAGGGACTTTCCGATTATAGTCCTTATCTGGACATTTCTTTTGTTTCCTTCGGACCTCCTATCAGTGATCAACCCACCGGAGCTTGGAGTCTTGACGCATACACTTTTGCTGAGGAGAGGCGACGTACTGGATGCTGTATAACCTTAAGAGTAGATGGCTCATTGTCTATGTGTGGGGTTTGTGTGACTCCACAGGGACAACAGCTCTAGCGAGACTTTAGTATTAGTATGGATAGGTTTCGCTATGGGAGAGAATGCCCCGAGGTTAAGGGGGAAAAAGAGTGAGGTGAAGGAAAGTTCTTTTGGATGAAAGTAAAATATATTACTACAGTTTGGGGTATTGTATATGTAAAAAGTACAATGTTAAGTTTTAATGAATGTTGTATATATTTTCTCCATGTGATCTTTAGAAAGTCTTATATCTAAAACCTGATCCGCTGTGAATTAAGTGATATCTGTTCTTTATTCTTGTTAAGTTCGAGGGTGAGTAGCCAAGTGTTGCTCATCCAGACACCTTAATTTACGTTAAATCCCAGACGTAAGTTGGGGGCGTCACAGATTGGTATCAGAGCAATTACGTCTCTGGGTAAAATCCACAGCGTCCTAGGAAAAATGGATCACATGGTACTAGTATAGGCTTGAATCTTTATCAGATTGGAGTTTGGAGTAATATGGGTGAATGTTTGGGTTTTTTGGAAATTGGAAGTTTCTAAAGTAAGTATAGCTTATGGTAAAGTTGGGTGTATTTCAGGAAAACAATATGCCAAGAGGTCGTCCTCCCTTGAAACGAGTAGACGTGGTAAACCAGAATCCTTCTCTGGTCACCCCTCCACGTACTGAAGAACAAACGGCACCAAGCTCACCGTTGAGAGAAGGACAGACACCATCGAACCCACCGTTGGGGGAAGGGCAGACGGCACCGAACCCATTATCGGGAGAAGAGCAGAGGACACGGAATCCACCCTTGGAAGGGGGATCAGTAGCGCAAAACCCCCCATTAGAAGGAGGCCAGGTAATAGCTGAAGCTATTCGGCAAATGACGGAAGTGGTGAGAAACCAAATAGAACAGAGCCGTTATCATCAGCAAAATGAAAATAGAAGAGAAGCTCAAGGGTGTCCGTATGAAAAATTTTTAGCGTATCGATACCCGCCCTTTATCGGAACAGAAGGAGCATTAAAGGCAGATAAATGGATTGTAGACTTGGAACGCACCTTCGAAGTTAGTAGTTGCACCGAAGTTCAGAAAGTGCAGTATGTAGGACATCTGTTACAAGGAGAAGCAGGACTGTGGTGGGACACAAAACGAAAGCTGCTAAAGTTAGAACTGGGAGAAAATGTAGTGCCTACATGGGAAAGGTTCAAGAAAGAGTTTGACGATCGATTCTTTCCGGAATCTATGAAGCGGCAGAAAGCTTTGGAATTTACTATGTTAATACAAGGCAGTATGTCGGTGGAACAGTACTCAGCACGATTTATGGAATTGGCAAGATTTGCTCCGCATCTGGTAGCTACTGAAAAGATGAGAGCCCAGAAGTTTCAGGAAGGACTGCAGCCACGAATTCGTATGCAGGTGGCATGTTTGCAAATTGAGAACTTTCAAGAACTAGTGAATGTAGCAGCCATAGCGGAAGCTGAACAGAGGAGTGTTATGGCGCAAACTCAAGTATATGGAAAAAGAAGGTTTCAATTTTCTGGGGGAAAAGATGTTAGGAGGAAACCAATTTTTAGATCCACGGATAGAGGAAAAGGAGTAGCAATTAATCCGAATATGCCGATTTTATTTCCACAATGTGTAAAATGTGGACGTCGACACCAGGGAGATTGTCGAGGGGATAATAGAATTTGTTATAGATGCGGTCGGCCAGGACATCTGATTAAAGACTGCCCTCAGAATACCTCCCAAGGAGTAGCTCTACCCGGAGGAAAAGCCAAAACTCCTGCGAAAGCTAAAGTTTATGCCATCACGCCTGGAGAAGTAGATATGGAGGCAGAC
Organism: Platycarya longipes; assembly: GCA_036559045.1. Taxonomy (NCBI): domain Eukaryota; kingdom Viridiplantae; phylum Streptophyta; class Magnoliopsida; order Fagales; family Juglandaceae; genus Platycarya; species Platycarya longipes. The sequence goes on along the minus strand of CM071798.1, from coordinate 30,064,445 downwards.
GAGACAATAGATGCTAATGTTATTACTGGTAAATTTCTGAGTCTCCTCTTTTAGTTAATAAATGGATTCTTTGGGAGTGGTAATAATAATAATAATAGTAGAATAAAATTTTCTTTAGGTAAGCTTAAGCTGAAGCAATGCATGGTCTATACCTTGTTTGATTCGGGAGCAACAAGATCCTTTATTTCCTATGATTGTGTCCAAAGGTGTGATTTAAAAACTGAATTGTTGACCCAAAAAGTTATAGTAGTCATGCCCAATGGAAAGGTAGCAGGATGCCACCGGATAGTGAGAAGTTGCCCATTGGAGATTGGAGGTTCTCAGCTAGTCGCTGATCTGATACTATCCCGTTTGATGGAGTTTGATTTAATCTTAGGTATGGATTGGTTGGCCAAGTATTATGCTAAACTGGACTGTCGCAGAAAGGAAATAGTTTTTGGCTTATCTAAGGAAGAGAAATTTTGTTACAAGGGGGAAATGTTGAAGGCAGTTTCCTCCATAGTAACCGCTAAACGAATAATGAAAAGTATTAACAAAGAGACAAAGGGCTACTGGGTAATCATGTTAAATTCTTCAGAAATTGTTAAAGGTATTCAAGGAATTCCTGTGGTGGAAGACTTTCCTCAAGTCTTTTCTGATGATCTACCGGGACTACCTCCTGATCGAGAAGCAGAATTTGTTATTGAATTGGAACCGGCCACAACTCCAGTTCATAAAACTCCGTATAGGATGGCACCAGTGGAATTAGAAGAATTGAAAGCTCAGATTGAGGAACTTTTGAGAAAAGGATTTATCAGGCCCAGTTCATCCCCATGGGGAGCACCAGTATTGTTTGTGAAAAAGAAAGATGAGACAATGCGGATGTGCATAGACTACCGAGAATTGAATAAAGTTACCATTAAGAATAAATATCCGTTGCCACGGATAGATGACCTGTTGGATCAATTAAGAGGAGCAACTGTGTTTTCAAAAATAGACCTTCGGTCTGGCTATCATCAGTTGAAAATTAGGGAGCAAGATGTACCTAAGACGGCTTTCCGAACCCGATATGGGCATTTCGAATTTTTGGTTATGCCATTCGGAGTGACAAATGCACCAGCAGTATTCATGGATTTGATGAACCGAATATTCAGACCATATTTGGACAAGTTTGTGGTGGTTTTTATTGATGATATTTTGATCTACTCTCAGACTGACGAAGATCATAAAGAGCATTTGAAAGTAGTAATGGAAATTTTGCAGAAACACCAACTGTATGCCAAACTTAGTAAGTGTGAATTTTGGCTACAAGAAGTTAAATTTTTGGGTCATGTTATTTCAAGTGAAGGAGTCTCAGTGGATCCAGCAAAGGTAGAAGCAGTGATGGAGTGGCAGCAACCAACCAATGCACATGAAATACGAAGCTTCTTGGGATTAGCTGGATACTATAGAAGATTTGTGGAAGGATTTTCCAAACTGTCTGCACCTCTGACAGCGTTGACTAGAAAGAATGCTAAGTACGTTTGGAGTGAACAATGCGAAAAGAGTTTTCAAGAGCTAAAGAAGAGATTGACTACAGCACCAATTTTAGCCTTGCCAGAACCTCATAAACCTTATGTGATATATAGTGATGCCTCAAAAATGGGATTGGGGTGTGTGTTAATGCAAGAAGGAAGAGTAGTTGCGTATGCATCCCGATAACTTAAGGACCATGAACAGAATTATCCCACGCATGATTTAGAGTTAGCAGCTGTAGTGTTTGCTCTAAAGATTTGGCGGCATTACTTATATGGAGAAAGATGTGAAATATTTACGGACCATAAGAGTCTCAAGTATCTTTTTAGCCAGAAAACCTTGAATATGAGACAGAGAAGGTGGATAGAGACTATAAGTGATTTTCAATGTGAAATCAAATACCACCCTGGAAGGGCTAATGTGGTAGCCGATGCCTTGAGTAGGAAAGTTCAAACAGAAGAATTTTCAGTACTGGCAGCGATGCGAGAAATTCTGGTAAACAGATTATCACAGGACCTCAAACTAATGGAGATTCAAGAAATTGTTCCTTTAGCGGACAAAGAAATTAAGGGAAAAAACAAAAGGATGCTAAGCTGGAGAAGATAAAACAGCAAGTACTGGAAGGAAAAGGGTCTCCACACTTTATGATTTCAGGCGATGGAATGTTATACTTTGGAAAAAGGAAAATCATTCCTGATGCCCCAGAATTGAAAGAAAGGTTGATGAAAGAAGCTCATAGTACACCATATACTGCTCATCCTGGAAGTACTAAGATGTATCAAGATTTAAAAGAAAAGTTTTGGTGGGAAGGAATGAAGAAGGATATTGCGACCTTTGTAGCCAAGTGTCCAGTGTGTCAGTTAGTAAAAGCTGAACACCAAAGACCAGCCGGTCAGTTGCAACCTTTACCAATCCCCGAATGGAAATGGGAGGATCTATCTATGGATTTTGTGGTAGGATTTCCAAGAACATCTACGGGAAAAAATTCGATTTGGGTGATAGTGGATCGATTGACGAAGAGTGCTCACTTTTTACCTATCTCCAACACGGATTCCATGGAAAAGTTAGCAAAAATTTATGTGAAGGAAATAGTTCGCTTACATGGAATACCTAAGACTATAGTATCGAACAGAGACCCTAGATTTACATCTCGATTTTGGCAAAGTTTACAGAAAATGATGGGTACCAGTTTAAATTTCAGCAGCGCATATCATCCTCAAACAGACGGGCAAACAGAGAGAACTATTCAGACTTTGGAAGATATGTTGCGAGCCTGCGTGTTAGATTTTGACAAAGATTGGGAAAGTCTGTTACCGTTAATTGAATTTGCATATAATAACAGTTTTCAAGCTACTATACAAATGGCGCCATATGAAGCACTTTATGGGAGGAAATGTAGGTCTCCTATTTATTGGGATGAAGTGGGTGAAAGTAGTGTTTTGGGACCCGAGTATTTACAAGAAGTTAAAGAGCAGATCACAAAGATTAGAAATCTAGTAAAAAGACAGCACAAAGTAGACAAAAGAGTTATGCAGATAATCGTAGAAGGGCTTTAGATTTTATGGTGGGAGACTGGGTATACTTGAAGATTTCGCCACTAAAGGGAGTCATGCGATTTGGTAAGAAAGGGAAGTTGAGTCCTCGTTATATTGGACCTTATGAAATTCTGGAAAAAGTAGGTCCAGTGGCTTACCGCTTAGCCCTACCTGATGATTTGCAAGGAGTTCATAACGTCTTCCATGTATCTTCTCTGAAAAAGTGTTTGAATGATCAACCAGTGGCAGTAATGGATCCGTATCCTAGTAATTTACGTTCCAATTTAACTTATGAAGAGTGGCCCGTACGAATTGAAGATCAGAAAGAACAGACCCTTCGGAATCGTACCATAGTGTTAGTAAAAGTACTTTGGAATAATCCTGTTTTTCAAGAAGCCACTTGGGAACGTGAGGATGTAATGAGAGTTAATTATCCCCACTTGTTTGAAACATAGTTGTAATAATATGCGTTATAAATTGAATCAACTGTCTTACATTTGTATGATATTTGTGTTTTCTTTTATATTTATATTCATTAATATTTAAACTTATACAGGATTATGGCTCCAAAAAGAAACGCACGTATGTCAGTCACCCCTGTAGATCAGTTAAAGAAAAGGTCTGAAAGAGTTAGAGAGAGATTTCGTAGGGAAAAACTGAAACAATGGAAAGCTGAGAGATTGAGCTGGTTAAATAAAAGTGAGAAGCATAGAACCCATATTATGGACATAGACGAAAAAGGTAACCCTATAAGTAGAAGAGCGTTACCAGGTGAGGAAAGACAACCCGCTCGAAAATGGTTAAAAGCAGAGAAAAGATTTTTGAGAAGAGAGGACAAAGGAAAAGCTGTCATAATAGAGTCATCTGATGGATCTGAAGAGCGTAAACGTCAGTGTGAAGAGGGACCTATAATAGAAGAGACAGAGGAAGAGAGATTACGTATGTTGCAAGAAATAAGTGTAAACATGTACTATGATCCGGATGTAGACATGATATTTTACCACTCTCAGGATTCACTGCTTAATGAGGAAAAAGTACCTACCTCTTCAGAAGAATCTACTACTAGCAACCGAGGTATAGATTCCTTAAACCCTTGATTATTTATATCTTAGCGATTTCGGGGACGAAATCCTTTTTAAGGGGGGGAGGATGTAATAGCCCAAATTTTCTAAGGTAAATTATTTTATGGATATTATTTTAAGGAGATTTATTTGATGCATTTACTTATTTGGAAATTACAGTGGGAGATTTAGTTGAGGAATGTGAGATTACACTTAGTATTGGGAATTAAGCATTTTCGGATTTAATCTGTCGAGTTTTAGAAAAACGGGCGTAAGTTATTCATATGAGGTCCAAATGAGGTGATTCCAATTGGTATAGAACCTTAAGAGATAGCTCTAAAACCTTTATGTTTGAAGTTTCCTGAGATTCGGAAGGAATCAATAACTTATTTGGGAATCAAGTAGGCAGCTTGGGAATGGGCTTAAATGGAACCCGAGTTGGTTAATTGAACTAGATTGGGGCATGTAACTAATTAGGCAATTGGTTTTAGGATTTTCTGGGATTATAACATGTATAGGGACAGTTGGAAATGGATGGAAAGTTGATTTGGAAGTCAATTGAATAGTTAGTGTGATGGGAACTCAATGGGAGCCAAAATCTGGTTGATAGGTGACTAAGTGGATCAAATTTGGCTCTACCTTAACTAAACTAAGAAGTGACCTTCTAGAACTTGTTAAGGGGAGACCTAAGGGAGTTGGGAAGGAATCAAATGGGTAGGAAAAGCTGGAGAGGGGCGTGTGACACAAGGAGAGAGCTGGAGATGGGAGATGCATGCATGGTTAGGTGAAATGCCACCTCACCTCTTATCCCTTTAGCTTAATCCTCAGCCATGGATCAAAGTGGACAGCCAAGACACCTCAAATGTGAGCCCTTGGATGACTAATCCAGCTGCAAAGCCTAGGATTTGGGAGGCTTAATCCTCATCATTAGATTTGCTTAGATGGACACCTCATCACATGCAAATCTGGCAACTAGTGCACCTTAGGTGCATTTCCTTTTCTCTCCCTCATGTTGGTCGACCACCACCCTATAAATAGAGCCTTGAGAGCTTTCTAAGCTCCTTTAGAAGGAGAGAACACTTGCCCTTTTGAAGCCATACCAGAAAACCCTCCCCAAACCCTCAAAGAGATCATTTGTGAGCTAAGTGAGTGTGTGTGGGAGAAAACTTGTAGGAAGTTGGTTGGATCAATTCTCTTGAGCTTGGAAGAATTAGTAAGTCCATATTCTAGCTTAATTTAAGCATGGAAATGGTTTATTGACATGATTAAGCTATGTTTACTAGTAGTGAACACTTAAGAACATGATTAAGTGGCAATGTGACACATGAGTAGGGTTGATTGTAATTTGTCTTGTTAATATGTTCAATAAAATTGTAGAAACTTAGATTTAAGTTTCTAAGAAGATAAATAGGGTGTATTGAAAAGATTGGCATGTTTTGAGTAGAAAAACTCTTAGAGCCGTGAGTTCGCTCGACCCTCGCTCGACATGTGAGTCGAGCGAAGGCAAAATATGAAGTCTTGACGTATCAGTGATCAACCCACCGGAGTTTTGAGTCTTGACGCATCCACTTTTGCTGAGGAGAGACGACGTACTGGATGCTGTATAACCTTAGGAGTAGATGGCTCATTGTCTATGTGGGGTTTGTGTGACTCCACAGGGACAACAGCTCCAGCGAGACTTTAGTATTAGTATGGATAGGTTTGGCTAAGGGAGAGAATACCCCGAGGTTAAGAGGGAAAAAGAGTGAGGTGAAGGAAAGTTCTTTTGGATGAAAGTAAAATATATTACTACAGTTTGGGGTATTGTATATGTAAAAAGTACAATGTTAAGTTTAAATGAATATTGTATATATTTTCTCCATGTGATCTTTAGAAAGTCTTATATCTAAAACCTGATCCGCTGCGAATTAAGTGATATCTGTTCTTTATTCTTGTTAAGTTCGAGGGTGAGTAGCCAAGTGTTGCTCATCCAGACACCTTAATTTACGTTAAATCCCAGACGTAAGTTGGGGGCGTCACAGTTTGTCTAGGTGGCTGGCTTCATTTTAATAGACTTATATATATTTTTTGATATATGCATGAAGTATCTTGACTTTCCAGTTTGAAATTTTATTAGGGATTGACAAATTCACTCTCTCCCTCAACTCCATCCACAATCCTCTAATTAAAAATAAATAAATCACTACAAGAAAATTGATTATCTATGGCCAACTATTATCTGCCAAAATAGTTATTTTCTGTCAATTTTCGCAGCAAATAATCATGTTGGCAAAGAATAGTTAGCCATGGATACCCAATTTTCTTGTAGTGAATATTTATCCTTGACATACCATAATGGCTTCAATTTCTTCCCTCATGATATGATATGTTGGCATTATGTAAGAGTCCCCAACCACATTTCCCAATCTCTATACTAAAAAAGAAAAGAAAGAAAACTGCTCTGTAAACTCATCTCAAATACTCTGTTATAAAGCCATGTATTCTTTCATCATAATAACTGCTCTATTAACAAGTGCATTTGACTCTAATTTGTTTAGCAATGACCAATCATGGGGTTAAGAGAAAAATAGATCAGCATTATTTTAAAAGATGCAAATATGCTGATGCAACATTCTTGCCATCATCAGCAATTAGATTGGCAGATACATATTTGATTAAATATACGGCAAAATTGGATAGGTCTCTCCACCCTCGAAAAAACAAACACTTCCAAGTAACAACGACATTAAGTAATCCATCATGAGAGTTCAGAAAATTGGCATATTCTAAAAAAAGGAGAGAACAAGCACCGAATCCAAGTGATAGAAACTTAGAAAAACACAAGTAATGGATATATTGTGATGGAGAAATCACTGAGGTACTTGCGATGGAGAAAAATCTCCTTTGCAATGGAGTCGCCGACAGCTCGAAGGGGACACCGACATCGTGGTCAATAGCTTCGGCAGCTCACACCATGGTCGGTAGGTCTGCTATGGTTCATCGTCCCCCACTCCCAACTTATTTCTCCACCGCACCCAAATACCCAGTTCTTTCAACCCAGATCTCTATGTAACACCTCACTCCCGAATAAAGCCTTTTTAAAATATTTTAGGGAGTAGTGTGCTACTAAAACTTTTCTTTACAAAACCGCACCAGATACAAACGTTTTCGAATAAATGAAACAATCTTTATAAAATTTAAAGAGAGTCAATGGAAGCATCTGCTTAAAGTATTGAAATTACACGTCTTTACAAAAATATTTTATTCACTAAAAATCGTAAAATTACAACTAACACATTGTCTATGCCTCTACATCGCATCCCTAAGTCAAATTCTGCCCGCTGTGCATTCTCATTACCTATGATAATTTTTAAAAGAAAACATGGAAATATAGAAATAAAAATAAAATGAGTCGAATACTTAATAAGCAACACATCATATGGTAAAAATAATAATCATTAATTTTCATGCATACTCATAAATACATATATAATAACGTGAACATGAACCTTTAAAAATGCTGAATAGGGGTTTTCCATAAATGCTAAAAACATGAGTTAATTAATAAATGCTGAAAATATGAGATTTTCGTAATTTCTAAAAAATTGAGTTTTTTCATAATTTTTTCATATCTTATCATATCATACATATCATAGGCTATTACCCACTGTTGACCCATTGGCAATGCAATATGCCCATACATAGGTACCAACTTCATATTATACATAGGCCGCTTACATATCTTATCATACTTACATACTTATCATATCATATATTTCAAAAGAAATTGCATACTTTTATAATATGTCGTGATGTATGCTTCCTTATATGAATTTATGATCTTTCATAAATAATTTTATGCATATTCTCTCATAAAATCATGACTTTCATAAATTACTTTAACGCATAAAATCATGATATTTCATAAATATCTTAATGCATAACTTTTTGTAAATCATGCATTTTCATGATTTGGATACATAAAAAAGGCTTCCATGATGGCCATACATACACAATAATTTTTATAAAAACATGTTTACCGTAAATGCATGAAATGTATGATCATGCTACTTATCTCCTAGTGTTGCGTCCTGATTTCATATCGTAGCTCGTAACCTATATGAGACACTATTTGTTGAAAAACGTATCGTAGCGATCGTATTACTTAAACAAATAAGTTGAGATAATTTATAATAGACTAAAATTATAGTTAAAATCAAAAAAAAAAAAAAAATCTTTTTAAGAATATAGGAAGGCCCAAACAGTTTCAGAAATAAACTAGAACTAGGCCCATCAAAACATTTAAAAGCTAAGTGGAAGATTAATCGAAGGCCTCTACCGAAAGGCTTTACGGCCCATGGCCCAAGCCCATTTTAAATACAAAAGGGATTGAAACCCTATGTAGAAACACACAGGTGGTGAAAGCAGAGGGCTCGAAGTTGGGAAACAGGGTCTTGCATGATGGCTTACTGAGAGAACGATTGATTGGGTCTTGGTGGTTGACGACGGCAACTGGGCTTCATTGGAGGGAGTGATCGACGAGTTTTGGGTGGTCGGTTTGGTGCTTTGACGAGGTAAGCTCTTGGTGGGTTGCCGAGTGGGTTTTCTTGGGTTTGTGGAAATTTCTGGTGTTCCAGAGATGGTCTCGATCTGTTGTAGGTGGTTTGTCAGCAATTTCTATGGTATGTGGGTGGCGCTCCATTGAGGGTGAGTGGCTATTTGTTTATGGTTCTCGGTTGGGAGGAGAAACTCCTCTGCTTTTGAGGGCTAAAAACAGGGCTTCTCCAATGGATTTCGGTGGCTAGTGATGGTGGTTCGGGTTGCTGAGAAGTTACTCAAGATGGAGGGTGGCAGTGGTGTAACGAGCTATAGCTTGGATGGGTAGAACGAAGTGGTTGATGGCTTTCTGGTTGCTGCTGAGTGGTGTTTTTGACTTGTTGTGAGTTGGGTTTTCTCTGGATAAGGGATGATGGCTGTCGAGACTCGAGTGATGTTTATATAGACAAATGGGAAGTGAGCAGACGTGTTTGATTAGGAGATTGAGATTTGAGTTAGGGTTGGATCAAAGACTAGATTTGATATTTGAGTATGCTAAAGAGACCTATTACTACGGGTAAGATTTTATTTCAATTAGAGATGATTTCATAAGGGATTGAATTTGGAATTGATTTTCGATAATGAGTTGAGATAAGAGTTTTGAGTTGAAGGTATGTTTGGGAGTTAGTTTCTACTTGGAAGACCAAAACAGAGAGGATCAAAGTTTTGGAATAGAGTTGGTTTTGATGTAAAGGTATCGTTCAAAGAGGAAAAAAAAATGTAAAGCTCTATCAAAACCTATGTAACAGCCCGAGATTTTGAGTCCTTAATATTAAATTTAATTATATGGTAATATTAATAATAATAATAAAATGGATAAGGCAAATGGGTGAGAAAAAGCTTGCGCTTAGGAAGATTAACTTAGGAACGATTGAGAGGTCCAAGGGCACACTAGGAAAGCCCCCAAAGGCCCATGGATAGAGCCCACAAGTCAACAAGCCCATGCTTGTGGACACTTGTCAAGCTAGGAGAGTTTCAAGAAGTCTTCCAAGACTACTATTTAGAAAGATGGGAATTTGCTAGTAGTTGAGACTTTGACTAGTAGTTTTCTTGAAAGGAGAAGAAGTAGGGATTTAGGATAGGATTTCCCCATCATGAAGGGACAAGTAGGCGTGTAAGACTAAGGGGACTTCTCAAAGAAGTCTTCACTTGATCACATCAAGGTCAAGTCAAAGGAGAAGAAGAAGGAAAAAGGAAAGAAATGAAACAAAAGGGGTGGGCGGTTTTGGAAGGGTGTCGTGCGCCTTGTGGAGAAATCCTAGGAGATCTTCTCAAAGATTCAAGTGAGTAGATCAAGTAGGATGAGTGACATGTTGATGGACAATTGATAGATGGAAGTAGAGGCATTGGGAAGAGGAAGAAGAGGAGAACAAACAAATGGGGTATCCGGCCAAGGAAGAAGCTGTGGGCTTCATTTGGAGTTTTTTTGAGATTGTGGCAAATCCAAGCTCAAGGCTCTAGGAGATCCCACTTGAGAACAAGTACAAGTGTAAGGTGAAGTGAGACAAGTAGTGAAATGATTGATTGGAGGATAGGAGGAAGGAAAGGATGCATGCTTTGGAGGATAGGTCTCGGATTGCATGGGAGGGCATATCCGAACCCCTCCATGCTCTTCCTCCAAGAATTGGATCATGAGATCCATTGAGTGACATGTGAGGTGATGTGAGAGTGTGTGAAGAGTGAGGTGAGGTGATGAGTGGACTTAGACACCAAGGGGGGGCGCCGGCCATCCAAGGAGAAAGGGGAAGGAAAACCCCACTCAAGTGTTGCCTAGATTAGGGTCTCATCATGCGCTAGAGATGGAAGTCTAAATCACATCTTTCAATCCCTCAAGAGTCACACCATTGCATGGGGAATAGGGTGACAAGGCCTAGGGAAAACCCCATGGCTGAATGGCCTCATGCTCTTCCTTTCCATTTTGCACACACACACCCCACCACACTTGCACCACTCGGCACTCTCAAGCTCTCTCCACTATCATCTTTGTTTCACTTTCTTTTTACCCCTACACCAAAGAACCTCAAGCCTTTTTGGAGCTAGGATCAAGCCACCTTTGAAGGAGAATTTCTTAGGAGGAAGGTAAGGCATTCCTTGATTCAATCCAAAGTTAAGAACACTCAAAGAGAGCACACACCACTTAACTTAGAATTTGAAACTTATAAAATCTTTTCTTTTAATCTCAATGCTATAACAAGTCTAATATAACATTTTATTTACATTTTCAGATTTCTAAAACTACTAAAAGAAAGTTGTAAGTGTACCTTCATTTTACTCTTACATCTCCTAAATATAAATGGATGATCATGGTTGTTTAGTTGCTACTTGTGTTGCTATATCATGATATGTTGATAGAGATTTTTGGCATGCAAAGATTATGTAAATAAACTTAGTAATATAGTATTTAAACTTGATAAAGTTTGGAATGGATGATTTAGTACACAAGATGTTAGAAATTTAGGAGTGGAAAGCATGACAGAGAAATAATTAAAGATGTAGTATTGTATGCATGATCACTAAAGCATGTTGTGATGGTTAAAAGGTTTTCTCTTTTAAGTTGATAAAGCCTGAGCATGTGGTGATTTGCTTAATAGGTTGTATTTTTAGGATTAATTTCATGTCACATTTAAGGGTTTGATTAACTCGGATGAATAAGCATGAAATGTAAAAAGGCAAAGTGTGTTGAGGTGGTAATGCATATGTGTTTGGTGGAAATATCATGATGTTGAGGAAATAAGGTATTATGTGATATCAAATCTATAGACATTTTTTTTTAATCGATAGACCAAAAGCATAATGTTTGAGTGCTATTATTAAATCTAGATCGATGATGATCCGATTTAGATAGGATTGGTGATATGGAATTTAGTGGGTTAAATAAATTAGTATATGAAGTTGAATATAGGAGATTAAGTTGAAGAAAGAAAAAATGAGTTTGACTAGTAGGGTGGAAGGTTCGGTTTTTCTCCTAAAGGAAAGAGGACATCATGGGGTTTCAAAAAAAAATAAATAAATAAGGGGGGGGGGATAGGGCTCGGCCCAAACCCTAAATGGGAGGGGCCGAATACCTACCCTACATGCAAGCCCATTATGAGTGAAGGCATATGGGGAGAGACTTGTAATCGAGGTCCTTGGTTAGTGAGCGAAAGTGTTTTCAATGTGCACTTGAGTTCATCTCGGGTATTGGGCGTGAAATGGCATTATAGTTGCATAATCATGCATACGTCACGAAAACTCGATTTTGAGTCAAAATATTTTTAAAAGGAAAAGAGAATGAGTTTAAAGAATCCCAAAGGCTGGGACGGGGTAGTGTCCTAGTAAAACTCCCTGTTCACTCAGGAGGGAGTAAAGTCGAGTGAAACCCCTGGGTCGGCGAAGAACTATCGGCAGACCATGTATGGCTCCCTTAGGGATTCCGGAGCGTAGTCGCACCTAAAGCTAGTCGGTGCATATGGGCGGTGTAGGTCTCGGCCTTACCGATAAAAGAATATGGATTGTAGTCACTCAGTGGACTAAGGGTCACCGAGCGACGAAGAGTGGAAACGCGTAACGTAGCAACTTAGATTGATACGGTCGCCGGGCGCTACGGTAACTAGCGGGGAACACACGGTGCGTAGGGGAACCGTGAGGTGTCCAAATATGAAAAGTCATGACAAGAGGGACTTTCGAGCCAACACAGAACAGAGCAGTATATGAAAAGTGGCGCCTAAGGTAAAAGACATAAAAGGTATAAATGAAAGAAGGACAATGTTTTTTTCGAAATGTAATGGAAATGACGTTTTCCAAATATGAACATGCGAACAGAAACAAAATGACAATTGGATTTTTAAAGAAGGATTGCATGAGCATGTGCATGAGTCAAGTGTCGTCTGCATATGAATATGAATGTTTATGGTTCATTTACTTATATGCTTGAGATGTTTCAGTTGAAATGTTTGTTTACTTACTGAGATTTCCCCCAAAATCTCACCCCTTTTACTTCCTTACTATCGTTCCGTGTTTGGGACGATAGAATTGGTTGCAGGTGATGGATCCAACGACGAGCCTGACATTAGGGACGGGTCCCCAGATCACTAGTGATCTGGTGACTGCCCCGCCTTTTGATGTGGTGACCCCAGAAGTATATGCCCAGTTTATTGCCGATATAAGGCATACGATTATGGTCGAGGTGGCGGGTCACTAGTATATAGGAAACCGCCAGCGTACAGGCTGTTGCCTGATTATAGGTATAGACGAATCCTTGTTTCTGGATCGCATCTATATTTCGTCCGAGTTGGGACCCGGTCTTCTACGTGTTGGAAGAATGGGTCTAGGGCGATTTTTGTATGGTCCAGGAGTGAAGAAGGTGAAGGATGAGCCTCGGACTTAAAGACGGGCGTTGGGGATTATCACTAGTATATGTTTATATTTTGTTTATCTATTTTGGTCCCCGTTGTTTTGGGGAAATACTTTCATTAAGAGCTCGGAACAATGCATGTATGGTTGACTAAGTATTAATGATGGGTTGTATAGTTTTAAGAAAAAGAAAAAATATATGTGCTTATATATCTATATAATTCCATGTGATTCAAGGCGAAAATTCCTAAATTTTGCCTAACATAGTACGACTCGACTTTAACCGCTGCGAAAGAAAGAAAAATTTTCAAATCCATATTTTTAAGCGAACTCATAACTCAATAAGAACACGTGAATGAAGGGTAAATGTCGCTGCGATGTTTATCCTCGACGCCTCAGTTTGCGTCCGATCCTAAGCGTGGGTGGGGCCGTCGACAGCGGTGGTATCAGAGCAAAAAACTTTTGTCTCTAGGTAAAAAACCACAAGTCCTAGGGAAAAGAATCACATGGTACCCAACTAGGCAATGGTCTTAAAGGTAGACCTAAGTCTTAGGGTAACTCACAAGAAGGATTCTGCACATTTCAGGACCGATATTATGGCTGGAGGGAAAAGACGTGCTCCGACCCCAAAGGCCCCAACACAGGCCACAAGGAATGTTCAAAGTCCCAACCCTGTTAACGAGGGAGAAGCACCATTTATAACTTCTTCAAGAGCTGCAGCAAGGGATACTCCAATGGACGATGGACAGGCAATTGCGGAAGCCATCCGCCAGATGACGGAGTTAATTAAAAATCAAATGGAGCAGAGTCGTAGTTCTCAGAACACCGGAGGAGGGACATCAAGATGCTCTTACGAAAAGTTCTTAGTCTACCGATATCCAAGCTTCATGGGGACAGAAGGAGCCATGAAGGCAGATCGATGGATAATGGACCTAGAACAAACTTTTGAGATCAACGGATGCACGGAAATCCAAAAAGTGCAGTATGCTGGCCATTTACTACACGGAGAGGCCGGGCTATGGTGGGATACCAAAAGGAAGCTCCTGAAGCAAGAACTTGGGGAAGAGGTGACCCCCACTTGGGAAAGATTTAAACAAAAGTTTGATGACCGCTTCTTCCCAGAATCGGTAAAGCAGCGAAAGGCGATAGAGTTCGCCGCTTTGATACAAGGGAACTCGACGGTGGAACAATATGCCACGCGATTTATGGAACTGTCTCACTTTGCCCCACACTTGATCTCAACTGAAAAGATGCGAGCCCAGAAGTTCCAAGATGGATTGCAGCCGAGAATCCGCAATCAAGTGGCTTGCCTGAGAATAGATAACTTCCAAGAATTGGTGAATGTGGCTGTCATTGCGGAAGCGGAACAGAAGAGTTTGATCAGCCAGGCCTAGATGAATAAGAAGCGAAATTTCTCCTATTCATCAAGTAGGGATGCGGGCAAGAAAAGGAATTTTCATCCGATGGATAAAGGGAAAGGAAAGATAAGTAACCCGAGAGCACCAAACACAACACCCCCATGCCGAACCTGCGGAAAGCCACATAAAGGAGAGTGTCGAGTGGCAACGGGAGCTTGTTTCCGTTGCGGACAAGTAGGATTTTTGATGCAGGAGTGTCCTCAGATGGCTACAAGTGGAACTGCCACACCTGGAGGAAAAACGAAAACTCCTACCAAGGCAAAGGTGTACGCAATTACACCTGGCGAAGTAGATGTGGAAAACGAGGAAGCCATTAACGCAGGTATCATCACTGGTACTAATATTTAATTCTGCCTTGCTTTAATTAGAATAAAGATCTCTAAGAACTAATGATAGGAAAAATTTTATATAGGTGAAATTGTTTTGAAGCGTAATGTGGTGTATGCTTTGTTTGACTCTGGAGCCACGAAGTCTTTTATTTCTTATGATTGTGTGACCCGATGTGAACCAAACGAGGAATCGTTACCTCAGAAAGTAGTGGTGTCACTTCCTGACGGAACGATGGTTGGATGTCACCGAGTAGTGAAGGACTGTCCTTTAGAGATCGCGACTAAACGCCGACCTGATAGTATTTCATCTACTAGGATTCGACGTGATATTGGGTATGGATTGGCTTTCTAAGCATTATGCCAAGATTGATTGTCGTAAAAAAGAAATTATTTTCGACATACCTGCTGAAGAGAAATTGCGTTATGAGGGGGAAATAGTTAACTCTGTTCCCTCAATTGTGACGGCAAAAAGGATGACAAAAAGTTTAAGAGAAGCGGAGGTCTTCCTGATACAACCTCTAAGTACAAAGGAATGCATGAAGGACGTAAAAGGCATCCCAATAGTAGAAGATTTTCCACAAGTATTCTTGGACGACTTGCCTGGATTACCTCCAGACAGAGAGACCGAGTTTGCAATCGAACTGGAACCGGCTATAGCCCCGGTTCACAAGGGCCTTACAGGATGGCACCAACAGAGTTAAAAGAGTTGAAGGCACAAATCGAGAAATTACTAGAGAAAGGATTTATACGGCCTAGTTCATCACCGTGGGGAGCCCCCGTCTTATTTGTGAAAAAGAAGGATGGGACAATGTGGATGTGCATCGATTACCGAGAACTTAATAAGGTCACCATCAAGAACAAGTATCCTCTACCCCGAATAGACGATTTGCTGGATCAACTACAAGGAGCAACAGTCTTTTCAAAGATAGATCTACGATCGGGATATCATCAATTGAAAATTAAAGAGCCAGATGTACCAAAAACCGCCTTCCGAACTCGATATGGACATTTCGAGTTTTTAGTGATGCCTTTCGGATTGACAAATGCTCCAGCAGCTTTCATGGACCTGATGAATCGGATCTTCCAAACATACCTCGACAGTTTTGTGGTGGTTTTCATTGATGACATCTTGGTATATTCCAGGAGTGATGAAGAGCATAGGGAACATTTGAAAGTTGTGCTAAGTATTTTGCAGGAACATCAACTATACGCCAAGCTTAGTAAATGTGAATTTTGGCTCCGAGAAGTAAAATTTTTGGGCCACGTGATTTCGAGTGAAGGAGTTGCGGTGGACCCAGCAAAAATAGAAGTGGTAACGGAATGGCAAAAACCCACGAGTGTCCGAGAAATACGAAGTTTCCTTGGATTGGCAGGATATTATAGGAGATTCGTGGAAGGATTCTCTAAGTTGTCGGGCCCTCTAACGGCCCTAACTAAGAAAAATGTCAAGTATATCTGAAGTGATCGATGTGAGCAGAGTTTCCAGGAACTCAAAAAGAGGTTAACATCAGCTACAGTACTGGTACTGTCACGACCCCGCAAACCGTACGTAGTGTATAGCGATGCTTCAAAAATGGGTTTGGGATGTGTCTTAATGCAAGAAGGCCGAGTAGTTGCGTATGCTTCTCAACAGCTTAAAGATCACGAATGGAACTACCCTACCCACGATCTGGAGTTAGCTGCCGTGGTATTTGCCTTAAAGATTTGGAGACACTATTTGTACGAGGAAAAATGTGAGGTGTATATTGATCACAAGAGCCTCAAGTATTTGTTCAGCTAGAAAAATTTGAACATAAGACAGAGGAGGTGGATAGAAATCATAAACGACTTCCAATGTGAAATTAAATATCATCCGGGAAAAGCCAATGTGGTAGCTGATGTGCTAAGTCGCAAGGGTCAAGGAGAAGAACTGTCAATACTGACATCCTTACGAAATATGTTAGTCAAGAACCTGCCCCAAGAAGTGAGATTGACTATGGTGCAAGAAATTGTCTCATTGACTGAAGACGAAATCAGGGAAGAATAACGAAAGGATGAGAAGTTAGAAAAGATCAGACAGAAACTACTAGAAGGACAAGGATCGCCCCATTATACGATCTTAGATGATGGGACGTTGTATTTTGGAAAAAGGGCGGTAATACCAGACAATACGGAATTGAATGAGAGACTTATGAAGGAAGCTCATTGCACACCGTACACAGCTTATCCTGGCAGTACAAAAATGTACCAGGATCTGAAGGAAAATTTCTGGTGGGAAGGCATTAAGAAAGACATAGCAATGTGTGTAACTAAATGCTCCGTATGCCAAATGGTGAAAGCAGAACACCAGCGCCCAGCCGGAATGATTCAGCCCTTATCAATTTCAGAGTATAAATGGGAAGATATATCTATGGATTTTGTAGTAGGATTCCCAAGAACGCTGGCAGGCAAGAATACAATCTGGGTAATAGTAGATAGACTGACTAAGAGTGCACATTTCTTGTCAATAGCCAACACGGACACAATGGAGAAATTAGCCCGAATCTATGTGAAGGAGATAGTTCGACTGCATGGGATACCCAAAACAATTATTTCAGATCGGGACCCCAGATTCACCTATCGTTTTTGGCAAAGCTTACAGAAAATGTTGGGCACCAACTTAAGGTTTAGTAGTGCCTACCACCCACAGACAGATGACCAAACTGAAAGGACTATTCAGACTCTGGAAGATATGTTAAGAGCCTGTGTGATGGATTCACGTAGTGATTGGGAAGGACTATTGCCACTAATTGAATTCGCCTACATTAATAGCTTCCAAACGACCATTCAAATGGCACCTTATGAGGCATTATATAGGCGAAAGTGTAGATCTCCCTTGTACTGGGACGAAGTTGGTGAAAGTAGAATACTCGGACCTGAGTATTTACAGGAAGTCCGAACACAAGTGGAGATGATACGAGAACGGATGAAAACCGCACAGAGCAGACAAAAGAGCTATGCAGACCGGCGTCAAAGATCGTTAGAATTTATGATAGGCGATTGGGTTTATCTAAAAATCTCGCCTATGAAGGGCGGTCTCGATTTGGTAAGAAGGGGAAGTTAAGTCCCCAATATATTGGACCCTATGAAATATTGGAGAAAGTAGGGCCCGTAGCATATCGCCTGGACTTGCCGGCAAACTTACGAGGAATTCATAACGTGTTTCATGTATCCTCGTTAAAGAAGAGTCTTGGCGAGAGACCAACGGTAATAATGGATCCTAGCAAAGTTGAATTACGATCGAATTTGACGTATGAGGAATGGCCAACTCGAATTGAAGATCGTCAGGAGCAAGCGCTGAGAAACAAAATAATTTCACTAGTTAAAGTACTCTGGAACAACCCTGCTTTCCAGGAAGCGACTTGGGAGCGGGAAGATGTTATGAGGATTAATTATCTACACTTGTTTGAATAATTGTAGTCTTTGAATAAATTGTTGGTTGACTGTATGTATGATCATGTTTTAATGAAATGTGTATGGATTCCTTGCGATTTTAGTGATTATATAAACTATTTAATGCCCTATTAACTTAAAATTTTTAATCAGGAAATGACTAGAAATAGAAACAACCCCCGCATGACTGTGGCAACTGTAGCTCGATTAAGAGAGCAGAGAGAAAACAGGCAAAGAATACTACGTAGAAGACGCGAAAGGATGAGAGAGCAAAGGCTAAGGTATTTGGACCGACATGAGAGACACCGCACTCATATAATGGACATAGACTATAGAGGAGCACCATTCTTTCGCCGAGCTGGACCAATTGAGGATAGACAACCCCCTAATAGGTGGTTGAAAGCAGAGAGAGAACAACTGCGTGCATTAATACGGGGAGAGGTGAGCGAACCCAGCATAGAACCCCTGAATCTTTCAGGCACCTCAGATGACCGTATTAGGCAAAGGGTTGAAGGGGTACCGCGAATAGATACAGAAGAAGAAATTATGCATAGGCTAAACGAGATAAGAACCAATATGTATTATGACCCCGACGTAGATGCATTATTCTACTTTTCCCAGGATTCAGTTACAGAAGAGGAAGATGTACCCTACTCTTCGTCAGAGGAATCCACTGCCACCAGCATCAGAGGTATAATAATATTGCCTATAAATTTTATTTATCACGTCATTCTGATTTCGAAGATGAAATCCTTTTTTTAGTGGGGGGAGGATGTAACAGCCCGAGATTTTGAGTCCTTAATATTAAATTTAATTACATGGTAATATTAATAATAATAATAAAATGGATAAGGCAAATGGGTGAGAAAAGGCTTGGGCTTAGAAAGATTAACTTAGGAATGGTTGAGAGGCCCAAGGGCACACTAGGAAAGCCCCCAAAGGCCCATGGATAGAGCCCACAAGTCAACAAGCCCATGCTTGTGGATACTTGTCAAGCTAGGAGAGTTTCAAGAAGTCTTCGAAGACTAGTAGTTAGAAAGATGTGAATTTGCTAGTAGTTGAGACTTTGACTAGTAGTTTTCTTGAAAGGAGAAGAAGTAGGGATTTAGGATGGGATTTCCCCATCATGGAGGGGCAAGTAGGCGTGTAAGACTAAGGGGACTTCTCAAAGAAGTCTTCACTTGATCACATCAAGGTCAAGTCAAAGGAGAAGAAGAAGGAAAAAGGAAAGAAAAGAAACAAAAGGGGTGGGCGGTTTTGGAAGGGCACCGTGCACCTTGTGGAGAAATCCTAGAAGATCTTCTCAAAGATCCAAGTGAGTAGATCAAGTAGGATGAGTGACATGTTGATGGACAATTGATAGATGGAAGTAGAGGCATTGGGAAGAGGAGAACAAACAAATGGGGTATCCGGCCAAGGAAGAAGCCGGGGGCTTCATTTGGAGTTTTTTGAGATTGTGGCAAATCCAAGCTCAAGGCTCTAGGAGATCCCACTTGAGAACAAGTACAAGTGTAAGGTGAAGTGAGACAAGTAGTAAAATGATTGATTGGAGGATAGGAGGAAGGAAAGGATGCATGCTTTGGAGGATAGGTCTCAGATTGCATGGGAGGGCATATCCGAACCCCTCCATGCTCTTCCTCGAAGAATTGGATCATGAGATCCATTGAGTGACATGTGAGGTGATGTGAGAGTGTGTGAAGAGTGAGGTGAGGTGATGAGTGGACTTAGCCACCAAGGGGGGGCGCCGGCCATCCAAGGAGAAAGGGGAAGGAAAACCCCACTTAAGTGTTGCCTAGATTAGGATCTCATCATGGCCTAGAGATGGAAGTCTAAATCACATCTTTCAATCTCTCAAGAGTCACACCATTGAATGGGGAATAGGGTGACAAGGCCTAGGGAAAACCCCATAGCTGAATGGCCTCATGCTCTTCCTTTCCATTTTGCACACACATCCCCCACCACACTTGCACCTCTCGGCCCTCTCGGCACTCTCAAGCTCTCTCCACTCTCATCTTTGTTTCACTTTCTTTTTACCCCTAACACCAAAGAACCTCAAGCCTTTTTGGAGCTAGGATCAAGCCACCTTTGAAGGAGAATTTCTTAGGAGGAAGGTAAGGCATTCCTTGATTCAATCCAAAGATAAGAACACTCAAAGAGAGCACACACCACTTAACTTAGAATTTGAAACTTATAAAATCTTTTCTTTTAATCTCAATGCTATAACAAGTCTAATATAACATTTTATTTACATTTTCAGATTTCTAAAACTACTAAAAGAAAGTTGTAAGTGTACCTTCATTTTACTCTTACATCTCCTGAATATAAATGGATGATCATGGTTGTTTGGTTGCTACTTGTGTTGCTATATCATGATATGTTGATAGAGATTTTTGGCATGCAAAGATTATGTAAATAAACTTAGTAATATGGTATTTAAACTTGATAAAGTTTGGAATGGATGATTTAGTACACAAGATGTTAGAAATTTGGGAGTGGAAAGCATGATAGAGAAATAATTAAAGATGTAGTATTGTATGCATGATCACTAAAGCATGTTGTGATGGTGGAAAGGTTTTCTCTTTTAAGTTGATAAAGCTTGAGCATGTGGTGATTTGTTTAATAGGTTATATTTTTAGGATTAATTTCATGTCACATTAAGGGTTTGATTAACTCGGATGAATAAGCATGAAATGTAAAAAGGCAAAGTGTGTTGAGGTGGTAATGCATATGTGTTTGGTGGAAATATCATGATGTTGAGGAAATAAGGTATTATGTGATATCAAATCTATGGACATTTTTTTTGAATCGATACACCAAAAGCATAATGTTTGAGTGCTATTATTAAATCTAGATAGATGATGATCCGATTTAGATAGGATTGGTGCTATGGAATTTAGAGGGTTAAATAAATTAGTATATGAAGTTGAATATAGGAGATTAAGTTGAAGAAAGAAAAAATGAATTTGACTAGTAGGGTGGAAGGTTCAGTTTTTCTCCTAAAGGAAAGAGGACATCATGGGGTTTTAAAAAAAAATTGGGGGGGGGGGGGGTAGGGCTCGGCCCAAACCCTAAATGGGAGGGGCCAAATACCCTACCCTACATGCAAGCCCATTATGAGTGAAGGCATATGGGGAGAGACTTGTAATCGAGGTCCTTGGTTAGTGAGCGAAAGTGTTTTGAATGTGCACTCGAGTTCATCTCGGGTATTGGGCGTGAAATGGCATTATAGTTGCATAATCATGCGTACGTCACGAAAACTCGATTTTGAGTCAAAATATTTTTAAAAGGAAAAGAGAATGAGTTTAAAGAACCCCAAAGGCTGGGACGGGGTAGTGCCTAGTAAAACTTTCTGTTCACTTAGGAGTGAGTAAAGTCGAGTGAAACCCCTGGGTCAACAAAGAACTGTCGGCAGACCACGTATGGCTCCCTTAGGGATTCTGGAGTGTGGTCGCACCTAAAGCTAGTGGGTGCATATGGGCGGTGTAGGTCTCGGCCTCACCGATAAAAGAATATAGATTGTAGTCACTTGGTGGATTAAAGGTCACCGAGTGACGAAGAGCGGAAACGCGTAACGTAGCGACTTGGGTTGGTACGGTCGCTGGGCGCTACGGTAACTAGCGGGGAACACACGGTGCGTAGGGGAACCGTGAGGTGTCCAAATGTGAAAAGTCATGATAAGATGGGCTTTCGAGCCAACACAGAATAGAACAGTATATGAAAAGTGGCGCCTAAGGTAAAAGACATAAAAGGTATAAATAAAAGAAGAAGAGTGTTTTTTTCGAAATGTGACGGAAATGACGTTCTCCAAATATGAACATGCGAACAGAAACAAAATGACAATTGGATTTTTAAAGAAGGATTGCATGAGCATGTGCATGAGTCAAGTGTCGTCTGCATTTGCATATGAATGTTTATGGTTCATTTACTTATATGCCTGAGATGTTTCAGTTGAAATGTTTGTTTACTTACTGAGATTTCTCCCGAAATCTCACCCCTTTTACTTCCTTACTATCGTTCCGTGTTTTGGACGATAGAAGTGGTTGCAGATGATGGATTCGACGATGAGCCTGACATTAGGGACGGGTCCCGAGATCACTAGTGATCTAGTGACTGCCCCGCCTTTTGATGTGGTGACCCCAGAAGTATATGCCCAGTTTATAGCCGATATAAGGCATACGATTATGGTCGAGGCGGCGGGCCACCAGTAGATTGGAAACCGCCAGTGTACGGGCTGTTGCCTGACTATAGGTATAGACGGATCCTTGTTTCTGGATCGCGTCTATACTTCGCCCGAGTTGGGACCTGGTCTTCTACGTGTTGAAAGAATGGGTCTAGGGGAATTTTTGTATGGTCCAGGAGTGAAGGAGGAGAAGGATGAGCCTCGGACTTAAGGACGGGTGATGAGTGCACAAAAATGCACTCTAAATACTCTATTTAAATGTTAAAAGAAATGAGAAAATAATGAATATAACTCATGTTATTAAAATTAATGGTCATTTATCTTGAGATAGATATAAGCATGATTTAATATATTGATGAGAATATAAAATGCCATATTTTCCTCTCTTAATGTTTAATACTTTATTCTTATTTGATGCCTAAATATACTCATTATTCTTATATTTTGATTTAGGACACAAATAGAGGCATTAGGAGCAAATGAAGATAATTGCGGAATTTTAGACAGTTCTGACGTATTTTCGTAATATGGGCATAACTCTCTCATCCAATCTCCGATTGAGCTGATTCAAGCTGATATAGAACCGCAAGAGAAATATCTATAACTTTTATGTTTTATGTTTTAAGAGATATCCACTCAATCCAAGACAAAATCGACCATCAAGTGGACGCACCTGCACTTGACGTTCCTGGATATTTTTCAGCCACTTGCATCAAATCCAAATGTCATCATAATATTTTCCAGCAAGCACTCCTACACCAACTTGGAAATGCAATGATCAATTCATATGCAAGATGAAGTGCACTCAAGTTTCTTCAAGACAAATTATTTGACTACAAGATATTAAGTCATACAAGACAACTAATGGGTAGAGAAGCAAAATTGAAACACTCAACCTACAAGCAAAATTCAGCTCATGCATAGTGGGAAAACAAATGATCAAAATGACAACTCACAAGTCACTTGGATTCAAGAATGGCACATGGCAAAACAAGTTGAAATTGTGATGATTTTGTCATGACAACTTGCATGAAGGATGCTTATAAATAGAAGGGAGGGGTGTGTGTTCTAAGACAATGCTTAGTGTGGGAGGATGCTTTGGAAGAGCCATTGTTTTGAGAGCTTAAGAAAAGAAAAGAAAAACCAAAGAAGAGAGAAGAAAATAATGGTTGGCTCTTCCATATTATCCCTTGAAGAATTTTTGTTACATATTTTCAATATGTGTAACTAAATTCTCTAAGAGGGTTAGGGATGAACTTGTGTGTGTGATGGTGTTTGTAATTTATTTTTGATTCATGTATTTTGTCTTTAAATATTAAAACTCTTTTGTTCTATTATTCTCAATTTATTTGTGATGTTTTTCGTCTTCAAATAATTATAGAATCTATTTCGTTTATAGATTCAGTCATGCTTTTTCTATTGAGTGGATTAGTTCTATAATTATGTTTGGAGCAATTGATTATCTATATTGATTTAATTCTCTGCTGCAATATCGCCTCTTGGGTATATTGTCGTCGTTGGATTTTCTCAATGTCGATAACAATTTATGAGAGTTAAGCGCGAAGAATGATTTTTCAAAGAGTTACATTTGATTTAAACTTTGGTTATTAATGTTATATCTTCCGATTAAGAATTTGGATATAGAATTCTTAATTAAGTTATCAATGAATTAAGAATAAATTTGAATACCACAAATACACAAGGAATTCCCTACGCTCTACTTTTCGTCTCATTTTTATACTGTTCAAATTACTCATTTAGTTTTAATTTACGTCACACTCTAAAATTTACTTTTCGCACTTATCTATATCTTTTTGTTAATTTCGTTATTGTTCTTCAATTTCTCAATCCATCTCCCTGTGGAATCGACACCCCAAAGCTATACTGCAAACGACCGCGTTATTCTTTGGGCGTAATCAAATTTTGGCGCCGTTGCCGGGGAGACGGTAGAAGAATTTGTAGTTTTTTTTAGTAGTTTGTAAAAAAAAAAAAAGCGGTAACTTCATTCATTTTCTTTTTAGCTTTCTGCATCTTTATTTTATTTTACTTTTCTTTTCGTAATTTTTTTTTTTTTTTTTTAGTATTACGCTTTTCTTTACTTTGCATGCGCAGGTACAGAGACGCTTTTGGACGGTTTGCTAGTAGACCCGTGCTAGAATCAGATTCAGAATCTAATTTTTCTAATCGCTTGTTTGATAATTCTTCCAATTCTGACGCGATGACTGAACACGTGGACCAACCTATTAGAACCCTCCAAGATTATCTTCATCCCGCACGAACAGCCACACCATCCTGTATTATGTTCTCACCTAATGTTCGTCATGTAGATTTCAAAACAGGAATGATACAATTACTTCCGACTTTCCATGGTCTAGAAAATGAAAACCCCTATGTTCATATTAGGGAATTTGAGGAAGTAGTTGCAACATTCCACAATCAAAATACCACTGACGACACGGTAAAGCTAAAGTTCTTTCCTTTTTCTTTGAAAGATAAAGCTAAGAGTTGGTTGTACTCACTAAGACCACGGTCTATTGGAACATGGAGTGAGATGACTCAAGTGTTTTTCAATAAATACTTTCCCCAACATAAGACCAATGCTTTAAAAAGACAAATCTCTACCTTTGCACAAAAGGATAGTGAGACTTTGTACCAGTCTTGGGAAAGATTTAAAGAATTACTGAGTATGTGTCCCCACCATGGATATGAGAATTGGCGCTTAGTGAGTTATTTCTATGAAGGGCTTACGCCCAGGGAACGTCAATTCGTGGAAATGATGTGCAATGGAGAATTTTTACAGAAAAATCCCGATGAGGCCATAGAGTACCTCAATGAGCTTGCTGAAAAAGCTCATACTTGGACTGGACCTAGTTCTACTGATAGCACAAACAGGTCACGACCTACAGGAAACTTGAGTGGTGGTATTTACCATCTAAGGGAGGAGGATAACCTTAAGGCTAAGGTTGAAATGCTCACCAGAGAATTAGAGTTATTGAAAACCAAAAACTCAAAACCAACATACATGGCTAATCATGCAAACTCTTTTGGGCCATGTGTTGTCTGTGGTGGGGTAGATCATCATGCCCAAGACTGTCCTACACATGCTAACATGAGAGGATGGCGTAATCATCCCAACTTCAGCTGGAAGTCTGAAAACCAACAGCTTGCACAGCCTGCACAGCCTTCTAGATCATATTCAGCACCATACCATGCACCTCAATCTTCTAGAAATTCTTTAGAAGACACTTTGCATGCATTTATTGAAGTACAGGATAAGACTAACCAAAAATTTGAGTATTTAATTATGCAGGTTGTTGAAGAACAAAAGGAGATAAAGAGCCAGGTGTCTAAAATAACGAGCTTCTTGAGTGTAAATGAGCAAGGTAAGTTCCCTTCTCAAGCTCAGTCTATACCTCATGATCAACATATGGCACAAGAAACTGTGAAGAATGACGAGTGCCATCAGACATACATGATTGACTCACTCATAGACAGGGAAGTTTTCACAACTCATGATTCTGATCCCCTTGAGAATTTTATTGTTGATTTTGAGTTTAATCCTATCAGTGATTCGTCTGATGTAGCTAATATTTGTGCAATTTTTAACAATACTCAAGATTATAGCACACGAGCTTGGCAACCGAAGTTTGAGGAGTTGCTTGAGAAAAATGAAAAACAGATTCCTTCAAGTGGGCAAGTACCAAAAGTTAATCTAAAGCCTTGCCACCTACCTGTGAAGCTCGAGGACCGAGTTTATTGGGCAAATAAGTGTTTCATTTTTGACCCAGGAGGAATAGTTCAAGAAGTAGAAGATAGTCCGGTTGTAGACTTGGTCTATCAACTTTGACCACACCATGCAACAATAATTATTATTATTATTATTATCTTGTTTGTTTTGTTTTATTTTTGTTTACTACTATTTTCTTTATTTTTGTTTGCAGGATAGTTTCATTTTGTCATTTCAGATCACCACTTTTGACGCTTAGCGAGCTATCCACATCACACATCAGGTGTATCCTACCCTTTTTAGTTACTCCCCATTCAATTTTAATTCTTAAACATTGAGGGCAATGTTTCATTTAAGTTGGGGGGTGGGAATACAAATCTGATATTTCAATCTCTGTGGCATATTTCAATCAATATATAAAAAATTGCCAATTTTTTTTCACACAGGCATCTTTTCACACATGATACTCATGCTCATTTATAACCAGCTTGGTGAATTCAACAAACCCATCTTAAATCATTTTGCTAAAGCATCCACAGAACCATTTATGCACTTCTCCAAACTTTGTGGTAATATGGTGATTTGACACATGTAACTAAAGAATTATTTTGCTCAAGTATTCATGTGAATTTTGTGAGAATTGAGAGCTTACAAATACAGAAATTGTGATAAGTATCCATTGATCTGTTGAATTTGACACTTCTTTTGAGAATATCATTACATGGTTTGTGGTAAGATGGTGGATATACTTGGGATATGACGAAAGTCAACTTAGGATTAACGTTTGAGCTTTTCAAGCTGACCATTTTCATCATATACCCCTAGCAGCCAATTTTGAGCCAATATACACATATGGCCTTTTCTTTTCATATCTACATCATCCATACCTCTCCACATTGGAGTATAGCTTATACACTATATTTTCCTATCATTTTACTTCCAAGTGTGTACTAGGTGTGAAATTATCATTAAAAAAAAAAAAGGAAAACGATGACAAAAATGGCATGGTGCTAGATGTGTCCATCAAATTATTCATGAAAGAGTTCATCAAATTGCGAAGACGCCAGTGGCAAAAGAAGATGGAAAAGTATACTTAGTCAAAAATCTAAAAAATTGAAAAGTACATCAAAAGGAAAGTATAGTCTACTGAAAAATTTAACAGATTCCCTTTTGTGTATACTTGGAAGTTTTTGAAACCTCTTCACTTTTTCTTCTTATGAACCCCAAACCTAAGCCACATTACAACCCTTTGTGTTGATTTTTCCGATCCGAAGTATGCTTGTGGAAAGAATGGTGGAAATCTCATTTGTTAGTATTCCTATCATAAGATCAATGTTTACTTGTTACTTATATATAATTGGCTAAATTTCCATGAGAGTAAATGTACACCTTTGTCAACTCCATAGAGATAACCCTTACATGAAACACTTCTATACCCGTGAGTTATGGAGTTGAACCTTTTTGCTTAAGATATTCTAATGTTGCATGTGTCGAAACCTCTGATTTGATAAAAATAGTTTGGAACACATACACACTCTGTGGATTGCTATATTTGAATTACTTGTGAAAGGGTTATTGAATTTCTAAGATTGTTTTGATATGTAAATTTGAAAAATGTGTCTTGATGGCCCCTATGTGTGATTTTCTTTGGTCTTTCTCATCATTTTGCATGAAAATTGCTAGGGACTAGCAATGAGTAAGTTGGGGGGTGTGATGAGTGCACAAAAATGCACTCTAAATACTCTATTTAAATGTTAAAAGAAATGAGAAAATAATGAATATAACTCATGTTATTAAAATTAATGGTCATTTATCTTGAGATAGATATAAGCATGATTTAATATATTGATGAGAATATAAAATGCCATATTTTCCTCTCTTAATGTTTAATACTTTATTCTTATTTGATGCCTAAATATACTCATTATTCTTATATTTTGATTTAGGACACAAATAGAGGCATTAGGAGCAAATGAAGATAATTGCGGAATTTTAGACAGTTCTGACGTATTTTCGTAATATGGGCATAACTCTCTCATCCAATCTCCGATTGAGCTGATTCAAGATGATATAGAACCGCAAGAGAAATATCTATAACTTTTATGTTTTATGTTTTAAGAGATATCCACTCAATCCAAGACAAAATCGACCATCAAGTGGACGCACCTGCACTTGACGTTCCTGGATATTTTTCAGCCACTTGCATCAAATCCAAATGTCATCATAATATTTTCCAGCAAGCACTCCTACACCAACTTGGAAATGCAATGATCAATTCATATGCAAGATGAAGTGCACTCAAGTTTCTTCAAGACAAATTATTTGACTACAAGATATTAAGTCATACAAGACAACTAATGGGTAGAGAAGCAAAATTGAAACACTCAACCTACAAGCAAAATCCAGCTCATGCATAGTGGGAAAACAAATGATCAAAATGACAACTCACAAGTCACTTGGATTCAAGAATGGCACATGGCAAAACAAGTTGAAATTGTGATGATTTTGTCATGACAACTTGCATGAAGGATGCTTATAAATAGAAGGGAGGGGTGTGTGTTCTAAGACAATGCTTAGTGTGGGAGGATGCTTTGGAAGAGCCATTGTTTTGAGAGCTTAAGAAAAGAAAAGAAAAACCAAAGAAGAGAGAAGAAAATAATGGTTGGCTCTTCCATATTATCCCTTGAAGAATTTTTGTTACATATTTTCAATATGTGTAACTAAATTCTCTAAGAGGGTTAGGGATGAACTTGTGTGTGTGATGGTGTTTGTAATTTATTTTTGATTCATGTATTTGGTCTTTAAATATTAAAACTCTTTTGTTCTATTATTCTCAATTTATTTGTGATGTTTTTCGTCTTCAAATAATTATAGAATCTATTTCGTTTATAGATTCAGTCATGCTTTTTCTATTGAGTGGATTAGTTCTATAATTATGTTTGGAGCAATTGATTATCTATATTGATTTAATTCTCTGCTGCAATATCGCCTCTTGGGTATATTGTCGTCGTTGGATTTTCTCAATGTCGATAACAATTTATGAGAGTTAAGCGCGAAGAATGATTTTTCAAAGAGTTACATTTGATTTAAACTTTGGTTATTAATGTTATATCTTCCGATTAAGAATTTGGATATAGAATTCTTAATTAAGTTATCAATGAATTAAGAATAAATTTGAATACCACAAATACACAAGGAATTCCCTACGCTCTACTTTTCGTCTCATTTTTATACTGTTCAAATTACTCATTTAGTTTTAATTTACGTCACACTCTAAAATTTACTTTTCGCACTTATCTATATCTTTTTGTTAATTTCGTTATTGTTCTTCAATTTCTCAATCCATCTCCATGTGGAATCGACACCCCAAAGCTATACTGCAAACGACCGCGTTATTCTTTGGGCGTAATCAACGGGCGTTGGGGGTTATCACTAGTATATGTTTATATTTTGTTTATTTATTTTGGTCCCCGTTGTTTTGGGGAAATGCTTTCATTAAGAACTCGGAACAATGCATGTATGGTTGACTAAGTATTAATGATGGGTCGTATAGTTTTAAGAAAAAAATATATATGTGCCTATATATCTATATAATTCCATGTGATTCAAGGCGAAAATTCCTAAATTTCGCCTAACATAGTACGGCTTGACTTTAACCGCTGTGAAAGAAAGAAAAATTTTCAAATCCATATTTTTAAGCGAACTCATAACTCGATAAGAACATGTGAATGAAGGGTAAATGTTCCTGCGATGTTTATCCTCGACGCCTTGGTTTGCGTCCGATCCCAAGCGTGGGCGGGGGCGTCAACACCCTAGGCACATAACAATTTCTCCTTCCTTGGAAAACCTTGCCCTCAAGGTTAGGGTATCTTCGTCGAAGAGAGTAAAGGTCTTCCCAGGTCGAGTCGCCTCCCCCGAACCAGTCCCCTGTACTAAAACTTCCACAACAACTGCATTTCCCCCTTTTTTGAGTCTTCGTTATAAGATTTTTCTTGGTTTTGGTGCGAGAGCTCCTTCAGGGGTCATGATCGGCGAGCTTGAGCTTCGCCAAGTCCTGTCTCCCAACTTCCTTTCAAGGCACGAAATTTGGAATATTGGATAGATCCTTGCTTCCCAAGGTAACTCTAACTCATTTGCCACTTTTCCCACTCTGCGTACTACCCTAAAGGGTCCATAGTATTGAGGAGCTATCTTTAGTTTCACCTCATAGACACTGTCATCTACCAATAGGGCCTTAATCTCAAGTATACATAGTCCCCTTTCTTGAATTCCTTATCCCGCCTCTTTAAATCAGCAAATTGCTTCATTTTGTTCTGGGCTTCCTGCAGGTTCTCTTTGATGAGGGGAACGATATACTCTCGGGTTCTTAACTCTTCCTTGGCAGCTTGGACTCTGGTAGAACCATACTCGAAAGGCAGCATTCAAGGGGGGGTTTGGCCTTACACAGCTTCGAAGGGTTATGCCTTTGTGGATGTGTGCACTGAGGTATATATGAATACTCAGCCAAAGGTAACCACTTTACCTAGTCTCTAGGTCTATAA
Organism: Platycarya longipes; assembly: GCA_036559045.1. Classification (NCBI taxonomy): domain Eukaryota; kingdom Viridiplantae; phylum Streptophyta; class Magnoliopsida; order Fagales; family Juglandaceae; genus Platycarya; species Platycarya longipes. The sequence goes on along the minus strand of CM071798.1, from coordinate 30,033,842 downwards.
CTTGAAAAGCACCTGAGGTAACATTCTAAAATCTTGTTCATGGCCTCTATTTGGTCATCTGTTTGTGGGTGATATGCTGTGCTAAGTAAGAGTTCTGTTCCACAGATTCTAAATAATTATGTTCAAATATTACTTGTAAATACTGGATCTCAATCACTTACAATGGTTTGTGGCATACCATGTAATTTAAATATGTTATCCATAAACACTCTAGCCACTGTCAAACTTGTGTATGGATGAGTGATGGTTATGAAGTGAGCATATTTGCTCAATCTGTCCACTACCACCAAAATCACATTTTCTCCTCCTAAGGGGGGTAATCCTTCAATGAAGTCCATACTAACATCTTCCCAGTTCTTGTTAGGTATAAGCAATGGTTGAAGCAACCCCACTGGGTAGAGGGTTGCTTCTCTGGCACACGTCACACTCCCTGTCATATTCTCTTACATCATTTTTGAGACCAGGCTAGTAGAATTTCTTTTTTATTCTTGACTAAGTTTTTTGTACCCCCCATGTGACCCTCTAATAGGCTATTGTGAAAATGTTGCAGAATCTGTTGTTGGAAGTCCACCAAGGATCCGAGATGAAGTTTTTCTTTGTAAAAAAGGAGCTCATTTCAAACTTGGTAACGAGACGGGTCTAGGGCTCCTTGATGGTAGTGGCTTAAAAGTTGCTCCAACAAGGGGTCTTGTTGGTAAGCTTTCTTCAACTCTTCAACCCATTGAGCTTTTATTATGCTAATTGCTTGGTTTTGGATGATATAGTTATTGGGTTTGGGATGTGTGGTTTGTATGGTAGGGAATGGGCTTTTGGGTGAGGTGTTTTTGGGGATTTGTGTACTGGTAGTTGGATCTGTGGTATTTAGGTTTAGGTGATTTGTCTGGTGACTGTTTGGGCTTAGGTTTTCTGTATAGCAGACTCTAGAGAGTGCGTCTGCCACTACATTGCTTTTGCCACTTCTATATTCCATTGTAAAATCATATCCAAAAAGTTTAGAAATCCATTATTGTTGTGATGGGGTCCCTACTCTTTGTTCCAATAGGTATTTGAGTGCCTGCTAGTCAGTTCGTACTTTGAAGGACTGTCCCAAAAGGTGGTGTCTCCATTTCCTCACTGACATTACTAAGGCCAGCAACTCCTTTTCGTAGGTGGAGAGATTCAGATTTCTCCTCTTTAAAGCTTGACTGAAATAAGATATATGCTGCCCTTCTTGCATTAGTACTACCCCCAAAGTTTCTCCTGAAACATCACCTTCCACAACAAAAGGTTGAGTAAAATCAGGTAACCTAAGCACAGGGGGGCTTACCATGGCTTCCTTAAGTTTCTCAAATACTTCTTGAGCTCTCCCATTCCAGTAGAAAGAATTCTTCTTTTGTAGAACTATAAATGGTGTTGCAATTTCTTCATAGCCCTTAACAAATTTCCTGTAATACCCTGTAAGTCCTAAAAAACCCCTTAATGCCTTGAGGTTTTTAGAAGTTGGCCATTCTTGCATAGCCACTAGCTTTTGAGGATCTGCCTTGACTCCTTCTTTAGAGATGATATGACCCAAATATTCCACCTCTCTACAGCCAAACACACACTTGGACAACTTTGCAAAAAACTATTCAAATTGTAAAACTTCCAGAACTTGAGTGAGATGCTACACATGATCCTGCATACACTTGCTGTACACTAAAATGTCATCAATAAATACTAACATGAACTTCCTCAAATAAGGCCTGAACACTTCATTCATCACCCCTTGGAATGTTGATAGTGCATTAGTAAGCCCAAAAGGCATCACTAGAAATTCATAATAGCCTTCATGGGTTTTAAAGACAGTTTTCGGGATGTCATCAAGATTCATTCTTATCTGATGATACCCGGATCTCAAATCCAGCTTAGAAAATATTTTAGCACCCCCTAACTCATCAAGTAATTCATCAATGTTTGGGATAGAATACTTATCTTTAATGGTGTCCTTGTTGAGTACACGAAAGTTCACACACATCCTCCAATTTCCATCCACTTTCCTCACGAGTAACACAGGAAAAGAATATGGACTTCGGCTGCTTCTTATGCTCTCATTTTTTAACAGCTCCCCAACTAACTTTTCAATTTCCTCATTCTGATAATAGGGGTACCTGTAAGGCCTCACACATGATGGTTTAGTGCCTTCCTAAAATTTTATCTTATGATCAAAGATTCTGGGGGGTGACAACCCACTGGGATCTTCAAACACTTTTTTAAATCTGTTTAGAATCTGCTAGAGTTCTACTGGATTTTTAGTACTATCACTTCCACTATTTCCATCCATTATTTGCAGCCATATCCCTTTAGCAGTACCTGTTTTCAACTCTTTAATGTTTTCTTCTTCAGCAACACTTGAAACTAGCCTTTGAATTCCCTGCAGCAAAACAAACTGATTTTTCCATTGAAACTTCATTGTTAGATCAGCAAAATTCCACAAAACTGAACCTAACCCCCTCAACCAATCCACTCCCAACACCACATCACAACCACCAAGAGTTAGCACATATAAATTAGTCACAACAGAATGATCTTGTAATAAGAGGGAAACTACCGTACAATAACCGGCAAGGGAGAGTGGCCCCATTAGCCACTGGCATTGTTAAATGGCTATCTTCCCTTGACAATCTAGCTTTCCTTTCTACATTTGAATCTACAAAACTATGGGTACTCCCTGTATCTATTAAAAGCTAACCTTTTGATGATTAATTTCAGCTAATAATTTCAGCTAATATCCTCATAGTTTTAGGGGCTAAAGATCCAGCTATAGCATATAAAGATATCCCCAATAATTTCCCCATTTCCTCTCCATTATTCATAATTACTGCTAAGGAACCTGCCTCACTGTCTACTTCCTCTTACTCTTCTCCTTCCATTTCCATTCCCTCTAATAAATAAATTCTTGGTTTGTTGCATTTGTGGCCTGGGTGGAATTTTTCATCACAGAAATAACACAATTTTTTTCCTTCTTTTCTTGCATTTGAGTAGGTGAAACTCTTTTTATAGGAAAATTGGTTTTTCTGGGTGGATTAAAGGGTGGTGGTCTCGGGTTAGGTTTGTTTGGTGGGGCTGGAAGTCTTAACATGGGTGCTGCAGCAAGTAATTTAGGTTGGTTGCTGGGGTAAGTGTTTTGGTAAGGCTAGATTTTGTTTGGGATTCCCTTTGCCTGCCTTAATACTTCTTCCTTCTACAATCTCGCTAATCCAAAGACTGCTGACAGAGTTGTGGGTCTAAACATTGTTACCATGATCCTCAAATCATTCTTAAGGCCACTCAAAATGGTATTGATTCTAAACTCTTCCGTTAGCATTTATCTTGTTTGATAGAATTTCAAACTGAGTTTTAAATTCTTCTACAGTTCCATTTTTCCTTAACTTAGTAAATTCCCCAACTGGATCCCCATATGCTAAGGGCCCAAACCTTACCTCTAAAGCTGAGGCAAAATCATCCCAAGAAACCCCTGGACTTGATTCCTGAAGCCAACTGTACCATGAGAGGGCCTTGCCCTCCATGTAGAAAAAGACTATTTGTAGCCTTTGCTCATCAGGGGTGTTATAATAAACAAAAGACTGTTTTGCCTTTTAAACACATTCATTAGGATCTGTGCCATTAAACTTAGGAAAGTCTAGGCTAAGTGATCTGGCCTGAATTACCCCACTCCCCTCAAAAAGTGGATTGTTACTAACCTTACTATTTTGGTTGGAAGTTCCCTCTCCAGAGTTTTGCTTTGTTGCCATAATTGCTAGTTGACCATAACTTGCAGCCATATTAATTTGTTGTAGGACAGTCTCTAATGTTGATTTCTGCTTCTCTTGATCCTCCCGTAAGTGTTTGTTTTTCCCTCTTAGAGCTGCCACAGCTTCCAGCATTTGGGCTTGCCGAATACCATCTGCCATGTCGCAGGAACATTGCTCTGATACCACTGTTAGAACCCTGAAAAATTGTAAATAATAGAAGCTAAATTGTTTATGGCAAATTTGAGGTTGCCAAGGCCTCCTGCAAAGCACTTTTGACTGAAATGGATGGTTTTCGATACCCTTTTCATTGATCACTGCAGATTAAATACAAATACAAATAACTACCCACGTACAACGTGGTTACATGCCCATAACTGACCCTCAAATAACCTAATAACTTCCTACTTACATAACTGGCCCATGTATAAGTAACCGGCCCACTACAATGATAATATACGGCAATTAACAAAACGACACAGTATTAGACAACTACAACCAGACCACACTTGGATAATTTCAGGATCCTTCGAAAATCAAGGGATAAACCCTAGGCACATGATATTCTTTCATAATTAGTTTTGTAAAATAGTGGATTGAAGAAGACTCTTTAAAAAAAAAACAGAAATGAAAGAGAGAAAAGTTCTCATATTTTTTGGAGAAAGCATGATGGGTAGGTGATTGATTGTATTCTAATGTTTGTTTTAAGATTTGTATTCTACAATCAGCTTTTCTTTGGGATTATTTCAGAATGGGATTATTTCGATACCCTTTTCTTTGATTTTCCACAATGTACAAGGTCTTTTCGTTGGAATTTGATACTTTTAAGCCTTTCTAGGTTCTGGACATCATGAAGTAAAATCTGATATTTTTACGCTTTACGGAATCAATTAGCATAAAGCTTTCTGGACATGGGTTTGTTCTTGGGCATATGTTTCATAATTGCAGCTTTAAGTTTCAATACTTTTTTAGTTTTGAAAAACTAATGATTTTGGCATATTGTGGTTTTGTATGGAAGAAAATCAATTTCATTGTTTGATAGTGAAGAACGTGAGGATGGGGTGAATGTTGCAGATGATATAGATGTTAAAGATGGTATGAATGTTGAAAATGGTATGGATGTTGAAGATGGTATAAATGTTGAAGATAAGAGTGATTTATTTAGATTATCTTATACTATCTATGTGATTTATTTATATTTTATCGTGTATGTGATTTATTTATATTTTCTCATGTTATATTCTAATCCATGTTAATGTAACCCTTGTTTTTTTTTTTTGTGACAGGGTGTTACGCACTAGATTGTGAGCTTTGACGAGTCGATGTGGATGGAGCTGTCATTGTTTATGTCGTTATTTAAATGTACCAAAACTTTGAGATTCTGTTATGCAATTCTGTACTTGTGAAAAATGTGTTGACTCTCATTGGTTGTGTAATTCTGGATGTGTTTTTGAAGCTTGGATAGATATTGTTGAATCTCAATGTGTTGAATCTCAATGGATATGTTTTTGGATATGTTGTTGAATCTCAACGGTTATGTAATTCATGGTTACGCAAGTTGGTCTTCATTTTGTATCATGTATAACTCTTTACTGGTGCAATCTTTCTCCACGATCTCTATCAAATCTGCACAAATGAAACGTTGAGTGGCCATTAAGAGCCTAAATCTTAGCAAGGGCTGGGAAAGTAAAGTTTTAAATTAAAACTGATCCATTCTGATGTAATCATAATTCAAAAGTCATTTCTCATTTAAGAAAAGAGTAAATGTGGAACTGCAAATAATCAAACTGTAGATGTAAGATTGAGATTTCCTCCGAATTACACATTCTTATTGAAGGCATTTGAATTAATGGTACAATTGGTACGTTGGCTTATTTCAATTCCTTGTGAAGAATCAACCCATTTCTATCTAATTGCTTCATACAACAGAGCAATCACATTGGGATCTGCTGAGAATATTATTTGCGAAAAATATTTTTCTCCTTTACTCAATTGACCTTGGCATTCTTGGATGAGATTTCTTTCCGAAACCATGAGTTAACGAGGAAAGAGTCCATAATAATCTGCAACATAAATTTAAAAGTTAGTAATAAGAAGATGAGCAGAATGATAATGAATGAAAACATGACTAACCTGATTTAGATGTGCTGCAACACAAGGAAGAACCAGCAAATTAGATTCACCAAATGCACCCCCAAGCTGCTCCACAACTGCCACCATCAAAGGCAGGTAGGGTTTTCTACAACAACATGGCACATATCAAGCCTCACCAGTCTTTTAAAAACAAAAAATCTATTGCAATAATTTTTTTATACCTCTTTTTTGACCCAGCATGTTCTGCTCAATCTAAGTAATGGATTTTATTTTAAATGAAAACCTCAAGGTATGCTTGCACTCCACCTGATACGGCTGAGAGGCTCCATATGGCGAGTACGTTAAATGCCAAAAAGTTGATGTGGAGAAGTCTGCAGTAATATAAAATAGTGCATTTGTTAGTTGATGCTACTACATTAAAGCCCAAAACATTTGCAATACCTAAAAACAAAGAATAGTAAAAATTGAGTCCAATTACAGTACACTTGTTTTACTTCCTTAAACTAAATGTAGCATGGCTATTATTAACTGGGAAGATTGTAACAGATCTATAATTTAGCACTAACTGGAGAATTCTCAAAAACTAATAGGTTACCTACCTAGCTAGTAAAAATTAAAGCATGTAAGATATGCGCTTGTTAGCTAAAAGCAAAAGAAAATGTTAAATGATGAAAATAATTTAATAAAGTAGGCTAATGGGAAATCATGGAAGCCTTAAAATTAAGAATGAAATATGAGATCCTTTGTAGGCTTAACGTCGAACACCTAGCCTTCTGTTATTATCCAAGATCCTGGATAATAACAACTTAAGGCAAGCATCTTCATGACAGATCTATTAACATGGGGGACAATAAAAAATCTCATTTTTTTTCGGGTACTGAGATTGAGGAATCACCATATTCGTCAATAGACTTTCGAGGCATCTAACAAAATACCAGACTTTCGAATCTAACATAGTAAAAATGCTGGAATCGGCGCTTAAATGCTCGAGGAATCTAACATTGTAACATTAGCAGACTTTCGAATAAATTGGAAGGGAGATGAGAGAAATACCATCGCGGGAGGGGGATGAGAGAAATCCCATCTGGATATCGGTGGTCATAACGCCGAGTGGGAGCGGTGGTTTCACCAGCACCGTCGTGAGAGGGGTGCGAGGCTTCGTAGAATCTTAGGTCACAGAACAGAAGGGGCGAGAGCAAATGTCAGAGAGAACCCAAGAATTCTCTGTGATGCGGATGTATCTCTTATGGGCTGTGCAGCGTACGTGGTTTATTTACATTGGTGGACTGTTTTTTGACATTTAATAGTCGTACCGGCTTAACGTTTTGATGAGTGATGCTCTTGTTCGGATGACTGCAAAATAGTTGCACCCAACCAATCAAGTAGTGCCATGTATGCAGTTCGGACAAAAAGAGTATGAGTTCGCTCACATTGAATCCCACTTGAAACAAAGAAAATGTGATCCCGTCTCCCTCTTTCGATCAAATCTAGACGAAGAGAAGACATCAATATTCAGAAGTATATGTTGAAGAAGATGGGTTCTTTACAGGAAATCTAACAAACAGGTGGAGTAGACCAAAAATGAGAAATAGTATGACCAGAATTACGATAACGAAAAGACTGGACTTATTCTAGTACCTGATGATTGTAAGCAAACCCTTGGATGGAAGGTAGAGGACGAGGGTGTAATAGTCCAATTTTTTTAGACAAAGCATTTACTTGAGAATATTTTAAAAGAATTTATTAAAAATATATTTTTTCATGAAAATAGAATTTAAGACTAAGATGTATTCTAAAATAAATTTTGGATGAACCTTTAGAAATTTTAACAAGATATCAACTAAAAAAATTCAATTTGGACTTAAAAAGAAATAAATTTTCGAGATTTGAGAAAGAAATTCAAGAGGAAGTAATAGAACCAAAAATCAAACACTTAGTGCTCGGATTAAGTGTTTTCGAGCTGGTCCGTTGAGTTTGGGTATAAATAAGCATAACTACTTCATATGATGTCAGAACGAGGTGATTTCAATTTTTATAGAACCTTAAAAGGTAGATCTAGAACTTTCATGTTTTTGGATTTTCAAGATAAAAATGGATCAAGGACTAAATCTAGTGTGAAATGGATTGATGGGAATGAGAGTCAACTGGTAACCGACTTAGATGAGTTGTCTTATGTTCGGCCATATGACGAAAATTGTGGTTGGCTATCAATTTTTTTGAGGTCTTGACATATGTGGGAATATGTGGCAAGTTAATAAGAATTGATCTAGAAGCCTTGGTGGGTAAGAAAATAAAGGAAACAAATGGAGAACTCGGATTGGATGTTCTTGAGGGAGTTTTGACATGTTTCGATAAATTATTCATATCTTTCTCATTTGATCTTGTAATGAAGTGATTAAAAATCCTATAGGTCACTAAGAGAAAGTTATAAAACTTTCATGTTCTAAGTTTTCAAAAAATTGAATTGTATCAAGGACTTATTTGAGATAGAACGTGGCTGACCTCTTAGAGAGACCAAGTGGCCGGATACACCTCATTGTAAGATGTTATCATGCTATTTTGTCTCTTCCTCACATGAGTTGGTTTTACTTGAGCCATTGATCATTTTTAATCTTCTAGATGGCTTAAATCAGACCATTGGATGGAGATATTGTCATTTAGCCTAAGGTTTAGAGATAATGATGGGGGCTAAGTGAAGATGGACAAGTGTACATGGTCTTTGGAATAGTAATCGGTCACCTCTTTTCTTTTGGTATTGAGCAACGCCTCTTATGCCTATATATATATATATATATATGTAAGACTTTTTTCTCTTCTGATTAGAGGGAACACTTGACTATAGTGGAAGAAGAACAGGAAAAATTCACCTAAACATACTTACACCACTAGAACACCAAAGAGAATGCAATATAGAGGCCTTGGAGGGAGGATTGCCTATAACTCAATCCTATCATCCAACCAAACTTAGGAGAAATTTGTAAGTACATATATTAACTTAATATTGGCATAGAATAAGTGGTTTGGTGATTGGATTATGTTTGATATTTATTTGAGTTTAATCTTTGTTTATATGTTAAATTGAAACATATTGAATTTTGGAGTGGTTTTTGTTATGGAAAAATACTAGAAAAATTATGAGAATTTAGAAATATATTCTATGATATTATATGAAGAGAATTTTTGAAAACATGAGGTTTTGCTATGGAAAAGAATGAACAAGTTATATCCCTAACTCTAGTGAATTTCGGCCTTAATAGGATTATTATTAGCATATTTGACACCTTTTAATACATTGGATATAACTTGTTCATTTGAGGTCATATTTAACTGATTCATGAGGCTATGGAAAGCTAAGAGAAGTATCTACAACTTTTATGTTTTAACTTTGAAGAGATAGGGACTCAATAATGGATGAAATTGGAATTGAAGTAGTAGAATCGAGTTTAGGCAGAAACATGGCTTGACCCTTGCTCCACATCTGACTCGAGCGAGATTCTCTTGTTACCTGAATCCGAGTTTTTCTTGTATCCAATGCATGTGATTTAATATAAGAAATGTGTTGAATGTAAATATATGATTTATATGTCATGTGTCACATGAGATATGCATTCAAAAGTCTAAGATTACGATCATGTTACATTTTGTCTCATATATGTCATCATAAGTCATGACGTCTATTTTAAGAAAAGCCTATGTTATATGTCATCGCACGTCATGTCAAGCATTTAAGAAATAAGAAAAGATATGACATGGCCCAACCACAGGTAATAATAGTGGCATGGCCTGACCATGAGTAACAATAGTGGTATGGCCCAACTATGAGTAATATGAGTGGATATAAGTAAAGACTTATAAGAACAAGAATCTTAAGATAAGAATGAAAAGTCTATGCATGATATGAATTTGTTAGGAAGGAATGACATCAGTCTAAATCCACATAAAAGATAAGTTTAAGTCATACATGAGTCACATAAATTATGTCATAAATGCATACTCTGGCTGTTTGGCTTATATGTGAATATTTTATTATGTCTATACATTTATTAAGTTAAGTGTGTACTGACTGTGATTTTCAAGGAAATTTCAATCTTGTATGTTTCTTTTCTTTTTGGAATTTTAACTTCGCTGCAGGGTTTGATGACGGTTATGAGCTGGATCCCAATTGCTCGAGAGACTCGGAGAAAACCTGAGAGGTTTTCGGAGTACTCTCTCTCTCTCTATAAAAGTTTTTAACTAGTTGATAGTAGTAGAGACCGGCATCGGCACGGAGAAAGAGATTCCCGAAGTGAAGAATGAACCTACGCGGTCCTAAGTCAAAGTTTCGATAAGTTTGTGTATGTATTGGCAGAGAAAACTAACTGGGTTGCATGTAAGGATAAAATATTATCTTAAGAATGGATGGTGTGGATATTGTGGTTTTTATGCTACCATATGATCACTAGAAATTAGTTTTATTCATAACTTTTTCACTGCGATTTGCATTAAATTTTGATAAGAACGGGGGTGAGTAGCCAAGTATTACTTATCCTGACACTCCGATTTACGTTAAATCCCAAACGTAAATTAGGGGCATCACAGAATGATATCAGAGTAATACGACTCTGGGTAAATCCATATTGTCCTAGGAAAAAAATTACATGGTAATCGAATAGGCTTGAATCTTTGTGAAGTAAGGTGGTTTTGGTGAATGATTTGGGTGCCAAAAATTTAGAGTTATTAAGGAGAAAGGTAACTTATGATGAAGTTTGGTTTGTTTCCAGAAGATAAGATGGTAAAAGAATGAGATGTCGGTAATGATCGAATGTTCAAGCTATATCAATTTTGAGGATCTAAAGATTTTATTTGAGGATAACTTGACAAAGGGTTTTTAAGTTCTCAAAGAGGGAATATAAATAATCATTTGGAGGGTAAATAATTGCCCTTTGAGTATGTGAATTAATTTGTTAGTCTTCTATTTGATGGAGTTTTGGTTTTTATCTGTGGTATTTGATGATCGAGATATAGTTATGATAAATGTAGGGATTTTAGATTCTTGCGGATGGGTTGAGAGAAATATTTTGTTAGGTGTAGAATGTTGATTGGAGGAGATGATATGATAAAAAATACCAGTATAGGTATAAACGTTTAGTATGGTAGGCTTGAAACTTTTATGGATATGGATTGCTTTTACAATATTAAGGTTCAATCTCCCAAATTTCGACAACGAAATTTATTTTAAGGGGGAGAGAATGTAGTAGTCCAATTTTTTTAGATAAAACATTTACTTGATAATATTTTAAAAGAATTTATTGGAAGCATATTTTACCATGAAAATATAATTTGAGACTTAGATGCATTATAAGATAAATTTTGAATGAACCTTTGGAAATTTTAATAAGGTATCAACTAGAGAAATCTAATTTAAACCTAGAAATAGATAAATTTTCTAAATTTCAGGAAGAAATTCAAGAGAAAGTAATAGAACCAAAAATCAAACACTTGGTGCTCGGATTAAGTGTTCTCGTGCTGGTCCGTTGAGTTTTTGTGTAATAAGTATAACTACTTCATATGAGATCAGAACGAGGTGATTCTAATTTTTATAGAACTTTAAGAGGAAGATCTAGAACTTTCATGTTTTTGGATTTTGAAGATAAAGAATGGATCAAGAACTAAATTTGATGTGAAATGGATGGACGAGAATGGGAGTCAACTGATAATTGACTTAGATGAGTTGTCTTATGTTCGGCCATGTGACGAAAATTGTGATTGGCTATCAATTTTTCTGAGGTCTTGACATATATGAGAACATGTGGAAAGTTGATAAGAATTGATCTAGAAGTCTTGGTGGGTAAAAAAATAAAGAAAACAAATGGAGAACTCGGATTGGATGTTCTCGGGTGAGTTCTGACATGTTTCGACATATTAATCATATATATTTCATCGGATCTTGTAATGAAATGATTCAAAATCCTATAGATCACTAAGAGGATGGTCTAAAACTTTCATATTTTGAGTTTTTGAAAAATCGAGTTGTATTAAGGACTTATTTAGGATGGAACGTGATTGACCCCTTGGAGAGGCCAAGTGGCCAGATACCCCATTGGAAAATATTATCATGCTATTTTGTCCCTACCTCACATGAATTGGTTTTACTTAAGCCATTGATCATTTTTAATCTTCTAGATGGCTTAAATCAGACCATTGGATGTAGATATTATTATTTAGCCTAAGGTTTAGAGATAATGATGGGGGCTAAGTGAAGATAGATAAGTGTACATTGTCTTTGGAGTAGTAACCGGTCACCTCTTTTCTTTTGGGCTTGAGCAATGCCTCTTATGCCTATATATATATATATATATATATATATATATATGTAAGATTATTTTTTCTTCTCTTTAGAGGGAACACTCGACTATAGTGGAAGAAGAACAGGAAAAATTCACCTAAACACACTTACACCACTAAAACACTAAAGAGAAGACAATCAATCTAGAGGCCTTGGAGGGAGGATTGCCTAAAATTCAATCCTATCATCCAACCAAGCTTAGGAGAAATTTTCAAATGCATATATTAACTTAATATTGGCATATAATAAGTGGTTTGGTGATTGGATTATGTTTGATATTTATTTGAGCTTAATCTTTGTTTATGTGTTAAATTGAAACATATTGAATTTTGGAGTGATTTTTGTTATGGAAAAATGCTAGAAAAATTAGGAGAATTTAGAAATATATTCTATGATATTATATGAAAAGAATTATTTGAAAACATGAGGTTTTGCTATGGAAAAGAATGAACAAGTTATATCCCTAACTCTAGTGAATTTCGGCCTTAATAGGATTATTATTAACAGATTTGACACCTTTTGGTACATTGGATATTACTTGTTCATTTGAGGTCGTATTTAATTGATTCAAGAGGCTATGAAAAACTAAGAGAAATATCTACAACTTTTATGTTTTAACTTTGAAGAGATAGTGACTCAATAATGGATGAAATTGGGATTGAAATGGTAGAATCGAGTTTAGGCAAAAACTTGGCTTGACCCTTGCTCAACGTCTGACTCGAGCGAGATTCTCCTGTTACCTGAATCCGAGTTTTTCTTGTATCCAATGCATGTAATTTAATATAAGAAATGTGTTGAATGTAAATATATGATTTATATGTCATGTGTCACATGAGATATGCATTCAAAAGTCTAAGATTATGATCATGTTATATTTTGTCTCATATGTGTCATCATAAGTCATGACATCAATTTTAAGAAAAACCTATGTTACATGTCATCACACATCATGTCAAGCATTTAAAAAATAAGAAAGGATATGACATAGCCCAACCACAGGTAATAATAGTGGCATGGCCCAACTACGGGTAATAATAGTGGCATGGCCCGACCACAGGTAATAATAGTGGTTATAAGTAAAAACTTATAAGAACAAGAATCTTAAGATAAGAATGAAAAGTCTATGCATTATATGAGTTTGTTAGGAAGGAATGACATCAGTGTAAGTCCACATAAAAGATAAGTCTAAATCATACATGAGTCATATAAAGTGTGCCATAAATGCATACTCTAGCTGTCTAGTTTGTATGTGATTATTTTATTATGTTTTTACTTTTATTAAGTTAAGTGTGTATTTACTGAGATTTCCAAGAAAATCTCATTCTTGTATATTTCTTTTCTTTTTGGAATTTTAACTTTGCTGCAGGGTTTAATGACGGTTATGGGTTAGATCTCAGTTGCTCGAGAAACTCGGAGAAACCTTGAGGGGTTTCCGGAGTACTCTCTCTCCGTAAAAGTTTTTAACTAGTTGATAGTAGTAGAGACCGACATCGGCACGGAGAAAAAGATTCATGAAGTGAAGAAGGAACCTAGGCAGCCCTTAGTCGAAGTTTCGAAAAGTTTGTATATATATTGGCAGAGAAAACTAACTGAGTTATGCATGTAAGGATAAAATGTTATTTTAAGAATGGATGGTGTGGATATTGTGGTTTCAATGCTACCATGTGATCACTATAAATTAGTTTTATTCAGAATTTTTCCAATGCTATTTGCATTAAATTTCGATAAGAACGGAGATGAGTAGCCAAGTATTGCTTATCCTGACACTTCAATTTACGTTAAATCCCAAACTATAAATTAGGGGCGTCAGAGAATAGTATCAGAGCAATACGACTCTAGGTCAATCGACATTGTCCTAGGGAAAAGATCACATGGTAATCGAATAGGCTTGAATCTTTGTGAAGTAAGGTGGTTTTGGTGAATGATTTGGGTGCCAAAATTTTAGAGTTATTAAGGAGAAAGGTAACTTATGATAATGTTTGGTATGTTTCAGGAAGATAAGATGGTAAAAGAATGAGATGTCGGTAATGATCAAATCTTCAAGCTACATCAATTTTGAGGATCTAGAGATTTTATTTGAGGATAACTTGGCAGAGGGTTTTTAAGTTCTCAAAGACGGAATATGAATAATCATTTGGAGGGTAAAGAATTTTCATTTGAGTATGTGAATTAATTTGTTAGTCTTCTATTTGATGGAGTTTTGGTTTTTATCTGTGGTATTTAATGATCGAAATATAGTAATGATAAATTTAGGGATTTTGGAAAAGAATTCATGTTCTTGCGGATGGGTATTGCCATTTGAGAGAAATGTTTTGTTAGGTGTAGAATGTTGATAGGAGGAGATGATATAATCAAAAATACCAATATAGGTATAAACGTTTAGTACGGTAGGCTTGAAACTTTTATGGATATGGATTGCTTTTACAATATTGAGGTTCAATCTCCCAAATTTTGAGGACGAAATTTATTTTAAGGGACGAGGATGTAATAGCCCAATTTTTTTAGATAAAACATTTACTTGAGAATATTTTAAAAGAATTTATTGGAAGTATATTTTTCCATGAAAATATAATTTGAGACTTAGATGCATTCTAAGATAAGTTTTAGATGGACTTTTGGGAATTTTAATAAGGAATTAACTAGAGAAATTTAATTTAGACCTAGAAATAGATAAATTTTTGAAGTTTGAGGAAGATATTCAAGAGGAAGTAATAGAACCAAAAATCAAACACTTAGTGCCCAGATTAAGTGTTCTCATACTAGTCCATCTAGTTTTGGTGTAATAAGTATAACTTCTTCATATGAGATCAAAACGAAGTGATTCTAATTTTTATAGAACCTTGAAAGGCAGATCTAGAACTTTTATATTTTCAGATTTTGAAAATAAGGAATGGATTAAAGACTAAATTTGGTGTGAAATGGATGGACAGGAATAAGAGTCAACTGGTAACCGACTTAGATGAGTTGTCCTATGTTCGGCCATGTGATGAAAATTGTGATTGGCTATCAATTTTTCTGAGATCTTGACATGTGTGGAAACATATGGCAAGTTGATAAGAATTGATCTAGAAGCCTTGGTGGATAAGAAAATAAAGGAAACAAATGGAGAATTCATATCTAAAACTTTCATATCTTGAGTTTTTAGAGAATCAAATTGTATCAATGACTTATTTGGGATGGAACATGGCTGACCCCTTGGAGAGGCTAAGTGGCCGGATACACCCCATTGGAAGGTATTATCATGCTATTTTGTCCCTACCTCACATGAGTTGGTTTTACTTGAGCCATTGATCATTTTTAATCTTCTAGATGGCGTAAATCAGACCATTGGATGGAGATATTATCATTTAGCCTAAGGTTTAGAGTTAGTGATGGGGGCTGAGTGAAAATGGACAAGTGTACATGGTCTTTGGAGTAGTAACCGGTCACCTCTTTTCTTTCCGGAGTACCTCTCTCCGTAAAAGTTTTTAACTAGTTGATAGTAGTAGAGATCGGTATTGACACGGAGAAAAAGATTTTCGAAGTGAAGAAGGAACCTAGACGGCCCTAAGTTAAAGTTTCGATAAGTTTGTATATGTATTGGCAAAGAAAACTAACTGGGTTATGCATGTAAGGATAAAATGTTATTTTAAGAATGGATGGTGTGGATATTGTGGTTTCTATGCTATCTTGTGATCACTAGAAATTAGTTTTATTCAGAATTTGTTCACTACGATTTGCTTTAAATTTCGATAGGAACGGAGGTGAGTAGCCAAGTATGACTTATCCTGACACTCTGATTGACGTTAAATCTCAAACGTAAATTGGGAGCGTCACAGAGGGAGTCTTGTGTGGTAGCATCTCAAGAACATGGGTTGAATTCGAAGTTCTAAGTGTGTGTAGCTTGCAGTCAATTATTTGGCTGAGATCTCGCGACGCACCGTTTAGTGGTGGGTTAAAGCGCACCGTTCAATGCTAAATAAAACGCAACGTGTTGAAGTATTTTAACATGGCAGAGCTACAAGTCGTTATCCATAGTTAGTCGACTGTAGTGTCGTTTTTGTTTTTTTTTACTTTAATTCTCTTATTAATTTTACAGCTATTTCTTTTACATTGGTTTGGTTGTTAGTGGGGTTTTTATGTATGGGACGTCCACAAAAGGAAGGGTATCAGGAAAAACTTGTAAGAATTGGAACTTTCTAGGAGGAAGGTGGACCTCGAATCCCACTAGCGTGATCCTATGCTATTCAGTCAATCATTTTCTTAAGATGTTCATTGCATCATTTCCATTGATTCTTCATCTCTATTACATTCATCGTCCACATTTTCCCTATTTCTCAACGGTATCCTTACAAGTGGTATCAGCTTCACTGATCCTAATGGCCGACACTACCCATTCCAACAAGCAGACCCTTGTAGACCCTTATCAACAACTCAACAATCTTCAAGCTCAGCTCACCCAAATGAATGATATGTTCCGTTCCATGCTCAGTACACAAGCTCAAATCCAGTAGCAATTGACCACCCTTATCCCTCAACCTCCACCTCAAGTTGGACCAGAACTGGAGCCTGAACCTCGTGATAATAGGAAGCCTTTACAACAAGGTATCAAATTGGACTTTCCTCATTTTGATGGCTTAGAGCCTCTTAACTGGGTATTTAAAGCCACACATTACTTTGATTTTCATCAAACCCCTGCTTTCCATTGCCTTCTAATGGCCTCTTACAATATTAGTGGGGTGGCCCTCATCTGGTACCAGGATGCCAAGGACTCGGGCTTATTTCATAACTGGCCGACCCTCACAGCAGCTATTCAACTTTGGTTTGGTTCCATGGGTTATGATGACCCTATGGAAGCTTTGTGGAGACTCAGGCAAACTCATTCAATGACTGTGTATAAGGAGAAATTTGAAGCTCTTTCCAATCGGGTCAAAGGTTTATTTAAAGCTCACAAGTTAAGTTGCTTTCTCTCAGGACTCAAGGATGACATTCGCTTGCCTCTTCGTTTGTTCAACCCAGTGAATTTAAATGCTGCATTTGGCATGGCAAGAATTCAGGAGGATAACATGGTCAGTTCAAAGAAATCTCATCAACCATGGATAGACAGAAATAAAAATATGCCACAAACTGTAACTACTGGGAGCCTTCCTAGAGACTCTTCTACTTCGACCACTAAACCACCACCATTTCAGAAGAAGATTTCCTCAGTCCAATTTGATGAAAAGAGGCGCAAGGGACTTTGCTTCCATTATGATGAGAAACGGAACCCTAACCATGTATCTAAGTCTCCTAAAATGTATTTCATGCATACTGTAGAGGATAATTCTAATGTTCAATGTGATGATGTTTTCTATGATTCTATTGATGTTGAGGAAACCCTACCTACCAACCAGCCTAGTATTCACCCCGAGATATCCCTAAATGCTCTTACGAGCCCACCCTGCCCTACCACTATGAGGTTACAAGGGAGAATTGGCCCTACTATGGTGGCTATTTTAATTGATACTGGAAGTACCCATAATTTCCTTGACACTTCTATTGTCTCAAAAAATAAACTCTCCATTGATGTATCAGGTCAACTCACTGTGGGTGTGGCTAATGGACACGTTTTACACAGTCCTGGCTGTTGTCATTCTATGCACACTACTATCCAGGGTCATACTTTTTGACCTTCCTTTTATGTATTGTCGATAGCTAGTTGTGATGCTATTTTGGAGTTTAGTGGATGAAGGAATTAGGGTCCATTACCTTGAATTTTAACAGCTTGAGTATGCAATTTACTTGGAAAGACAAACAAGTGGAATTGATGGGTATTCTTCCTAGCCCTTCTACTTTCACTAATGATGAGGGTAAGTCTATCCTTCACTCTCTTAAAGGTGGTCGAGCGCTGTGTCTACAATTGGTGGCTGTTGATGTTGACAAGCCTAAACAAATATGCTGCCCTGCTATTACTTAGCTCCTGAACCAATTTTCTCAGGTTTTCAATGAGCCTACTAGCCTACCTCCTACGAGGCCACAAGATCACAAAATTGTATTAAAGGAAGGTACTAGTCCCATTTCTACTCGGCCCTACAAGTACCCACATTATCAGATAGCTGAAATCGAGAAGATAATGGCTGAATTGCCCACTCAAGGGGTCATCCGTCCAAGTAACAATCCTTTTTCATCTCTGGTGTTATTGGTGAGGAAACAAAATGGTAGTTGGCGACTTTGTGTAGACTATCGGGCCTTAAACAAAGAAACTATGCATGATCGATTTCCAATACTAGTTATTGATGAGCTATTAGATGAGCTATTAGATGAGCTACATGGTGCCTTAGTTTTTTCTAAGCTGGACCTTAGGTCGGGCTATCACCAAATCAGGGTGGTCCCCGAGGATGTGTCTAAGACGGCTTTTCGTACTCACGAAGTTCATTATGAGTTTTTGGTAATGCCTTTTAGGCTTACTAATGCTCCTTCTATGTTCCAAGGACTTATGAATATGGTTTTTAAGCCTTCCTTACGGAGATTTGTGCTATTTTTTTATGATATTCTAATGTATAGCCACTGCATGGAGGAGCATCTTGTCCACTTGAAATAGGTTCTTAGCACTTTGGCTGAGCATTGCCTATATGCCAAACATTCTAAATATTTTTTTAGAGTAAATGAGGTGGAATACTTGGGCCATATTATCTTGGGGAAAGGAGTAATGGCTGATCGAAAGAAGATTTCTGCTATGTTAGACTGGCCACTACTGAAAACTATCAAGTCCTTGTGGGGTTTTCTCGGGTTAACAGGTTATTATCGCAAGTTTACTAAGGGGTATGGGTTGACTGCAGCTCCCCTAACTGACCTATTAAAGAAGAATGCTTTTTCTTGGAGTGAGACAGCCACCAACGCATTTGAGGCTCTTAAAGTTGCTGTGACTTCTCCACCTGTCCTAAGGCTGCCAGATTTTTCCCAACCTTTCACATTGGAGTGTGATGCTAATGGAGGGGGTCTAGAACCTGTCCTTATGCAACAGGGTCAGCCTATAGCTTTTCTAAGTAAGGCTTTGAAGGGGAAAGCCTTAAATCTGTCCAACTATGAGAAAGAACTCTTAGCCTTTGTCACAACGATCCAAAAGTGGTGACCTTACTTGTTGGGTCAGGTTTTTAAAGTTAAAATTGATCAACAAGCTTTGAAGTTCCTTCTTGAGCAAAAAGTGGGTACCGTGGCTCAACAAAAGTGGATTACTAAATTGTTGGGTTATGATTTTAGCATTGCGTACAAGTAAGGAAAGGAGAACAAGGTGGCTGATGCCTTGTCTCGCAAGTTTGAAAATGAGCATTGTTCAGAAGCCTCACTGGCTGTTATCAGTTTTCCAATCCCTTCTTGGATTATTAAGCTTAAGGAAATTTATAAGGCCTCTCACGAGCTCTAGCAGTGGCTAAATGACCTCAGTTCCAATCAATCAATACCTAAAGGCCTCTCAGTTCAGTAGGGAATATTGCTAAAAAAAGTGGCAGGATTGTGATTGATGCTACCTCTCCATTTAAGGCTAAGATTTTGCAATTTCTACACGAAGAACCCCAAGCAGGCCATACTGGGTTTCTCAAGACCTACCAAAGAGCCAAACGAAAATTTGGTGGCGAGGAATGAAGAATGATATAAAGAAAGTAGTGCGAGAATGTGACACATGTCAAGTTAATAAGGCGGAAACAGTGTTGTATCCAGGCCTGCTCCAACCACTCCCTTTTCCTAACCGGGCTTAGGAAGCTATCTCTCTAGATTTTGTGGAAGGGCTGGCTAAGTCTCAAGGGGCTTCTGTCATCTTAGTTGTGGTCGATCGTCTCACTAAGTATGCCCATTTTTTGGCTTTATCTCATTTGTATACTACTACTACTGTGGGTCTCAAGTTCTTTCAGGAGGTTTTTAAATTGCATGGGTTTCCCAAAACTATTGTATCGGATCGAGATCCTATCTTCTTAAGCAATTTTTGGAAGGCATTTTTTGACCTATAGGGCTCGACTCTCCACTATAGCTCGGCTTACCATCCAGAGCCTGATGGGCAAACTGAGGCCCTTAACAAAACACTGGAAGGGTATCTCAGAGCTTACGCAGGTTCAAAACCTAATTCTTAGGCCCAGTGGTTAACTATGGCCGAGTTCTGTTACAACACTTCTTATCACAGATCTACTAACACCTCACCTTTTGAGGCCTTGTACAGCTATTCACCTTCAAGACTCTTGACCTATGTGCCTAGTACCTCTACGACTGAATCGGTGGACAGTTTACTCAAGACCAAGGACCAATTCAGATCTCAGTTAAAACAAAACCTAGAAGCTTCTCAGGCACGCATGAAGCTTTATGTAGATAAAAGAAGGTCAGAAAGGCAGTTTGAGGTAGATGATTGGGTGTACCTTCGGCTACAATCATATCGACAGCAACCAGTGATTCGTCGCTGAAGCTTCAAACTTTCTCCTCGTTTCTATGGTTCTTTCCGCATCATCCAACGGATCGGGTAGGTGGCTTATAAGCTGGATCTTCCTGTCAGTTCCAAGATCCACCCAGTTTTCCACGTTTTGTGTTTGAAACGCAAACTGGGTGCCCAAATTTCTCCCCTTCCACGATTACCTCCAGTGAACCATGAAGGTGAGATCTTACCAAAACCAGAGGAAGTGGATGACCGCCATCTCAAACACTAGGGACATTGTGCCATAACGGAAGTATTGATCAAGTGGGTCGACAACGGACCAGAAAACAATACTTGGGAGTCCCTATGGAAGCTTTGCGAACTTTACCCACACCTTGTGGGCAACGTGCCTTAAGGGGTAGGGATTGTAAGCAAACCCCTGGATGGAAGGTAGAGGACGAGGGAGTCTTGTGTGGCAGCATCTCGAGAACAAGGGTTGAGTTCGGAGTTCTAAGTGTGTAGCTTGCAGTCACTTATTTGGCTGAGATCTCGCAAAGCACCGTTTAGTGGGGGGTTAAAGCGCACCGTTCAATGCTGAATAAAACGCAACGTGTTGAAGTATTTTAACATGGAAGAGCTACAAGTAGTTATCCGTAGTTAGTCGACTGTAGTGTTGTTTTTTTTTTACTTTAATTCTGTTATTACTTTTACAGCTGTTTCTTTTGCATTGGTTCGGTTGTTGTGGGGTTTTTATGTATGGGACGTTCACATAGGGAAGGGTATCGGGAAAAACTTGTAAGAACTGGAACTTTCTAGGAGGAAGGTGGACCTCGAATCCCACCAGCGTGATCCTATGCTATTCAGTCAATCATTTTCTTAAGCTGTTCATTGCATCATTTCCATTGATTCTTCATCTCTATCACATTCATTGTCCACATTTTCCCTATTTCTTAACAGTATCCTTACAATGATGGAGTTGATTCTTTGTGAAAAGTGCCACACAAAGATGTATATGAAGGAGGAAAAGACGGTAGGTAGCTCAAATAACCATCTTTTTGCTAGAACTGATGTCGACTCCAAGAAATCTTTAAGGCTTAGTTTGTTTATTGAGATGAAACCAAAACTTCAAAATTCATTTTAAACTCATCATTATACTTTTTTAAATCTCCATATAAAATATAATAAAAAATTTAACTTTTTCAAATTTCAAAACATCTTTTTCAAATCTCAAAACAAAACTAATATTAAAAAAATATTTTATAACAATATTTTATTCTTTCTTTCACTTTTATCTCATCTTATCTCATCTCTAAAAATAAATCAGGCCTAAATAGGTTTGCTTCAAAACCCACGTATGCTCTTTGTACTCTGACATCCAAAGACCACATGGGTAAATTTGTAGACCATGCAGTAGAAACATTCCGCGTTTAGAACATTCTCATTGGATTATTTAAAGTTATCCTTTAAAAAGTATAAATTTACCCATTTATCAAAAAATTTTGTTCATATTTAATTAAAAATAAGGAAATAAAAGTAAAAAATAAAATAAAATTACTTTTTATAAATAGTAAAACTAAAATTTTATCTAATAAAAATCAAATTTTTATTTTTTAAATAAAATTTTAGTTATACTATTTATAAAATATTTTTATTTATTTTTTCCACTTTTGTCTTTCTATTTTTGATCAAATATGATTAAATATTTTTAATAAATGTGTAAATTTATTTTTTTTAAAAGATAATTTTAAACAACCTAATAGGAATCTTCTAATATTCAAACAAAAAACCAAACGAAATTAGAGGCTATCAAAGTTAAAATAAAGCATGGCTTGCTTTTG
The DNA here is from genome assembly GCA_036559045.1 of Platycarya longipes. NCBI lineage: Eukaryota > Viridiplantae > Streptophyta > Magnoliopsida > Fagales > Juglandaceae > Platycarya > Platycarya longipes. Next base: position 30,011,486 of record CM071798.1, on the reverse strand, counting down.
ATTGATTCAAAACCCCCTTAAAAATTACAGCTTTTACAATTAGATTCCAGAATAGTTGAGGGTGGTAGCCATTAGTTGTGTAATACTTGCAATTTGCAAAAGCACCAACGATTTTAGATGAAAGGGAAGTGTTTGATGGAGCAATAATAACATAATAGCCCGCACAAACATATGAACAAAATTGGGATTTACCTATCTGAATTTTTGGGAGTCCACCATTTGTGCATTTTTGGAAGTTCTCAAGAAATATACGTCTAGTGGAAAACTCTAAAGATAGAGACTTTTCAAGTCACTTCTATCGCACAAGAAAGTAAAGTGAAATGGGTCAGAAATAGCAAAGTTTGGGTTTGATTAAGAGAAGAAGCAAGTCTGGGTTGATCGAGAGAGGGAGACGGGGTCACATTTCCTCTGTTTCGAGTGGGATCTAATGCGGATGAGCTCATCCTACTTTTGTTCGAACTACATACACGACGCTATCTGATTGGTTGGGTGCAAGAAGGGTTCTGCACCCATCCGGACAGCAGCATTACTCGAAAGTACATTTGAAGACTGACACACAAAAACGTAGAAGAAGCAAGAAGAACCGAAACGAGGATCAAGTGACAGTATTTTGCAGCATTGGAACGGGGTATGATCTTTTAGTGACCACGTTCTCCCTCGATGGCCGTGTCTTCCAGATTGAGTACGTCGCCAAAGTAGTAGACAACATCGGGTTACTGTCTCTCTCTCTCACTTCTTCATCTGGTGCCTGAGCCACAAAACCCTAGGCATATTAGTCCAACTGAGATTATCCAAGAACCAACTATGTTATTGCCTACATAGTCTCAAACCTTTTCTATGTTCGGTGATTTTGATTTTTCTTATTATTCCAGGACTGTGATTGGCATCAAATGTAAAGATGGGATTGTAATGGTAGAAAAGCATCGGGACTGAAGCATCGGGACATGTAACACTAGGCTACATACCTCTCGTTTATGTCAGAAGTAATATGCATGCACCTAATTTACTGGCAGTATGCAATGTATATTGCAATGGAATATGGTCAACTTCCTAAAATAGACAAAGGAATCCAACTTTGCAAATGATCACATGGTAAGCTACTACAAAACCCACAAACTTCATATTATACAATAACATATAGTATTAGGTCTATAAGTTCAAGTTTTCAACAAAACATAACATCATCTGATATTCTTAACATCAATTACCCCTTTACTCACAGTAAGGGTTCTTTCTTCACTTCTTTATAACCATCACCAAAGTGAGAACGACTCATTGCTTAAATTGTCACCCTGTTGGAGTCTTATTCCCGTTGGCGTCACTTAGACACTGTCAAAGGATAATGAGCCATCTGGGCTCAAAACCACGCAGCACCCCATGGGTCGTCATCCCTCCGATGACTCAAATACATCCTACCACAAAATTCCCAATAGGTGATCATATAGGGGATGGATTATCTCATCAAAAGTAGAATATTCTGTAAGGCTCTCAGAGCACCTCAGAATCTCTCGGGAAGTCTGGGTCTCGCATTGGGCCATTTATTCCTACAATAACGTCTATCATTCCGTAAGAAATGATAAATAAAACTAAAAGAGTAAATTAAGAAATCTTAGTAAGTGCACAGATAACGCAATAAAAGCATCATTGGCATATACAGCTAAACAAATATATGTATCATGATCATGAGACTCATAAGACGACTTATGCACAATGCACTTTTATTGAAGACTTTCATGTTTTCATGAAAAGACTTCCGTTGACACATAAACAAAACTTTTTGTATAATTGTTATGTCTTTTATTGTGATTCTTAACGTTACGTGTCGTTATTCTTATTCATATTATTCTTGTTATAATAACAGATCAAAATGTCTTCATTGTCATTCTTATTCTCGACGGCAGATCGAAACGCCTTTACTGTCGGTTTTCTTATTATGATGGCAGATCGAAACACATCCACCGTCATTCTTAATCTCAACGACAGATCGAAACGCCTTCACCGTTGGTTTTTCTTAGCATGACTGCAGATCAAAACGCCTTCACTATCGATTTTTCTTAGTATGATGGCAGATCAAAACGTCTTCACCGTCAGCTTTCTTATTATGATGGCAAATTGAAACGCCTTCACCGTCATTTTTATTATTGTCTTTGGGGTTCGTATAAAAATTATTTTCTTGATTCTTTTGAAATCATGTTGTTTTAAAACATGGAGTTTGTAACATGAATAGACATGCATGCTAACTTGAACTTCTTTATGCATGGTACATGATTCATGAAACATATGACATATGAAGCGTGCATTTCCAAATCATGACTCTTACATACCATACCATGCGAACATATTTTTTTTTTCAAATAAGTAATGTATATTCCAATAAAAAAGAAGTCCAAACAAATCAATCCCAGTCTTAGAGAGGTCTAGGCCAAAACTCATAATAGGTCAAACCTCAAATTTCCTTCTTTCTTTTCTCTTGATCAACTCATACTTTTTCTTAAAATATTCCAAAACTCAATAATCAAGCTAACATAAATCACTAGCTGAATCACCAATATGGCTTATGGAGTCATTTTCTTAAACCCTTTTTTTCTCATATAATCTTTTCTCTAACCCAAATATATGTCTTCAACTATTCCTCAAGAAAATCGAAGAGTATACTTTCCTAAATCATCTAAAAATTAAGGTTATAATCATATAATCACCTATGAGTTGAAAGTTTTAAAAATCTCTAAAGAAATTTACCATGGCCAAATTCTATAAACTCCCAAATTAAATTTTTTTTGTCTTTCAACACATCATACCATTATTCTAACTCTAGCAAAAAATTACTAGGTTATAGTCCTTGAGTTCTTCATTAAATTTTCTCTATTTTCTTCCAAATAATTCTTGAATCAAATCCTAATATGTCACCTTTTCAAGGTCTAGAGAAATTGTAACAAAAATCATTTCCCAAGCAAACAAATAATATAATAAAATCACCAATAACAAGTTTACTACATGTATGTATATATATATATATATATATATATAAGAAATGCTAGAATTAAGTTAAGAGTATAGTATGCTTACAACTTTCCAAGAAACTTAGAAAAGAAAATCTTGTTAGGAAGAAGTATCCCACAAAATCTTGAAAGAAAAACACATACAAGTGAGCAAGGGAGAAACGTTTGGAGGGTGAGGGAATGGAAAGAAAAGCAATAGAGAGATAGTATGTCTTGGTTGAATCCTTGGAGAAAGAAGTAGCATAAGAGTGAAAAAGAAACACTCCAAGCCGTGCCAAATGTCACCTTAAGTTTATAGCACTCATTCCTAATTTTAGCTTAGTTGGCATAAGATAAGAACATATCCTTATCATTTCTAGTGATGTGCTACACAGAGAAAAAGACAAAGAAGAATTCGGTTTCCTTCCCTCCTCACATCTCTATCTCATCCGATTCCTTCCAAGAAAAGATTCCACAATCTTGCTTGCATATTTCCCCCACTTGCCACTTGTTCCTCTTTTCTCAAAAGATGAAATCTTGTATAGAAAAAGACAAAAATTAGGCATGAGTCCCATCCGTAGCTTAAAAAGAGAGAAGACCCAAGTTTGCTTACATACACTTGTCATTTGTTCCTTATTCTTTAAGAAAAGTGATCTTTGTATAGATAAACTAAAAAGGTAGGCATGAGTTGGTTCTCCCCCACCTCATAGCCAATCCAAAACTTTCAAGGAGAAAATCTCATGACTTGCTTGCATCATCTTTTGCCACTTGTTCAAACATTTTCAAAAGATAAGATCTTGCTATAGAAGAAGACAAAAAGTTAGGCAATAGTCTAATCTTATCCCATACGCCTATTACCAAATCTTATCCCAAGTTTGCTTGCATAACCACTTGTAACTTATCATTTTTTCTCAAAAGAATTGATCTATGCATAGAGAACTAGAATTACAAACATTGAGTCGACTTCTCCCTCTAAAATTCATCCAAATCCAAAACTCATCTCAAGGACCAAAATTTTCTTTGCTTACCTAACTCTAATTCCCATGCATTAACTCTTTGAATTTCCAAAAGGTAATATGTTCTTAGCATGCCATGTGTTACCCCCTAAGTTTAGAGCACTCAAATCCTATTTTAGGCTTGGTTGGCATGATGAGATCAAGTTTTTATTTTTTCTTTAGTGATGTGATCAACATATAGAAGAAGATAAAGGAGGATTTGGCTCTCACCTTTCTCAATCTTATTCTAGCCCAAACTCACCCATATGAAATCCCATATGTTGCTTAAAATTCATCACTTGCTATTGGTCCAATCTTTCTCAAAAAAATGAGCTAACATGGAAAAGCAAAATGACAAAAAAATTAAGTTGTTTTCCTCCCTTAGAATTTTTCCAATCCATTTGTCTCAAGAAAAAATATATTTTACTTGATTCTCTAAAATTCTTATATCATGCTTATCTCACAAAATCTCCATGCCATAACTTCTTGAAATTCTAAAAAATCATGTGCAATATTAACATGCCAAGTGTTCCAATTGGTTTCTCAAACATGTAGACATCTCCCAAATTGAACTCTCACATCCGAAAATCCTCCAAGAAAAGAAAATAATTCTCTTCACTTGCATCTAGATCTCTCATGCAAAGCTCCATAGAAATCCATATATATATATAGATATGCATATCTTACACAAGAAAATGCCTAAAAATAACGAGCATATCTCTAAACATTTCCAAAGATCAACTAACTAAAAAAAATTCACTCCAAACATGAAGAAAATCAAATATGAGGAAAAATCCAAGTTGTGACAGTTATGCTGAAAAAAAAAATATATATATATATATATAGATATATATGCTTCTGCAAATCTAAGATGGCATAATTAAAGACCACTCATTCAATTAATTAAATCATAGCCATTGATTTAATAAATGAAAATTACAAACCAAATAAATATCATAACTAAATGATAAAGTATGATATAACTCGCAACATACCTAGATTCTAGCCCACCAAATGAAAGATTAGAATTCAATTTGCACAAATAATAACAAAATCAATTGTGGGTGTTGTATAAATACAGTATGAGGAGAGGTAGAGCTAAATACAGTATGAGCAGAGGTAGAGTTTTAGTAGGATAAAAAAATGTGAGAACTAATTGGATAATTTTTGTTTATAAAGAGAATGTATTTGAGAAGGAAATCAAATAATAAAAAGATAAGGATGGTTGAAGAGATCGAGGAGAATGACTTTTTCCAATTGGCACAAAATCCAAGAAGGTATTGACCAGATCTTCCTAAATAATCAACACTCAAATTTCAAAATTTTGAATTTTTAAAGATAGAATTAGGTTGCAAAATAGCTATTAGGGGTGAACACAAAAGCCTTTATCTGACCCGACTGATAATATGACCCGTTACAGACCCCAAGCGCTCGAACCGATAAGATGAAAGCGAAAATGCCCATTCCGATACCCGTTACCGACCGACTATTTCCGAATCGGGTAGTACTTGATAACCCGATTCAGGCAAACATTAGGTCTGAAAACTCGTTTCTCATTTCTGTCATTCTGCACCCCTTCTCTTGCTCCATCTATCTTGCTCGATTTCTGTCGCTCGTTTGCTTCTCTCACCAATTCGATTGCTCAGTTCTGTTCACATCTCTCTCGTCGATTGCTCCATTTTTTGTAAGCATAGTGTTTCTCGCCGATTTAAGACATTGTGCTTTGTTAACTGCTATGATGTGCTTTTTATGATTATTTCTTATCAATTTATTCATTTACAACTTCTTGTATATTTTTTTTATTTATCCTGCATCTCCGATTCTTGCCTAGATTTGCTTGGTTCAAATTACTTTTGACGAGCTGAGTAGTTCAGTTCATAATCTGGACAAAAGGATTGAATATGATCGATGACAGATAAACTTAATATAAAAATCTCGATTTCAAGCATCTTTGAGGTGCTGGTGTGTATTTAAAGTTTTGCAAAATCAACTTCTGTTAAGAGATAAATAGATAGGATGTTGGAAAGAAAAATAGGAGTAGAGTCATGTATTAAAATTATGTTAAAGCATGCAGTAGCAGATAGATAGTCCAAGTGCACGTCAATTCAAAAGAACATGCATGTTTATACGAAGCTGCAAGCAAATTCCAACTTAGTGGCTTAGAGTCATTTTGTTTGTTCTGAGCTCAAATTGATGCCCTTTAGAGCTCAAATTGATTCCCTTTCACTTGCACTTCATATAGAAATTAGCTATAAACAAATAAATGCACTACTAGCAAGGAGGTTGATAATTCATTTATAGACAAAAAAGAAAAAGAAAAAAGAAAGCTTCAACTTCCTTTGATAGATGAAATTATCTCATTACTCCATCTCATTTGTTGCTCTAGAGTTGAAGATGTTCATTTGACGAATAGTAATTTTTGTACGATGGATTTTATTGAGTTCTTCAGTTTCCTGCCTAAACAATGTTGTCATATTTTAAACTTGTGTCCAGAAATAAAGTATCAATAAATGTGTGTATTGACTAATTAGCCGAATAACATTGGATTATGTTTGAACAAGAGTATATAGAACTTGAATACCAAGATTACAGCCACTCTTATCTTTGCCACTATGCATGCAAAATCTATGCTATTAGTCCAAAACCATGTCTAGCTATTGGTGTGCTTATCAATCAAAGAAGGTGAGAGACGAAAGAATGAACCAGAAAGTTTAATCGCTACCCTAAAGTTGGACTTCTTTATAGAGACCATAAGCTTAACAGTAAACCTATTTTAGAGGAGCAGTTAGAGATGTTGTAGCTTGACCATTTTTTTCTTTTTTTTTTTATATCATTTATGAAGTAAGCATATGCTTATTTTAGGAGAAGGGGCTTTTGCATTACCATTGACCAAGTTCTAAACTCTATTTATCTCCACCATGTTTGGGGGCCTCATGGAAATCAACTAAATTCAAATAGAACCCAAACTTTTTGGCCCCATTGCTGCACCCATTATAGCAGAAAACTTTAGATACAGAACATAATATACTTCATAAAGATATACTAACTTGTATAGACTAGAAACTTATACTAAATTCAACTTACTAAATTTTTTTATTTTGTAGTTGAATCCTATGGAACCTAGCACTTCTATGCCTTCATCTGGGTTTGAATATTTTCCATTCATTTGGATATCACTTTACCTCCAAGTTCAGATAGCTCTCCTTAAGCAACTAGTCCTCAAGTTCGCCTTTCTATCAAAAGAAGCAAAGGCAGATCAGCTGTATGGCAACACTTTACGAGAAATGATGAGGATCTCAATGAGCCCAAAGCCACATGTGATTATTGTGGTAAGATTTTGTTATATCATCCTAAAAAATAAGGTACTTCATCCTTGAAATAACATATTCAAACATGCAAAGCCTTGCATGATGCTATTGGGGTTTGAAGGGATAACCCCCAATCAAAAACAACCAGGGTTAGGCGGATGGAGGTGGATGGTACAACTCAGTCTTAATGTTGGACTTGCTAAGTACAATGAACAAAAAATATGGTTGGCAGTAGCGAAAATGATAATTAAGAATGAACTACCATTAATTTTCTAAAAAAATAAGGCTTTCAAGACTTTATGGTCGTAGTTATGTCTAAATTTCCAATCTTTTCTCGCATTACTGTTATGCGAGATTGAATGAGAATTTATATGTTAGAAAAAGAGAAGTTGAAGACCATGTTTATAGAATCTGATTATAAAATTTGCATTACTACTGATAAAATCTTAACTATATGTGCATAAAAACCTATTTTGTTGATGAGAATTGAACTTTGCATAAGAGACTAACACATTTTAAGAAAGTTCCTGATCACAAAGGGATCACAATAGAAAAAGAGATTGAGTCATCCGTACTTGAATGGGGCATAAAGAAGATTTTTACAATCACAATAGATAGTGTATCCTCTAACAATATAGCCATTGATTATTTGAGAAAAATTGTCAAGTTTAGGGATTGCATGGTATTAAATAAAGAATATATGCATGTAAGATGTTGTGCACATATTTTGAATCCCATCGACCAAGATGGTTTGAAAGAAATTAATATATCAGTTGTGAAGATTCGTCATGCAGTTAAATATATAAAGTCTTCCCCTGCAAGACTTAATAAGTTCAAATCATGCGTAGAGAAACAAAATATTTTTTTATAAGTGGACTTATTTGTCTTGACGTTGCAACTAGGTGGAACTCAACATATATAATATTGAGTGCGGCTCTAAAATATTATGCGGCATTAGAGGTGCTGCAAGATGAAGATAGTGAGTTTGTCCCATATTTACGTGAGGTTGGACAAGAAGTACTAACTTTACAAGACAGGAAAACCATCAAGGTTTTTGTACGATTTTTTAAGATGTTTTATGACATGACTTTACGGGTTTCAGGCTCAATTTTTGCAACTTCAAATCTATTCATGAAAGAAACATTTGCGATATATAACCATTTGAAAAAATCCGCAAGGAGTGAGAGCAATACGTTAAAATTCATGTCGAATAATATCATGTTGAAATATGACAAGTATTGGAGAGATTTTAGTAAATTGAAAAAAAAAGTTGTTCATTGCAGCTATGCTTGATCTGCGCAACAAGTTAGACATTTTTTAATTTTGTTTTACAAATTTTATTGGCCATAAGCGAGAGTTTGAACTTGTTGATTGGTCAAGGAAAATGCTTGAACAGATGTATAAGAAATATTAAAATCGAGTATAGGTTTCAGTAGGGGCTAATCAAGTGTCGGTGAGACCCAAAATAACACATCTTGTAATGATAATGAGAATATATTAGATATATTTTTTCAACATCAATCATCAAAAAGTGTGGTAGAGTCCAAAACATAATTGAATAAGTATTTTATGAAAAAGTATGGAACAAATGACACTCGACTTTGATATTCTACTATGGTGGAAGATGAACTCAACTAGATTTATGATTCTTACCAAAATAGCTGGAGATGTGTTAGCTATTCTCGTATCTACTATTGCTTCTGAGTCGGCATTTAGTGTTGGAGATCCTATCTTAGATTCATTTCGTAGTTCATTGGCCCCAACAACAGTTGAAACTCTTATCTACACACAAAACTGGTTGATGGCTTCTCCCGTTAATTATGACTCCCAAAATATAATGGAAGATACTGAAAGCTACAAGTTAGAAACCGATGAGATTCATATTTGAACAATATTTTATTTTAGTCCTTTCAGTTAATTATATGTTTTAACATAATTTTTTATTTCATGTAGAGATAACTTTGAAGAATATTTTGAATGAGGTCAAGTGAAGATTAATTGAGATCTATATATCAGGGACCATGATACGTACATTAGTATGTTTAACAGCCCATCCATTATGACTCTTAGTCTCTTTATGCCTAAAGATTGTTGCATTATTTTTATGTTTCCTGACTTCATATATTCACGTTGATATGAAGTCTTTACCTTTTGGTTTCAGCATTGGTTTATACCTCTCTTGAAAATCATATAAGATCTATAATTAGTACTTTACTTTCACACCTTTTGAGTAGGACACCACAAAACATAAGAAAATAGAGCCTAGAAAGAGCTCAACAATAACAAGAAGTCGTTTTGGCACCAAGAAACACTTCTGGCAGGTGTCACCTAATTCTAATAGAAGCCAATAGGTGACTGCCACATAAGAGGCTTCAAACATAATGGGCCGCACTGCAGGGAACCCAGCCTCCCCTCTCTCTCGAATCCACCCTTGCTCCCGAACCCTCTCCTCTTCCTTTACCCTTCCCTCTTCCTTCCTTCTTCCTCTTCCTCTGGCAAACCTCAAACTTTAAGTGCTTGGAGTCGAAGCACGCTACGATGCAATCAATGCTTTGGCATTGTTTGGAGATAGGTTTGTTTACATATGTTCAGCGAATATAAAAATCAAGGCATGGAAGAAGCAAACAGGAGATAAAAAGTGTTCACTGGTGGCAACATTAGAGAAGCACAAGTCAGCTGTTAATGCCTTGGCTCAACGCAGTGATGGGTTTGTGCTCTATTTTGGGGCGTGCAATCTGTCAATTCTGGTGTGGGAGAGGGATAGGGAAGCCATGGATGGTGCTAGCGATGGACATATGGTGCTAATCAGCACGCTTAGCGGCCACACGAAGGCGATTTTGTGCTTGGCAGTGGTGTCGGATTTGGTGTGCAGTGGCTCGGCCGATAACACTAAGGATCTGGAGGGGTAAGATTGAGAAGAGCTACTCTTGTTTGGCTATGTTGGAAGGGCACAGACGCCCAATTAAGTGCTTGGATGCGATTTTTGACCTTGGTAATGGGGATAAAAGTAGTTATGATTCTAAGAGTTCATATCTAGTTTTTCATCTGGTTTACAATGGTAGTTTGGATTATGATATTAAGGTTTGGCAAATACGGGTTCCCTTTCCATGATGGGGTGTGGTTTTTTTTTTTAAGTCTAATTTTAACCATTTTGATTGTACTTAAGGTGGGGAGAGATTTTGCTTCTTTTTTACAAATTGCACGACAGTGATCTGCCTCCCCAGATTTTGCTTCACTTTCATGCAATTTGTAAAAAAGAACCATGGTGTGGGGTGGGTTATATTCGCCCCAGTACATCCTACAAGGTTGATGAACCAAGCTTGAAAAGCTTCCGCCTTAAATATAACCCAACTCTTTTCCAAATTGCTTCATTGTCAGGCAATTTGTAAAGAAGAACCAAGTTGAGGGGTGGGTCTCGCAAAGGGTTTTTCAAGAGGAGAGAGAGAGAGAGAGAGAGAGATGGTGGGTCTTGCGAAGGGTCTTGAGTGAGAAGAGAGGGATGGGTCTCTTTGACACCATTGTTGTTCGATTTCTCTTACACTATCTTCATTTTCACCGTTTGCTCATTACAAACTTTGTGAAATACTGGATTTGACATTGTTGTTATGATTGGTTTATAGATAAAGTTTGAACCTTTTTTTTTATACTTATATAAAAAAAAAAAAAGTTGGAACCTTTTTGATATACCTAGGTGTTTTTTCTTTAGATGTTCCTTTCATTCAAATGGTAATGTTTTTGCTTGAAGATTTCTAAGAAGTACGAGAGGGAAAAGGTGGACAGATTTGATGATTATTCAGAATTACTTGTAATTTAGTGTATATTCGGTTTAATATCTCTACTTAGCCTGTAATGTTGCTCTGTAGCAACAAAACTTCTATTTGATTAATATTAAAGGAGCGTTATTTCAAAAAAAAAAAAAGTTTGAACTAATGAAGATTTGTCTATGTAATGAAATCCTATTATCAAAATGAACTATTAGAGATTATAATATAAAGAAACCCACGACCAGGTTCTCTAAACCTGGTCCATGTGGTCATCAACCCGCGACCAAGATTTCGTAGAAATGTAAAGAACCTAAATCTCTAAAGGGAAATGATTATTTGCCAAATACAAAGATGACCCAGAAAAACTTAAACAAATGATAAATGGAATACAAAAACAACCTGGGCATTTATGTACAAGTAGGTGGGTTTAAATTTAAATTAAAAATAAAAATAAAAAAAATGAATGCTCGATAAACTAAACTGATTGGATAATTGACTACTCAAATAATAAAATGAGTGTCATACTGGATTGGATTGGAACAGCTCCTGTCAGGTCGGGTGAACAATCCTAACAGCTAGTAATATAGATATATTAATATAGTTAAAAAATAATACATTGTGCCTAGTAAAAAAGTCAAGTTAATATTAGATATAGTTATAAATTATGTAAATATTACACACTATTTAAAAATAAAAAAATAAAAATTATTATTTTTAATAATAATTCTTTTTAATCCCATACTTCTAAAGATTTTGCCATTAAAAATCTCATATTATTCTTTTTAATAATCCCATACTTTTTCCGAGGCTGCTTGCATACCTGCAGTGGGGGAAATACGTACGAATCGTCCTATGCCATTGCAGATGGTGAGATAAAGGCCCGCTTGGATTCGGAGATGAGATGAGTTGAGATGAGTTTGATTTATATTTTAATATTATTATTATTTTGGGATTTGAAAAATGTGTGTTGGAATTTGAAAAATGTGTATTGGGATTTGAAAAAGGTGTATAGAAATTTATGTTTTGTATAAAAAATTATAAAAATATAATGATGAAATGGAAGTGAGTTGAGATGAGCTCAACCCAATTCCAAATCCAAGCAGCCCCAAAATCTTTGGCAGAACTCCTCTTACATGGGCTTTGTTTTCTATAAAACTACGCCTTTTCCCAACACTGCCAGTCCGCTATCATGGGTATGCGCATCAATAAAAATCAAATAAAAAAAAATAAGAAATTGCTTATCACAATGAGAAAAGCAAGTGTTTTTTTTTTTTTTTTCTTGTTCTGTAATCTGTATCTTCTTCATTATAGGTAGCTTCGAAAGACATTGAAAAGTAATAAAAATGCTGCTACGGAGAAGCCTTTTGTAAGGCAGGAATCGCACGAATAGTGCTGAGTCAGAAAAATACAAGATAAAAAAAAAAATAAAACAAGAAAAATTAGGACGGAAGCTTCTTCATTTCTCCTATACAATTACTGTATACTGCAGCCCAATAATACACACTAAAAATACTGTTTATATGAACAGTATTTTTGTTACTAAAATAATATTTTTATTATTAATATAAACAGTAAAATTACGGTTTATTGTGTATGTGTGCTGCTGGCTACAGTGCACAGAAACTACCGCCCAAATTTTTTGTTCTAAAAAATTGATGGACAAAGTTTTCAACAGATGAGGGGTTGTTTTGTCTCGTATATAAATGGGTTAAAATAATATACATTTTTTAAAGTGCTTTTTATAAAAAGTATCAAAAGAAAACTTTTGCTGACAGGTAACTTTCAGTTTTTCCTCAACTGAAAAAGTATTTTAATATTAAACCAAACAGATAAATTTGATCATTTAAGTGTTTTAAGTTATTCTATTGCACTTTTCAAACTTTCTACCGTAATTTCAAACATTAAAATAAAGTGAGTTTGTGGGCCTAACTAAAATAAAATATAGTACTTAGTCTCATTAAATAATAGCTCGTGGACATTTATCTAATATGACCCATTAAATTTAATTTAGACCAATAAAATTATTCATTTTTTGACCTTAGAAATATTAGACTTGGTCGTTACACCCCTTCACCAAACTAATAGAGTTACGTAGCTTATAGAATTCCTAGAACAAGAAGAATAGGCAAGAAGAAACAAGATGGAGATAGAGATAAGAAGAAAGATAGAAGAAAAAATGCAGATCAAGATCGAAATCGAGAGTATAACAAGAGAGATTGAGTTGTTTATTCGGAAGATGGGATGGTTTATTCTTATTCTCCATGTCTATCTCATTTCCCTTCTAATATTACTTAAATATAAACACTTTTTAATCTTAAATCTTAAATATTTTTATTTAATTATTATTTAATCATTATAATTTTCAAAAATTCTAATCAAGACACAAAAAATAATGCAATTTTTTTAAATCTCAAAATAAAAAAATTGTATTAAAAATTATATTCTAATAATATGTTAACTTTATAATATTTAATTCAACTTTTGCTCTCCTCTTTTTCAAAATCTCATAAAACATCATAACTCACATCATTGTACTGCTATCCATAAATAATTTTATTACTATTCACAAATTTATCATATCATCTCATTTTCCAAATATCCCATTAGAGAAGAAAAAAGAAAAATGAGAGAAGGGAGACTGTAATGTTTGTAAGGAGAATGAGACTAAGTAGTGATGGGAATAAGCTTTCAAGAACAGCAGGTTTGGTTTATACGGATTTAATTATGGGAATAAACTTTCTAGAACAACAAAGTTGGTTTCAGAGAATGAGATTATGGTTTCAGAAGGCTAAGGCTCCATTTGGTTTCTCGACTGCAAGCTCATATTCAAGCTATCCTCAACACCCAAACAAAACTAGCATCAACATCCAAACACATGGTTTATACCGTTTTGAGTCCAATTCAAAGCGAATTCAGCGTTAACGTGGGCCCATAACTGATAAACTTTAATGGCTCTCCCTCTTGAGTTTCTCTCTCTCTTGTGGAGCCCACATGGCCACCACTATGGCATACAACCTGTATGCTTTTTATTACCTTATACGATCCATTATTGCTTTTGCATATTGGCGCCATGGCTGTTGGTGAGTTTGTAAAAAAAAAGTCTTATTTTTTGGAAGAAATGCTAGGTGAAAAATAGATTTTAATGATGAAATCTATTTATTTTTATAATTTCCTATATAAACTCATCTTAATATCCAAACTTACTTAAACTCATCTCCAGTAAACTCTACAAAACTCACAATCATTTCAATTCACTATTATTCAAAAAAAGACGACTCAACTTTACATCCACATGCAGCCTAAAGGTAATTCTCAATTGGGTCTAATTCTTGGCTTTCTTCCAATGTCAACTGGTAACGCCTCATCAAGAAGAGTAACAGACAGTAAGGATTCGATTTAAGTATGTAGTTGTGAAAGCTATTTGGTAAAGATATATCGTTTAGAGTATCTCTATGTATCTGAACTTGTAATCGAGGGTTTGGATTAACCAATTGGGCCTATTTAGAGCTTTAGTTTTTTGACAACTTTGTAATTGGTAGCATCACCTCAATCAAACCACCATCATACGCGCACTATTTATTATTGGTCGATTTATTAGGTACTTCTAGAGTTCGGATGATGTAGTGCTTCCATCCTATCACAACATGTCATGTAATTAAAAATGCTTATACAAACACGAATGTTAACTGACATGACATCTAATAATAGAATGAAAATATCACATTTCCATATTCCGGGAGTACTTAATAATTACCCAGGCAAAATGGTATTATTATTAGTATTGCAGCTTGGCAGTTGGGCCTCAACCTGCTGAAGAAGAAGCAACAGGAGCGAGAGTTAATCAACATCCAAATAACCCTATGCCTGTGCAAACTACCGTATTAAAATCACACCTAACTCGTCTGGCAAGATAATGTTTACAGCATACCTGAACTGACAAATTACGAACAGATCATAAGGGGTAAATGGCAGGAAGTATGATGATATTCTAAGAGGAACTTGTGAACGCCGAACGGTCAATTCGAAATAAAGAATAGAGGCTCAAATGATCAAATATTGCCCGTTCTAAGGGCTTGGATCCATGAACCTTCCCACCCTCAAACCCTCCACAGACGCATCCCACCCGCAAAAATTAAAAGTACACGAAAAGGGGCTAACACATTTACAGACGAGGATGCTGCCTGAACAAAGCAGACCACTCGAGTCTAATCACATACCTCAACAATTACACTAACTTCAGGGCAATCTGGATGATTCATTTCTTTACATGGGAATGGTTGCACTCAATACGGCATCTACAGTAAGAAACTCACAACAGCTAAAAGCTGTCTCATCCCCTGCATAAGTAGAGTGCTTCATTGCAAATATATGCACAGAGAATTTCTGAACATAGAGTCCAACAACCAACTATAACCAGAGATCATTCTGAAAAACCAACACTTCCAACTCATCGATGAATATACCAGAAAGCCGTGCAAGAGATATCCAAGATGCAGGACAGCACAGCGCACACTCAGAAGAGATGATTATGATTGAGCTGCTTCATGAAGGAAGTAACCAAACCGTTCCGGTATTTTAAATGATTTCGTCTGAAGGAAAACAAACACCGGATCCTTGCATGTATTTAAATGATTTCGTGTTTCAGAGACTTCCACCAGAAATCCATATCAATCACAATTAGAACTAGATAATGATAAAAGTGATCTAGGGGATTCATTTTACCATTAGCAAAAGGAAAAATATCCTAGCTTGATGTGTCAATTTCCTTACCATGGTCCTCCTCACGAATATTTCTCTTTAACCTTCTTAGCCATATATCATAGTCCATCAAATATGGTGTCCCACAAAGACTGTCAACATAATCAGCAAATGCCTTCAACACGGTTGAGACATCACCAAGCTTCTGCTGAATCAACCTCCTCGACCATGAGGTCTCTCTCCACTGCAATGCACCCTCAACAGAATCTAGGTCAGGAAAAGTAGCACCAGACGAATAATAAAGCATATAAACCAGGCTCTCTGCATCTGAAGCTGAGCACAACTTTCCCTCCTGAAGAGCAAAAGTTGATGAGAAATGAAGATTCAATGCAGGGCGGTCCCTATCTTCAAGAATAGCATGTCCCCAGCCAATAAGGACAAAATACGGATACCTCACACCAGACCTGACATAAATTACATTCTCTGGCCTGATGTCTCCATGGCGAATCCCAGCAAGGGCAGCTGTCGAAAGTGCAGACAAGCAATCATGACAACACCTTATTGCCTCCTCTGAACCGAATCGACCTTCACTAATCATTTCAGCCACAGTTTCACCAACCGGGCTGGTCACAAGAATTGGGGTGCCACACCAAGGGTGGTCACAGTTTCCTCCCGAGCTGGGTCTTCGACACTGACCAGGGTGAAGAATCCTGCCAGATGCACCTAACTGTGGCAAATATTTGCAAGAGAGACCTTTCTGTTTCATAATGGTCAATATTTTAGTCTGTCTCTGAACCTGATACCATAAATTCATATTTTCCCATGCTGGTTCCAGCTGAGAAGGATGAGAACCAACATATAGAAAGAGACTTTTTCCAGGGTCTTCCAGAGGAGATGCAATGTAATATGAAAATTCAGCACTGCTCAGCAATTCGTTAATCTTATAACCTTTTTGCCAGTTGGAATCCTCCAACCATAATGTGGATCCTACTTCCAACTTCATTACCTCTGCAGACTGAATATTATTGGAATCTTCTTGAACTTCAACAATTTCAGGGGCAACAGTGTGCTGCTGGTAACGAAAGAGACCATTGCCATTCACTCTGGTATCCTCCAACTGCCTCTCCACTCTCCTTGTTTGAAGGCGAGAACCATGGTCAACAGCTAAATCCTCAATAGAGTGCTTGGGCATTCCAGCAAGCTGCATGATACAGTGGAAGGTTGCAAAGAGTACCTGTAGAGCACCAAGATCTCCCCAATTTGCATTTCCTAGCTTGTTCCAGATCCGATCAACCGGAGAGACTGCAATTCTAGCGTGGTCTTTTATCCAATTAGCAGCACATTCATAAACATTATTAACATCATATTCCAACTTAAATATGTCTCCTTCAACTCTTACAACCCCACCATGTTGAGAATCAACAAGAAGAACAAAGACTGTGTTTGAACTCTCGGAGAAACTCAATCTGCTTAAGCTTCTTGATAGTAGCATACGAAGAGCATAGAAGAGGGCCTCTCCTATAACAGAAAGAGAAGGCTGTCGCTCACTATCCCCAGCAAGGCTTCCAATATCAGGTCTCATAAGAGCCAGTTCAAGAAGATGGTCCCACGAACCGCCGGGATGCCTAGGGTTTTTTAGCATTATACCAGTGGCACAAAGAGTTCCAAGCTTACCATTAGCAATGGCCTTCTCAGCCTGGTAGAATTTCAAGTTAGAATTGGACAGACAGGAAACAGAGAAAGGCATAGGTTCATCCTGACTCCAAAATGCTTCCCACAAGCCCTTCACACTCGCATGTAAAAAATCTTCAATAGCAAGATAAGCAGTTGCTTCTACAGCATCAGAAGTAGAAGCATAAACAGCATTGGGCATCCGAATCAGCTGCTGAAATGTGATCCCTTCCAATGCATAATCAAACTTTTGAAGTTCTATTAACTCAAAAGGAACATCAAAGGCAGGTGATTTTGCTGCAGACTTCTCTGATAACGAATCAAACCAGTCTTCAAGTTTCACAGTCAGATCTTTACTATCCAAAAATCTATGGAAAAAGTCTTTGCGGTTCCGAGACCTACTGCTAGATGATACACTAGACCTTTTTGTCCCAGACCCCACTGACTCCTGGTCTGGGAAATCACCTGTCAAACATGAAGTGTTCACAATTTCTCATGAGGTGCAAACATAAAGTAATTGATTTATATGTAAAAGATCCAGCAAACAATCACAGAATTGCAGCAGGTAACTTTCAGAGAAAATAAGTCATACATAAAATTAACAGTAACGCATTATTTCATAGCTTTTTGTCTTGACCAAAATATGTAATAAGTAGAGATCAAATACAGTGCCCATTCTCTAAAAAATATCCACCACCAATAATTATTGCCGTTAAAAAACAAAGGAGCATCACAGAATAAGAAAAACAATGGAAGAGATTTGAAAATTTATGAATCAAATATTGTGTGGGTGTGTGTACACAATGTTAGTTGCAGTGTTGTAACAACCCAATCCAATGATATTTGGGATGATTTAATATGGATAATTCTATTGGGCCTAATCATGTTTAATGGGTCATTTTGGAATAGCCCACAAGCTATTAATTTGTTGAGGTTTATTGGATTTTTTTGATAGGCCACAGGCCCAAAATTTATTATGATGTACCATGGAATTGTATTGTCCCAATAATTGGATTACATCCCACTTAATATTTTTTTTTTATAAGTACAAATATTATATATATATATACATATATATCAATAAGAGTAACCAAGTATACTGGATGTATACAAAAAAAACACCTACCCCATACTAGAAAGCTCCTAATGACTCCAAAAAACTACATCCCACTTAATATTTATGAACTAAGTGGGCCCCTATTTAATTAGTATTTTTTTTTTTTTGGCATTGGGTGTCTAGGAACAGTGTCCCAACTAATCCAGGGGATGCAGTGTCAAGAAAGAGGTTTGTATGAAATTGGCCAAAGTTATGGCCTTGAGATTTATGTATATTATCTATAAACTGTACAAAATAATGTTATACATGGAAAGTTTAGCCCTATACAATCTGTCAAATATTATACTAGTTGTACAAAAGAATAAATCAAGAAATAAGAAAAGATTCTATGGCTAAAAATAAGGACATGATTAGGAGAGAATTATGGACAGCAAAACTGTCCATTGACAGCCACCCTCAAATTGATTCAGGTTGATTAACAACCATCAATTTTGCTACCTAGGAAGCAATGACAATGGCGAGTAAGAGCCTTAGTGAAGATATCAACAATTTGTAGTGTCAATGGACAGCACATCTGCCCATAATCCTTCTTCTTTCCTTATTTCTTGCATTTTCTTAATTTACTTAAGACTTGTATAGTTAGCATATTTCACAGAGTACAATTTCGATATAGACCTAGAATCACTCGGGAATTACTTTGTTTCCATGTATAGCTTTCTTGTAAAGTGCATATATAATATACAGATCACTCAAGGTCAACTTACTTCGGCCATTATTTCACAAAACCCTTGTTTATTGACATGGTATCCAGAGCCGCCTAGGTTGTTGTCTCCCTCGATTTTTTTTTCCTTCTCAGTTTCGGTTGGTGAATCCGGCTATTTTTTTTTGGGTTCGACTGGTGCACCCGACATCATAGTTACCTGGTTTGGAGTTTTCAGCACTTTCTAATTTTGGTTTCGTGACTTTTAGCTATTCTCCAATCGGTGCCTTCTGTTGTTTGGTGCTTCTCGTAATTTCGATGCAATTTGTTTGTGGGTTTCTTCATTTCGACGCAGTCTGTCCACACTTTGAAGTCGGTGCAGCCTGTCCACTCTCTGAAGTCGGTGCAGTCTGTTCTTTATTTCTGGGTGAACCTGAAGTGAAGTCGGCATGTAGGGTTGGTGTGTTTGGCAGTTCTATGACTTCGCAACTTAGGATTGTCCCTTTCAGCTATTGGGTTTGCCCACTCGGTACTCTCTAACTTTGATTGTGGCTCTCACGATATTTATTGATGGTTTTTTTTCACTTAAGCGATAATTGGCTCTTGGTACAGACCTATTCCTTATTCTATTTCGCTTAATTTAATTTTGTTGTCTCAGATTTTATTTTATTGCGATGGACTCCGGACCTGTGTATCAAGTTTACGAGAAACAATTACGCCACCTAGACTTTTCAGTTTCAACTTTTCCTCGAGGGAAAAGACCTATAGGGTCATATTGTTAGCACGGTTGTCACACAAACATCCAACACTAAGGATCCAGTGTCATCTCCTTCATGGGCTGTGCTTGATACTCGGATCATGTCTTGACTTCTTAGTTCGGTAGAACCTCATATTATCAACAACCTGCAGCCTCATGGCTCTGCTCAATCCATGTGGACTTACTTGAAAAAGGTTTATCATTAAGATAATAATGCTCATCGCTTTCAGTTAGAGCATGCAATTACCACATTCCAAAATGGCCATCTTTCCATCCAAAAAGTCTCTTCTAAAAAATTCTCTCCATTTTAGTAGCCACCCCTGCAGGCAAAGGAAAAAGAGAAACAAAATTTGTTGGAAGATTAGACAACGTACTTCTAATCAAAGGAATTCTTCCCCCTCTAAACAAATAAATCATTTTCCAACCTATCAGCCTCCTCTCAATCTTAATCACACCATCACATATTATTCAGCTCCCAAGGGAAGACCAATATATTTCATGGGTAACGATAAGACCTTGCAACCAAAGATATTAGCCAAATCCAATATATCCGTAACTCTAAGCCCATAAACAGCTTCAAAGCATAACAAAAGGGTTCTCAAAGAATGAAGATGATCATGATTAATCTTATTGGAAATTAAAATGTCATCGGCAAAGAGAAGATGTGAGACTTTATGCTACCCCATGAGTCACTTCACTGCCACTTCAAAACCTAATAAGAAACTCCCTTCCATTGCCACTTCAATCACTCTGCTCAAAGTATCCATTACAATGACGAAAAAAGGGACACAAAGGATCCCCTTGTCTCAAACTACGGGAGCTATTAAAAAACCAACTGGGGAACCATTCACTAAAATGAAAATCTGACCGTCAAAATGCAATGCCTAATCCACAAATACTGCTTCTCTCCAAAACCATATCTACAAAGTAAATACAAGAGAAACTCCCAATTAACATGGTCATAAGCCTTTTCCATGTCCAATTTTACAAGAACAATAGAGTCGCCCGATTTGATTCTACTCCAAACATTTATTAGCAATTAATACCAAATAAAGAATTTGTGTACCGCTAACAAAAACACATTTTGTGATTTTCAAAATAATCTTTCCTATCACCACACTTAGAGCACTAGCATTGATTTATGCATATGTAAAATCACATCTTTTAGAGATTCATTTTGTCGTATGCATATACATATGCAAAACTCTCACATTGACTTATGCAAATTTGAGACAAAATAATAATAAGATATTCTTTTACTCCAATTTCTTAATTTTTCAAATCATATATGGGATTTATTTCATTAATATATACATACGTATATATGTATATATAAAACCGGAACGTTAACATATATATAAAACTAAAACGCTAACATGTATGTATATATATAACTTATATATATAAAATATATATAAAATTGGAATACATTTTTTCATAGGTGAACAGTAGGAGAGAAAAAAATAATAAAATATGTTTTCATAAGTGAATAGTGACTCCAAATATTCATAATTTCTGTTCATAGCTATGCAAATATTTGCATATGCATATTCCAATGTGGAGGATTTTAAGTCCATATTATACAAATATGGGTTTGCATATGCATATGCATAGACCAATGTCAATACTCTTATATGGCAAGCTAGTACCTGTACCTTCGAAATAATCTTATACACCTTATTTACAAAACTAATAGGATGAAAATCCTTCATCTTCACAACCCCTACCATTTTAGAGATTAGGGCAATAAGTGTAGCATTAAGACTTCTCAAATTTCATAAATGAGTGAAATTCAAGAAAAACCTTTCATAGCATTCTCTCGCACAATATCCCAACAAGCTTGGAAAATTGCGAGGGAAAAACCATCGGGGACCAGAACTTTATCCGCCCTACTTTAACCACATCAAGAACTTCCTTTTCTTCAAAAGCTCTCTCCAACCATACTAGACTGGTCAATGTACTAAAAAGCCAACCCTTCCAATTTAGTCTCCAAGTATATTCTTTCCAAAAAAGCTTTTCATAAAAAGCCAGGCCCTTATAGCCAAATGATTCAAAAGAATACAATGACTTGTATGAATAATCTCAATAACCTTATTTTTTCGAAATAAATTAGCCATTTGATGAAAAAACTTCATACACTTGTCGCCTTCCTTCAACCATAGGGCTCAAGATTTTTGCCTCCAAGAAATTTTCTCCAAAAGAATGATCTTCTCTAATTCCGCAACCACCCTCTTTTTCTCTCCTTATCCTCTTCTGAGATTTCGCTCAACACCTCTCATTCCTACATAACATGCAGCTGCTCCATATTGCTTCCTCTAACTTTCCACATTCCCAAAAACCTCCACATTCCATTTCTTCTTTGTCATTTTTTAAAACTTTTTAAGTTTTCCAGCCAAGACAATGCAGCGTACCAGAAAGATGATATGAAGACACCAAACCCTCACCCTATCAACAAAGCCGTCATCCTCCAACCAAATTCTCAAATTTAAAATACCTATGCCCTCCATTGATGCCCCCACAATCCAAAATGATGGGAAAATGGTTAGAACATAACTTTGGAGACCTTTTTTGACATAAGTCAGGAAAATGAACTTCCCAAGAAGAAGAAACCAAAAATCTGTCCAATTTAGAACATGCCTTCCCATTGGACCACGTAAAATCACCACTAGGCAAAGGTAAATCAATGAGGTCCATCTCTCAAATATAAGATCTGAAAAATCAGCCATTTCATCCCACAAAAATCTCCTACTATTATCCAAATTAGGACCATAAATTCCCGCAGAAGCCCATTCGAAACCATCATCCACATTTTTGAAATGATGCCACCAAATATCCTCCCACATATTCCTCTATCAATTCTACAACTTTCCTATCCCACATAACAATGATACCACCCGATGCTCCATTTGAAACTAACATAACAATGACAATTTCCCAAGTTATTGATGATAGTTTGGTTAATAAATTTCAATTTGGTTTCCTGAAAACAATGTACATCAGCCCTCCAATTATGAATTAAATTCTTCACCCATAGGCGTTTACGAAAACCATTAAACCCTTGGACATTCCAAGAAATAATCTTTGATTTCATAACCAACAGTTAGCAGCCTGGTCCTTGATTAGATTACTGCTAGTTGTGATTTTATCATAAAATGTCATCCAAAATAATAAAACCTACTATCAACACTCACTAGGCAGGGGCATTTTCGTAACTTGATTCCTAGAGGTAAAGTCCAATCATATGAAGTTTTAACATTGAAGAGGAATAAAGAGGTCTAATGGGAAGAGTAGTCATGCGACATGGGGTACAACTGTGTAACCAGCAAGGAGGAACAATGGTGGTTGGTCTGCTGTTTTTGCTGTTATCCAGATTGTCTCCGACATAGAGTGATGCCTGGTGAACGAGCTACGGGCTTCACGGTTGCTTTACCGTGTTTGGCTTGGTTTAGGTGGCTGGGCAGCAGGCAAGGGAGAGAAGATGATAAGAGAGAGAAAATGAAGAGGGAGAGAGGAGACTCATGGTGATGCAACAATGAACAGGGTAATGGGTTTGTGTTGGTCGCTTGGTGCTGCAACAATAAACAAGGCAGTGTGCCTGCAGTGGTCGCTTGGTGCTTGGCGTCTCACATGGGTGGCATCTGGTTGGTCACAGTGGTTGGGCGATGGTGGTTGGCTTTGTTCTTGGTGTAGCAAACAGAGGACATTGGGCTGGGCAAGGCTGGGCTTCTCGTTTTGTTGCCTGGGGTGGTCAAGGCTGTTGGTGGTCTGTTTCACTTATGGGAAAACGGAGCTGCATTGTTGTCGCATGGACCTAGTTTCCGCAGCAGTTGGTGGTTAGTTTTTGCAACCCGCTGCCCTGCCCCCCAATCCGCCGCGCTCTCAAGGATTAGTTGGGATGCTTGCTTAAGTAAGACTCTTGTATTTTCTTGGCCTCTTATATAAAGGTTGATCTAGCAATACAATCTTGTTAATACAAATCCTACAAATTTAAAACTATGTTATTAGTTTTAAATTATGGTTATATTTACTAATTTTAATTTATAATTTTAATTGGACTGAAAAATAATTTTTAGGGCAAATGGGCCATCAATACCATTGAAGTGGGAGGGGGGAGGGGTGGCTCGCCCTGCCTCCCTGGGGTAGGGTGCGTGGTGGAAATACTACCCCCGTATATGTGGGGTGGGGTGTCGGGAAGGGTTGACCTCACCCCCACATATACGGGTATCACCCCTAATGGTTGTTGCTGGCCTTGTAGTGGTGCTCTGGTTGAGGAGTATGTGTTACGAAGATAATTTAGGATAAGATGATATCTTATTTGATATTTGACATACGATATGTTAGGGATGTTTTCTGTTATAGCTAGATTGTAAATAGCAAATAATTAGGCTGTGAATATTTCAAATACTTATCTTGTAAGCCAACAAATATGGCAACAGTGATGTACATTCTCTTCTATATAATGATAAGGAAACCCTAAGGAAAGGGTATTCAGACCAATTTGACATGGTACCAGAGCCCCAACTCTGACTATCATTTCTCTGTGGTCTTCATCCTTGAGAGTTTAAGAGGTGCGACGATAGGAATTATTTTTTTCCTTCTCTGTTCTCGCAAGTTTTTTTTTGTATTTGGTGGTTGTGGTGTTCCCTGAAGTGTTTTCTTGAACATCTGTGGTGTTCCGACTGCTGGGCTCGTCACTTTGGTGGCTATCGGCATTCTTTGGGAGTTGCGAGTGTTGTTTCTATGCCAATCAGCACTTTCTGTGGTGGCTAACAGCGTCTGTGGGTGGCTTTGAGGTTGTCAGCAGGTTCTATGTGCAGTTGTGTGGTGGTTGGCCTCTTCTGGTGTGGTCGCCGACAGTGCTGGTGATCGGTGACGCATCTGCGTCTTACCGAGCTTCTAGTTTGAAGCTTCCTGTGCTGGGCAGGAATTCCCAGCGTGATTCTAGGCTCTCTCTGATTATTGTGTTAAGCGTGGGCTCAAAGTATATTGTGGTGCCAGTGGATTGATTTTTTTTCGTGGCTACCTGATATTATTGGTTGGATTTCTTACTATTTTTTTTGCGACTTTCATCATGTCTGTGGAAAATAATATTGTTCGTTTTACTGGAAAGAATTTTCCATAGTGGGAATTTCAATTTAATATGTTCTTGAAAGGGAAAGAATTATCAAAACATATTGATAGTTCTATTCGAGTTCCCACTGATGAAAAGGAATTTGCCCAATGGGAGGTCAAGGTTGCTACGATGATCTCCTGGCTATTGGGAACGATTGAGCCTCATCTTGTCACCAATCTTCAGCATTTTACTACGTATCAGGCTATGTGGAACTACCTGCATTGTATTTATCACCAAGATCACAGTGCTCAAAAATTTCAATTAGAGTTGGAAATTAGCAATTCCAATCAATGTAATTTGACGATTGAGCAATTTTATTCCAGTTTTATTAATATTTGGAGTGACTGTTTTGCTATTGTTCATGCTAAGGTTTCCACTGCGGCACTCATGGCTTTTCAAGCAATTCATGCTGAGAGTCAATGTGATCGGTTTTTTATAAAGCTTGGACCTGAGTTTGAGCCTGTCCATGCTGGTTTATTGAATCATAATCCAAAACCTTCTTTAGATATTTGTTTGGGAGATTTATTGCGTGAAGAACATCGGTTATCCACTTAGATGGGTATGACTTCAGAAATGGTCTTTTCTAAGCCTGTAAATGTAGCCTATGCAGCACAAGGGAGAGGAAGGAACAAGTTGCAGTATTTCAGTTGCAAGGAGTTTGGTCACATAGCTCACAATTGTCCTAAGAAAGTT
Source organism: Platycarya longipes (assembly GCA_036559045.1). NCBI lineage: Eukaryota > Viridiplantae > Streptophyta > Magnoliopsida > Fagales > Juglandaceae > Platycarya > Platycarya longipes. The sequence goes on along the minus strand of CM071798.1, from coordinate 29,985,752 downwards.
TGTTAACTACTGCAAGAAAGAGGGCCATATCATCAAAGATTGTCGGGTGCGGCCTCAGAATCGCCAATCCCAAGCTTTTCAAGCTGTTGTTCAGTCATCTTCTTCTGCTACATCTCTCATTGTAAGCTCCGATTCATCTGTTCTAACACCAGTAATGGTTCAGCAAATGATTGTGTTTGCTTTTACTGCTTTGGGCCTGCAAAATACGCATACAAACTCACTTTCTTCTTGGATTATTGATTCGGGTGCTTCTAATCATATGACTGGTGCTATAACGGGTCTTCATGGCGTTCGTAAGTATGGAGGCACGCAAAATATTCAACTTGCCGATGGCAGTACTCTTCCCATCACTGTTGTTAGTAATTTAGGCTCTTCTTTTCGTAATAGTTTTCTCTCTTTTGGATTATCTACCAATTTTATTTTTGTTCAACAATTGGTAGATAATAACTATAATGTTCACTTTTCTCATGGTGGTTGTCTTGTGCAAGATCAGATGTCCGGGACGGTAATCGTAAATAGGCCTAAAGTTGGACATCTGTTTCCTTTATAGTTTTCCATTTCTAATGTTATTTCCCTTTCTTGTACAGCTACTACCAATCTACCAATAATGGTGAAATTTGGCATAAGAAATTAGGTCATCCTAATTCTATTATCTTAACTCACCTTTTGAAACATGGTTCATTGAGCAATAAAAGTTCGTTTTTCTCTTCTAATATCTCTTTTATTGTGCTACTTGTCGTCTTGGTAAAAGTAAAATTTTACCTTTTCCTACGCATGGTAGTCGTGCTTCTACAAGTTTTGAGATTGTGCATACTGATATTTGTGGTGCAGGTCCTGTTATTTCTCATGGTCAATATCGTTATTTTGTGACATTTATCGATGATTATAGTTGATTCACATGAATATATTTTCTCCACTCTAAAGCTCATGTGTTTTATGTCTTTCAAAAATTTGTTGTACTTGTTGAGACGCAATTTGGTACTTGCATCAAAACCTTACGCTTCGACTCAGGGGAGAGTACATGTCTCATTCCTTTCAGACTTATCATTATTCCCAACATTCTTGCCCATATGCCCTTCAACAAAATGGAGTCATTGAGCGTAAGAATCATCATCTCCTAGATGTTGTTCGTACTCTATTTATTGATTCCTCTGTGCCTTCTCGTTTTTGGGTGGAAGCTTTATCTACTTCTGGGTATCTGATCAATCGTTTGCCTACTGTCACTCTAAATAATAATTCTCCTTATTTTCGATTATTTGGCATAACACATTTGGGTGTGTTTGTTTTGTTCATTTGCCTCCCATTGATCGTCACAAGCTGGACGCACCCAGTCTATTACATGTGCCTTTATATAGTTCTACTCAAAAATAATTTATTTGTTATAATGCCCATGCAAACAAATTTCAGATCTCTCGAAATATGATTTTATTTAAAAATCAGTATTTCTTTCAATCTCAGGTTATTTATGATCCTCCTATTGCTCTTCTTCCAACTTTTGATGATGCGTCTTCTTCTATTGAGTGGTTTAAACCAGGTTTGGTATATCATCGATATCTTTCACCTTCTCTAATGCCTCTTCTAGACACTGATCCACCGCCTGATTCTGCGGTTCCTATACCTCGTCGCTCCACTCGGGTTACACATGCACCTGATAGGTATGATTTTTCTCATACCTTGCTTATTGCAACTTTCAATATTGTTTCTATTCCTACTTTTATGCCCAGACAGCCTCCCAAGCATGTTGGCAGCAGACCATGCAAAAAAACATCTAGGCTCTTCAAGACAATCACACTTGAGATATTGTGGCTTGTCCTTTTGCTGTCAAAACCGATTGGTTGTAAATGAGTGTACTCAGTTAAGTTTCGATCTGATGGTTCACTGGTAGGAGTGTCAAAATGTGTCAACGGGTCGTGTTTGTGTCATGTCAGGACATATATATTACGCCTAAATGGTCAACACAAATACGACCCGTTAAGGGTTTCATATCAAAAACTTCAATCCTAACACGACCCGTTAAAACCCTTTGACGCTATTTGACACAACATGTTCCAACCCACAAACCTATTAGTAATCCATTTGAGTTTAACCTAATTGATTTTACAGAAATATTAAAATTTAAATAATAGCTATAGAAAATAAAAAAAATAATTACAAATTACAATCTTACAATTACAATCCAATAAGTAATGCACTACAAAATATAATCAATATATTATAAAAAATTAAAATTATATCCCAAACATAATAAACAACGGATTAACCCGTTAACGACTCTTTAAGAAATACTTAAATGGGATAGATAAGTGCCTAAAGGTATAAAACTAATTTTAAATTAGGATTTTTTGAAATTTAGGTCAAGGGTATAAAAGCAAATTCAAGTTTCTTAACGGGTCATAACGGGTTAACCCGCTAATGACCCTTTAAGAAATCGTGTCATAATGAGTTGACCCGTTTTGACCTGAAACCCGTTAAGGCTAAACCCTAACCTATTTTTATCGTGTCGTATTCGTTTTGAGTTAACGGATCATATCACATATTGTCACTCCTACTCAATGGACAAATATAAGGCTCGTCTTGTGGCTCTTGAGAATCGCCAAGAGTATGGTATTGATTATGACAAAACATTTGCCCATGTTGCCAACATAACTACTGTTCGAATTATCTTAGCAATTACTACTTCACAAAGGTGGTCTCTCCAGCAGATGGATGTGAAAAATGTTTTTCTACATGGGAACCTAAAGAAAGAAATCTACATGTCTCCACCTCCCGGCATGTTTGCTACATTTTCCTTGAAGATTTGTCCGCTACGCCGATCCTTGTACGGACTAAAACAGGCACCGCACGCATGGTTTGATAAATTTCACTCTACCTTGCATGCCTTTCAGTTTGCTCAGAGTCAGTTTGATTCCTCTCTTTTTCTTTGCAAGACTTCTGCAGGAATTGTGTTGCTCTTAGTATATGTTGTTGACATTGTAATTACTGACTCTGATACTGAATTAATTCAGCAGTTACAACAGCATCTCAAAGCCTCTTTTCACATGAAAGATCTTGGTCCCTTGCAATACTTTCTTGGCCTTAAGGTCCAAATTACTCCATCTAGTACATCGTTATATCAGCACAAATACACACAAAAAGTGATTTCATTGGCTGGTCTTTAATCGAGTAACTCTATTCTTACTTCTTTGGAGGTAAATCTCAAGTCTTGTCAAGAGGAAGGCAGGTTGCTTTCAGATCCATCCTTGTATTGGCAGCTCATTAGGAGTTTGAACTACTTGACGATTACTCGTCCTAACATTTCTTTTGTTGTGCAACAGGTCAGTCAATTTATGCAGGCCCCCCAACATCTTTATCTAGCTGTTGTAACTGCATTATCCGATATCTAAAGGGCACATCTTCACGTAGGTTATTCTTTCCTAAGGAATCTTCCATACAGTTGGTGGGATATAATGATGTTGATTGGGCTGGATGTGCGGATACTCATCGTTCTGTTATAGTATCAGTGCATGTTCTTAAGCAATGCAATCATTTCTTAGAGTATGAAGCAAGACAAAACTTCTAAGTCCTCCACTGAGTCTGAGTATCGTGCCATGTCTTCCACTTGCTCTGAGATCATATGGCTTCGTGGGTTATTGGGAGAACTTGGCCTTCCTCAACTTCATTCCACTCATCTTTATGCTAATAATACCAGTACTATTCAGATCACTGCTAATTCAATTTTCCATAAGTGTATAAAACATATCTAGGTCGATTACCATTCTATACGAGAAACCTTTAACAAACATGTGATTACTCTTGCTCACATTTCCACCGAACATCAAACTGCAGACATTTTTACTAAAGTTCTTTCTCGACATCGGCATCAATTCTTGATTGACAAATTGATACTTATTGATCTACTAGCATCAATTTAAGGGGCAACGTTACGGAGATAATTTAGGATAAGATGATATCTTATTTAATATTTGACTTACGACATGTTAGAGATGTTTTTTGTTATAACTAGATTGTAAATAACAGATAATTAGGCTATACATATTTCAAATACTTATCTTGTAAGCCGGCAAATATGGCAATAGTGATGTACATTCTCTTCTATATAATGATAAGGAAACCTTAAGGAAAGAGTATTCAGACCAATTTGATAGTATGGTTAAGGGGCATGTTGTGTTGCGGCTGCAAGAAACCCTAGGGATGGAGGTGGCTATAGACACCATGGTGGTTTACGGCTCAATAGAGGTTCGGGAGAGAGGTACAAACTGAACAACAACCCATGCATGGGGAAGATTATTGCGGTAGCCCTACACTAGTTTCAAAACTCGCACATATGGTAGCTTCAACTATATGAGGAAGGAAGAAAGTCTTGCGGGCATGGGTTTCTACTTGGGTTTGGCATCACATTTGGACTCAAGTCTTGGAGCCTTCCACGTAGATTTTGGGTCTTAGGTTGTCCGTGGGTCAAAGTTTTTTCTTGGGAATTGTATGGACTCAACAAATGGGTTGGGTCATTTGAAGGGTCCAACTAAATTCTAGGGCTTGCCCAATAATTTCATGGGCTAAAAGCTTGTTTGGGACTACGTTTCAAAACTTAAAAAGTACTTTTAAGAAGTTTTAAGCACTTTTAAAGAAAAATTGAGTACATATTTGAAGTTGCAGTGACAAATATTGTTTTTAGTTTAAGACTTATAGCTTAAAACTTAATTTAATAAACACTACTACTAAAAAATCATTTTTAGTTTGTCATTCATATATCTAAGTGCTTTTAGAGTTAGTTACAATAGTTTTTTTAAAATATGTAGTTATCTGCATGAGCTCTTTGATAAAAACTCCAATTTAGTGTTTTTTAAAAAAACTAACTTTCAATTTTTTTAACCAACTAAGAGCATGTTTAGGATTGCGTTTCGAGGTTTTAAAAGTGCTTTTAAGCAGTTAAAAGTATTTTTAAGGAAAAATGACATGTTTGGGTAACTTTATTAAAAGCGCTTTAGTCGATTAAAAAAGCTAAAAATCAGCTTTTTCAATAGGCACCAAATTGAAACTTTTATCAAAAAGCTCCTGCAGATAACTATATATTTTAAAAAAACTACTGTAACTAACTCTAAAAGTAATTTAGACATATAGATTCCAAACAGTAAATGACTTTTTATTAGTAGAACTTATTACATTAAACTTTAAGCTATAAGTCTTAAGCTAAAAGTAATATTTTTCACTGCAATCTTAAACACGCACTAAAACACTTTTTATAAGGTTAGTTACCAAACATGTTATTTTTTCTTTAAAAGTGCTTTCAATTGCTTAAAAACACTTTTTAAATCTCGAAACGCAACTCTAAATAAGCTCTAACATATTAGGTAACTTTATAAAAAGTATTTTAGTCGGTTAAAAAAGCTAAAAGTCAGTTTTTTCATAAAACACCAAATTAAAAATTTTATCAAAAATCTCATATGGATAACTATATATTTTATCAAAAATTATTGTAACTAACTTTAAAAGTGTTTTAGATACATGTTTACCAAACAGTAAATAGTTTTTGAAGTATAGAGTTTATTATTTAAGTCATAAACTATAAGCCCTAAAACTATAAACTATATTTCTCATTGCAATCCTAAACATGCACTAAGTAGTAGGGGTGAAAGAAAAAATGGGTGAACTAGTAAATCGGACCGAACCGATTGGTTTGGTTCGATACTGAGTTTGGTTCGGTCCAATATCAGTTTTCTTTTTCTTAAAACTGATCCAAATTGGTTCAATTCTGGTTTTTCTTTTACTAAAACCGGACTGGACCAATTCATATATATAATTATATATAAACTAGTTTTGTATTATATAATAAATTATTAATTAATATAATAGTAAATTTTAAAATATTATCTCACTATATTCTATTGTATTAATAGTTATATTAAGACTATATCACTATATTATATATTATAATATATATAACTATAGTCTATAATACAATTATAATCTATATTATAATATGCTATAATATATTATCATCATAGTATAGTATATTATAATATATTATATAATATATATAATATAGTATATTAAAATTGGACCAAACCAGACTGGAACGGGTAAAACTGGAAGTATTGATTTAGGCGCTAACTGGTGCGCAATCGGTTCTTGAAAATGTAAAACCAGTACATACCGATTCAGTCCCAAATTTTGTCCAAAACGGGACTAGTTACACTCCTACCTAGTGGCCCGATCTTAAATTCCAAAATGAACCCAACTCGACCTATAAATACTTTTGAGCTTATAGGGGCTTGCGGGAAACTTCTTGTTAAGGGCCTGTGTGTCAATGAACAGCTTTGCTATCCATAATTCTCTCATAATCTTCTCCTTATTTTGGCCATAGAATTTTTCCTTATTTCTTGATTTATTCTTATGTACAATTAGTATAATATTTGACAAATTGTATGGGGCTAAACTTTCCATGTCTAGCATTATTTTGTACAGTTTATAACTAATACACAAAAATCTCAAGGCCATAACTTCGGCCAATTTCATACAAACCTCTTTCTTGACATGGTATTAGAGCCGACTGCTAAGGTCTTCTCGCATTAGAATTGTTTTCCTCGATTTCGATATTTTTCCATTGTTTTTCGACGTGTCTGTGCTGGTGTTGGAGAACCCGACGTCCAAGGCTCATTGTTTTCAGTCTTTCTAAGTCATCTACAGAATCTAAGTACAGAGCGATGTCTCTTGCTTGTTCCAAGATTATCTTATTTCATGGTTTGCTTGCAAAGTTAGACTTCTATAAGACTGATCCTACACCTTTACATGCTAATAATACGAATGCTATTCAGATCACAAACATCTTGTCTATCATGAGCGCACAAGGCATATTGAAGTCGATTATCACTCTCCTACATATTTCTACTGAACTACATGTCAATAAACAAAGGTTTTGTGAAATAAGGGCTGGAGTAAGTTGGCCTTGAGTGATCTGTATATTATATATGCACTTTACAAGAAAGCTATTCATGGAAACAAAGTAATTCCCGAATGATTCTAGGCCTATATGGAAATTATACTCTGTGAAACTGTAACATGAACCAAAAAATCAGAATTAGGACGAAGTTGATTTTTTTTTTTTTTTAAACTTCATAATTACCTGATCATTTTAGGCTATTCTTATTAGAGTTTTCGGACGTTATCTATAAACCAGCATTTATAAAAAATAAATAAATAAATAAATAATAAAATCTCCTAAAAACGATATCTCCTAGCTTCCAGCCGAAAGGATTTGAATCTATCTCAAAAATCAAAACACTCAACTTTTGAATTTAAACACTACCCGAGCCACAGAGAAACACCCACGTTCGCCTATAAGATCCCCAAAAACCCTCAGGATATCACACCAAAAACACAACATCACAAAGAGGAAAAATACGCCCACGCATAAGCTTGGTTTCCGCCCGGCCGCCACTGACACCCCAATAAGTCGGAGCTCCACCGACAGTGCCAGAGATCGCCGGCCGACCCCCCCCCCACATGCCCTTTCCCTCTCTCATCCTTCTCGGCGTAGCTCTTCTCTCTCTAATCCTCCCTTTCTCTCTAGCGTGCTCACTACCCAGAGAACAACCAGATGCGCCGTCGAGACCTCGAGCCACCTGGAGCACCTTCGCAACAACCCTTTTTCTTTCGGTGAGTCATTCGACCCTTCCCTCATCACGAGTTCCCTGTTTTTTTTTTTTTCCACTTCACAGCTGAACCTCACCCATTTGAATTTAGGTTGAACCAAGGACCCACAGGCCTTATGGCCATTCGGCCAGAGGTCTTATAGACCCTTAATTGCCATGTGGTCAAGTCTCCTTCCATATGGGCCTCCCTAGTGCTAGGCCTAAACCTTATTTTAATGAACCCAAAATCCTTTTACCACACAACTAGGATTAGGAGACAATTTAGGGTGTTACATGTTAGTTTTAAATAAATTATGTTGGGATTTAATTACTATTTTTAACTGAAATTTCTAGACTTAATGTTAATCTATTACCTATTTGACATGTATTAAACCCAATTATGCCACTAAGCTATTTAATTAAAAGTAGATACAAGTATGTAGGAAATTTTTTGGAAGCAGGAAAATCTCGATGTTCAATATTAAATTTTCTTAGTGAATGATGTAGAGGACTTCAATGCTTTATTTTAGAAAATTAGTGACATCAGTTACCCTGTATAGGTAATGAGCTCCAAGTTGAAAATCAAGAAGCAACATTAAGAGGTAAATAGCATGATCACATAATTGGCTTGTGTACTGTAAATGTTAAAATTATTTATGGATAGGATATGTGTACGCGATGCTACGAGCCAATTCCAGGTTAGATTTCTCTCAGGATCTTGTATGATTTATGAAGGTATATTTGAATGTATGGATTAATGTATGTTAAAATTGCATGAATTTCCAAGAAATGATCATGTAGCATTCAGATAAATAGGCCATGCAACAAAATAGCTAAAAATCATGCATGCCATGTAAAATATTCAAGTTACATATGTCACTTCCATGTGATAATTTCCACATATGCCATGTTCAGAAGATAGATGGACCACGTATATCATGATCATGAAATGCTTAGTTCACGTATGCCATGTGCATGCATCACTCAGATCATGTATGCCATGTAGTTTCACGCGATGTTAGAGTTAGTTATGACACGCCACATTATGGAGTGTATGCACCAAAAGGGTCACACCATATGCCATGTTACGCTAGGAATTAAGAAATATCATGCTATGTCACGTCATGTACAAGAAAATATGCCATGCCACGTAATATCACGTATAAGAATATGCTATGCCAAGTTAAGCTATGAACAAGTGTATGCCACGTTACCTCATGTCATGCATAAGTAAATGTCAAGTTGTAAAGGTTTATGAAGTCAAGTAAATTATCATGAAATAAGAAAGATAAGAAAACCTTAAGGTGACATGGACCCACACGTGATCAGCACAAGTTAAGTGAATCACGGACTCGCGTGTTTCACGGTGAAATATGAATTCAAGCATGTTTCACTCATGTGCAAGCAAGTAAGTAAAGTGAAACACAGACTCAAGCGTGTTTCACGGTGAAACATAGATCCAAGCATGTTTCACTCATGTGCAAGCAAGGTGAAACACAGACTCAAGCGTATTTCACGGTGAAACATGGACACAAGCATGTTTCACTCTATATACAAGCAAGCGGATGAAACACGGATCCAAGCGTGTTTCGCTCCATGGTTAATTAAGATAAAATCAAGCAAATTCGCACGCACATTGCATGCCACTACAATATCGTAGATGTTTTTTTTTTTTTCCAAGTTCATGACGGTTAGATTGGGTGTGAGGAACAGTATGATACATGCATGCCACGTCAAGTCTTCAACTCAAGATTAAACTTTATCATGTTTTACAGTGTGATGTGCTATATACTGAGTTTCAACTCATTTTTGTTATTGTTGTTATTCCCTTTGCTTGTTTGTTTCAGATGAAGTTTATGATGATGCAGAGCCGGAGGGCCAGGATTAGTTCCATTACAAGGACCTAATTAGGAATAAGTATCATTTACACACGGGGAGGGTTAATAAGTGAATTCATTCACAAGTATTGTTTTTTTTTCTTTTATGTTGCGTCAATAGTAGCTTTATTTAGGACTAGTTTATGTTGGGTCTTTGTTAAGTATTTCTTAATTTCAGTTCAAGGATGTTAATGTTCGGTAATATTTAATATTCAATAAATGAGGTATTTCAGTATGTGAGTCTCTTTACCTGGAAATTCTATGTACGCTAGTGATACTTCAGTCCTACGGGAGTGGGGTGTTACAGAAACATGCTAACTGTAGAAGCCTAAGTAAATTAAGAAAATGTAATAAATAAGGAAAGAAGAATGATTATGAGCAGATGTGCTGTCAATTGACAACCCCTCTCAAATTGATGCAGGTTGATCAACAAGCATCAATTTGCTACATAGGAAGCAATGTTGATGGCGAGTGAGAGCCTTGGTGAAGATATCAAAAATTTGTAGTTCAGTGAAAATATGTGGAAAAGTAATAACACAAGCTTCAAAGGCTTTAGGATAGAGTGACAGTCAACTTCAATATCTTTGTGCGCTCATGATAAACAAGATTGGCTGTAATCTGAAAAGCATTTGTATTATCAACATGTAAAGGTGTAGAAACGGTCTCAGAGAAGTCTTAACTCAACAAGCAAATCTCGAAGCCAAATAATCTCGGAACAAGCAAGAAACATTACCCGATACTCAAATTCTATAGAAGACTTAGAAACTCTGTCTTGCTTCTTACTCTTCTAAGAGATCAACGCATCATCTAAAAACACGTACCAACTAGTGATGGAGCGACATGTATCAGCACAACCAACTCAATCAGCATCGCTATAAGCAACAAGGCGGGAAAAATTGCCTACAGGAAAGAATAAGCCACAGGCAAAAGTTCTCTGACCATAGTATATGATCCTATGGACAAAAGCCAAATAAAGATGACTAGGACTCTGAGGAAACTAGCTGACTTCCTATACAGCAAAAGAAATGCTAGGTCTAGTAATGATGAGATAGACAATGCTACCTACCAACTTCCTGTATAAACTGGGATAAGAAAGTAAGTTACCCTCCTCTTTGTGAAGCTTGATATTTAATTCCATGGAAGTATCAACAGAGGTAGCTTCCTAAAAGCCAGCTGTAGCCACCAAGTCACTAGCATACTTAAGTTAATTGAGTGAAATACCAGAGAGACTAAGATGCACCTCATGACCAAACCTTAAAGCCAAATAATCTTAGAACAAGCAAAAGACATTACCCGATACTCAAATTCTGTAGAAGACTTAGAAATTCTATCTTGCTTCTTACTCTTCCAAGAGATCAACGCATCACCTAAGAATACGCACCAACCAATGATGGAGCAACGTGTATTAGCATAACCAACTCAATCAGCATCGCTAAAAGCAGTAAGGCGAGAAGAATTGCTTACAAGAAAGAATAAGTCACGAGAAAAAGTTTCCTGAACATAGTGTATGATCCTACAGACAGTAACCAAATGAAGATGATGAAGATTCTGAAGAAACCGACTGACTTGCTGTACAGCAAAAGAAATGCCAAGTCTAGTAATGGTGAGATAGACAAGGCTACCCACCAACTTCCTGTATAAATTGGGATAAAGAAGTAAGTCACCCCTCCTTTTTGTGAAGCTTGATATTTAATTCCATGGGAGTATCAATAGAGGTAGCTTCCTATAAGCCAGTTGTAGCCACCAAGTCACTAACATACTTATGTTAATTGAGTGAAATACTAGAGAGACTAAGATGCACCTCATGACCAAACCTCGAAGCCAAATAATCTCGGAACAAGCAAGAGCCATTACCCGATACTCAAATTCTGTAGAAGACTTAGAAACTATGTCTTGCTTCTTACTCTTCCAAGAGATCAACGCATCACCTAAGAACATGCACCAGCTAGTGATGAAGCGATGTGTATTAGCACAACTAACTCAATCAGCATCGCTATAAGTAGCAAGGCGAGGAGAACTACCTACAGAAAAAAATAAGCCACAGGCAAAAGTTCCCTAAACATAGTATATGATCCTACGTACTATAGCCAAATGAAGATGACGAGGGCTCTGAAGATACTGGCCGAATTGCTGTACAACAAAAAAAATGTCAGGTCTAGTAATAGTGAGATAGACAAGGCTACCCACCAACTTCCTGTATAAACTAGGATAAGGAAGTAGTCACCCTCCTCTTTGCGAAACTTGATATTTAATTCCATGGGAATAGAAGTAGCTTCCTATGGGCCAACTGTAGCCACCAAGTCACTAGCATACTTATGTTAATTGAGTGAAATACTAGAGAGACTAAGATGCACCTCATGACCAAAAAAATATGTAAGAGATCCAAGATCTTTCAAATGAAATGTTCGTACTTGCTCTGCTTGAATGAAAATTGTAATAAAGTGGTTCAAAATTTATCAAAACAGACCCTCGAAGCTTGTTTGAGACCATAAAAAGAGCGACAAAACTTACACACCTGTGAAGTCAGAGAGGGAAACAATCACGAGAGTGGCTTCATATAAATACTCTTTACGATCCCCGTGAAAAAAAGCATTCCTGATATCCATCTGATGTAGCAGCCAATCCTGAGAAGCAACAAAAGCTAGAATAGTATGGACAATAGTCATCTTAGTCCCAAGAGCGAAGGTTTCTTCATAACTGACACCATATTATTGATTATTCCCTAGTGCAACAAGTCGAGTTTTGTAACGGTCCAAACTGTCATCAGATCAAACCTTGGCTGAGTAGACCCATTTGCAACCTAGAGGAGTAATGGTGGGAGGACAAGACTCAACGTCCCATGTGTGATTGGCCTCTAGGGTAGCAATTTTTTCCTACATAGCTTGTCGCCAACATTTATGCTTGGCATCTTGTGAGTAAGATGTGGGAATATCAAAATTGGAAAATGCAGCAATAAAAGTTGAAATGGAAATGTTAGAACTAGAAGAAGGAAATCCATACCTATTCGGGGGTACAAACACTTGGGGAGAGCAACATACCAATGGCACTGGAGGTGCTGCAACTGACTAAAACTAGAGCATGGTAGGATCAAATATCGGATGAGCCATCGGAAGAGACTGTGGGCGAGTGTCTCATATACACCATACTTGGTTTAAAACAATAACTGGCAGAAGGAGAATTTGAGAACTGCTGGTCAAAGGAGGGAGGACCACAATGGTAGAGGACGACAGAAGACACAGGAAAGTAAATGTTGATTTTCAAAGAAAAAATATTCTTAGAAATGCATGTACAATGTAACGTAGAATCATAGCAAACAAATCCCTTGTGGCACACATAATAGCCAAAGAATGCACATCGAACAAATTGAGAAGATAATTTATGTCGCTCATGAGGAGGTAAATAAACAAAACATACACAATCAAAGGTACGGAGATTATCGTAACTAGGTTGCTTACCAAACAAGCGGAATTAGGGAGACTCCAATTGTAGGACTTGATAAGGTAAATGATTTATCAAGTGAGTAGCAGTTTTCAGAGCTTCGACCCAGAACATGGATGGAACAGGAGATTCTAACAAAAGAGTATGTACTACATCCACAAAATGACGATTTTTGCATTCGGCTACTCCATTTTTTTGTGGAGTAACTGGACACGAACGTTGATAAATAATACCTTTAGAAGCCAAGAATTTCAAAAACTCATTAGACAAATATTCACCATCAGAATATGTGTTCAATGTTTTAATGGAAGCAGAAAATGGATTTTCAACATGTGCTGAAAACACGGTGAAAGTACAAAAAACTTCAAATTTAGAGCGAAGAAAATAGACCCAAGTAAATCTGCCATGATCATCAATGAACGTCATATAATATTTAAATTTTTCATATGAACTAAACGGGAAAGGTCCCCAAACATCACTATGGATAAGATCAAAACAATAAGAAACTCGACTCACATGCAAGAGAAAGGGAAGAGTTTTGCTTTTATCAAACTTTCAAGAAGTACATTCAAGAGAGGAAGAGCAACTTACTTTATTACCAAGTAAACTAGAGTTCAATATATGAAATAAGATGTGACTGTTGGGATGGCCTAAACGACAATATTACACCATACTCAGATTTGGAACATTATAAGCATAAGAAAAACTAGGAGAAACAGAAAAGAAAAAACTGGAACAGGCAAAAATGGTGGAAACAAGCGCCCCACTTTAGGTCCCTTCGCGATCGGCTTTCCCGTTACTTGATCCTACACAACACAACCATCACCAGAAAAGTTAACAGCACAATTGTTATCAACTAGTTAACCAATAGAGATAAGATTCGTGGAAAGTTGAGGAGCAAGAAACACAGCAGTAAATTTAGAGGAGACATCTCCAATAGCTTTTATGGGCAAGGAACTGCCATTGGCAGTTTGTATAGCAGATTTTCCATCATAGGGCCGAACATGACAAAGAGTTAAGGGACTATACATCATGTGATTAGAGGCCCTCGAGTCAATATACCAAATTCTAATAGGAATGTTACCTTGATCCCATGACCAATAATGCCAAAATGAGCATCTGCTGCACCATTTTGAGTATGCAGTAATTCGTTGTAGAAGTTGCAAGAACATAGGAATGCCAAAATGAGTATCTGCTGCACCATTTTGAATATGCAATAATTTGTTGTAGAAGTTGCAGGAACATAGGAATCACCTGGAGTAGAGCCATTGACTGTAGATGCTGCTGCTGAAGGTACAGTAATAGAGGCCTAAAATGCTTGAGGCTAATGATTATGAGGGCAGATACGACACTCCTTAATAATGTAGCCTTTTTTCTTGCAATAAGAGTAGTATTTCGTGGGACAATTAGCAGCAATATGCTCATATTCCTTGCAACAAAAACACTGCAAGGGTTTAGAATTCTTAGCCGATCCTCGATTTTGGACAACATAAGCCATAGTTGCTGACTCTGAATTGTCATGCAATTGATCCAGAATAGCTTGAGTACTAAGACGTTCTTCACGAAGTAATTCACCAAAACAAAGATCAACAGATGGGACTAGAGATCGATTCAGCATAAAGGAGTGAACAGATTCAAATTCGAGAAGTAGTTTCATAAGAAACTGATCACACCGACTAATCGCATGAAGATTATGAATAGTCAAAAGAGTTGCAATAGGAACATCTGTGGTAACCAGTTCAGAATATTCATTCCAAAATGTCAAAAATGCAAAGTAAGTCTTGGATCGAAAGACTGCCATGTTGAAACATGGCAATTGCATGCTCTAACTGAAAGCGACAAGTACTATTCTCTTGATGATAAACCTTCTTCAAATAATTCCACATAGATTGAACAGAGCGATGAGGCCTCAAATTAGTGACAATATATGGCTCCACTGAACCAAAAAACCAAGACATGATTCGAGCATCAAGTATAGCCTATGAATGCAAAGACACTAGATCCTTAGTGTGGGATGTTTGTGCAACATCCGTGCCATCAATATGGCCCCACAAGTCTTTTCCCTTAAGGAAAAGTTCAAACTAAAAAGTCCATGTGGCGTAATTTTTGCCCGTAAACTTGACACACAAGTACAAAGTCCATTGCAAATAAAATGTAAGCCGAGACGAGAGCAAAAAAATGGACCAAAGGCTTAAATAACCACGAAAAAAAATAATGAAAGTCAAGAAGCCACCGAGAATAACAATACCAAAATAATAGTGCCTACAATAAAGCCCCAAAAATAGTGGAAATAGTACTGGAAATAACATGCTATGACATACCGAGAGAGCTGAGGCCTGCAATTAGAAACCAAGAAAGCCAGAGTACTATTCCGATAAGTAGACCCATAGAGATGCCGAAATAGCCACCACAGGGCTTTACCGAGACTCAAAAACGAAAACTGCACCAGATGATTGCACCTACTACCACAAAACGTAGAAGCACCGAAAACAAACAAACTAGTGCCGAAAGACCCAGACCTGAAAACAGAGCCTGCCGGAAACACCCAAAACCAAAAGCAGAGGGTGCCGACAACCACCAACCCAGAAGCAGACAACGCCAACAAGGCCAACCCAAAAACAAAAGACCAAAAAACAAAGAACCTAGGACGACGGTTTACCAAAAAACAATATTGAACACACCGAGACACAATACCAAGACTCAGAGAGAAAAAAAAAAATTCAAGCTCTAGCAGTTGGCTCTTGATACCATGTCAAAAAACAAGGTTTTCTGTGTGAAATAACTGAATCAAATTGACCTTCTTTGGTTCTATATTGTATATATGCTTAAGAACAATTCTATACATGGAAGCAAATCAATATACGCCTAACTCTAGTTCTATACATGGAATAGTATGCTAAACTGTACAAAGAAATAACCAGAGAGATAAGGAAGAGTTTCTATGGACAGCTTTGCTTATGGGAATAATGCCCTAAAGTACTTGTTCCCATCAATTTTCTAAGTTACATGTGAGAAAGATGCTTCAGTGGCTATCTTATGGCGATAAATAGGGATCAAGTCCAATGAAACATCAACTTCACTAGGGCAGCCCAAGATTGGGAACTTGCAAGCTTTGAGGACATTTTTTTAGTCTTTTGTATTCCATGAACAGAGTACTCAAGGAGCGATACGTTGTGGTGGTTACTCACGGCAAAGGTACATTCTCAGTTCGCTCCTTCTATAAGTCTCTCATACAACCATAGAACAATCAATTTCCATAGAAAGATTTGGTGAAATAAGGCGCCTTTCAAAGCGGCATTCTTTGCTTGGAAAACTTCTCTTGGTAAGATTTAGACAACTGATAACTTGCGAAAACACAGGGTGATCAAAGTAAATTGGTGTTGCATGTGTAAGAAAAATGGTGAGACTGTGAATCACCTTTTACTGCATTGTGAGCTTGCTAGGGCACTATGGGATGAAGTTTTTTGTAGATTAGGGCTAGCTGAGGTAATGCCCGCCATAATGGCTATGTTGTTGGCCAGCTGGACAAGCATAGGAGGTACTCCACAAATAAATGTTGTGTGGAAGACAGTTCCTATCTATATTTTGTGATGCTTGTGGCAAGAACAAAATAACAGGACGTTCAAAGACAAGGAGCGCAAAATAAAGAAAATTAGATCTCTTTTCATTAGGAATTTATTTCTATAGGCCATAACTATAAATTTTAATGGCCTTGATGTTCATGATTTTCTTGTTTCATTTTCTTCTTCCCAACTAGGTGTAACCTCTTGTATATTATCTTGTATACCATTTTATCAATACAATCGTTTACTTATAAGAAAAAAATCCAGACAAAATTCCAGTATTTACTATTTATGAGGTTTTTTTTTTCCCTTCTCAATATATAAACACCAAAGTACATTATAGCATATACACAAGCAGATATCTCAGATTAATTAGACAGCCTAATCAATTAAAAATGAGATATTAGCCAATAAAATTACCAAACTAAATTGCATAAGTTTTGATCTAACATGTTTTCAATAACATAAACCTTTGCACATGATATTCAAATCAGGTTACAACAACCACATTAGCTTAAAAAAGACCTACCAGAAAGAGTAATATTATAGTGGTTGAATAACTCACACTAAACCTTTATTTATTACAAATAAGAACGTGGTTCTGCAATCAAACTCCAAGTCAAAGGAAACATTTTGAGATATCACTAATATGTCTCTTCAAAGCCTCCTCGATCCTAGTTTTAGGTACTTTATTAATAAGAATGTGGTCCTGCAATCTTTCTCTGAGTCAAATTAAAGGAAACATTTTGGGATATTACTAATATTTTTCTTCAAAGCCTCCTCAACCGTAGTAAACCACAATTGTTGACGTATATCAGGATCCTACTCATGAGTTTTAAAGTTGAATTTCTATATGAATAACCACAAAACTCAAACGTGGCCTTGCAAAGAAACACGCAGACTGAGTTTTATCGCTATAAATAACTTATCAAAAAAGGATTTATCGCCCAAAATATTTAACATCAATTGGAGGGCAGAGCAAAGGTCTATTGTATAAACATATACCAGGGAAACCAAGAATCACCTAGGACCCAAACAACTAGTCCTACCTAGACTAACTCATTCAGGCATTTTGACAACAGCTTTAAAATCAATGCGTCTACGTGCCTTACATTTTTTGGAAGGAAACTGCGATCCTGTATGAGAATTCCCCTCCGCATACTCTACAAATGGAACACAGTTGAATTGAGAAATCTTCGCCTATAGAAAATACCGCCACTGTTTATTTCCATTTTTCGCAGGCGTAAACGTAGCACGGTCGGGAAGGGTCGGGAATTCTCACACATTGCACGCTAAACGAAACAAAAGCGAATCCAAAAAGAACCAGCGAGAAATTCTTTGAAACTCGAGAGAATTATATGTACAAGGAACGGAAGAAAATTGGGTCAATCGGTTTCTTTCTAAAGTAAAACTCAGTCAAAGCGGAAGTCAAAAGAGAGAGATCAGGGTTGGATAGAGAAAAACATACCTTCCATTACAAATCGGTGGAGAACTTCTTCGCGACCTGAGATCTTTCCGCTCGGAAACAACAACTTCCGGATGTATCTCACTGATTATATATCTCCGTCTCTGCAAACACTGCTGTTTTTCTGCCTTCGTTTTGTACTTTTGTTGCCCACTTCGATTACTTTTATTTTATTGTTACCTGCAACGGTTTGATGCCTGTTTTGTATTACATCTCGCGACTTACTTGCCCAGAATTCTCTCAAGTTAATTTAGGCATAGTTTGAATGGGGATTTTTTTTTTTTTACATATAAAAAGATATTAAGGCTTTGTTTGTTTTTCTATATTATTTTATTTTATTTTATCTCATTTTAAATTTATTATTATATTTTTTAAATTTTTATATAAAATAAAATAAATAATTTAATATTTTTAATTCTAAAATAATTTTTTTAAATTTCAAAATAAAATTAATATTAAAAATATAATTTATAATAATATTTTATTCTTTTTTTAATTTTTATCTTATCTCATCTCATCTCATCTTTAAAAATAAATAAAATCTAAGTTGAATTGAGATGAAATAAAATAGATTGAGATGAGTTTTAAAAATTAAATAATATTTTTTTAATATTATTATTGTATTATGATTTGAAAATGTTGAATTATTTTTTATATTTTGTATGAAAAAATAGAAAATTTATAATAATGAGATGAGATGAAATGAAATAAAATGAATTCCAAATCCAAATAGGGCTTAGATTTTATGCAAGGTCGCTTTTTTTCTTTCAAGGCTTGTTTGAAAATAAGATCTGATCTCAAAATTCTCATTTCAATCCATCTCATCTAGCAAACTTTCAAACAAAAAATAAAAAATAATTATTTTTTAAATCTTCAAATAAAAATTATATTATAAAATTATATTCTAGCAATATTTTATTTTTATATATTTTTTATTTAACTTTTTTTTCTTTCTTTTCTCAAAACTCAAAAAATATGCAACTCAAACTATCTCATTATTAACAAATTATCTTATTATTATTCATAAAATTTTTATCTCATTTCACTTTCCAAACGGACTTAATATTGGGTCGAGAGTTACAAATTAAACTTTCATAAACTTGACATATCATTTTCATTTTAAAAATTAATGTTAAAGAGAAAAATAAGCATAAGCACGATTAATTTACTAGCGTCCTATGAATGAAGTTTTCGAACTAAAATGTAGAGCCTATTTATTATATTTATCTTATGATGTGATTTTTTTTTTCTTGGCAAGTTTACTACGATTTTGTTAAGAACTAGAGATAGAAGCATACAAAGTTTGAGACAGCAAATATTACAAATTAAGTGAATCCTTACCACTAAGAAATTTCAAAAGACAAAGGGGGATGTTGGTGAGGTGCAAGTTTTTATATTGTTGGTTGGAAACGGCCTATTGATCTAATTCTTGCGCACATTAGTTTTGAGATCAATGAATTTTTCTCGCAAACCAATCTTCAAGAGAATGTAGCAAATGTCTTGAGTCTAAGAAGATACCTTGAATTTCCCAATAAGTGGTGGAATAATTTCCTGATACTGAACTGATCACTTATTGTGAGTTCCCCTCAATATGCAACTTAAGCATGGTTTAGTGTATCGCCTCTTGGATGTCGTCTAACACTATTGTTGCTTCACCCCTATTATGATTGGTATTGTTGAGCAAACTTGTGAGAACAAAAGTGGAGGAGCCTTCACTTGTTCTGCAAATAACCGTTGTGGTACTGTTGTTTTCCCTAACTGCCACGTCGCCTAGATCAGGTAGCCATTCTTTGTTGCTTGTGTGATCTCAGTGAAGGGTTCTCCCTTCTAAGCCCATGCTAATTTGTGTTCCAAAAGAAGAGAGACTACAGTTGAAACTAGCCAGTTTGGGGAAGGTTTGCCGGCATTATGGATGACTTTGTTGTGAATGAACTATATGTTATCCATGGCTAAGGAGGCAAAGAGTTGAAATTAATGAGAGTCTTCTTCTAGGATCATAAGGGCATTGGATGGGTTCAAAATGGTGTTGATCTAGACCGTAATGGGATGCACAGTAAATTTGGTGATGCTAATAGGCTAGCTCAACTTTTAGCTTACACAGTTGGAAATTTTCCAAGAAACTTTCAATGTTGAGTTTGGGGGATTGATCTTAGCCGCATATGAAGACTTCACTAAGAAGTTTCCTGAGTGGTGGTGGGTCCACTTGATTTATCCTTCACATGATAGAAGTTGTGTTTGGGTAAAGGAGTTTTGAGAATTTCTTGAACTGATTATGGTGATAAAAGTGTATGAAGGATAAGGTTGTTCCATCTCCGTGGTTCCTTGAGAGTGAGCTCGACAACTTTGAGTTTTGGGTCAATGGTGTAGTTGTCAGGGTTTGGATCAGGGATGTGAGAGGGAGAGTGAGGATCCAAGGGTCTTGCCAAACACGGGTTGAGACCTCATTGTTAATCTCGAAACATATACCCTTTTTTAGAAAGTCTCTTTGTTTTAAGAGGTTTTTCTAGAACCAAGAGTCAATGGATCAGGAGGTTTTTCAATATTTTTTTTGTTAAGAATTGTTTTCAGAGGCTATTAGAATCATTAATGAGATACCAAAGAAATTTCATGTTGAGGGCTTTGTTAAAAAGACGACAACTTTTGAGACTGATACCTCTAAGGGATTTTGGAGTGCAAATTGAACTCTAGGATATTAGAGTGAAGCCTTTAGAAGACTTATGATCCATACCCCACCAAAATTTTCTGAACTTTCTATCAATGAGAATGACAACAATTTTGGGCATTCAGAGGGTGGTCATAGTGTAAGAGGGAATTGATGCAGCCACTGATCTGATGAGGGTGGTTCTACTGGCTTGGGAGAGGATTTTTTATTTCCATCTCTAAAGTTTTCTCTCAATTTTCTCAATTGTTTCTCGGAAGATGCTTTTTTTTTTTAGGCTCCAATGAAGAGAGGAAGATTTAGGTATCTAAGTTTGAGGGGCAGATCTTATAATCCAAAAACTTTTTTACATCTTTTTTGGAGCAAATTGAGGTATTGTTGCTAAAATAGATGGTGGCCTTGTTTTGGTTAATCTTTTGGCCAGTCTAAGAAGAAGTGTCAATATAGTGAGCAAATGCAGCTATTGTGGAAGCATTTGCTTTCCCAAAATAAAAATGAGGTCATATGTATAGAGAATATGAGAGATAAAAGGGCCACCTTTGGAGATTATGATACCTTCAAGGTGTTTAAGATTTTCTTCTCTAAGGATGAGATGAGAGATAACCTCACTATCGAGATTGAAAATGAAGGGGAAAAGTGGATCTACTTGCTGAAGACTTCGAAAAAGTTGAATGAGGCATGAAGGAGAACCATTAATGAGAATTGAATAAGAGATAGTTGACAAACATTCTTTTATCTATCCAATCCATTTGTGACTAAACCCTTGGACTTCAAAGATTTTAAGAGTGAAAGACCACTTCATGAAGTCAAAAGCTTTCTTCGTGTCAATTTTGATGGTCATAAGACCAGATTTTCCATTTTTCTTTTTGAGAAAGTGGAAAACTTCTTGGACTAAGATAGTGTTGTCTTATATGAGATAGCCCGAGATGAAGGTAGTTTGGTTTGAAGATATCATTGACAAAAGAATAACTTTGGGTCTGTTGGCTAGGATCTTTGCAATGACTTTATAACAGACATTTGCCAAACTAATTGGATATAAGTGTTGGACCTTGATTTGGAGAATTGATTTTTAGTATGAGGGCTATGTTTGTGCGATTTAGAAACTTGAGTATCTTCCCTCGAGTGAAGAAGTTTGTGATGGTGGCGATGAGATCAAGTTTGACCAAATCCCAGTATATTTTGTAGAATAAGCCCATGCAACCATCTGGGTTGAGAGCTTTTGTGAATAAGTTTGTTTTAGAGTGTTCAAGATTTCTTCATCAGCTGGGATTTTACAAAGAGACTCATTATTAGTAGAGGAGAGTTTTCAAGGAAGAGAACATTCAGGTCTTCTGTGTGATCAGGACTAGTGGAATTAAAGTTTTTTTGAAGTGCTCTTGAAATTTTGAGGATATCCTCACAAGGTTAGAGGCTCATTTGTCTATCCTCCAGCTTAAGTCAGTTTAGGGAGTTCCTGTGGCATCTTATGATAGTGGAGGCATGGAAGGATTTCATGTTTAAGTCCATTGTGGTAAGACAAGTGTTCCTGGATTTTTGACACCACATGGATTCTTCTCTAGGTAGTTGTTCATTAAGATTGGCCTTGATGTTTCTTCTAAGAAAGTTCAGTCAGAAGTTGGGTCACGTGTTTGGATGTCCTCGAGGGAAGCCATCAAAAACTTAATGTTGGTTTGAATGTGGCCAAAATTATTTTTGTTCCAAGTTTTGTGGGTGCTTTTGGTTTCATTTAGTTTTTTGACAAGAATGTAAGCAGGGTGCCTTCAAAGTGGGTGTTCCAAGCTGTTTTGATGGTGTCAAGGTAGGATGGATCTCTTCCAAAGATTTTTGAATTTGAAAGATCTTTTTTGTTGCCTATTGCTATAGTTTCAAAGATGATGGGTGTGACACCCAAATTTTACACTTATGATTTAACGTAAATTGAAGCGTCAGGATAGGTATCACAAGGCTACCTACCCTTTGTAAACGTAAGGAGTAGCATGCATGCACCTAAATTACTAATTAAATGCAGTGCAAATCACAGCAAAATGAGGTAAATTTCAATAGATGCAAAGAGATCTAACTTTTTGCATAAAGTGATCACATGACATAGTATAACTATAAACCCATAATTTAGTATTCATTTTATTGGAAAGTACCAAATACCTACATCATCCCAATTGTCTCAGAACACATGCGTAATATATCATATCCAACTTCCCATTTTGCTACTCTCAGGGGTCATTTCAGACATCTTTATAAATTTTACTATCTCATTCGATCACATGCGAGAGAGATTAATCCACAAAATGAGAAAATTTTGTAGGACCTTCAGGATACCTCAAAACTTCTGGTGACATCTTGGTCTCATGATGAGTTACCTATTCCTAAAATAAACTCTATCATTCTATAAGGAATGATAGATAAAATTAAAAGAGTGAAATTTCCAAGAAATCTCAATTAGTACACAAGTAACATAACAAAGGCATTATCACTACCTATCAATAACACGAAGTAGCAGATATCATACCACATAACTTATGCTTGACATATATACCTCTTCAAAACTTACATATTTTCATAAGAAAACTTTTTATAGGAACGGGTGCAAAACTTTTCGTAACGTAAGAAAATCTTACATGTTTTCATCCTCCATTATTATTACCCGTACTTGGATTCATATCCACTATTATTACCTGTGGTAGGACCGTACCACTATTTTTGAACCTCGACGGGCATTACGTATCACCGTCCTCTCCAGATTTATATTCTCGTCAATCGAATGGGCGTTACGTATTGCCGTCCCCATCGTGATGAGCCTTATCATATTCGTGTAAGTTATACGGGTGTTACGTATCGCTGTCTTCATTGTGACATAACATACTTATTATACAGTTGTGTATCGCCTTCACCACCAATTCATATCAGTCATACAGATGTTACGTATCATCGTCCCCATTATGACTTAAATATTCTTATTGTAGCGGGAGTTATGTATCGCCATCCCCGTTAGTCATGTCAGTCATACGGGTGTTACGTATCGCTGTCCCCACTATGACCTGACTTCTTATGTAATAACCCGAATTTTCACTTATCCTTTTTAATTTATATGCTTAGTTTAATTATAATTTCTTTTGAATTATTTGGTGAATGTTTGGAACTTTTGGAAATAGATTTATTTGGATCTTTTCTTGTGGGGAAATATTGATAAATTAAGCTTAAAATAATAAAAGGATGCAAATGAAGGAATTTAGTGTAAGCCATGGTAATTGGGAAATGTTTGGCAGATTTAACATCTTTCGGTAATTTAATCATAACTTTGTCATTTGATTTTGGATTGAGATGATTCAAGATGCTATGAAAAGTCAAGATAAAGATATACAACTTTTATATTTTAAGTTTTAAGATATATAGACTCAATCAAATACGAAATTGAGATTGAAGTGGCAGAACCGAATTGGACATATAGGCATTGACTTTGAATTGACTAATGACTTTGTTTAAAATAAAGTCTTTGAAATATTTTCTCAATTATCCTAAAATCTTGAAAACTGTGTAGATATATGATAAATGAGAAGATTTTATCTAGGAAGTTTCGTATGAAACAAGAAGGATTATCTAGCAAACACTTGGTGTGCTCGGATTGGTTGCTCTCAAACTGATTCGTCGAGTGTTAGTAGATTAATCATAACTTTCTCATATGATCACATAATAAGGTGATTAAAAATCCTATAGATCACTATGAGGATGATATAAAACTTTTATGTCTTGAGTTTTTAGTAAATCACAGTGTATCAAGGACTTATTTTGGCTGGAAGTGGACAGATCTGAAATGGATGAAAACTGAACCCAGAAAAAAAAATGTGTCACTGCCTTTGTAATAGCCCTAAAATCTTCATCTTAATTTAATTATTTAATTAAATGCTAATATACAAGATTAGTGGTATTTTGTAAAAATAAGCTCTAAAGAGATGAGCTTGGAAATGAAACTGTTGAGGAATGGATCAAGTGAATGGACCAAGAGAGTAGTGGTGAGCCCATAAGCCCATAGAGTGAGCCCATGACCCATCAAGCCCATAGTAGAGACACATGTCACTTGGAGAAAAACCTTAGAAAATTATCCAAGTCTTGTAGGAAAATTCTAGTTGGTGGAGATTTACTAGTAGGTAAACATATGCCATGTAGGATTGAGTGTAGAATCTAATGGAGTGATTTTCCTACCATGGAATCTTGGAGGTACAAGACACCATTCCTTGACTTTCCACTAGAGGTCATAGTGTATAGGAATGTGACAAATGGCATGAAGAGAAGCATGGAAGGAAGGAGCAAGGAGGGATTCGGTGGATGCAATCCGTGAGGTACCTTGGGAGAATTTCATGGGGTATGGCCACCAACAAGTTGATAGGACAAGGGAGGAGTGTGTAAGTGAATAAGGTACAATGTGTAAGAGAGTATGGTGATGTGAAGAGAGGTATAGTGTGGGTGTAGGTGATGGAAATGACAAAAGCAAGGAGAAGGAGCAAAGTGGGTTTCGGTGTAGGCAAGCTTGGCCGGATTATGCATTGCTCAATTCCCAAAAAGCATGGCCTTGAGATCACTTGGATGGACACATGAGAGGATGTAGGGATGATGATTGAGTGAAAAGCAAGAAAATGAGTGCTAAGCACTCAAGGGAGGCGCTGGCCATTGTAAGTGAGGGAGGAGAAGAAAACAAATCCTCCAAGGCATGGCCAAGATTTGATCTTGGAATGGCCTAGTGTTGTTAATCAACCCATCCATCATTGGCCATACTTAAGTATGGTAAAAAGTGTACCAAAGACCCTAGAGAAAGGGTTTGGCCGTGTGACCCCATATCCATTTCCCTTAGCTCACTTCACTTGGATACATGCAAGCATCTTGCTATCTCATTCTCTCTTCACCTCTCGGCCAAAACCACTTAAGCCACCTCTACCTTTGTTTCTTCTTCTTTCACCACACAATTTGAAGAATCCTAAATTAGTGGAGCTAATATCAAGAGTGTTGAGGTGGACAATACATTGGAGAAGGTTAGTGCCTAAATTCATGCAAGCTTAGGAAGAACACACACACACATGTAACACCTTTGTTTTGATTAGAAGGAAATAAGGTTTCCTTTAAATCTTTCTGTTTATAGCTATTCTAATAAGAGATTCTATGTGTATATTTTCAGATTTTAATCAAAAATCTAATAGGAATATTGTAAGTATACTTTCACCTTTTCTTAACAATTCTTGTATATAGTTAGGTGATCATGCTTGTTGGATTAATGATTGTATTGCCATGTTTGGATTAAAATTGATTATACTTGTCTTTGATATGAATATTCTTGTGTAAATCTCTATGATGAACTAAGCTTAGAATGTGAGTATAGATGATGGATCAAGTATTAGTTGCAAAAAAGAAATGAAAAGCATGATTATTATATGAAATGATGAAGTTGATGCATGATGGATTTTAGTGTTAAGCTTATAAATTTGGTGTTGCTAAGATAGAATTTATTTGAGGAAATTAGTAATGAAATTGATTTATTCAAGGAAAATATTGTCTTGAGGAAATGAAAATGGACATGGGAATAGAATACATGATTGATATGAATTGAAATGGTGTATACTTGCATATGGAAAGAAGTAATCATTTGTGTATGATGACTAGTAATGTTTAATTGGAATTTTATGATGTTTAAGGTTGAGATTAGAAGATTAAATTATATTGCTTTATGGTGGAATTATTTAGTTTAAGCTTATAAAAGAAACTTATGGAAAAGGAAACTTTGAATAAATTAATGGAAGGAATTTCCCCAAGTTGAAAGGTGAAGGAAGGAAGTTGGAATGAATTAAGTTTGGGGATGAAAATGTCTACTTGGTGGATTATAGGGTTTCGGTTACCCATTCTAAGGATGGTATATGTTTTAATTTGACACTTTTAATTGTTGGAGGATAATTGGAGTCAAGTGATGAAGGAAAGCCCTAGGAATTTCCCTAGGAGGGTTCGGCCATGATGGGTTGGAGATGGGCCAAGTACCCCACTTCAATCCTAGGCCCAAATTTTGGATGTAGAGCATGATGACTAAGTAGGAAGTTGTAAAGTTATCCCAATGAGGAAGAAAAGAAAATGAAATATAAATGCACTCGAGCTCGTCTCGGGTTTTGCATGAAAATAAGTAAGTGTTGCATGTCTCATGCATAAGTCATGAAAAGCATGTTTTTAAAGTCCAATATGTTTTTAAGAAAAGAAAAGAAAAGATTGAGTTTCTAAAAGAAAATACAAGAAGTAAAGTTTTATAAGAACCCCAAAGGCTGGGACGGGGTAGTGCCCCAGTGGAACTCCCTGTCCACTCAGGAGTGTTTAAAGTCGAGTGGAAGCCCCTGGGTCGACGAAGAACAGTCGGCGGACCGTGTATGGCTCCAAAAGATGTCTGGAGCGCGGTAGCACCTAACGCTGGTGGGTGCCAAGGATGGATAAGGTGTAAGGACCTGCCGTTTTATAAGTTATATGACGTACTCACTTTAAGGTGATGCGGTAACCAGCAGGGAACACGCGGTGCTTAGGGGAACCGTGTTGTGTCTCATATATGCTAAATGATAAGTCATGACAAGATGAAATAAAAAAAATAAAAAATTATATTATAGTATTTACTAAATTCAAATATTTATTTTTTGCTAGTCTTTTATCCCAAACTTGTAAATTCAAGTAATATATAAAAAATTAATTTAATTTATTATAAAAATCTAATTTAATGCAATGTGGAGGGTAAATTAAAAATCATGTGAAAGTTCGAGAGACAAGTGCACGTAAGTGGCACGTGCTTCCTTTCGTTCAATTTAATGCGAATTGTTGACGAAAGGAGGACATTGTGAATTTTTAAAAGTAGCTAGGCCAATTGTTGCAATTTTTTAGTTTAGAGATCACATTATGAATTGAATGATAATTGGAGTGGACAAAATGTAATTAACCCTTGAAAAAATTATTTGAATTTATAAAAATTATTTTTATTTTTATATGTTTTTAGCTTTTATTGGAATCTAAGAAAAATGATTAGATGAAAATTTTCACCAAACTTTTTTCCTCCAATGATCAAACTATAACAACAATTTTAAAGAAATTGCTTACAAATATACACTCGATTGTTGATGTGGAAGAAAAAGTAATACCAATGTTTTAAACCTCATTATAATAATCATTTAATGGGTATCATTAATAGCCGACTTTCTCAATCACTGCTATCTCCCATTCAAGATGAAAGTATGCTTTTCAAGCATTTTAGTTACCCACCAAATCAACACGTGCCCTTTCGTCCCCTCAACTTGCCAACACAGCCACTCCCACCCTTAGGACAAACCTTTTCTCCTCTGCACCAACCTAATTGAGCCCATTAGGTCTCTGTAGTTTGCCCTCCACAAACCCCACCAAACAAAATGTTCTTTCTGGTCCAAATCCCCGAGCCCTCTATTTTCAACAAATCATTGCACAATCTCAATCCAATCAAGGCCCAATTACCTACCAATCAACCGACCCAAAAACGTCATTGCTGGTTAGTCCCTCGGGTCAAGCTTGTTTCTCTTTAAACCCAATTCATGTCGACACTAACTCGTAACCCACTCAAAGCCCATTCAAAGCCATTTAGAGCCCATTATTCCAGACCCATCCCATAAAGTCTACAAATCAACACCAGCCAAAGTTCACAGACTCTTCATCTTATTTCAAAACAGAAATCCAAATCCTTGATAAGAGAAAAATTTCAACCTTATAAGAGAGGAAACCAGTTACCGAAAAAATGCCTACTTTTTTTTGCCATCACTGTGAATGCAAACACCAATGAAAGCTCAGCACAAGATCTCGGCACCACTCCCTTACCACTCGAAAGTTCTCCAACTATGAAGGCTCTTGTGGAAGATGGCAAACCCAAAAGGATCTCTAGCTAGCAAGAAAGAAAAAGAATCCACCCCGCAGTAGTAGAGAATGCATTTTTCTCTTTATCAACTTGCTCCAACTCCAACATTGAGAATAACTCCTTCTACCCAAGAGATGGCTTTACTATATTCCTTAATCCAACGAATGTTGTGGCAGGGTCAATGCTGCCACCAAAGGACACATGAAGCACATATCATGGAATCGTAGGGAAATTTTCCATCCTTGTGCAATCCAATCCCTTAAGTCTATCATCAAGACTCACAATCCCGAAGCTTTATTTCTATCTGAGACTTTCCTTTCTACTGTTAATACTAATGCTGTTGTAAATAGGTTACAATATTCCCATCATGTTTATATGCCCCTATCTAGGAAGTAAGGAGGCCTTTTGTTTTTGTGGCATTTTGGACTTGTTGTAGAAATAATGAACTATGGTAGTAATATAATATATGTATTAATCTACTCAAATCCCACTCATTGTCCCTGGATGCTGAATATGGTCTATTGTCTTGCAAGATACTCTAAAAAACTAAAATTTTGGGAAGATATCGCCTCTGTCACCAACTCTTTCACTGGTCCTTTCATAGTTATAAGAGATTTAACTTAGTCCTTAGCCAAAATGAAAAAATAGGTGGCAAGCCTTACGCTAGCACCTCCAAACCGAAAGGTCTCAACTCTTCCTTGAAGAAACTGGGTTCATTGATCTAAGGGCTTTTGGATCCCTACACACCTGGTCTAATAATTGACATGGAACCCATCAAATAAGAGAGAAATTAGATAGAGCTGTCATTAACCATCAATGTAACATTCTCTTCCCGGATGTCTTGATCACAAACTTTCCACGAAGTGTCTCGAAGCACTCTCCCATTGTGATAACTCGATTTTTTTTTTTTAAATTTTCGTGCTTGGCATGGTTATATTTCTTTAATATTATTTTAAAAAACCTTTGGAACTTTTTGGAAATATATATTTTATATGAACCTTTTATTGATATTAAGCCTATATGTGTATTGGAGAAAAAATAATTGGGAAATATCTATATATTAGAAAAATCATTGGAGACACTAAGTATGATGAGAAGATATGGCTTTTGAGTATTTAAGGAGATATTTAGAAATTGAAAGAAAATTGACAAAGGAAGTCAAGTAGTATAAGTAAGGAATATACCATATGATATTTTCGGATTAGGAGATTTCAGACAGTTTCGACGTCCTTTGGTAATCTGGGAATAACTTTCTCATTTGATTTTGGATTGAGATGATCCAAGCTACTATGGAAATCCAAAAGATATATCTACAACTTTTATGTTTTGACTTTTTAGAGATATGGTTTTAATCAAGGACAGGATTGGGCTTGAAGTCGGCAGAACCAACTTAAGTGTAGTAACTATCAACTTTGAGTTAGTAACCGACTTTACATGGACTTTCTTGTGAAATACCTATCCACCACATATAAAATCATGCCAAGTGTAGGAAAAGTGACGCTAGATGGGCTATTGGATAAGCTTTCTTGTCAACCAAGCACCTAAATCAAAAAGGAAATATATGGTGTGCCCGGATTGGCTACTCTTGGCTAGTTACGACGTGTTTTGTTAATTTGAGTATAACTTTCTCATATTATCTTCAAAGGAGGTTATTCAAAATTTTATAGAACACTAAAAGGAAGATATGGAATTTTCCTATTTTGATTTTTCAGAGATAACGATTGGATCAAGAATAGAATTGGGTTGGAAGTCGATAGAATAAACCTAAACGTAGGAAACAGAGGCATTGACTTTGTTTTATGTGGAAACCAATTGAGATACGTAGCCACTGACTTTACCAGATCTTGGAAATATTCTTTTGCTACCTAAGTGTCTTATTAGGCATGAGGACAAGTGTGAAGAGATGGATTTATCTCTGAAAGCCTTCAGATCACTCTAAGGGTGCAAAGGTAGCTGACTACATACATATGCAATTTGATCATGGATTATTTTGTTAAGTGATAAGATTTTGGGTAAATCTGATAATAAAGCATCTCTCTTAGGTGGCTTAAGATAAGCCCTTGGATGTATTGCTTGCCTACCAAGCCTACTAGCAAGGGCAAATGATGACCTAAAACTCAAGACTATACATGTGGCAATTGGCCAAAGGGGAACATTTGGACCCTTAAAATGTTTTCTTCACTTCCCACTATATATATGGAAGACACTTCAAGGGGAAGAGTTTCTTCACCCTTATCTCCATTCTAACTCAAGGCAACACTAAGAAAAAAGTCCTTAAACCCTTGCCTAAATCACCAACTTCTCATAAAACCTATCCAACAAAGACATTTTGGATATATTGAGGAGGATATTGCCAAAACCAAGTCCGATTTCAAGTAAAAAGTTTTGGAGAAAGTGGTAAGTGCACAAAATAACCTAACATTGGCTTTGAATTACTTGTTTAATAGTTCTATAGCATTGGTTAATTTCTTTGATTTCAAAGTGATGAGAATTGTTAGCATAATTTAAGTAATATTTTGAGTTATGTTATCTTGCAAGAAGTTGATAAAAGACTTATTAGAAATTAAGAATGTATTTTAGATAACTAGGGATGGAAGAATAGAGGAAGTTATATAGGAAATTGTTGGCAAAAGAAAATGAAAATTGATGACTAATAGGTTTGACCTTAAGGAGTTGCTTTTGGAAATATTTTAGTTTTATTATTTCAATCTTTGACATGTTTAGTGTTTGATGATATCAAGTGATTGTACAAATTCTATGAAATATATATATATATATATATATACATATATATATTTAATCATCCATAAAATTATGAGGAGAAAGTATTGAGCAAAAGAGTTATTTGAAATATTTTAGAAGAAGTACACATTAAGTGAGATTTCGGTTTCAATAATTTTAAGGTTATTTTATGCATCTTTGAAACCCACATCAAATAAGAAAGAAGCTTGAGTAAAAAGAAAATAAAAGAAATCCTAAAGAACCCAGGGGGTTTCGGCTATCATTGGTTTCTTATACGAAATTTTTGTTTTATGTCTTCGTTAAGTTAATTAATTATGTTTTACTTGAGATGTGATACGTGATGTGATTGAATTATGCCATGTATTCATTAAACATGTTATATATGTCATATGATTTATGTAAGCATGATGCATGCATGCAAAATATCTAAAAGTATATGCATGTCTCATTACGTCACAAGTTTTTACGTCAAAGGGCATGTCATGCATTTTTGAGAAAAATAAAAAAAATTATGAGAATAAGAAAGGAACAACTAAGAATAAGCAAATTTAAAAAGTTAGTCACGCCACGACGGGGACGGTGATATGTAACGCCCGGATGATTGATGTGCCGACAGGGACATCGATACGTATCGCTTGTCGAATGATAAGATGTGACGTCCTTAATTTAAGTTTGGGTTTTAACTTAAACTGAAGCGTCAGGATAGGTAGCACTAGACTACATACCCTCGTACGTCTCAAAAATTCGATGCATGCATCTAAGCTTACTAATGTATATGATGCATTTTACAGCAGAATAGAGTCTATATTCGTAGTTATGCAAAGAGATCTAGCTCTTGCATGAGTAAATCATATGGGTAGAAGTAAAACTATAACCTTCACAATTTTGGGTTTATAATAACATCATGTATCAAATATTTATATAACCCAGTTAGTTTTCTCAAAAGATAATCTTCTACCATCTTGAAACCTTGTTATCTCACTTGGTTGCGTACAGGAGATATCATCCCATCAAGAGAAAAGTATTTTGCAGGACCCTCAGGGTACCTCAAAATCTCCTATAACGTCTGAAACTCATGACAATTTTCCTATTCCTGCCTGGAACATCCTGCATAAACAAGATAGAATATTAACATACATAACAATTATCACAACATGTAACTTATGAAATGTTTCATAAGACTCATGCATGTAGATGACCAATTTTCTATACAGACTTATACCTTACGTGGACCCACCACTTATACTTAAGACTTTTATATCTTTTATTTTCTTTTTTAATCTTATGGGTTTTATTTATTTCTTAACCTCGACGGACGTTACATATCATCGTCCCCGCCGAGTTCTCTTAGCATGACGCATCAGTTTGGCCATACATATAACTTGTTAGTCGTCCAGGCGTTTACGTATCACCATCCCCGTCATGACACGGAACATTCTTAATGTAGCGAACGTTACGTATCGCCATTCTCGCTAGTCATGTCAGTCGTCTAAGCGTTACGTATCGCCGTCCCTGTCATTAAGTAACTTTAGTCTTATCATGTTCTTATAAAGTTCTCTTATCATATTTTCTTTAAAATCTACGTCATGACTTATGACAACGCCTATATGTGACGAAATGCAATATATGCATAAATTTAGACTTATGACATGCATGTGCCATTTCTTCATAATTCACGTGACATATAAAAATATATCACAAAAACATATATCACATGTACGTGCACTTATGTCACACAAATTCGTAACATTAAAACTTAATGAATAATACTTAAACAATTAAATAAAATATTAAAATAGTATCAAAACTAAGGCTGGCCAAAACTCATGGAGACTAAATCTTATTTATTTAGTCTATTCAACTCAAGTTAAAAATTCACATATTTAGCATAATAAGTTTTTCTTAAATAAATTATGCATACTAAATTATTTTTCTTAGTATTTTTTCTATAATTCTTAACAAAATGATTCTCGAAAATTTTTAAACTAACTTAGAGTTTCTAAACTCATTATAATCACTAAACTATTATGCAAATACAAAAAAGATAATAGATAAAATTTAGAACTAAAATTCCACCAAAAACCCTATAAAAGCCAAATTATCCTAGGGAGTTTTTCTCAATTTTTCTCTCAAACCAAGACCTCATGTTTTTACTTAATCTTCTTCATATAACATAGAACATATTTATAGGGTCTTACAAAATTTTCTAGTATTTTTCTCTAGCAAAAACTACTTCAAGACTTAATAGGTCTCAATTTAACACATAAACATGTTTAAGCTCAAAAAAGCATCAAACATAATCCAATCATAAAACTTCTTATTCTATGCCAAGATTAGGTTAAGTAGTGTACTTATCAATTTTTCCAAAGCTTGATTTGATACTTGTGGTAGGTTTTGAACAATTTCTTCTACAACACCCTTAACTAGCTCTCTTTTGGTGCTTTTGTGAAGTAAGTGGGTTTAAGTGAATTCTTTTGGGTATTTTCTCACTATGGCCGACTGGTATCTCTAAAAGGGAATGAAGAGAATCCAGTACTCCTATTTATACCTATATGGGGTGACACAAGTTTGGAGGAATGCCTAGGGCATTCGGCAACCTCACTTAGCCGAATAGGTGATGTATCCCCTACCCCTTGTGGCTTCATGATCACCTTTAACCCTATGGGGATTTGCTAATATTTTAATCTAATGGTTAAGCTTAATCTATCTATAAGATAATCTTGATCAATGGCTCAAAGAAAACCAACTCACGTGGGTAAAAAACAAAATAGCATGATGTGTAATCTTAGGAGATGCAAATCTGACCATTGAACCTTCTCAAGGGGTACACGGCAGATCATGGGGGTTTATCCCATTTTGCCACTTTTTTAGTCCGTCATTGGTACACACTTGGAAGTTTTTGGAAGAGTTTTCTTAAGATTTAATTGGCTATTGGTTAGCAACAAATGGTAATTTGATTGATTTAGTTAGTTCCAAACCAATCAGATTTGCTTCTAATTCTTTCATGGTTATAGGCTAATTATCCTTCTAGAATGTCCCAATTTTTTTTAGATAAAACATTTATTTGAGAATATATTTTTCTATGGAAATAGAAGTTGAGATTTAAAGGATAATTGTGAATTATGAAAATGTAAAATTATGCATTCTAGGATAAATTTTGGATGGACCTTTGGGAATTTTAATAAGGTATCAACTAGAGAAATTTAATTTGGACCTAGAAAAAGATAAATTTTTTAAATTTAGGAGAGAAATTCAAGAGGAAGTGACAAAATCAAAAATTAAAAACTTGGTGCCCGGATTAAGTGTTCTCGGACTGATCTGTCGAGTTTTGGTGAAATGAGCATAAATTCTTTATATGAGATCCAAATGAGGTAATTCTAATTCTTATAGAACATTAAGAGGAATATATAAAACTTTCATGTTTTGAGTTTTCGAATATAAGAAATGTATCAAGGACTAAATCTGGTGTGAAGTGGACGAACAGGAATATGAGTCAACTGGTAACCGACTTAGATTAGTTGTCTTATGTTCGGCCATGTGACGAAAATTGTGATTGGCTACCAAACTTTATAAGGTCTTGAAATGTGTGGAAACATGTGACAAGCTGATAATAATTCATCTAGAAGCCTTGATGGGTAAGAAAATAAAGGAAAACAAATGGAGAACTCGGATTGGATATTCTTGGGTAAGTTTTGACGTATTTTTGTGAAATAAGCATATCTATCTCATTTGATATTGGAATAAGGTGATTAAAAATTCTATATAATCTTAAGAAGATGATATAAAACTTTTATGTTTTGATATTTTAATGAATCGAACGGGATCGATGAGTTATTTGGACTGGAAGTGGACTGATCTGGATTGGACGAAAATTGGAATCCGAAAACAAAGTATGCCACTGCCTCACTTTAGGTGCTAAAATCTGATTGGTTCTTCTCATTTATATCATCTAAACACATGTATGAAGATAGGTTTCAAGTGGAGGAAGAGTTTCTAGAAAGATAATTAGTCTATAAAGGAATTAGGAGCAAATCTGATTGGTTTAGAACTAACCAAAACAGCCAAACTACCTCGTTTCCAACCAATTGCTAACCAAATCTTGGAAAAAAAGTAATAAGATGTCTTTCCAGCCACCCTAAGTGTATTAAGAAGGGCTGAAACATGTGGCAATAGGGGGGAAAGCTTGCAAAGAAGTGAGGGGCACAAGGAGGCCAAGTGGCTGGTTGTATGTCATCCAAGATTTTTTTGTTTCTATTTTTGGATTTTTCTCCATGTGTTGTAACTAGTTGGGCCATTGATCAAAAGGGAGCTTATAGGTGGAGAAATTAAGACCCTTGTATGAAGCTTAGGACCAAACAAATCCAAGTTAGGGGCATGATTAGGCCTAAGTGAGGAAGACACCTCACAAGGCTAGGCCAAAGAAAAGTTAGCCGTATGTCTTGGGGGTTCGAGGTATCCTCCCTCTATGCATGGCACCACATCTATATATATATATATATTTGAAGAATGTTCTAAGGTCTCTTTTAGCCCATTCCCATGGCAACTCAAGAGAGGAAAGGAAGAAACACTCAACTAAACCCACTTACCTCATACAAACTTCGAAAGGAAGCTAGTTAGGAGGATTGGAGAAGAATTAGTTCAAAAGCTACCACAAACATCAAAGCAAGTTTTGAAAAAAAATTTAAGTGCATATATTAACTTAATCTTAGCATAGAATAAGTGGTTTGGTGATTGGATTGTGTTTGATATTTATTTGAGCTTAATATTTGTTTATGGGTTAAATTGAAACATATAAACTTTTGAAGTGGTGTTTGCCATGGAAAAATACTAGGAAAATTATGAGACCTTAGAAATCTATTCTATGATATTATATGAAGAGGATTAAGTGAAAATGTGAGATCTTGATTTGGAAAAAAATGATAAACCAACTCTAGGAAATTTCGTGCTTAATAGGGGTATTATTGACGGATTCGACATCTTTTAATAAATCGGACATAACTTGTTCATTTGATGTTGGATTTGAATAATTAAAGAGGCCATGAAAAGCTAAGAGAAATATATACAACTTTTATGTTTTGATTTTTAAGAGATAAAAACTCAATAAAGGACGAAATTGAGATTGAACTAGCAAAACTAAGTTTGTCATAGTAGGCTTTGATTTCATTGGAGAATTTCTTTTATTCTAATTTCTTAGTGACTTGATTTTAATTATTGGAATGATATTTTAATAATTATGGTTAGTTTAGAAGCTCTAATTTACTTGGAAAGTTTTCAATAATCATTTCGCTAAGAATTTAAAGAAGAAATACTACGAAAAATATTTTAATATGCATAAATTGACTAAGAAATTTGATATATTAAATATGTGAAATTTGGCTTGAGTTGAATAAGCTAAATAAATATATAAACACGATTTAGTTCTCCATGATATTCGGCCAGCTTTGGTTTTGATAATATCTTAATATTATATTTTATTGCTTAAACATTATTCGTTAAGTTTTGACGTTATGAATTTATGTGACGTAAGTGCATGTATATAGATGTATGTTCTTGTGATATGTTTTTTATATGTCACATTAATTATGAAAACATGGAACATGCATGTCATAAGCCTAAGTTATGTGTATATTACATTTCGTCACATATATGTATCGTTATAGGTAGGGGTGTGCTCCGACTCCGATGGTGTTGGAGTTTGGAGTTTCCGACTCTGACTCCGAATCGTCGGAGTCAAAAAACCGTTTCGACTCTGACTCCGAAATAGAGTCAGAGTCTGACTCCGATCGAAGTTTGGAGTTCGGAATTCTGAACTCCGATTGAACACTGAACTTCGATCAGAATTTCGACTTCAGAATGGGCCAAACTAAAACCATTCCGAAACTAAATGGTCCCAATTGGGCCATACCAATTTCAAACGAACTCAAATGAGCTCATTTTTCAATTAAGTTGTACAACTATTTATTTATTCTGGTTTCATTGCTAAGTTTTAAACAATTAAACAAAAAATATAAATTAGTAATTATAATGCTAATTGCTAAGCCTAATGACTAATAGCATGATACAAAAATAATCCAAGACTCCAGACTATTAACACAAAAAATAATACAAAATATAAATTAAATTATTAAACAATTCACTATCACTGATTCAATAGGACCCGAGTCGATGTTACAAAATACAAAAAAGTTGCTGCAACAAAATAGTTTGTTGTTAGAACTTATACGGACTCGTACTTGAGATTAAGATAAAATTAAAATGTATTATTATCAATAAAAATAAAAATTAACCAAACATGAAACAAGTAACTATAAATTAGAGAAAAAAAATATACGCAATCGTTAATTACTTCATCAATCATCGGCAAGTATAATAGGGTTGATAACTAGATATGTGAAATCATAAATAGTATAAATTTAAATTTTAATAGATTTATGAAATTATAAAAAATATCATTGAAATAATTTAATAATTATATATGAACTTTGTTACTTTAATCATTTAAAAAGAAGTAAATAAATTAATTTAATTTTACCTGACTCAAGCCTGTAATGACGGCATCGATGCCAATGCTCTCTAGTCCAGTAAGTACTTCACTGAACCAGTTTTGTGTGCATATGAGGGCCTCCATGGTTGACAGTGATAATGAACTCCGGTAGGCATCCAACACTCGACCTCTAATGCTAAATGCCAACTCAGATGCAACCGTAATAATAGGAACGGCTAGCACATCTCGAGCAATACGAGAGAGAATCGAGTACTTGACTAGCCCTCCACCAAATCAAGATCTGAAACTCCTCACTAGGCTCCTCGATCTCTGCCAGTAAATATCGCTCAACCTCATTCGTACACTGTAGTGGATTTCTCGTTGACCGTGCATGAAACGACATCATAACGTTGAAGCCTGGGGATCGACTAGTTGTACTGGCCTGACTCGAACGGGCATCTGTGGCTGGTCCTGAGCTCGAGCTCGACCGTGAGGTACCTATGGCTGCTGAGGATGAAGCAGGACTACTAGCGCTGTAGTGGGTGTACAACTTGTTTAAATCTGCCTTAAGCGCTGTGATAAACGTCGCTGCCTTCACTGCCCCAAGAACAAATAATTATATAATTATATAAATGAATATATATATTTATAGAATTAAATATAAATATATATATATATATAACACTATAGATAAAATTTAGCAATACATAGTACTATAGTATATAATTAAGTTGTGCATTATTCTAGGTTCTAGAATGAAAAGGAACAATATGCTCTGTTGAATCTGATGAAATATTTTTTTCAGAATGCCACCATAATTAATATCTGACACACCTGTTTCAACAATTTTGAAAGAAACAATAGTGGGAGTACCAAGACATGGTAGATCTTGATCTGTTTAATCATAGTAGCATGAATTTTGGTCCAAGGATAAGGATTGGAATGTAGTCGTTGAAAGAGTGGATGACAATGTTCTCTCATATCTAGGAAGAAATAATTTCTAATAAATATTATGAGAAATCTACTGAGAGATTATTCTCGACAAATGAGTCTTAGATGAAAATCAAATATGAGCTTAATACTACTCATGTTTGCTAGGATAATGTCTGTTTTAAAATCCCTTCTGTGCTTATTAACATATGACTAATAAAGTCATATCCGGCATTCCTTTTATTTCTTCATTATATCCATTTCTTTTTTAAAATGATGGTATTACTACTGATCCTTCCGGATAAAAAGTCAAGTTTAACTTTGCTTCAAAATTTGAAATTGATATTAACAAATGTTTAAAATCTTTGCTTTCTGCCAAAACAAAACATTTGAATTTCTTATAGCAGGAAATCAAATTTAAAAAGATTTCTAAACAATTGACCAATAAATTGCTTTAGTCTAAAATTGATAATTTTAACAAAAAATTGATTGATGATGTTTGTTTCGATCTTCCAAATGCTTTTTGGCATAAAAAGAAACATATTATTTGTTTACCCTATATTAAAGATTTTTCTAAAAAAAATATTCCCACCAAAGCCCGGCCTATTCAAATATAGTGAGACTTCGAATTTTTCAAAACTGAGATTCATTATCTTCTTGCTAAAAATATTATCAGGTATAGTAAGTCTCCTTGATCTTGTGCTGCTTTTTATATCCAAGAAAATGTAGAAATTGAGAGAGAGACATCTGTCTGGTTATTAATTACAAGCCTTTAAACAAAATCTTAGAGTGGATTAAGCACCATAAGAATGATTTGATCCAATTGCTTAGTAGCATAGTAGTGTTCTCCAAATTTGAACTAAAGTTAGGATTTTGAAAAATTCATATTAGTGAGTCAGATAGATACAAAATTGCCTTTACTATCTCATTTGGCCACTATAAGTGGAATGTTCTACCTTTTGGTCTAAAAATATGCTCTTAGTGAATTCCAAAATATCATAAATGATATTTTCAATTTATTCACTCATTTCATTATTGTTTATATTAATGATGTCCTTATTAACTCAAGATCTATTGATGAACAATGGAAACATTTGAATTCGTTTCTGGATATCATTAGACAAAATGGTCTTATTGTTTCTGCCAGAAAAATCAAAGTATTCCAAACCAAAATTAGATTTATTGGTTATGATATTTCTAAAAGCAAAATTCAACCTATTAGCCGTGTTATTGAATTTGCAGACAAATTTCCCTACTTTCTCCATTTTTGCAAAAAATACACGACCCCTTAAATCATAAAATAGAGCTATGAGAGAGGTGGAGATATATTGGTCCGTCATTGGTTCGTGAAATGGTGGGATAGATTTTCCTACACACAAAACATCATTGATAATGTCGTTAGGGATATTTCCATTTTATATTTGGCTTTCTTACTATTCTTCATTTGTTGACAAAGTATTCTTTGATCATTACACATACTAATACCAAATTTCTTAATTGTACTAATGATATCACCATAAGTATAATCATCATAATTAAGGATTCCCGAGATATCATGTAATAACCCTTCCTTTTTACATATATATTTAGGAATAGATTCATTTAGAAATTTATTTTTATTTTAAGGGAACTTTTAGGAAATTATGGTAATAGGAAGGCTATAAACTAGAAACACCTTAAGTAATAAAGGAAATATGGAAAATTATGATCAATTTATTTGATAATTTTAAAAAGGTGTAAATAAGAATATTTTAGTTTTTATCTATAAAATAATTATATCAAGGCGAATAAGAGAAAAATTGAGAAAATTGGAAGTGGAGTAGAAAAACACTTAGGTAGCCTAAAAGTGAGTTCTCGGATTAGAATAACATGTTTCGGTAAATTGATGATATATCCCTCATATGACCTCGTATTTAGGTGATTCAAAAGTATATGGATCACTAAGAGAATGGTCTAAAACTTTCATGTTTTGAGATTTTGGATAATCGAAGTGGATAAATGGGTTATTTGGACTGGAAGTGAACTGATCTGTTTTAAGCGTAAACTGAAGCTCGAAAATAAATCACTCCATTGACTTACTTTAGAAGCTCCAATTTGATTTGTTCTTTACATTTTTATCTTCTAGATATGTGTAAAAAGGTTTGTACTTGGTGGGGAAGAGTTCCTAGAAGGAAAATTTATCTATAGCCATGGGAGAAGTAGGAACAAATCTGATTGGAGTAGAACCAACCAAACCAGCCAAGTTGCCATCCATTCTCAACCAATAGCCAACCAAGCCTTAAGGAGATTCTTCTAAAATGTTCTAAGGATGTCTAAGAAGGCTGGAACATATGGCAAAAGGGGGAGAGATAATCTAAAAATTGTGGGTGAAAGGAAGAGGCCAAGTGGTCGGTTTAAGCTTATCCTAGATATATGTTAGGATTTTGTTTCATTTTTTTATTTATGTGCTGTAATAATTTAAACCATTGATCTAGATTATTTTAGAGATGGAATAAGCCTAACCATGGGATGAAAATCTTGGGAGATTATTAGATATAGGGGTGATCATGACCTTGCAAGTTAGGGGGGGAACAATGCACCACTCGGCTAATGCCCCTTGCTGAAATGCTCTTCCTTTCTCAAGTATTCCAACACCTTTTCACCCCTATAAATAGACACTCAAGCTTCCATTTGTTTCCTTTTAGAGAGAGCCTACGTTCACTTTGAGAGAATATTAAGAAAAATACAACAAAACCCAATCACAACACACATACCTCAAAAGGAGGCTAAGTAGGAGTCTTGGAAAGAAGGGTGGTACAAAATCAATTCAAGGCTACTAATCTAACTTTGAAAAAATTTGTAAGTGCACTACTTAACATAATTTTGGTGTAGTATAAGTGGCTTAATTTATAAATTTAGTTTGATGCCTATTTGATGCTTGTTTAAGCCTATGTATTATGTATGAAGTAGCTTGAATGCTCTTGATTTATGGAGTGGTTTTTGTTGTGGAGAAATACTAGAAAAATTTTTAGAACCTTATGGATATATTTTATGATCATATAATAAGAGTAATATGTGAAAATATGAGGTCATGATTTGGAAAAAAATGATAGATCAACCCTAGCAACTTTCAGACTTCAAGGTAGTTAAGTTGACAGATTTAACATCTTATAGTAAAATGGTCATAACTTATTAGTCAGAAAGTTACAACTTTTGTGTTTTAAGTTTTAAGAGATAAAAACTCTATGAAGGACGAAACTGGAAATAAGTAACAAAACAGAGTAGGTAAACTCTTAAAAAGGAATGTTTTTCCTTTATTTTTAAAACTTCTAGTGAATTATTGGAATGAGATTTTAACAAGTATGATAAGTTTAAGAATCTCAATATATTAGGAGGATTTTTCAGAATTATTATGCTAATAAAATAAAATAAAATAAAATAATAAAATTATGTATATAAGAGAGATGTTAAAAAAAACAAATAAAAATGTTTAGGCTATGTAATTATGAAAAGAAAATCTAGACTTGAGTTAAATAAGTTAAATAAACAATAATTAAAAATAAATTTCCCATGAAAATTCGGCCAGCCCTTGATTAAATAAAAATTTAATATTTTATTTAATTGTATACGTATTATTTGTTAAGTTTTGACGTTACACATTTAAGTGACGTATGTGCATGTAGATTTTTGTGGCATGCTTTTCGACGTTATATGCTCTATGAAAACATGAATCATGCATGTCACAAGTGGCGATACGTAATGCCCGCTATACTAAGTAATTCCGTGTCAGGACGGGGACGGCGATACGTAACGCCCAGAAGATTGACACAAGGCTCGTCAGGACGGGGACGACGATACGTAACGCTCGGAAGATTGATGAGCTTATGTATGGTCAAGCTGACGCGTCATGCTGAGAACACCTGACAGGGACGGCGATATGTAACGCCCGTTAAGGTTATGAAATAAGTATGACCCACAATGTTATGAAAGATAAAATAAGAAATAAAAACTTTAGTATAATAAGAGTGGGTCCATAGGAAATATAAACTGGTCTTTCATATGTCATTCACATGCATGAGCTACATACGATAATGTTATATGTCATGCTATGATCTTGTCATGTGATTTATGTTATGCTTTATCTATGCCTTGTTATGTTATATGTGTACTTACTAAGATTTTCAAGAAAATCTCACTTTTGTTTGTTTGTGTCTTTCTTG
This sequence comes from Platycarya longipes, assembly GCA_036559045.1. NCBI lineage: Eukaryota > Viridiplantae > Streptophyta > Magnoliopsida > Fagales > Juglandaceae > Platycarya > Platycarya longipes. The sequence continues at coordinate 29,942,882 of CM071798.1, read as the reverse complement.
GAAAGAATATATATTGTACGGGACCTTATGAAGAACATGGAAAAAGCCCCTATGTCTCAGGGAGCTCAGAGGAGCCCTAAGGGGCCCTCTGACTTTTCGCTTTTTGACTTTTTTTACTCTCTTGTTGTAGATATTTATGATCGACCGATGGGGTTATGGAGACACGATGCATCCACCTTCTTAGCGCAGCAGAAGTGTACAGGATGTTGTCTGACGTTAGGATTAGATGGCTCATTGTTCATATGCGGGGTTTATACAACACCGTATCGACAATACCTTCATCGGGATTTTGATGTTATTTTGGATAAGTTTCGTTATGGGAGAGAGTATCTAGAGGTTAAAAGGGAGCCAAGTTGGTGCTGACGAAGTAATGGGATTTATGTATGTTTATATGACTAAGAAAACAGACTAGATCATGTAATAGTACAATATGATGTTATAAATGTGGTGTGAATATTATATTTATATTTTACCATATGATCATTAATTTATTTGTAAATTTTTTTATTTAGACTCATTTTCGCTGTGAGTCTCATTATATACAATAGTAAGATTAGATGCATGCATTATAAGCTCGATACGTATGAGGTAAGTAGCCTAGTATTACTTACTCAGACTCTTCAATTTACATTAAAATCCTTAGCGTAAATTGAGGGCGTCACATATCAATAAGTTCATCTTTAACTTTGTGAGCAAATAAATGAGGCAAACCATCAATAAATTTTTCTTTTCAGTAAGGCCTTTAACTATCATCTTTGAGCATTACTCTAGACATAAAAGTATATTGGTTCCATCTATAATCAGACAATGATCGGCATCTTAAATTATTCAAATAATCACTAATGCGATTAGTAATGCTGGAGAGATTTCTAACAAAATGTTTAACAATAAATCAAAGTGTTAACACTATCAAGAATCCACATTCATCAAAAATAGGTAACCCTTCATGATTATGCTTTAAATCATTTTGAGTAGTTTTTTTTTGCTTTAGTTATGAGATGTTTATACCAACAATGTCGAAGCATTCCAAAAAAACCAGTAATTAACATAGTAACTATCTCAGGTTGTTTAAAATTGTTATTAACATAAACATTTGCAACCATAGAAATTTTACTCATGGTATTGAGTATTTCCTACTCAGATAATCCATCAATATTTATTTATAGATTTTGTTGGAAGAAACAAAAAATTAGGTTTGAAAAATCTTTCCTGAAACTATAATTTAGGAGGTGTAAGTTTGGGATACCAGTTTTTCGTTAGACTCATTAGATTTGGTCTTTTTGAAGAAAATTTGGCGATCTCCGATTTTCTCAAATCAATATCTTGAATTTTTTTTTTCAAGTAAGACAAGGTTTTTAATAGTAGAAGAATCACTATCAGATGTTTCTTCAGCAGAAAAACTAGAAATAACAACGTCTTTGCCATTGCTATGTAAAGCATTAGTAGAGGTTTGCTCTTTAATTTTGAAATCAAGACTTGGCCTATTTTCTAGTAACATAATTAAAGGATTTTCAATAGTTTTTAAAACATTTTTTTGAAGAAGTAGAGACATGTTTTTTAACCTTTTCTTCAATGCGATCTAGTTAATGACCAATAATATGGAGAATTTGGTTAACAAAATTATTTTGTTGCATAATTTTCTTTTTCTCCGTAAAAGTGGTAGAAACTTTAGGATCAATATCAGGTATTTTAATAGGAGAAGCTTTTGTTTATTCTTCTTTGTGAGAAATAGTAATTGTCTCCAAGGGAAGGTGTCTAGATTTAACCACAACCTCGTTTTCTTCCTTAACAAAACTAGTTTTAACAACATTTAAATTATGTTTAGAAACATAATAATTTTCAAGAAAATTAAAGAAAATTATATGCTTCTTTAATACATATATTTTCTCTTTCCATTTTCATTTAACACATAATTTTCTAGAATTGGAAAAATTGGCATGATAAGTTTTTCTTTTATCATGATTTGCAACATAATTATAATCTTTAAATAGAGAAATCAAATCAATGTCAAAAACTTTATTTATCATAGTTAGCTGACTGTGATGAATAGGTGTTACCATATCCGAAGTAGTAGGTGATAAAGATGAAGCATCGTCTTCTTCTTTATCAACTTCTTCCTTTATAGATTTGCCTTTAGATATTTCAACATCTTTGATAGTATAATAAGCAGAAGAAACTTGGGAAGAAGTAGAAATTCCTTTCAATTTTTAATCAGGGTTAACAAGGTTGTCATCTTAGCAGAATCTTCCAAAATGTTTTTGAGATTTAGGTCTCTTCTTTTTGGATTTTAAGAAATACAAAGGTTCTAGTCCCAACGAAAGAATTTCTTCTTTAATTGATGACTAGAGATTGGTCAAAACTAAATTTAACAGTATCATCTAAATATTGCTGAATATAATCAAGGTTAAGCTCATCAACTAAAACCTTACCAAAAGAAACTTCATGTTTCAAAGTCCATTCATTGGAAAGAGAAATATCTTTCTAATAAATCATTTTTGGAACCTGGACAGTTGCATTAGGAGTAGAACTCTGAATTAACACAATTTTGTTTCCTGAGAATTTTAAAATAACTTTAGGATTTAAATTAGTCTTTAAGATCTTGTAATAAATATGATAAACTAGGACAAAAGGCTTGCTGCATTCTTCCATGTCATAACCATAAGTTAAAATATTCAAAGTCAAGACTTTCAAAATATTTGGATCATCCAAAGCAAGGGTCAAATAAGGAAAATAATCAAAATGGACAGGACCACTAAACAGAGAAAATTGAATCATACCAAGAATACTAGTTTCAATTTTTTTTAAATCTAGCATCTCTTAAACAAAGAAGTATCAAAGCATTGATACATTTCCTCATTAGAGGTTTAACAGCAACTTGAATAGATCCAATATGCAAAAACTTGTAGCATTTTGCCTGAAATTCTTGAATAGATTTTCTGTTAAACAAGCAACATTTTTCTTGAGTTTTTGAAATAGCATAGGTCTATTCAATAGTCTTAACATTGGACTCAATCTTGAAGGCAGACTAAACCCAAGTGATTTTGTAATAGACATTTGAATTAATCTTTGGAATACTCCAATGATTAAAATCAACAGAATCAGTTTCTTCAAAAGCACAGTCTTCTTCATTAATAATATCAGGCGGCAGACTATACTTGGAACTGACAGATAAATTAGATCTAAACATCTTATTCATTATGGCAACAACCAAAACAAGACTCAATCTTAACTAACTCTCTTCAATCATCTTCCTGCTGCATTTCATAACACATACCTTTGGTTGAACCTTGTACTCATTTTTTCCCTAAGCACTAAACTTGACAAAATGAGCCTAACAGACACAGTTCTAAGGAGTCGATTACCAACGGGGTGGCACCAACGGAAACCTGAAAGTATACAAGAAATAGCAAGAACAAAGAAGAGGTTTGGGAGATAGCAAATTGAAATAAAATGATTAGAAATAATCAATCTACTAGCAGTCAGAAGTTTGGTTCCGATACCAAAAGGGGCGGAAGTAAGCAAGGAAGTAAAGGAGAACAAAGGACCAGCTAACTGGAGTAATAATGAAGAAATGGAAAAGATGACCATAACTGGAGTAATTATGATGTAAAATAAATTAGAAAAATAAGCAAAATCAGAACCAGATAAATAGATATAACAAATAAATTAAAAGCAGAACCAGATAACTGGAATAAAAAATATAAGATAAAAGTAAATGATAATCAAGAGAAGATAGAAAATAATGAAATAATTTATTCAAAATAACTTACAAATTGTATCCAAGGGAGTTAGATAGGGAGAGGGAACTAAGAAAGGGAGAGAAAACTAAGAATATCAAAGAGAGATTGGAGGAAAAGAAGATGTCCTTCACAAGTAGTAAGGGTCTCATTTTATAGAATAAAAAGACTCTTTTACAAGTAGTGAATAGTATAATGAATAGTACTATCAAGTACAATAAATAGTAAAATAAGTACAATGAACAGTTGAACATGAGTGAACAGTTGAACATAAGTGAACAGTATTTGGATCAATCACTGGATAGCCTTAGAGTGGTTTCTGGATCATGTCCAAATATATCATCATACGGATCAGTATTATCAATAGAGGCTTCAGAGGATGTCTCAGACTCATCATCTGAATCATCATCATTTTCATTATCATTATCCTCCTGGTGGGATTATTTTAATAAATAAATCAAATCTCTTTTCTTCAGTCCTTTGAGAGCAGACTTCTTCTTCTTAGACTTGGAAGATTTATTCGATTTATCAAATATAGAGGAAGCAATAGGTTTAGTAACTTTTTTAGCGAAAGTAGTGGTCTAGGTTATTGGGTACTCAAGCGTTATTAATTTCTTAACATGCAGAAAATTCTTCACTACTTTTTAGATCTGGAGCAATTTGGGAAAAATCCTTAACAACATTGTCAATGATGCTTCCCAAGTTACTTCTACTTAGTATTCTACCAAGGACGTTGAAAATATTACCTCTAAGCACATTTTTGCCCAATGGTAAGTTATTTTAAGTATATTTGATTTTGATATTAAATATATCAAAAGATCTCAAAAATCTATTTTGATTTTCTTATTCGTGATTTCTTGTAGCAACCATGAGTAAGAAAAAGGACAAGGGGAAGCAGAATGTCATTCCTCCCCCAATCTCTATGACAAAGTTCATTAAAAATGAGCCCGCTTCTACGTTGGAAATTGCTAACCGGTTTACTACTCTTGGTAGTATCCCTCTTGCTAAACCTTCTTCATTTTCAACTACCCTTAGTACACCTTATTATCTTTACGCCAAGCCTGGTTCCTCCACCCAATATTTCCCTACTTCAAAATCCGATTACAAAAAACAACTTTTTGCTCAAAATCTGTTTTATGTTGAGCTAAATAGGTCTATGCATACAGATTCTTTCAAAACTGTTTCAAATCATTTGTCCTTGGTTTTCACTAGATTCCTAAGAATCCTTCAAAAAACCTCCAATTTTATTTTGCTATCTTGTTACAAATTGATTCCTTTATTATTAAACCCATCTATGATAAGGTTGATAAAACCAAACTAATCTACCGAAAAAAAGCTTCCCAATTATTTACTGTTACTTTGATTATATTGATGCCCCTTTTGGTATATCTATAAATATATAAATAATTATGTAATTATATAATTATATAAATATGTAAAAATAAATATATTTAGCTATTTAGTTATGGATATTTACTATATTATATATATTTCTATATATATAGTTATATATGTTTATTTATATATTTAGTGTGATTTATATGAAGTTATTCAAGTATATTTATATAAATTAAAAAAAAATCAAAGAATTATATCATATTATTTTACTGAATTCAAAATTTATCTTTTTGCTAGTCTTTTATCCCAAAATTTTAAATTCAGATAATATATAGAAATTTATTTTAATCTATTATAAAAACCTATTTTAATATGACGTGTGAGGCAAATTAAGAATCGCGTGAAAGTTCGAGTAGAAAAGTGAAATGGGTGTTTTTGTCTTTGCAAATGTACGTGAGTTGCATGTGCTCCATAACATTTGATTTAAGTAGGTGAGGCCAATTGTTGTAGTTTTTAGTTTAAATAAAAATCACATTGTGAATTGAGTGAAAGTTGGAGATGACAAAGTGTAATTAATCATTTTCCAAATCTACTTAATCACTTTTTGCAAATCATAGTATAAGAGCATTAGCATTGATTTTATCAAAATCATCTTCAAAATTTAACTACTCCATATTGGATTAGTCAAAATAATAAGATAATAATTTTTAAATTTTTTTTTATATTTTGTAACTACACTAACTAAATGTTAATTAATAATTTAATTTTACTTAAATTATTGTTCCCTAACTATTATTTTTCCTCTACCTCTTTCCCAAATTTTATTTTTCCTCAACCTAAATTATTGAAATAAAATATTCTTCCAAAGTACCCTCCCGTGCGTGTAAAAATATGATCATGCTACTTATCTTTAAGCGTTGTCTCCTGATTCTCACATCGTAGCTTGTAACTTATACGAGACATTAATCGTCACGAATTTTCTAGAAACATGTCGTAGCATTTCTAAATATTTAAAATCATAACAAATAAATTATTTAATAAAAGATTAAAATATATTTTAAAAATACTTTAAAAAATTTAATACTTTAGAAGAAATAAATCTTTGGGCTTATACTAAATTTTAAAACACAATTTCAATAAAAAAAAAATAAGACTAAGCCCATTAAAGGAGCATTAGCTGAAAGGGGCTTAAAGGCCCTTTGTTGATCTGGTTGAAATTGGCTTAGGGCCCATGGCCCGCTTGAAGTTACATAAGCAAAAGCTGTGTGGAAAGCTCAAGGCTAAGAGTTTTACTTGTTTTCAGAGATGAGATGAGATAAAAATGAAAAAAAAAATATATATTTTAAAATATTTTTTTAATATTAATTGTATATGGAGATTTGAAAAAGTGGTATAAGAATTTGAAAATTTTGAATTTTTTATTATATTTTGTATGAAAATTTGAAAAATATAATGATAAATTTAAAATGTGTTTTAATTTTTGGTCTCTTCCCTTAAAACAAACAAGCCTTTAACAACAAAGGGCTCGGCAACACAAAAATGGTTAAAGGGCAAAACATTAATTATATAATTAATGCAAGGCATCAATTAATAGAAACGCACTAGTTTCAAGAAACTGAAACTCAAAAGGGCAAAGAAGTGTGAAAATAGGGGAGGGGCTCACCGTGGGAGAGACACGCTGTGATGGAGGCTCTGGGTTGTTTAGAAATTTCTATGCAGGTCTGGTGGCTTTCTGATGGTCGACGTTGGCTGGAAAATACTTGGACACAGTGCTGCCGAGTGTTTGGTTTTTTTGGGTAGGTGATTTCTGTGTTGGTTTTGGCTTTTCTTTCACCAAGTAGAAGAGGATGACTCTAGGGTTAAATTCTGAAGGCGTCTCGGAGAATTTATATAGTTGAAGGGGAGGAGTTTTCGTGATGCATCAGGAGATGACTAGCATTTGAATTTGGCTTGCAGATTGGAAGAGTTGGACTTGGGAATTGTTATTCACTTAGGAAACTAAAACAGAGAGCTTAAAAGTTTTGAAATAGAGTTGGTTTTGATGGATATGATTTCTAAGTTGAGATTTTGAAATAGGAGACTGTGTTTGAATATGATCAGGAGATCGAGTGAAGATTGAATTTGAGTATTGGTTTATATATTAGAAAATCTATTCGAGTTGAACTAATGGATAACCTTGTTTGAGTTGAGAGAGAAGAGTTTCTGATAAAAGGTTGAATTGGGGATAGTTTCATATATGATTTGGATAAGGATTTTGAAATTTGAAGCATGCTCGTGGAGTTGATTTTCAATTAAAAGACCGAAACTGAGAAAATAAGATTTTTTGATTTGGGAATTCACTGAGAAATAATTGGGCGTATGAGCTTTTTTGAAAAATTAATCCAACAAAGAAACGAAATTGAAATATTTGAGGGCAAGGTTGGAGTTCAAGCTAGATTCAAACTAAAATAATGACTTAAGGGTTCTAATTTAAAAATCAACAGGCAGCTCCTCTTTGGGTACCTCCTAAAACAGATTGGATTAAGATGAATTGGGATGTGGCAATAAAAGAAATAAGAAATAGAGTAGGAGTTGGGTTAGTGGCCAGGGACTGTGAGGGTGATTTAATCCTCTCAGCTATGCAACCTGCTCTTTTCTGCTCACAATCTGATCTGGCAAAAGCTCGAGGCCTAATCTCTGATGCAAAATTATGTAAAGACCTTTTCTTGATTAAGGTTATTTTTGAAGGGGATTCAATTCAAGTTGTCCAAGCACTTAGGCAACACTACCAACAACAAGGGATTATAGCGTGTCTAGTGGAAGATGTTTATGCTATCTTAGTATAAGGGTTCCCATAGATGAACAAGTGAAAATATAGATATAAGGGGATGAATGCAATAATGATTTCTATGATGATGAGGAATGCAGAGAAATTCAATGGTAAAATGTAAGAATAGAAATAAGAAATGATGGTTAAATGCGTGAGTCACATAGGAAATCTACAAGGGTCTCCTTTCTCCAAATAGTTCTCAGTTACAGGATAAATTTCATGTGATTTTTTGACATCCTCCATAAGTAGTCCTTCTACTACATATACTACCCTAATTCGACACTAACAGCAAGGTAAAAGGCCATGGGCCACTACAACTTAAAACACAACCAAAAAAAGACAGCAGTAGCCAGCCCATTAAGCCCAACCCAGTTAATTGGTTCCTAACAAACTCTCCTCCTTTAAAAAATCTTGTTCTCAAGGTTCATTGCCAAGTTGACACCAACACCGCCATTCATTCAAGAAAATTGTGCAAGTTTATGCACAATATCCTTGCCAATAGATCTTCCATATCAAACCTTGATGAAACCAAGCTCTTTCTCATCCGGATGACGAGTGAATGGGATTTCTTTTGCATCACCATATAAATGAGTCGCCATGTGGATACTCGACACCTTTTCACCCTCTACAGTCCACTGATAAGTTTTTGCGGAGCTCATGAAAAGAAAACAATTCTCCCTCAGGAAAAACAGGATATATTGGCATCTCACGGCCAACACCAAGTAGCTCACTTTATACATTCAAAATCATCATGGATGGAATTCCAATTCTAACAATGCCATATGCTTGACAAATTGTAGTATCTCCTTTGCCAAAAAAAGTGGCAAGAACAGTGGCATTTCTAGGTGAATTTGCAAATAATCGTCCTAAAGACTTCTGAATTACTGCAATTTCTTCCTTCAAATATTTTTCTGCTCCTGTGAGTTCACTTACTTGCAGCTCCAAGGGCAGGTTTGGATGTCAGTCAACAGTCAAAGTACTCTAGGGTATTCTCAATATTTTCTATACGGCTATGCATTCTCCATATCCAAACATGTCAAAAATATCTGAGACAAACCTTCCTCTCTCCACATCAAAAAGAACTTCAATGCGCCAAAGAAAATTGAAATTCGGTGTGAACGCCTGCAATTTTACTTCAAAGTGCCAAAGAAAATTGAAATCTATTGTGAACGCACCAAAATTTCTTTTACTTCTCTCTCGCAGCCCTCTAAAATAAAGTTCATTTTTTATTTTTAGTTTTTATTATAATCATAAATAAATTAAATTAAATTAGAAATGAAAAAAAACACCTGCAATTTTAAAAAATAATTAAAGAATAATTTTTATCAATTTTAATTTAAATAAAATAATTTTAAAGAAATTGTGCAAAATTATTTTTTAAATATATTAAAGATTATTTCTAATAATAATTCTTTTTATTATTACAAATATATAAATAAAATCATTATTTAACTATTATTAATAATCAAATCAATAAAAAAATCAATACTCAACATACTTCATACATCCAAACAACTCAAAATATTCTCAATGGGACCCACAAACTTATTTCAATCTCTACTCAAGCTATTCACAAGTCTTCTCAAAGTTTTTCAAAACTTCTTGACATCCAAACGATTTCCTTTTACAAGTTTCCCATTTTCAATTGATCCATCAGATTCTTGGTTTTTTAATTCTCCTTGATTTCCTTTTACAAGTTGCCCATTTTCAAGCACCTGATAGTCAGATCGAGTATTATGCCCCTCAGAACCTAATACCAATTCTTCACTTGTTCCCAAGAATTGATCATCGCTCCATTGTTCCAGGAGCTTATCACTGACTTCAGCTTTGTAGACGCCAGTTTCAATGGTGAGGAAGGAGACATCAAATGTTCCACCACCCGGGTCAAAGACATCAATACAGAAAATAAAAGAATTGAGATGGTTGAGGTTGATATCAAAGTTTACTATTATCCCTAGTAAATTCTTTTCTAGTGCTAAAGCAAACTTTGAGATATTTGTGTAAACGCTCCTAACTTCCAAAAATACAAGGCCCAACCTTGAAATCACAGATGCCATTCCAAACTAAATTTCATATTTCAAACCATCTATAATTTCTTCAACAACTTCATATTCCATAACATCTAGGCCATCACAATTTAGTCCCACAAGGTTTATGTCTCTTCCTCTATCAAATGGCCTAAAAACAAATTTAATGGGCATAAGATCAAGCAATTGAGGAGCAAAAAGTTTATCTACAAGCACTGCAATCAACCCGATTCTCACATTAAACACGCTATCTATACTGAATTCACTCCCCGATTCCAAATGGCCAAACTCCACAGGTACACAGTCCCATCAATATTGCTATCATCATGACCCCCAGTAACATAAGTTTCCTAAAGAAATTATTTGTGCAATAGTCCTACTAAGCACACAATTATGCACTTCCACCATAAAATCCATTACTGGTCTACACCCCACAAACGTAAAAGCATGAAAAATATTTTTCCAGACCTGCTTGTCGGTTGGGTCAAGGGGAAACTGACCTAGGTTCATTAAGAAAGAAAAGAGACAGGTGGAGCAACTACCAATATTTGCTGAGATCAATATCCAAAGCCCCTTCAAGCATTTTCTTAAATAGCTTCCCTACTCTAACCAGATTGCTCCACTTTCATTGATAGGAAGCATCATCAATCATCTCATAACAGAGAGAAATAATAGTGGATTTAATTGGGATGCCATAATCTCCTCCATAAGAGAATCAGCAAGTGTAGACTTTCCAACTTCACACGTGGCAGCAAGGGATTCCAAAGCATTGTGGTATGAAAATAATGCAAGTGTACCAGATAATTGTGGAACCACTTCCTTCAGACTACTTGCCATTTCCCTTTCACGAATGGAGTTGAGGATCCACTTTGTTATAGCAACAAAGTTTCCCGTGAGGTTTGAGATGAGCCCACTACCTAGCGGAGGAGCATATTAATGGGAAACCTCCACCAGCGATCGTGGCTTGACTACGGTGAGAATCGCAGCATCTGAAACCATGCCCTTAACGGCTCCTCCATTCTGAATCTCTTGTGATGCCGTTAATTCTACAAGAGCTCGGAAACTAGGATGACATTGAAACTTTGCTTGTACTAAGAAAATGAGAGGAACCTAACTTGTGGAAAAATAGCTGGAGCAAATTCGTGGATCGAAAATCCACAATCGAGGAACAAAGGGTGAAATTGGGGGTTGGGAAAATAACTGGTATTTGAGATAGCCTTAAAGGATGAGGGTTTTTGGAAAACAAAACCAGTGTTGTTGTTGTCGCGGGTCGGAGTAGATGACTCTAGTCTGTTTTCGGGAAAGGGTTAGGGCTTGGATATGGAGAAGAGAGGGGAAAACTTCACTGTAAGAAAATCCGTTGTTATCGATACCCGCAATCTTCTCCTTTATCACTAGAGTTACTATTGTTGCACGATTTTCTTCTTCCCTTGTGTCATTTTATATTGTTGCATCTGATTCTCCGTCATTCCGAGCCTCCACCGTTAGGACTTCGGCATTTCTCTCCGTGTTATCGTCTTCTTCGTCTTGCCACTCTAAGATCATCCACTTATAAGTTGTATCCAATCCATCGACTAGTCATCGGACCTCCTACACTTTGTCTAGCATTTGCTCTAGCAAACTTATTTGCTGTTGGCTTAATTTTATCAAGTCCATGGAGAGAATCGGTGGCTCTCGATACCAACTGTAAGGGTTCCTGTAGATGAACAAGTGAAAAAGTAGAAATAAATGGATGAATGTAATAATAATTTCTGTGATGATGAGGAATGCAGGAAAATTCAGTGGTAAAATGCGAGAATAGAAATGAGAAATGATGGATAAATGCGTGAGTCATGTAGGAGATCTTCGAGGGTCTCATTCCTCCCAACATTTCTCAGTTATAGGATAAATTTCATATGGTTTTTTGATATCCTCCATAACCAATCCTTCTACTACATATACTAGCCTAATTTGACACTAATAGCAAGGTAAAAGGCCATGGGCCATGCAAGACTCATAGGCCACTGCAAATTAACACACAACCAAATAAGAGACAACAATAGCAAGCACATTAAACCTAACCTAATTAATTGGGTTCCTAACACTTAGAGAGGATATAACATGGGAGATCAATCATGTGAAGCGGGAAGGCAATTAGGTAGCTTACAAATTAGCTCAGTAGGCTCTTAATGAGACATGTGAGATACTTGAGATAGATTTGATCAATCCATGTATAGCAGATCAAGTTAGGGCTGAAAGACATAATTCAGAGCTTTGATCTGATGCATTGGCTGTAGGCCAAGAGAATGTAATGGCTTCAGACCATTGTAATTAAATGGATGCAAGCTGTGATGATGTAATGGCATTATGCCATACTAATTGTTAAGGACGTATTCTGCAATCTGGTTTATCAAATCCCGACCGACCGTAACCTGCAAAACAAGAACAAAGGGGGATCGGGGTCCGAGACCGCTCCGACGCTCAAGTTAGTTTTAAGGAGAAAATATAAGGACGTTTGCTTGAGAGAGTTTTAGAATGTACCCCCTTTCGTCTTTTGTTTGGTGTTATTTATAGGTGTTTCCTTTGAAGGAGGGTTCCTGTGATAAAAGAGCTGGAAATCGGGACATCACTCGATCGTCATCCTCGATAGGAAAAACACTGATTCGACTGGGTCGGTCTCATCGCATTAATTGAGTATCCCTTCATTTAATGCTCAATTAGACCCTTTTGGAAAGGGTCATTAAATGCCGCTGTCTTTCGCCAATCTAGCAATTAATGATGTGCATTTATAGATCTCCGCATTTAAGAGGGGAGATCTGTAGACCGGCGGTTGTCTGTCGTTCATAAATTCGGGAGTGATCTTGATGTGAGGTGGATCCAGGAGACATATCAGTACGTGAACCGTCGTTCTGGCCTTAGCGTGTCCTCGAAACCGATTTGATCTCATTCTGCCGAAATCGGGATAACCAGGGACTTGGACCGTCCCCGGTTTCAGTCTCCCTAGTTGAATTCGGACACTGCGTGGTGGTGGGTGCAGATAATGGGCCTTGGGCCTGACAACCCTTTCGGGCTTGGGTCTGGGTGAGTTGAACACCCTTTCAGTACCCCGCGAGTTTTTATCGAAGGTACTTCGATGGAAATTCCAAACGTTTTAGAGCTTGGGTCTTCCTTTTCTTTGTTTGCACTGTCCTTCAATACTGGGCAGTACTCTTTTAATTCTCCTTCCGAGCGGAAATACGGGGTTGGATATACTCGGGTGGTTCCTGTTGGTATGTCGTTTCGTTTACCGACCGGACTTCAGAGGGACGATTTGAATTCTGATCAATTAATGCTGAATCGTGACTTGTCATATTCCGTGTCAGGCATTTAATGCAGTTCAAAATTTAATTGTGCCGTCGTTCCGATTCCCGAACCGTTAGTGATCCGCGATTAAATAGTGATACGCATGCGCGTGACCATCATTAACTGACTTGTCATTTCGGCGCACGCTTCTTACCTTTGATTGGTCAGTTTAGGGCGTGCCTTCCGTTCCCAAGAGTCACGTCTGAGGTGACGGTTCCGGCGTCGCTTCGTTTCCCGTTCGCTTAAATTTTGGCTTCTGGGTATAAATTACCCAGGGGTCTTCTCACTGTCCTTGCTCCGTCGTTTGCTTCCCTGTCATTCTGTTGCCCTTCTTTCTTACTTTTGTTCTTCGCTGCTTTCTCTGTTCTTTCGTTGCTTTTCTTTCCACTTGCCTCCATGGCTTATTCTGACCCATGCCCTTTCTTCGCCGGCAATGGTTGGATGTCCTCAATGCAGTCTTCCGACGTGGACACGCTCAGGAAGAAACATCGCGTTTCCTGGCGGCATACCCTGGAGGCCCCAGGGGATGGCGTTAGGGCTTGTGAACGCGATGGGAGGGCGCAGAAGGTTGTCCTCTTCTCTCTCATGTTCTCAAAGGGTTTCCGCCTTCCGTTCATCCGGCCCGTTCGCGAAGTACTGCATTTCTTGGGTCTGGCTCCTGCCCAACTCATGCCGAACGGGTGGCATATTTTGCTGGCCACTTGCGTGGCGTTTCGGATCGTTCTCTCTAGGAAGAACGATCCCTACCCCGACTTAATCGTCGGGAGTTTTTTTCGATGTACCGGCTCCTCCGTCGGGACGGGAACGTTGCTGGCTTCTAGATAAAGCCGAAGTGTAGGCTAATTCGAATGGAGGAGAGACATTCGAGTGCCCGAGACTATCACAAAAGGTTTTTCTTTGTCTCGGGCAGGGAGTGGGAATTCCTGGAGGGAGAGGGGAATGATTTCCCCGTTCAGAAAGATTGGGGCTTCCTGCCCTCCCAGACACATATGGAGATTACTCTCTCGGCCCACGAGGCTGAGAGGGTGAAGGCGGTCCTTTCTTGGGGGGCAGAGGATCCCGACCGGCTATGGTCCGACAATCTCCTCACCGAGGAGAACATTGAGGAGTTTCTGACCCGACCAGACCGGTCCTACGCTGAGGGTCAAAGCTTCTTCAACGTTCCGGAAGAGCCTCCTACCTCCTCTCGCAAGCGGGCCTCTAATCGGGAGGTAGAAAAAGAGAGGCGCACTAAGAGTCGGGCCGGCGAAGCCACTTCGAGCCGTGGTGCCCGTCCCAAGAAGCAGAAGAAGGGGAAGGGTCCACGGACCGAGGATCCAGACGGACGTGTTGCCCCCACAGACTCTCCCGTTCGGTGTCTCGAGCCGGCTTCCTCATTGTCGTCCTCGGACGGGCTTCGGTTCCTGCAGACCGAGGGAATAAGGGCTGAGGCCGGGAGGATGGTCATGGAAGCCCAGATCGAAGCGACTGATCTGGCCGGGGTCGACTCCTCAGATGGAGAGGAGATAGATCGTGCCTTCCAGGAGGCCTTGGATCGTGCTGCTGACTTGACTCCGGGGGCCATGCCTTTCGTGCAAGTCTTCCGACAGGAGTCGGATGAGCAAGTCGCGAGGGCGAATCAATTGCCCACCCCCCCTCCTTCATCTTCCGAGCGTCACTCGGATGCTTCCGAGGGGGAAGATGAAGTTTTTGGCGAGGAGGCCGACTCCGAGGGCGTCCGTGAGGGACTCGGTCAGCAAGGGGCTCCGGACGAAGAACACCGGGACGAGGCCATCCCCGAGAGGTCGAGCGGGTCTGACATTCCCGTAGAAGGGAGCCATGTGGAGGCCTCAGACGAGGGCGGTCGACCTGCCGTCGAGCCCGATGAATCTCCCGAATGCCCACCCCCGACTTTCGAGAGGGGGTCGACTTCGGGGGTTCATTTCGAGGATGTGCGTCCATCCCCGGACTCGGAAGTTCCTCCCCGACCCCCGTCTCCTTTTCGATTTCGAAGTGGGGTCGCGGTGCTCGGTCGGCTTTTCGAGTCGGATTCGGAAGGAGGACATCAAGCCGGTGAAGCTGGTTCAGAGCGGCCCTCTCGTTTTGAACAAGCCAAGGCAGACGCTTCCGACCGAGTGGCCTCGATGTTGGAGCCTCTACTGACTCAGGTTTGGCCGGTAGACTTTGTCGAATTTTGCGTAGTCTTTTCTTTTCGAGTTGCTAAGTTCTTTTCCTGGTGTTCAGGTCGCCAAGGAGATATCTCGGGCTGTGGGTTCCGAGTTGGCCGAGCTCGCCGAATTCAACAGTGAGCTCGGAACTGTCTGCAAGTTCGGGCTTTACAAGTTGCAGCAGGCGCGGGACCAGCTCGAGCTGTCGCAGGAAACCTGCGGGGGGCTGATCAAGACGGTCGAGGAGTTGGGGGCGGACAAAAGCAGGCTGGAAAAGGCCAACTCCTCACTTCGGGCCGAATTGGAGGTGACCCGGGAATCGCTGGCGACAGCCCATCGGAGGAACGCCTGCCTTGTAGACGCGAGATCGGCCACTGAGCAGGACAAGATCCTCCTTCAGTCTGAGCTAACTGCTCGGACGGCAGAACTAGCTGCTTCTTCCCAGATTCTTTCACTGCGGGAAGAAGAGCTAGCAATTTTCGAGCAGGCTCGGATTGCTCGGGAGGAGGAATTGGCCGGTTCGGAGCGCGCCCGAGAGGCTTTGGGAGCGGAGCTGGCACAGTCTGAGGAAATCCGGGCTGCTCGAGAGTTCGAGCTGGTGGGGGCTCGCCGTGCCTTAGAAGAGGCTCATTCGAGGATTGCTGATTTCGAGCAGCAGATATCTCGAGTGGTGGCGATTCGTAACTCCGCCTGGGGGCATGGCTATGCCGAGGGCCTCCGCCGAATAGGAGCCCAGCTTCTGGTGGACCCTCAGCTCGATCCTCGGAAGATAAGTGCGAAGTCTCTTCGTCCAGACCGGGCTGCGAAGAGATTCGTCAAGAAGATCGGGAAGCGTGGCTACCCTCCTTTTGACGACCTGAATCCTCCTCCTCCCCCTCCTGAGGCTTGACCTGGTCGATGTACAAGTTGTGTGTTTTTTTTTTTTTTTTTGTAATTGAACATGACGTTCGAGTTCGATTCGAGCGAGTTTGTATGACTGAATATATATGACATTCGAATTTAATCTTTCTTTAGATGCTTTGTTCGTTCTGTCTTTACCTCGCGAAATTTTTTGGTTAAGTGTAAACTTAAGAAAAAATTTTATCAAGCGTACTGGGTGTTCTTAAGATCGGGGTTTAGGAGTTGTGAATTGCTTCGCGTGGGTGGGTGGACCGACCCCGCGGGACTCCGAGAGCGTTTACTTCGCGTGGGTGGGTAAACCGACCCCGCGGGATTCCGAGAGCGTTTACTTCGCGTGGGTGGGTACGCGTGGGTGGGTAGACCGACCCCGCGGGATTCCGAGGCGGATACATCGCGTGGGTGGGTAGACCGACCCCGCGGGATTCCGAGGCGGATACATCGCGTGGGTGGGTAGACCGACCCCGCGGGATTCTGAGAGTGTTTACTTCGCGTGGGTGGGTAGACCGACCCCGCGGGATTCCGAGGCGGATACATCGCGTGGGTGGGTAGACCGACCCCACGGGATTCCGAGGCGGATACATCGTGTGGGTGGGTAGGCCGACCCCGCGGGATTCCGAATGTTTGTTGAGAACCTTATAATGCGTTGGATATGAATAACATCGGGCTTTTTAAAGAAGTAACTTACATCAGTAGAAGCAAATTACATTAGTAAATGTTACACATAGTACCTCTTAAGCCTCTCACTGTTCCAGGGGTGGGGTGGGTCGGTTCCAGAACTGTCTTTGAGTCAGTAAGATCCGGGCCTGTTTGTTGTCGTTACTACGTAAGGCCCTTCCCATTTTGGTCCTAGTTTTCCTTGTGCTGGAGTCGTAATACCCGTCTGTCTTGTTCATCTGTTCTTCTCTCTGTCTATTCTTCAAAGCCTGGCAGTCTTCAGTGTTGTGGCCCTTAGACTTGTGATATTCGCAATACATATTGTTGCCCAGATGACTAACACAAGAGGGGGGGTGAATTGGGTTATATTTAAAAAATTAATACTTATAAACTAAATATACAATATAAAATATAACCAAAATATAAAGCAGTAGGAAATATAAAGAGTAGGGTAAGAGAAAGCAAACTCAGTATTTTTACGAGGTTCAGCCCCACTGCCTACGTCCTCGCCTCAAGCTACCCCTTGAGGATTCCCAAATCCACTATTCAATCTCCTTTAGGTGGAGATAGAAACCTATTACACCTTTGAGCAGCACCGCTCCAAAGAATCCGTGTAGAACACCCTCTACACTTCCAATCACCTCACACTTGGTGATTCAACTATTCCCTGTGTAGAACACCTTCTACACACACAAGGGTTATACGCACCCTCTTACTTCCAATCACCTCACACTTGGTGATTTAACTATTCCCCGTGTAGAACACCTTCTACACACACAAGGGTTATACGCACCCTCTTACTTCCAATCACCTCACACTTGGTGATTTAACTATTCCCTGTGTAGAACACCTTCTACACACACAAGGGTTATACACACCCTCTTACTGATACAAGAATTGATAGTGGGTAGGCTATCAGAAAACACTCCTCAATGAGTGAAATAAGAACAATACAGCACAAACTATATCTCTCTCAACAAGAACAAGAATTAAGGCTCAAAACTTTAGAAAAGAGAGAATGAGAGTTTTGAAAGAATGATGCAAAATTTAGCAATAGATGTGTAAGCTCTTGTTGTGATTTTTACAAAACTCAAGTGAGCTATTTATAGGCAAATGAGTCTTCAATTTCAAATTTGAAAAGATTCCCATGTCCAAGACATCATCATTCACTTTTCAAAAATTTCAAATCAAATCTTTTTACTTTTTGCATGTGACAAAAGGAGCACACTTTACTTTTCAAAATTTTCAAACCTAATATTTTACTTTTTGCATATGACAAAAAGAGCACACTTTACTTTTCAAAATTTTCAAACAAAGACATCTACCTTTTGCATAAGTCAAGAAAAGCATCCACCACTTTTGAAAATATTCAAATAAAACATGCACATGTGAAAGATGACAATCAATCATCTTAATATTTTCAAAGTTCAAACCTTTAATCATATCATGCACATGTGAAAGATGACAATCAATCATCTTAATATTTTCAAAGTTAATTTTCAAAATATTCATGCACATGTGGAAAATGTATTTTAATGCTTTATGATAAAATATTTATTTTGAGCCTTAATCCTAATTTCGAATTTTTAAGAGATTTACAAAATTACTCTATGATTTTAATGTGAACTTATTCCCTTCTTGCTCATGCTTGGTTCCTTGATGTGCTTGATTGTATTGTGTAGACAACTTGAACTTGAGACTCCTTTATTCTTTGAATTCATTTGTTATCATCAAAATCCATGTGTAGATTTACATGAACCTTGAAACCTTGAGTTCAACAATCTCCCCCTTTTTGATGATGACAAATACTTGATAGAACTTGAAACCTGTATGAATACTTAAGCTCCCCCTGAGAATGTGCGTTAGTTTTTCAAGCAAAAATATAAACATAATTCCAAGTATATATAACAAGTTTAGCAATTTAAACAATGTTAATGTTCTAGTCTAAAACTTCTCCCCCTTTTGGCATCATTAAAAAGGAATCATAATTATCTCAATAAGATATATTCCTACAATAACTAACAGACAAATAAAACGCTGCGTTAGTAGAGACTGTAGAAGTTAGAACCACCCGTGTCCGACAAAACCTACAAAGGTTGAAGCCGAATTTTATCATCTCGGTGCGGAAGAAGATTTAAATCCGCTTGATGTTATTGACGAATTAGATGTTCCAGAGATTTGAAGTTGAATAATTAAAATTATTCGTGTCCGACAAAGACAGCAAAAGCTGCAGGCTTAGCTCTGGCAATGCGGTGCGGAGCCACGCGTATTTGACAAAACCTGTAAAGGTTGGAGGCCTAGCTCTAGTAGTCGGTGCGAAAGCAGATTTAAATCAATCGCCTAATGTTGTTGACAAATGGGTTTGAAGGCTCTGAGTTTCTATAAAAAAATCATTTTCACCTATCGGATACCAAAAAAAAATATCACTTCTTGACCTAAGTTCTGTTTCTCCATAACGATAGAATGGCCGAACAATTCTCTTCCACTAATGTTCCAGACTTGAATCAGGAACCCTTGACGCATCAACCATCAATCTTCTCTCCTAAGGCCGTCAATGCCATGATAGGAGCAGAGAACCGTTTTTCTAGTAAGAAAACTTTTGACAATGTGTGTCCAACATATCTTATATTTCTTTTGACTAATAAGATTTGAAGAGACAATAGTTTGTCTTGTTCTTTATGCTATCTCTATAAAATCAGTTTTAAAGTTCATCCGATTTGCATCAAATCTTATTCTCATCTCTATAACTCATCTGCATTCCTTCAATATTCTCGCTTTAAGTTTTCAATTCTTTTCTCAATGGCTCATTATTCTACATCTCAATCTCATGTCCTTTCTGCAGCTACCATTGGCGCCATGTTGCAGCAAGAGAACAATAGTTTGGCTAATAAGCCAGACTCCGATGCTATCTACGACTTGGTGAGTCTCGGTACTCGCTACTCATCCTCTATTGTTGCTTTTTCCCAACGGCTACAAGTCAAAAATCATGAGGTTGAAAAGCTTAAAGAACAAATTGTTGTACTTCAACGAATTGTTCAAGAGTCTCACATAAGGGAAGGAATCGTTCGACAGAAGAATAAACGGTTGAAATCACTCTTGGATTCTTCATTCCGCTTGCCAGTTCCCATGGATAGGGAGGACATGATATTGTATGAAGAGAATGAGCGTCTCAAACATGAGGCTAAGAACCTCAAGTTTATGTAGGTCATTTGAGTTAATGGAATAAAAGTATCTAGCAGATATTCATCGCATGCATGCGTAGTCTATCTTTTGATAGGGGTTTTGTAAAAATGTCTGCCAATTGATCGTGTACTAGTGAATTCTAATGCAATATCGCCCTTCTGCACATGATCTCTAAGAAAATGATATCTAATATCAATATGTTTGGTCCGAGATTGTTGTATTGGATTCTTTGAAAGATTTATAGCACTTGTATTATCACATTTGATTGGAATGTGATTGTACATAAGTTTAAAATCCTCAAGTTGTTGTTTCATGTAAAGAACTTGAGCACAACAACTACTCGCAGCAACATATTCTGCCTCAGCAGTAGATAGTGCAATAGAATTTTCTTTTTACTAAATCATGAAACAAGTGCAGGACCTAAGAAAAGACATGTTCTACTAAAACTTTTTCGATCATCTTTGCAACCAGTATAATCGGTACCTGAATAACTAATAAGATCGAAAGAAGTGTGTTTAGGATACCACAACTCTAAGTCAATGGTACTGGCAAAATATCTAAAAAATCTGCTTGACTGCAATCAAATGAGATTGTTTCGGAAATGATTGAAAACGTGCACATAAACATATACTGAACATAATATCAGGTCTACTAGTTATCAAATATAATAAACTACCAATCATACCTCGATATACCTTTGAGTCAATTGATTTACCGGATTCATCTTTATCAAGTTTAGTGGATGAGCTCATTGGTGTTCCAGTTTCCTTAGCACCTTCCATCCCAAACTTCTTCAGCAATTCCTTAATATATTTTGATTGATTGATGAATATTTCACTTTTTGTTTGCTTAATTTGCAATCCGAGAAAGAATGTAAGCTCTCCCATCATACTCATTTCAAATTCTTCCTGCATAGTCTTAGCAAAAACTTGGCACATATTTTCGTTAGTAGCACCGAACATAAATCTGAATCAAAAGAATATCATCATTTTCTAATTTAATGAAAATAGTTGTATCAATTTTTCCTCTTGAAAAGCCTTTTTCAATCAAGAAACCACTGAGTCTCTCGTACCACGCTCTAGGAGCTTGTTTGAGTCCATATAGTGCTTTTGTGAGTTTGAAAACATGATTTGGAGAAATATGATCTTCAAAACCTGAAGGTTGCTCAACATATTTTACCTATTCCCACGATCTTCCCTTTCGAGTTGTCTCTAAATGTCATGTGTCCTTCTTCTTTAGATCTAAGATCAAAGAACTTAGTCTCGTCTCCCGTCATGTGTCTTGAACATCCACTATCTAAAAACCATTTATTTTTACATGTAGAATACTTCATGCATACCTACAAAAGCAATTAAAAACAATTCTTGGTACCCAAGTTCTTTGGGTCCTTTATTTATTAGTATTAGAATAAACAAGATTTTTAGGTACCCATATGGCCCTAATAGTCATTGTATGTTTTCTTCTAATAGGACAAGCATGATAATTATGACCATTGCTATTACAAAAATTACAAATAGCATGTGACATATATGAATAACTTGAGTGATTATAATAGTATCCTTTTTTAACAAAATTATTTTTATGAAAAGAATTTTGAATATTGTACTTTGATGTAGAAGGATTATCAAAGAAGTTTTTATAAGATTTGTATTTTTGTTTTGGCATATATCCCAAGCCTGCCTTGTCAAAAACACATCTTTGACTACCAAGAAGTTTTTCAAAATTTCTTTTTCCATTCGTAAAGTTTTCAATAATATTTTCTAAATCAGTTTTCTTTTTCTTCAACTCAAGATTTTCATCTTTCAAAACAATACTTTCTTTTCTTAAAATATCAATTTCGTTTGTTAAAGAAGAATTTTTCTTTTTCAAAGCAGTATACTTGATACCCAATTTTTCAAATTCCTCATATACCTCTTCTAAAACATTTTGCAATTCTTCATATGAAGGATCTTCAATATTATCAAAATTTGTTACCTCAATGTCATCTTTAGCCATAAGACAAAGATTTGCTGATTCTCCATTGCTTGCTTCACTATCTGAGCTACTTGAATCATCATTCCACGTAGCTTTCATTGCTTTTTTGCCTTTGTTTCGATCTTTCTTTAGCAGAGGACAATCTGGCTTGATATGACCAGGTTTATTGCATTTATAACAAATTAAAGTGTCATTTTTACCTGAATCTTTCTTGGAAAACTTATTGAAGGATTTCCTTGGAGGAGTTTTATTTTTCTTTAAGAACCTCTGAATTCTTCTTATTATCATCGCAACTTCTTCATCTTTGTCGTCATTTTCCTCATCTTCATCACTTTCACTTTCATGTGGAACAGCTTTAAGTGCCAAACTCTTCTTTGAATTTCCTCCTTCTTCTCCTCTTTTCAATGTATACTCATGGGTGATAAGTGACCCGATGAGTTCATTCACTTCGAGCTTCTTGAGGTCTCTAGCTTCAAGAATCGCTGTCACTTTTGACTCCCAACGTTTTGGTAGAGAGTTGAGAATTTTTCTTACTATCTCCACTTTGGAATAAACTTTGCCAAGAGCTGTCAAGCTGTTTATGATGTTAGTAAAACGAGTGTGCATACTAGAAATAGATTCATCATCATTCATCTTAAACATCTCATATTCATGAGTAAGAATATAAATTTTTGATTCCTTGACTTGAGAAGTTCCTTCATAAGTAACTTCCAAGTTATCCCAAATTTCCTTTGCTGTAGTGCAAGTCATTACTCTATTAAACTCATTACCATTAAGAGCATTATATAATAAATTCATAGCAGTTAAATTCAAAGTATAAAGTCTATCGTCTTCACGATCAAACTCTTCTTCTTCCTTTTTGACCTTTACTCCATCAATCACTTTTGTTGGAATATAAGGTCCATTTACAATGCATTTCCAGATTTCTCGACCTTGAGCCTGAAGGAATATTCTCATTCTAACTTTCCAGAATGAGTAATTGTCTCCACAAAAGAGTGGAGGCCGACTGCTGGATTGACCTTCACCAAATGAAGCTGCAATGTTAGCCATAAGATCTTAACTCAAAAGATAGTTAATCTTATAACAGAGCTCTAGCTCTGATACCAATTGTTACTGACCATAGGCCGCACCTATGTCACCTAACAACTGTACCTACCAGACTAGCCGGACACCGTCTCTACCGGTGCACCGTCACCCATGGTCGGAGAGTCTTGCTTCGGTGACACAGTCACAAGCGAGAGTTCCCATGAGTGATCTGCCTGTATGAACAGAACAGGTCAACTAGCTCTGATACCAATTGTTGCCCAGATGACTAACACAAGAGGGGGGGTGAATTGGGTTATATTTAAAAAATTAATACTTATAAACTAAATATACAATATACAATATAACCAAAATATAAAGCAGTAGGAAATATAAAGAGTAGGGTAAGAGAAAGCAAACTCAGTATTTTTACGAGGTTCAGCCCCACTGCCTACGTCCTCGCCTCAAGCTACCCCTTGAGGATTCCCAAATCCACTATTCAATCTCCTTTAGGTGGAGATAGAAACCTATTACACCTTTGAGCAGCACCGCTCCAAAGAATCCGTGTAGAACACCCTCTACACTTCCAATCACCTCACACTTGGTGATTCAACTATTCCCTGTGTAGAACACCTTCTACACACACAAGGGTTATACGCACCCTCTTACTTCCAATCACCTCACACTTGGTGATTTAACTATTCCCCGTGTAGAACACCTTCTACACACACAAGGGTTATACGCACCCTCTTACTTCCAATCACCTCACACTTGGTGATTTAACTATTCTCCGTGTAGAACACCTTCTACACACACAAGGGTTATACACACCCTCTTACTGATACAAGAATTGATAGTGGGTAGGCTATCAGAAAACACTCCTCAATGAGTGAAATAAGAACAATACAGCACAAACTATATCTCTCTCAACAAGAACAAGAATTAAGGCTCAAAACTTTAGAAAAGAGAGAATGAGAGTTTTGAAAGAATGATGCAAAATTTAGCAATAGATGTGTAAGCTCTTGTTGTGATTTTTACAAAACTCAAGTGAGCTATTTATAGGCAAATGAGTCTTTAATTTCAAATTTGAAAAGATTCCCATGTCCAAGACATCATCATTCACTTTTCAAAAATTTCAAATCAAATCTTTTTACTTTTTGCATGTGACAAAAGGAGCACACTTTACTTTTCAAAATTTTCAAACCTAATATTTTACTTTTTGCATATGACAAAAAGAGCACACTTTACTTTTCAAAATTTTCAAACAAAGACATCTACCTTTTGCATAAGTCAAGAAAAGCATCCACCACTTTTGAAAATATTCAAATAAAACATGCACATGTGAAAGATGACAATCAATCATCTTAATATTTTCAAAGTTAATTTTCAAAATATTCATGCACATGTGGAAAATGTATTTTAATGCTTTATGATAAAATATTTATTTTGAGCCTTAATCCTAATTTCGAATTTTTAAGAGATTTACAAAATTACTCTATGATTTTAATGTGAACTTATTCCCTTCTTGCTCATGCTTGGTTCCTTGATGTGCTTGATTGTATTGTGTAGACAACTTGAACTTGAGACTCCTTTATTCTTTGAATTCATTTGTTATCATCAAAATCCATGTGTAGATTTACATGAACCTTGAAACCTTGAGTTCAACACATATCCCTCCTCTTTCTTCTAATGGACTCTCGCCTCGATTCGGATCGATTCTGATCTTCCACCGCCAAGTTGGATTGAGGCCATGTTGATAGTCTGTGTTCCCGTGGGGAGTCTCTTCTCCTCGTTTCATCTGGGAACTTCCTGCCCCCTCGATGTCGGCTGGAACTTTCCCCGGCATTGGTTGACTTCCGATCATGCTGTCGGAGCTCTCCTCGTCGTGGGGCTATTAAGGCTTCGAGCGTATCTTCGGCGTTGATGAATCCGTCAGCTTGATCCATAAACCCGTTCAGGGTGGTGGGAGTTTTGCGGGCTATCTCCGCCATGAAGGGGCTCCTGGGCCATATGCCGCCCAGGAGGGCTGCTAGGGTGATCTTTTCGTCCTGGTTGTCGGTGGTCATTCTTTCTTTGTTGAACCGGGTCAGGTACCCTTTCAGGCTTTCCTTCTCTCCTTGCTTGACGGTCAATAGGTACGCCGCGGGGCGCCTCCGTTTCCTACTGGCCATGAATTAGGTGATGAAGAGTCGGGCTAACGTCTCGAAGCTACTGACTGATCCCGGAGGAATGGTTCCGAACCATGTCCTAGCCATCCCCTTCAGTGTGAGAGGGAATGCTCGGCACGCTACTTCGCCAGGATAGCCATGTAGGCTGATATGTGCTTTAAAGGCTTCTAGGTGTTCCACGGGATCCTGAAACCCATCATACAGTTCTACTTGTGGGACCTTGAATTTGGATGGGAGAGGGACGGCCAGGACGTCTGCACTGTAGGGTGTCCCTATGCTTCCCTGTGAGGAGAGGTGCCCTGCTGCCGGGCTGATTAGTTTTGCCATTTCAGCGTACTTATCGCCCAACTCCTTTAGCTCGGTGTGCATCCGGCGTCGTTCTCCTTCAGAGGCCTCGCTTTCCTCAGGAAGTCGGGAGCTCACATTCTCTCCCAGATTGGTTTCGCCACGGGCCGATGCCTCTTCGCGTGGTTGCCGGAGGGTGGCGTTCTCCTCCTTCAGCTTCCTCACCATTTCTTCCAATACTTCTAGTCTTTCTTCCATCGACGGGTCTGGCTGCTGGTCGTGCTTGGTCGTTTGAGACAATGGTAGGGTAGACATGCAGAAAGTACGTTTATCAGAGACAACAGAATCCCACAGACGGCGCCACTGTTAAGGACGTATTCTACAGTTTGGTTTATCAAATCCCGACCGACCGTAACCTGCAAAACAAGAACAAAGGGGGATCGGGGTCCGAGACCGCTCCGATGCTCAAGTTAGTTTTAAGGAGAAAATATAAGGACGTTTGCTTGAGAGAGTTTTAGAATGTACCCCCTTTCGTATTTTGTTTGGTGTTATTTATAGGTGTTCCCTTTGAAGGAGGGTTCCTGTGATAAAAGAGCTGGAAATCGGGACATCACTCGATCGTCATCCTCGATAGAAAAAACACTAATTCGACTGGGTCGGTCTCATCGCATTAATTGAGTATCCCTTCATTTAATGCTCAATTAGACCCTTTTGGAAAGGGTCATTAAATGCCGCTATGTCTTTTGCCAATCTAGCAATTAATGATGTGCATTTATAGATCTCCGCATTTAAGAGGGGAGATCTGTAGACCGGCGGTTGTCTGTCGTTCATAAATGCGGGAGTGATCTTGATGTGAGGTGGATCCAGGAGACATATCAGTACGTGAACCGTCGTTCTGGCCTTGGCGTGTCCTCGAAACCGATTTGATCTCATTCTGCCGAAATCGGGATAACCAGGGACTTGGACCGTCCCCGGTTTCAGTCTCCCTAGTTGAATTCGGACACTGCGTGGTGGTGGGTGCAGATAATGGGCCTTGGGCCTGACAACCCTTTCGGGCTCAGGTCTGGGTGAGTTGAACACCCTTTCACTAATGTTTGATGAAATGAAGAGATCATGTTCAAAAAAAAAAAAGATAATAAAATTTTAAAATAATAATAATAAGAAAAAACAGAAATTTTAATCTAAATTTTGGAACGAGATGTTATAACTTGGCTTTGAAATTTTTTTGCAATAGCAAGTTCTCAATTTGTAACAACCTCCATCCTTGTTTAGCCAATAAAGACATATTAAACATATGCAAATCCCTAAACGTCATCCCACCACTAATTTCTTCCAACTCGACCAATGGAGTTGCTTGAAATTAGATTGAGAAAATGTAGCAACTTGACTATTATAATCTTGATACTATTGGCCTTGGTAATACTATAAAAGAAGTCCAGTTGTGTCTTGAAAAAGAAGAAGTGATGTGGCGATAAAGGTCTCGGGTGTAGTGATTAAAGGAGGGTGATGATAAAACAAATCTATTACTATATATAAAAGCCAAATTTTAATTACTGACTTTGCATCGAACTGTCAAGCTAGGCCAAAACTCAAGTTTCATTGGTCTCCTCACTTTCACATGTAGCGCTCAATTAGATTGGACGACATAGTGTTCAAGTTTTTGGAATGAATATCATTGTTTATTCCCTGCCTACAATGAACATTAATTAAGCATAGGGCAGTAAAATAGAGTACTGGAACGATGACACAAATCTCTATAAATTCCTAAACAGAAAGAATTAAAAATTACCCTGAAAGAAAACTTTGAAAAACCCTCGAGAAAATGTTGAATTCATAACTCCCAAGAAAAATATAGAATTCATATATGTATGCACGATTTCTCAAATCTAATGAGAATTTAGTCATTAAGACTTAAAATAAGTTCACATTGTATGAGACCTCAAATTTTATGTACTCTGCTTATTATTATTAATTTTATCATTAATGTTGGTGACTTCTATAGTTGTTAATTATAAATCTTATTGTGTTTTATTTTGTTTTAGTGAGCATTTTATTAAATTATTAAGTCTTGTTATTTTTTCTATTTTGTTTGATGACATTTTGATAAGTTATAAAATATTATAATTATACAAGATCGTTTTATAAGCTTGATTTTAATTATTTAAAATATTATGAAATTTTAATTATATTTTAAATATCTGATTTAAATATATGATTATACTATTTTAGATAATTGAGTTATTTGATCTATTAGTTTGCTAATATTATCTCTTAGTTATATTTATATTTAAATATTGAGTTAATTCGGTTTTTTTATTATTTTAATGTGATGCATTTATTTTAATGTGATGTATTTATTTTAATGTTTGGATTTAATCTCTTTATTTTTTATGTGAGTAAATAATTTAATATGTTTTATTTATTTTATTTTGGATGTTTTTTTTATGGGATTATAAATATGTGTATATATATATATGTAGATATATATATATATATATATATAGTGTGGGTTTAGTGTGTGCAAAACTTGAGTTTTTGGTGTTGGACTATATAGACGTAACCCCGCCCACCCTTTTTGGTTAATGTCACGTCGTTGGATCAAAAAGGGGTTTAATTTACCAAAGTTCTTTCTTCCTTCGCGTGTGCTTTGCCGGCTTCTTCCTCTTCTTTATTTTCTCTCTCTTTCTTCTTCGTTTCTCTCGTTTGCATCCTCTGTTTCTGTCGCTATTTACCCGTGAATCAACTCAATCTTGCAGCCTTTCATTAGCTCGAATCACACATGTATTACTCCATCAAATACCCAGATCATAGATGATCTTTTCCCCTCAAGTTTTGTTGTCGATTCGTGCATCACGTGCTCGGAATCAACTCCAAATCGTGCACTTCCAGCCATGTTTTTGCCTCCGTTTGTTATGAATCCAGATGAATAATAACAGAACAGAACAATAGAAATGAGGAATGATAAACGATACAAGATGATGATGAAAATAACTCAACCTTTAATCACGATTTAGGGGATTCGTGGTCCCTAATTCCTCCATAAAAGCCAAAGCTTACAAACTGATAAAATGCTCCAGAATGATGCCTCACGGCACCCTGGCATGAAACTTAACAGAACCCTGTCAAAAAAACTTACTAAAAAGTCCCTACAAATTACTTCTAGAATAATATTGAAAACTCACCGTTTAAACATAACTAAAACGGTTCGTTTAATACAATCTATTTCATAAAGCCCAAAACATAACAAAGGATGACTGGGTCTAACGATCCACTCTAAGCACACAGCAAGACCGAATCACTTAAGCCCACTTGATGGGATTTATAACAAACTCCCCCTCTTTAAAGAACCTTGTCCTCAAGGTTCATAACAACATCACAAACATAGACAGTGGAAAGGAACTTTGGGAACTGCTGGAATCTACTTGATGCATAGAACTTCTGAACTGTAGGAGCTGGTGAATTTGCCTTTGCAGATCAGGGTACAAGTCTCTGTGAGGCATCCACTTCTATGGTCTATCTTCACTTCATTCTAATGCATTGAAATGGTGGAACTAAGACCTGTCTGTTTAGCTGTTGAGACACTATAAGAGCTGAAATTGCAAGTCCGTATGTGCTTTGACATGGTGATTTATTATGCTCAAAGTAGCATCTGAAAAAGAGCATTTCTTATGCCTACTGCAGGTAGGACCCTTCCTTTTGGTGCAAGAAGCGGCAAAACAAAAACTTGAGAAGGAGGACAAAGAGCCATAATAGACTTATTTATCTTGTTAATGAGAGCTTGCATGTCAAAGGCTTTAAATGCAGGTTTGTGAGCTGTCACTTCATAAATACAACATCTCAAAGACCATATGTCTGATTTAGAAACACCAGGTATGTCAACAGTAAGCCCAAGACACCTATAACTTGGAGTTCCGACACAAGAGGAAGCAAGATAGGACCAAATTCACCAAGACGTGTGTCTTGATCTGTTGGCAGAAATATAATTGTGAGCTGGACGTCGCAAAGAAGAATATGGTTGGCCTTGAATTCCAGTAGGCTTGCAAACAAATCCACCCACTTCATAAGCATGTGACCATTCATATCACAAATCCACAAGCACCACCTTGCATCCCTAGTGTTAAAGAAATGACTAACTTCTTGAAAAACAAAAACCAACTCTGCCAGTAGATACTTTTCCAGTTGCTTGAACTCCTCAAAATAGTACTCTTATCGAGAAATCTATCTCTTGGCTGCTTCTAAGAAATGCTAAAACATTATCCATGGTTTCCATAAGTAAAACTATGATTCCATCCAAAAATTTTATGTCCAAACTCATTACAGCAAACATAAGTTGCTCCATCAAAGAACCATTAGCCAAAAATGTAACCTCCGATGACAATAAGTTCATCAACTTCCCAAAGGGAGGGCGAAAAAGAAAATCTGGGATCCTCTCAGACAACTCTGGGTGATGACACACCTTTCTCGTCTGAAGGACAATATCCATTAAATTTAAAAGTTTCTTCTCGATATGATTCCCACGATTGCCATCCAACAACTCAGCAAGAGATACCTTGGTCTTAATAGCTTGATAAAATGATTGCTGTCGATAATTCAATTTGCAAAGCACTGTAACCCTTTCTCTACCAATGGGCTCTTTCAAATTTACTCTAAACTCTCTCCCTCTATCAAAAGGCTTAAAGACCACTTTAAGTGGCAATAACCCAAACAATTGAGGTGCAAGAATTTTTCCTTCATCCAATTTAACTCCACTTTTTGAAAGAAACTCTCGCCACTCAACAATCATCAAATAAACAACAAACAAATATATAATTTCGGAAGCAGTTGATGAAATAGCACAAATGAGCTTGTACTCAACTACACATTCCTCATTCCAATTACATAACGTCAAAGATTCAGCCACCTCATAACAGTCTCTGCCATGCCACTGACCATCAGAAATAATGCCTATAGAACCCACAAAAGGGTCCAATGGTTTGGTTCCCTCGTGAGTTATCCCTACGAGAACTCTTTTTTGTCCTCTATCAATGGGCGCAAAAACACCCCCCAGCGGCATTACATTAAGCAAGAGATGAGAAAAAAAAATCTTACCTATCAGATTTGTCTCCTCAAAAATCCAACGCAAGGAACTAAACCCAGATCTCCGCCCCCGAACCCAATCTGGACACTGCATGCTCTGAGGCTCAGATTCATAAGTTGATCGTGCGGAAACCCATCCTCTATCAAAAGGTGCAAAAACTAAGCCGTGGATTGCATGTGGATGTCAGCATTTGAGCTTGACTAGGGAAAAATTGGGAAATGACGGTTTGGAGATTTTGAGATGGCTTTGGAAGCTGTTGGTTTCTGGGAAACGACTCCAGTGTCGTTGTTGTTGCAGGTTGGAGCAACTGATTATGGTTTGGTTGTGGGATAGGGTTAGGGCTTGTGTATCAGCGACAAAGAAGTGCTCTGTGCTTGTTTGTGCATCTCCGATTGAAGTTGCCTCTGCCGTTTCTTCGGGTCCTGTGTTCGTCTGCTCCGAAAATGGCTGTTCTATATTCTGGGTTTCTTCTTTGGTTGAATTTGTAGCTTCTACCTCATTCTCTATGGAATCATCCTCTACTCCGTCGTCAGCTTGTCCGTTCCCTGGAACCTTTTCGTTTGTTACGTCTGTTTCTCCTTCCTTCGCGTCATCGTCTTCGTCATCCTCATCTACATCCGTCGGTCCCGTTTCAACTAGAGATTCCTTTATCCGCTTGGACTCTTCACGGTGTCGATTGATCGTGTTCTGTATCTGTTGAATCAGTTCAATAATTTTCTTAAGACCATTTTCTTGCTGTGTTGGGAATCGGATTCCGTCCATGGCAAGATCGTTGGCTCTAGATACCAATTGTTATGAATCCAGATGAATAATAACAGAACAGAACAATAGAAATGAGGAATGATAAACGATACAAGATGATGATGAAAATAACTCAACCTTCAATCACAATTTAGGCGATTCGAGGTCCCTAATTCCCCCGTAAAAGCCAAAGCTTACAAACAGATAAAATGTTCCAGAATGATGCCTCACGGCACCCTGGCATGAAACTTAACAGAACCCTATCAAAAAAACTTATTAAAAAGTCCCTACAAATTACTTCTAGGATAATATTGAAAACTCACCATTTAAATATAACTAAAACGGTTTGTTTAATACAATTTATTTCGTAAAGCCCAAAACATAACAAAGGATGAGTGGGTCTAAAGATCCACTCCAAGCCCATAGCAAGACTGAATCACTTAAGCCCACTTGATGGGGTTTATAACACTATTTCTCATTTGAAAAGCTAAAGAATCATTCCCTTTACAACTTGCTTTGTCTTGGCTCGGGTTTGGTAACGTTTCACGTGTTTTATTCCACCCAAAAACCCTCATACCAGTGCTGGTTTCAACCTATATAAAGGCGTCGAACTCGTTGCTAAGCCACACCCGAAACTCACATTTTGCTCTAGTAAACTCTATGCTTGAGCACCCCTTCTTGATCACTTCTTCTTCTCGAATCAAACTAGAGTATCTTCTCTTTAAAACTCCTTTGAATCCAAAAATTATAGTTGTGTTTTATTAGGTATTTTCTCGCCGTAAGATCATCGTTTTACATCGTTCACGATATTCTCAGTAAGCATTTTCTCTAATTTTAATGATTAATTTATTTATGAATTTATATTAATTTAATTACATGGAATTATTTTATTTATGATCAAGTGCTTAATTTAGTTAAATAATAATGCATTTTATTTATTTACATTTAAGTGTTTAAATTATTCTATTCATTATATTTATGTTTATTTAATTTGTTATTGATATTTATTATTCTATTTATGTTGCTTTATTTAGTTGTTTTATTTAATTTGTTATTGATATTTATTATTCTATTTATGTTGCTTTATTACCGTTGATGCGATGGACGGGTTTAGCAGCGTGTTCGCTGGATGGGGCTCGAGATCACATTTTGGCAATTTCGCTATCTTCGAAAATTATTATCAAGCGTATAGTAAGTATTTTCCAAATAAATTTTGAGATTTAAATATATTTTGTATTACTAAGGCATGAGTTTTGGTTGGATGATGGATTTAATTATGAGCTTTCTTAGGGTTCGATCGGACCGAACCCCCCCTGTTTGCAGCCCTTGCCGTTCCCGGTGGCGGTGGGCGATACTGCCCAGCCCAGCCCATCGAGACCGGAGGTCGCCGGGACTCGCCGTCGCAGGGGTGAGGTCTCCTGCTCCCTCCGGTCCCGATGGGCTGGGCAGTGTCGCCCATCGTCGTCAATGACGGCGAGGGCTAGGTGAGGCCGAATTTACTATAAAAATTCATCTCATTTTATTTTTTATTATGTTTTTTATTATGTTTTCTTTATTTTATTATTTTATTGTATTTTTTTTTATATTTTTTAATATTTTTTATTGTGTTTTATTGTGTTTTGTAGGAAATAAGAAGGGGCTGTAAAGGCGCTGGGGTGCAGCCCGATTGCACCCCAGCGTCACCCTTTAATTATTTCTAAGAGATAGATGTTGAAGTGTTATCTTTAAGGGTGGATGTAATTTGGCCCAAGGAGTTTAAAAGGAAGTATTCTAAGTATTCATCCTTGGAATAAAGATATGACGTTAATTTAGTATTTTGAGTGGTTTAAGAGTTAAAGGCTATAGATAAAAAACTTAGTTATTGTTTTGGAAGTTAACAAGTGAGTAATAGGTCTAAGGAATTCCTAAGGTATGGCTAAACCCTTTAATAGTTTGATAATTGATTTATTTATTTCTATAGAAGTATGTATGAATTGATAAAAGAAAAGAGAAGGAGATACTAAATTTGGAAACCCTTTGAGTAATTCGGCTATTATTGTATGGAATCGAGACGTTTTGGTTGTTACCTTTTTTGGGTTGAATGAATATGATGTTCTTGAAATATGACTAAATTTGCATGATGTGACATGATCAAGACAAGTTTTGAAATTGCATGCCTCATACGTTTCATGAATTATACGCTTTGCATGAAAGTCACATATCACATGCATACTTATTGAAGTGATGAGTTCCATGTCCTTTGGGT
The DNA here is from genome assembly GCA_036559045.1 of Platycarya longipes. NCBI lineage: Eukaryota > Viridiplantae > Streptophyta > Magnoliopsida > Fagales > Juglandaceae > Platycarya > Platycarya longipes. The sequence continues at coordinate 29,909,253 of CM071798.1, read as the reverse complement.
CATCATGTTTATCAGAAGAAAATAATATAAGAAATATTTTATAAGAATCTCAAAGGCTGGGACTGGGCATTGTCCCAGTAGAACTCCTTTGGCCACTCTAGAGTGCTTAATAATGGATTGGTAACTCCTGGATCGACGAAGAACAGTCGACGGACCACGAATGGTTCCTTTTTAAAGGGTCGCGGAGCGTAGTCGCACCTAATGCTGGTGGGTGCTAAGGACAGCAAAAATGTAATGACCTACCGTAATGATTATGATTATGATTAAGATTATGATTATGACGTATTCACCTCAGTGTGATGCGGTAACCAGCAGGGAACACATGGTGCATAGGGGAGCCGTGATGTATCCAATATGACAAGTATGAAAAGAAAGGCTAACCTAAATGAAATATATGAATAAGAAGAATGACACGTAAATCTATGAAAAATAAGAAAAGACATGAAACGTTTTCTAAAAAGTTTCAAGTTTATGATAAGTTTTGAATACGTGTTAACAAGAATCAAAGAAACATGATGTCTCTTTTCATGAAAAACAAGAAAGTCTTTTATGAAGAAGCATGCTGCATAAGTCATGCACAAGTCAGACATAAGTCATGCATAAGTCATATCTCATATCTAATGGGCATAGTATATGCACTTGTGTATCCGTATATGCTAATAATATTGGTATTGTAAGTCCTCCTTGAACTATATCTAGTATTCTTGACATAATTATGTGATTAGTCTTTCTATTTGTTTATATGGTATGTTTGTTAAATGAATAAGCCATGTTTTATGTTTTGTAAGGTGGTAATCTAGGTTTCAACTTGAGATATGTATGATGAAACGTGATGATGAAAGGAGGAATAAACTATATTAATAGAGCTTGATGATTTCGGTTAAGGACTTAGTTAATATCTATGTGTTGGAATGATAAAGTGTTATCTTTGAAAGTTGATATAATTTGGTTATGGAGGTTAGAGAATAAATAGGCAAATTTTTTAAAAAAAAAATTCTCATGAGTATGAATAAAATAGTGATTTAAGTCTTTAGGTGATGTAAAAGTAAAATATTAATTTAAGTTTATATTCTTAATAAGAAAATAAGATAAGGAGTAAGTTATAAGACTAAAAAATTTTGAAAATGTGTTAGATCTTGATGGTAGAATAGTGATTAATTATTTTCCAAGGATTTTATGAATTAATAAAAAGATATAAAAAGAATGAATTAAAATTTGGGTTGAAATCCATGAGATGTTCGGCTTAAGCCCTTTTAAGGCATGATAATTTTTAAGTTAATTTTTATATTTTAATAAATCAAAATTTCAATAAAAAGATTATACATGTTACGAAATGTTGTGCACCATTTTCATAAAAGTTCTTTACGAACATATGTAAGTTTTGAAAAGGGTGCGCCAATTAAGTGTAAGTTAAGCATAAGTCATGTGTAAGTCATGTCATAGTCTCATGATCATGTGTATATTTGAAAATTAGATTTTCATGTGTGACTTGATTTTTGGTATATTGAAATAATTTGATTGAACGGTTTTAAATGAGTGATACTGTAAGGATGGTGGTAAGCAAGGATGGTGGTAGGGTCCAGCTTGCGATTCCCGCCTATATTATCAATTGGTTTTGAAAAAATTGAATTTTTTATTATATATTATATGAAAATTTGAAAAAATGTAAAAATGAATTTAAAATATATTTTAAATTTTTACTCTTATCTCCAAAATAATAAATAAGGCCTAAATTACTTTTTACAGTGGCTCAAATTATTTTTTAACTTTGAACAATTTAATGAATGTCAGCCATTTACCTTTTCCAAGCAGTCAAAAATGGCCATTAAAAGTCAGGCGCCAAAAAACAATACCAAATTACTAATACTGAAAATGCTGTTTTTTTGCAGATTTGATATTTGACGCTTCTTATAATATTATATTGATTGAATAGAGCAGTAAAATTTATAATATTAGATTAGAATCTTCTTACAATAAATACTAAGTTACTTATAATATTATACTGATTGAATAATAGTCTCATTTTAATAATATTTTTTAACTTAAATTTTAAAATTTTTATAATTTTCAGTAACTTAAGATCATTATGTATATTATATAAGAAAATTAGGAGTATAATAGATTTTTCATTTGTTTGAAGAGTAGTGCTACTTCACCCGAAATTGATGTCCCTAGATCTCCTGATCTAGTACAATTTTTTTTTTCATTTTTGATTTATTTTTTAATATATATTTTAAATTTACAACATCTTTAAAAAATATTTTTTTAATTATTAAGTAATTTTTTTATATCAAGATAAATCTTAAAATAAAATGTTATATAGATATAACATTTCTCTTGAATAAACGGAGTGATTGTGAGAGCGTGAATCCTAGGATCTCTCCCATTACAAAAAGATAAGGAATTTTCTGAAGACCGGTCCGACTCTTTTTTAAACAATAACAGCCCACCAATTGCAGGCTAACACATATTTATTCCAAAAATGAAATTTTGGAGATGCCCCTCATATCATCTGCAACTCCTCATTTCTCTTCAACTACGCATTCTCTTCTTTTTCGACTGTCTCTCGTAAACCCAACCCCTTTTTTCTCCCCCCATTTCGTCTTGCATTGTTTTGTATATATTCTGCTAAATGATTATTGCTTGTGATGGTAGAATGGACTAGATACCAAGGTGGAAAAGTCAAGTATGTAGGTAAAGAAAAAGAAAAATTGAGCTAAAAAAATCCGAAGTGTTCTTGGGCCATCCCCATTCTTCTCACCTCGTAATAAGGTGGCTCTTGGTTTGGCTAAATCCAAGTCACGATCCAGTAGTATAGATGCTGAAAGGGGGTCCAACTTGCCCGGGCCCGAGCCCACAAGGTTACCAGGCCCAAGGCCCGTTACCCGCACCCACCTCGACGCAGCGTCCGAATTCAACTAGGGAGACCAAGATCGGGGATGAGCCGAGTCCCTGGTTATCCCGATCTGGGCGGGGAATGGTTAAACCGGCTTCGAGAACACACTAAGGGCAGAACGGCGGCTCACGCGCTGGTATATCTCCTGAACCCGTCTCCCATCAAGACCACTCCCGCATTTATGAACGACAGACAGCCGCCGGCCTACATCCCCCCCCCTTCTTCAATACAGGGACACTACAAACACACACCATTAATTACCAAACGGACAAAAGATACAGCAGCATTTAATGCCCCTGTCCAAAAGGGGCTAATCGAGCATTAATTGGGAGGATACTCAATTAATGCGATGAGACCGACCGAATCGAACCAGGTTTCTTTATCGAGGATGACGGACGAGTGACGCCCCGATTTCGGCGCTCTCGTCACACGGACCCTCCTCCCAGGGGGAGCATCTATAAATAACACCCAACCGACGACGGGAAGACGGTACGCTCACAAATTCTCTTATTCCCTCTACCATATATCTTCTCCCATACACTAACTTGATCGTCGGAGCGGTCCCGGACCCCGACCTTCCTTGTCCTTGTTTTGCAGGTTACAGCCAGACGGGATCGGTGAACAAGATAGCAGAATACGTCCTTAACAGTGGCGCCGTCTGTGGGATTCGATCGTTTCTGATCAACGTACTTTCTGCATGTCTACCCTACCGTTATCCCAAACGACCAAGCACGACCAGCGGACAGACCCGTCGATGGAAGAAAGACTGGAAGCGTTGGAAGAAATGGTGAGGAGGTTGAAGGAGGAGAATGCAGCCCTTCGGCAGCCACGCGAAGAGGCATCGGCCCGCGGCGAAACCAATCTGGGAGAGAATGCGAGCTCCCGACTCCCTGAGGAGAGCGAAGCCTCTGAAGGAGAACGACGCCGGATGCACACCGAGCTAAAGGAGTTGGGAGACAAATACGCTGAAATGGCAAAACTGATCGGCCCGGCAGCAGGGCATCTCTCCTCACAGGGAAGCATAGGAACACCCTACAGCGCGGACGTCCTGGCCGTCCCACTCCCGCCCAAGTTCAAGGTCCCACAAGTAGAACTGTATGACGGGTCTCAGGATCCTGTGGAGCACATAGAAGCTTTTAAAGCCCATATCAGCCTACATGGCTATCCCGGCGAGGTAGCATGCCGAGCATTCCCTCTCACATTGAAGGGGATGGCTAGGACATGGTTCGGAACCATTCCTCCGGGATCCGTCAGTAGCTTCGAGGCGTTAGCCCGACTCTTCATCACCCAGTTCATGGCTAGTAGGAAACGAAGGCGCCCCGCGGCGTACCTATTGACCGTCAAGCAAGGAGAGAAGGAAAGCCTGAAAGAGTACCTGTCCAGATTCAACAAAGAAAGGATGACCACCGACAACCAGGACGAAAAGATCACCCTAGCGGCCCTCCTGGGCGGCATATGGCCCAGGAGCCCCTTCATGGCGGAGATAGCCCGCAAGACTCCCACCACTTTGAACGGGTTCATGGATCAGGCTGACGGATTCATCAACGCCGAGGATACGCTCGAAGCCCTAGTAGCCCCGCGGCGCGGAGAGCTCCGACAGCACAATCGAAAGATAACCAGTGCCGGGGAAGGTTCCAGCAAGCATCGGGGAGGTAGGAAGTTCCCAGATGAGACGAGGAGAAGGGACCCCCCATGGGAACACAGACTGTCGTCGTGGCCTCAGTCCAGCTTGGCGGTGGAAGATCAGAGTCGGGCAGAAACAAGGCGAGAGTCCATCAGAAGAAGAAGAGGGGAAATGTATTGCGAATATCACAAGTCCAAGGGCCACAACACTGAAGACTGCCAGGCCTTGAAAAATAGTTAGAGGGATGAACGGATGAACGACCGAAGAGACAGAACTCGATCGAGGACCCCTCGTCGGGAACGGGAATCAAGCAGACACCAAGGCGAACCTGCGTCCGGCCACCCAGCAGGAGAAATCAGAACCATCGTCGGGGGACCATCCCGAGGAGGGACTACGTCCTCCTCTCAGAGGGCACACGCGCGGAGAGCCAGATATGGGGAAGTCTACTCACTGGGGCAGGCACCGAGACAGGGCAACCCGGGTCCCAGAGGGGAATCGATAGTGTTCAACGAGCAGGATGCGAAGGGGATCGCCTTTCCGCACGATGACGCCTTGGTGATATCAGCATTGGTGGCCAATTTCACAGTTAAAAGGATGCTGATTGACAACGGGAGTTCGGCCGATATCTTGTTCTGGGAGGCCTTCGTGCAGATGGGGATCGACCCCGGCCAACTTCAGCCTATCCGAGCCCCCCTTAAAGGATTTACAGGCGAGGCAGTACACCCCGAGGGCCTAATAACTCTCCCGGTTTTGATGGGCTCCGCGCCCAGGACCGCGTCCATCATGACTGAATTCCTGGTCGTGAAAGCTCCCTCCTCCTACAACGCCATCCTAGGGAGGCCGACCCTAAACAACTTGAGGGCAGTCACTTCCACCTACTACCTCAAGATGAAGTTCCCGACCGACAGAGGAGTGGGCGAAGTCAGAGGAGAACAGGTAACCTCCAGGGAATGCTACGCCCGGGAATTGAAACACAAGGATAGTTCCGTGGCTACGATCTCCCTGGAGGACGAGCATGTTGAGATTCCGCCGGCACCTCCCCGAGCAGTATGGGACGACGAGATCAGGGACGAAGCGACACTGCGCCAAGCGGAACCCAACGAGCCTCTGGAATTGATCCCGGTCGATAGCGACAACCCGGATCGGACAGTACGAGTCGGAACCAGAATGGACCCGGGAGTACATACGGAACTCAAGGCTCTCCTCACCGAGCACAAAGATGTATTTGCCTGGACACACGCAGATATGCCCGGGATCGATAGGTCTGTAATAGAACACCGACTATGTGTCAACCCAACTGCCCGCGCAGTTAGGCAAAAAAGAAGGAGCTTCTGTGCTGAGAAGTACGCCGCCATTGCAGAAGAGGTGGACAGACTCCTGTCCGCTGGCCTCATCCGAGAGGCTCACTACCCGGAATGGCTGTCCAACGTAGTACTGGTAAAGAAGACCAGCGGGAAATGGCGTATGTGCGTGGACTTCACCGATTTGAACAAGGCCTGCCCCAAAGATAGTTTCCCTCTACCGCGCATCGACCTCATTGTGGACTCGACTGCTGGGCACTCTCTCCTCAGCTTCATGGACGCCTATTCGGGTTACAATCAGATCAGAATGAGCACAGCCGACGAAGAAAAAACGGCATTCATTACAGACCGCGGGCTCTATTGTTACACTGCCATGCCGTTTGGACTCAAGAACGCGGGGGCCACTTATCAAAGGGTTGGTTAACCGTATGTTCAAAAAGCAAATCGGGAGAAACATGGAGGTTTACGTCGATGACCTCTTGGTCAAGAGCCGCTCTCCTAACGATCATATGACGGACCTGAGAGAGGCCTTTTCTATCCTGCGACACTATCAGATGAAGCTCAACCCCGCCAAGTGCACCTTCGGGGTCGAGTCCGGCAAGTTCTTAGGGTACATGGTCTCTGAACGAGGAATCGAGGCCAACCCCGAGAAGATACAGGCTATCCTCGGAATGGCACCACCGAGGAACCTGAATGAAGTCCAGCGATTGGCTGGCCGAATTGCTGCTCTCAGCCGGTTCATAGCAAGGTCGACCGATCGATGCCTTCCCTTCTTCCAGGTCCTCCGAAAAGCACGCGAGTGGGACACATCGTGCGGGCAGGCATTCGAGCAACTCAAAGATTACCTAACTTGTCCCCCGTTACTTAGCCAGACAGCTCCCGGAGAGACCCTTGTGGCTTATTTGGCAGTCTCGCCTCATGCAACATCTGCGGTTCTAGTAAGAGAAACCGATCGGGGTCAGAAGCCTGTGTACTATGTCAGCAGGGCACTCCAAGGAGCAGAGGCCAGGTACCCCCGTACGGAGATGATGGTATTCGCCTTACTGACGGCTGCGCGCCGGCTGCGTCCATACTTCCAAGCCCACACCATAAGAGTAATGACCGATCAGCCCCTCGGAACCATTCTCCAGAAGCCCGACACGTCCGGACGGTTAGCCAAATGGGCAATCGAGCTGAGCGAATTTGATCTAACGTTCCAGCCCCGAACAGCGATGAAAGCGCAAACATTGGCAGATTTTGTCGCGGAATACACGGGGTTTCCAGAAGAGATCCCCAGTGAACCTCGGGAGCAGGCGTGGCAGCTGTACGTTGACGGGTCCTCATGCCGAGCCGGGGGTGGAGCAGGTGTGCACATCGTCACCGATCAGGGCGTCCAACACAACTACGGTATAGGCCTAACCTTCAAGGTAACCAACAATGAGGCAGAATACGAGGCCCTCATAGCCGGAATGACAATTGCTAGGGTCCTCGGGGCGACTGAGCTGGAGGCCCGAACTGATTCTCAAATAGTTTTTCACCAAGTACTCGGCCAGTGCACCACCAAGAGCGAGAAATTGAAAAAATATCTGGAGCTCGTATGCATCGAGAGAGATCGATTCAGTTACTTCCGTTTACTGCAGATCCCAAGGGAAGAGAACCATATAGCGGATCGGTTGGCAAAAGTCGCATCGGGAAAGGATGAGCATCCTCCCCTAGAGAACACCGAGATCAGAACGATAGATACTCCCTCCACGGGCAGCGGAGTCGGAGTAGTGGCTGTCGCAGATCCCGACTGGGCAACCGATATCACAGCATACCTCCGTACAGGCACATTACCTCCCGACCCGGGCCAGGCCCGCAAGATAAAGAACAGATCGTCCAGATTCACACTGATTGACGGGTCGCTGTACAGGAAGGGCTTCTCTGAACCATTGCTCAAGTGTGTAACAAAAGAAGAAGGGCAATATATACTGGCCGAGATCCATGAAGGAATCTGCGGGGCCCACACGGGGTCTAAAACGCTAGCCGCCCGCACCACCCGTGCAGGGTACTACTGGCCGTGTTTGTTCCAGGAAGCGAAAGATTTCGTTAAAAGGTGCCCGAAGTGCCAAGAGTACAGCCCAGTGTTGCACTCCCCATCGGAAGAACTCACTTCGATAACATCCCCCTGGCCCTTTGACCAATGGGGACTCGACCTCATAGGACCATTCCCAGTAGGGAGGGGTGGGACTAAATTCATAATAGTTGCAGTGGATTATTTTACGAAGTGGGTAGAGGCCGAAGCCCTTGTCAGTATCACTTCCCAAGCCATCACAAAGTTCTTATGGAAGTCAATTGTTTGCCGGTTCGGGATACCTCAGAGCTTCATATCAGACAACGGAAAGCAGTTCGATTGCAGTCATTACCGAGAATGGTGCTCCGAGTTGAAAATCAAGGTAAAGTACTCTTCTCCCGGCCACCCGCAGGCTAACGGACAAGCCGAGGCAACCAACAAAACCATCCTCAATGCGCTAAAGAAAAGGCTCGGAATGCACAAAGGGGCTTGGGCCGATGAACTTCCAGGGGTCCTGTGGGCATATCGCACAACGGTCTGAACCCCCACGGGTGAAACACCGTTTGCCCTGACCTATGGCTGCGAGGCCGTGATTCCAGTCGAGGTCGGGATGCCCACCCTACGAATCCAGCACTATGACACTGCTTCCAATAATGCCAAGATGATGGAGCGTTTAGACTCTTTAGAAGAACACAGGGAAGAGGCCAGCATCCGACTTGCCAACAACAAACGCAAAGCAGAACAATACTTCAACAAAAGAGTAAAGCCGCGCCGCTTCAAAGTCGGGGACTTAGTGCTAAGACAAACGGGCGTCACGACTCCAGCACAAGGAAAACTGGGACCGAAATGGGAAGGGCCTTACGTGGTGACGGCAACGAACAGACCTGGGTCTTACCAACTCAAAGACAGCTCCGGAGCCGACCTACCCCACCCCTGGAACAGTGAGAGGCTTAAGAGGTACTACGCGTAACAATTACTAATGTAATTTATTCCCGCTGATGTAATTTGCTCCTTGAAATTATAAAAAGACCGATGTTATTCATAACCAATGCATTGTGAAGTTCTCGACAAACGCCTCGGAATCCCACGCGATGTGTCCGACTCGGAGTCCCGCGATCCACCCACGCGATGTGTCCGACTCGGAGTCCCGCGGGGTCGGTCAATCCACCCACGCGATGTGTCCGACTCGGAGTCCCGCGGGGTCGGTCAATCCACCCACGCGATGTGTCCGACTCGGAGTCCCGCGATCCACCCACGCGATGTGTCCGACTCGGAGTCCCGCGGGGTCGGTCAATCCACCCACGCGATGTGTCCGACTCGGAGTCCCGCGGGGTCGGTCAATCCACCCACGCGATGTGTCCGACTCGGAGTCCCGCGGGGTCGGTCAATCCACCCACGCGATGTGTCCGACTCGGAGTCCCGCGATCCACCCACGCGATGTGTCCGACTCGGAGTCCCGCGGGGTCGGTCAATCCACCCACGCGATGTGTCCGACTCGGAGTCCCGCGGGGTCGGTCAATCCACCCACGCGATGTGTCCGACTCGGAGTCCCGCGGGGTCGGTCAATCCACCCACGCGATGTGTCCGACTCGGAATCCCGCGGGGTCGGTCAATCCACCCAAACCAATTCGGAACTCTTGAACCCCGATCTTAAGCACATCCACCGGGCACGTTTGAGAAATTTTTTTTTAAGTTTACACTTATCCAAAAAATTTCGCGGGGTAAAGACGAATGAAATTATGAACAAAGCACCAGAAGAAGATTAAGTCAAAATTCATATATATTATCGGTCATACAAACTCGCTCGAATCGAGCTCGAGCATCATTACAAAAAAAAAAAAAAAAACTTGTACAAAAATCAGGTCAAGCCTCAGGAGGGGGCGGAGGAGGATTGAGGTCGTCAAAGGGAGGGTAGCCGCGCTTCCCGATCTTCTTGACGAATCTCTTCGCAGCCCGGTCTGGACGAAGAGACCTCACGCTTATCCTCTGAGGATCGAGCTGGGGATCCACCAAGAGCTGGGATCCTAGTCGGCGAAGGCCCTCGGCATAACCGTGCCCCCAGGCGGAGTTACGGATCGCCACCACTCGGGATATCTGCGGCTCGAGATCAGCAATCCTCGAGTGGGCCTCTTCTAGAGCACTCCGAGCACCCGCGAGCTCGGACTCCCGAGCAGCCCGGACCTCCTCAGACCGCGCCAACTCCGCTTGCAGGATCTCCCGGGCGCGCCTCGAACCGACCAATTCCTCCTCCAGAGCAACCCGAGCCTGCTCGGACATAGCTAACTCCTCTTCCCTCAGAGATAGAATCTGAGAAGAAGCTGCCAGCTCCGCTGTCCGAGCGGTTAGCTCGGACTGAAGGAGGATCTTGTCCTGCTCGGTGGCCGATCTTGCGTCCACGAGATGGGCATTCCTCCGATGGGCCACTGCCAGCGATTCCCGAGCCGCCTCCAATTCGGCTCGAAGGGAAGAGTTGGCTCTCTCCAGCCTGCTCTTTTCCACCCCCAGCTCCTCGACTGATCTTATCAGCCCCCTGCAAGTTTCCTCCGACTGCTCGAACTGGTCCCTTGCCTGCCGCAGCTTGTAGAGCCCGAACTTGCAGACGGTTCCGAGCTCACTGTTGAACTCGGCAAGCTCGGCCAGCTCGGATCCCACTGTCTGGGATATCTCCATGACGACCTAAAACACCGAACATACAAAAAAAAAAAGAAGAAAGAAAGACTTAGCAAATTTAAAAGAGAAGACCACCCGAAATTCGACAAGGCTTACCGAACAAACCTGAGTCAGCAGAGGCTCCAGCATCGAGGCCACCCGGGTGGTAGCATCCGCCTTCGCCTGATCGAATCGGGAAGGCCGCTCCGAACCGGTCTCATCGGCCTGACAAGCTCCTTCCTCTGAACCCGACCCGAAGAGCTGACCGAGCACGGCGACCCCACTTCGGAGCCGAAAAGGAGATGGGGGTCGGGGAGGAAATTCCGAGCCCGGAGGTGGCCCTGCGTCCTCAGAGTGAACCCCCGAGGTCGACCCCCTCTCGAAGGTCGGAGGTGGGCGCTCAGGAGACTCCTCGGACTCAGTGACTGGTCGACCGCTCTCGTCTCCGACCTCCGTATGGCTCCCTTCCTCGGGATGGTCGGACCCCCTCGACCTCTCGGAGGTAGCCTCGTCCCGACCTTCTTGGGCCGGAGCCCCTTGCTGCTCGCCTCCCTCGCAAGCGCCCTGGGAATGGGCCTCCTCGCCAGATACTTCATCTTCCCCCTCGGAGGCATCTGAGTGGCGCTCGGAAGATGAAGGGGGAGGAGTGGGCAACTGATTTGCCCTAGCGGCTTGCTCCTCCGACTCCTGTCGAAAGACCTGCGCAAATGGCATGGCCCCCTGAGTCAGATCGGCGGCATGTTCCAGAGCCTCCTGGAAGGCGCGCTCTATCTCCTCTCCGTCTGAGGAGTCAACCCCGGCCCGGTCCATCGCCTCGATCTGGGCTTCCATGACCGTCCGCCCGGCCTCGGCCCTCATTCCCTCGGTCTGCAGGAACCGGAGCTCGTCCGAGGACGACGACGAGGAAGTCGGCTCGGGGCGTCCCGCGGGAGAGTCTGCAGGGGGGCACCCCCGTCCGGACCCTCGGCCCGCGGACCCTTCCCCTTCCTCTGTTTCTTGGGTCGGGCGCCACGGCTCGAGGTAGCCTCGCCGGCCCGACTCTTGGTGCGCCTCTCTCGTTCTACCTCCCGATCAGAGGCTCGCTTGCGAGAGGAGGTAGGAGGTTCTTCCGGGGCAGCGAAGAAGTTTTGACCCTCTGCGTAGGACCGGTCTGGTCGGGTCAAGAACTCCTCGATGTTCTCCTCGGTGAGGAGATTATCGGACCACAGCCGATCGGGATCCTCTGCCCCCCAGGAGAGCACCGCCTTCACCCTCTCAGCCTCCTGGGCAGTGAGGGCAACCTCCATGTGTGTCTGGGAGGGGAGGAAGCCCCAGTCTTTCTGAACGGGGAAATCGCTCCCCTCTCCCTCCGGGAACTCCCACTCCCTGCCCGAGACGTAGAAGAACCTCTTGTGGTAGTCCCGGGCACTCGAATGCCTCTCCTCCATTCTGATCAGCCTACATTTCGGCTTTATCTAGAAGCCGGCGACATTCCCGTCCCGACGAAGGAGCCGGTACAATGAGAAGAATTCTCGAGCGGTGAGGTCGGGGTAGGGATCGTTCTTCCCAGACAGAACGATCCTAAACGCCACGCAGGTGGCCAGCAGGATACGCCACCCGTTCGGCATGAGTTGGACAGGAGCCAAGCCCAAGAAGTGCAGGACTTCCCGAACGGGCCGAATGAAGGGGAGGCGTAGTCCCTTCGAGAGCATGAGGGAGAAGAGCACGACCTTCTGAGCCCTCCCATCGCGCTCACAGGCCCTGACTCCATCCCCCGGGGCCTCCAAGGTATGCCGCCAGGAAATGTGGTGCTTCTTCCTAAGCGTGTCCACATCAGAAGATTGCATGGTGGACACCCAGCCGTTGCCGGCGAAGAAAGGGCATGGATCAGAAGCGGCCATGGGGGCGAAAGCAGGGAGTGGCAAGGAAGCGACGAAGAAAGGATGAAAAATGGCGAAGAGCAGAGGCAAGGAAGGAGGACAGCAGAATGGCGAGAAAGCAAACAGTGAAACGAGGACAGGGACAAGACCGCTGGGTAATTTATACCCAGAAGCAAAATTTAATGCGGGCGGGAAACGAGGCCGCGCCGAAACCGTCACCTCAGACGTGGCTCTTGGGAACAGAGAGCACGCCCCGAACTGGCCAATCAGAGAAAAGAAGCGTGCGCCGAAATGACAAGTCAGTTAATGATGGCCACGCGCGTGCGCCTCACCATTTAATAACGGATCACTGACGGTTCGGGAATCGGAACGACGGCACAATTAAATTTCAAAACTGCATTGAATGCCTGACACGGAATATGACGGGTCACGATTCGGCATTAATTAGTCAGAATTCAAACCGTCCCTCTGAGGTCCGGTCGGTAAACGAAACGACGTGCCAACAGGGATCGCCCGAGCACACCCAACCTCGTGTTCCCGCCCGGCAGAGGAAATAAAGGAACACCGCCCAGTATCGAAGGACGGTACAATCAAAGGAAAGAAAGACCCTAGCTCTCCAACGTTCGGAATTTCCATCGAAGTGCCTTCGATGGAAACTCGCGGGGTACTGAAAGGGGGTCCAACTTGCCCGGGCCCGAGCCCACAAGGTTACCAGGCCCAAGGCCCGTTACCCGCACCCACCTCGACGCAGCGTCCGAATTCAACTAGGGAGACCAAGATCGGGGACGAGCCGAGTCCCTGGTTATCCCGATCTGGGCGGGGAATGGTTAAACCGGCTTCGAGAACACACTAAGGGCAGAACGGCGGCTCACGCGCTGGTATATCTCCTGAACCCGTCTCCCATCAAGACCACTCCCGCATTTATGAACGACAGACAGCCGCCGGCCTACATCCCCCCCCCTTCTTCAATACAGGGACACTACAAACACACACCATTAATTACCAAACGGACAAAAGATACAGCAGCATTTAATGCCCCTGTCCAAAAGGGGCTAATCGAGCATTAATTGGGAGGATACTCAATTAATGCGATGAGACCGACCGAATCGAACCAGGTTTCTTTATCGAGGATGACGGACGAGTGACGCCCCGATTTCGGCGCTCTCGTCACACGGACCCTCCTCCCAGGGGGAGCATCTATAAATAACACCCAACCGACGACGGGAAGACGGTACGCTCACAAATTCTCTTATTCCCTCTACCATATATCTTCTCCCATACACTAACTTGATCGTCGGAGCGGTCCCGGACCCCGACCTTCCTTGTCCTTGTTTTGCAGGTTACAGCCAGACGGGATCGGTGAACAAGATAGCAGAATACGTCCTTAACAGATGCAAAGTAATCAAAACCCAGAATTGATTTACTCGAAGTTAGACAATTCTCGGTGGAACAAATGGCTTCTTCCTTGACCAAAGATTCCAATTTCATAGCAGAACTTGCTACGTCCATTTCTGGAAGAATATTACCTCAAAATCCAATGGAAAAATGGTGAATTCCAATAGGAAAAATGAGTACCAAGTGTTTTATTCTTCGTGAACCTATTTGTTTTAAACAAAGAACCAGAGCATAAAAAAGTCCATCCTAAAAATCAGAACATAACAAATCATCAAAAAAACAAAAAAAAACCAGAGCGTCAAAAAGGTTATTTGATGAACGGGAGGTTTCGGTTGTTCAGCACCATGCCGCGACGGAGCTCGACTGCGATCTGCCCTCCTGCGAACGATTACACCAGCGCCAGAGCTGGCAGCCGATTAGTGTGAAGGGCGAAGTGTTGTCCGGGTTGTGCGAACGATTCCAATTTCTTGCACTTTCTTAGCCACCAAACAAAAGAAAAATTTTCCTTTTCTTATATTTTCTCAGCGCCCAATCATAAAGACATTTAAAACATGAAAAGAAAAAGAGAAATCCTGGGGTTCGGTCCGACCGACCGAACCCCCCCTCCCCCCCCCCTGTTTGCAGCCCCCGTCGTTCCCGGCGGCGGTGGGCGACACCGTCCAGCTCATTGGGACCGGAGGGAGCCGGCGACCCCACCCCTGCGACGGCGAGCCCCGGTGACCTCCGGTGTGCTCGCGGCGGTCTTAAACTTGTTTCGGACCCGGCCCCGCCGCGGGCGCCGGCGAGGGCTGGGTGAGGCCGAATTTACTATAAAAATTCATCTTCATTTTATTTTTTATTGTATTTTTTATTATGTTTTTATTATTATTTTTTTATATTTATTATTATTATTTTTAAATTTTATTATTTTTATTGTATTTTTTATTATATTTTTTAATATTTTTTATTATGTTTTATTGTGTTTTTGTAAGAAATTAAAGGGGCTGTAAAGGCGCTAGGGTGCAGTCTGACCGCACCCTAGCGTCACCCAAAGAAAAAATAGCTGGAAGACCCAACAAATGATATAGATCGACAAGTAACAATCTCTATATGCTGAGAATAGAGAAGAAACGGAGAACAGTGAAGACGAAAAAGGAATTCGACATTCCTTAATTATTAGTTAAGATATTTTCGTCTTAACTAATAACTAAGGATTTTAAAAAAATAAATTAAAGAAAATGATAAAAAACAAAAAGTTTCAAATATGGTATTAGTAATTTAGTTAGTAATAAGAGAAACCTATCCACCGGTCCAACTGGTAATTTAATAGCCTTCCAATAAATTATTACCACGTAGTTTCTTCATTTTAAATCTAATGTGCCTGACTACAACGTAGTGCTGCCACCATTATCCCCTTTTCTTCTCTCTTCCATCGAGGCTAGGGGTGATCCCCGCCCTAGCGGGGGCGGGGTCCCCCAACAACCGCCCCCGCCCCCGCCTGGGCGGGGGGTCATCAATTTCAACCGCACCCCGCCCCCGGTTGCACGGGGCGGGGTACCCCGCCTAACAGCGGGGGGAGCGGGGTAAGCCCCATCCGCCCGCCCCCTGCCACCGCCCCTGTTGGGCCTGTCTGGGTCTGTTTCGGCCCAGATCAAAATTTTAAGCAATTTTCCACTTAGAAAATCATCAAACCTGATATAATTTCACAATAATAAATATCAATATATTAAATACTAAATAATTATCATTACTAAATTCTAAAATGACAAAATAATTTAAAAAAACATAACTAAAAATCTAAAAGTCTAAATCAGTTAAAAGTTAAAATTTAAAAATAGAAACTACTAGAAGTCTAGACTAGTTACTAAACTATTACAATTTACAAATTTACAATAATATAAATGAATCCTACAAAATATAAAATTACAAATTGTACTATTAACTATTAACATTACAAATTTACAATTTACAAAATTATAAAAAATAAGATTGATAATAATGGTCCTTGGACACTGGTGATTGGATTTTGTCACGATAAAAGAGTCATAATGCAAACTTGGATGGGTGGGGACTGTGGGGTTGTTGGACCTTAAGGCTTAAGCTTAACCTGCAAGGCTGCAATAATAAGTTAAAAAACAATTAGAGTACAAATATAATAATAAAGTTATAAACATGAAAAAAACAATAATTTATTAAAAATATTAAGTTACTTACCAAAATTAAATTGGGTTATTAACTTAAAAGATGGGCTTGACAATTTGAATTGACATACAAAATAATACTGTCATATAAATTAAAAAATGTCAAAAATCATAAACAAGAATTACAAAATAAGTTAAAAACTAACATTACAAATATTATAAAATTATAAATGTAAACAACAATTAAAAAACAATTGTGTAAAGTACAAACCATGGTGATGGGTTGGTAGGTGACGTAGGTCATATTGCAGCAGAGGTAGCTGTTGACGGTGTCCCAGGTGTTGGCGTTACGGTCGCTACAAATTACAACAATTAAATGTAAAATCTGTGTAACATTAAATGTAATTAAATAAATACAAAATAATGTAAATATTTATTGCGTAACAATTTACCAGATCCAGACTGATCAATAGCCTCGTCCTCGGCCTCAACCGGATCATAATCAATAACCTCCGGAATATGAATTTCAGCACCCGTGATCCAATTCTGTGTGCAAATCAGGGACTCAACAGTGATAGGATCTAATGAGCTCCGAAAAGGATCTAATACGCGCCCTCCAGTGCTGAAGGCCGACTCTGAGGCTACTGTACTGATCGGGATGGCCAAGATACTACGAGCAACCTTTGAAAGTACGGGATATTTGGAGACATTCATCTTCCACCAAGCTAATATATCAAAATCTCGTACAAATGGATGAAGATCCAATGCCAAATATCTGTCTACCTCTGACTGGGCATCTGTGGTGGAACCCATAAAATCCAAGGGGGTCGACTCCATCTTGTCACCCCAGTCCATTTTGCGTTTTTTTCCACGCCTAGCATCTGCACCTGGTGGGGGGATACTTGTGGCTGTAGGGGCTGCAACACTACCACCTCCCACGATAGTGAACTCATCAAATAATCTAACAAGTGTTTCCTGAGCTCGAGATGCAACAGCTGACGCACAATCCTTGCCAATTGCATCAGTCAACCCAAATACCATGCCTTTAACCTTAAATCGTAGGTCAAGGACACATGCAACATATAACAAGATATTGGCTTTATCAAACTCTCCCCCCCAATATTTGTCGAATTTCTCCATCATGGTCCTAGACATCTCCCGCAATGTGGTGTTACTACCTGCTGCAATATCATCTAATTCTTCTTTCACCTTGGCTATTTGTTGACAAAATTGATGTGCCGTGAGATATAGAGAACCAGATAAAACATTGGTAACATCGTAAAAAACTCTCAGAAACTCTATAAAAATAGATACAACCTCCCAATCATTAGACAAAGGGTGCCCCAACTTTTCATCAAAATACTTGACATATTGTATGTCTTCATTACCCAATGTATCAAATGCCAACTTATACTCCTGAGCTGCCTCCAACATCAAAAAAGTTGAGTTCCACCTTGTAGACAAATCAGTGCAAAGACCTTTTTTATATGTTATACCCACAGAAGTTGCAGCAACTTTGAACCTAGCCAATCTAGTAGGAGAAGATCTGACCCATCTCACAGCAGTCCGGACCCGAGCAACCGAGTCATCAAGCTTATCTAAGCCATCACCCACAATCAAATTAAGAATATGTGCTGCACATCGCACATGCAAATAATCCCCACCCAAAATCGTTCTACTCACATTATTCATGAGACTCTTAAAATGTCTCATTGCAACATCGTTAGCCCCGGCATTATCAACCGTGCAAGTGCAAACCCGAGTTAACCCCCACTCTTTCACAGCGGCCTCTAAGGCCTTCCCTATCGTCTCACCTTTGTGATCAGTTGTTTGACAAAATTTGAGGATTTTCTTATGCAATGTCCAACCCCCATCAACCCAATGAATAGTCATACACATAAAATTAAGATTATTACAAGAAGTCCAACAATCAGTGGTGAGGCAAACATCTTCTCCCGCCAATAAACCCCTCAACTTCTCTTTTTCTGATCGATAAAGTTTTTTAACATCTCTTGCCACCGTGTGGCGAGAAGGAATATTGAATCTTGGTTCCAAGTACCTAGAATAGGCTTGGAACCCTTTCCCATCAACCACTTGGAAAGGCATCTCATCTATAACAATCATGCGAGCTAGGTGTGTCCTAGCCTCGTTAGGATCATATTTTGTATACCCCTTTAATGCCAACTCCCCACTACTCCCCTCACCCATTTTTTTAAATCCAACTTCAAGCCTAGATTGGGCCTTCTCTACCAAAGACTTCAAAATTGGGGATTTTTTGCACTGTTCCTCCAAGTGCAATTTTATTTGGGAAGTGCCATGTCTCTTGTAGTGGCACCCATAAATTTTGCCACAATAGTTGCATTTGGCTTTTGGATCATTGGGGTCACCACCTTCTATCTTGGTGACATGAGTCCAAATTATGGATGGGGCTTTCTTGCTAGACTGTTTGGGGGCGGGGCAAGTAGTAGTGGTAGGAGTAGGGTCAGGGGTCTCAACCGGAATGGGAGTACTGGTAGGATTAGGGGTAGTGGTAGTAGTAGTGGTAGTGGTCGGGATAGGGTTAGGGTTAGGGTTAGGGCCGGAGGTACCCAAAGCGGCCTCCGGGGAGCTCGCACTAGAATCCTCTGGACTTTCCATTTACAACAAATCTGAAATTATAATAAATGCAACACAAATGGTCATACCAAAATATAATAGGCTCAAATCTCAATTCAAAATTAGACTCAATTGTCTAACTTTCAAATAATACCTAATGCATCAAACTATAATAATTTATATGATTATATCACTCATTTTGCCTATTAATTTAATATGACATCACAAATATATATGTGTGTATATATATTCTCATTTATTTTATTTTGAGATGTATAGACTTATAGTTAACAACTTAACATGTATGGCTAGTACTGAATACTGATTTTATTTTTCAAATAATAATTTTATTTTTTTATTTTTTTATTTTTTTATTTTTTTAATTTTAGTTTATTTCAATATCTAAATATCATAAATTCAATTTTTTTTTATGTGTCAATACTTACAGTATGTCAGTCGATTTTTTATGGTTTCAATATATATTTTTATTTAAGTGATTAATCTATAAATTGGTTTAAAATGTGACACATTTAATCAATGATTCAATGCAACTAAAAATAATTTTTAATAGAATATAATGAGAGCTTTGTGCATAACTGGAAATTTAGGATCCTTACAATTTACATAACAAAAATATATATATACATTATATATGTTACGGGCTGCAAATTTACTATTTAGAATCCTTACAATTTACATAACAAAAATATATATATACATTATATATGTTACGGGACCACGGGTTACCAAATCAAGCAAATTCCAGAATCCAATTCCAGACAATCGGACCTTAAGCAATCGGCATCCATAATCCAAACCCTCAAGTCTCAACACAATCCACTCCATAAACTTATAATCAAATATTCAATAAATTCAAGTTTTCAACACAATCATGTAATTTCAAATTTTGAAGAATCAAAACGAAAAAAATGGGAGATTAGTGATTACCTAGATTCGGAGAAATATCGAGAGACCGAGGGGGAGAACGGAACCAGAGAACTATCGGAACGAGAGAGAGGGATGCTTCGCACTTGGCAGCGCCGGTGGCCAGCGGCGGTGACGACGGTGGCCTGAGGAGCTTATTAGGGCTAGGGTTTGCGCCGGTTTTAGAGAGAGAGTGAGAGGGAGAAGAGAGAGAGGGACAATTCGAACACGGAGACCGAAAGGGGGAGGGGGGGCTTAATTCTTAAAGTCCTTACATAAAACGACGCCGTTTTATATAAACGGCGTCGTTTTATGTAAGTAAAGTTAAAAAAAATCCAGATGACTCAAAATGACGCCGTTTTGAGTCTTCTGGGTTTTTATATATGCGGGGGCGGGGGCGGGGGCGGGGTAACACGGGGCGAGGTCGAAG
Source organism: Platycarya longipes (assembly GCA_036559045.1). NCBI lineage: Eukaryota > Viridiplantae > Streptophyta > Magnoliopsida > Fagales > Juglandaceae > Platycarya > Platycarya longipes. The sequence goes on along the minus strand of CM071798.1, from coordinate 29,889,428 downwards.
CTATATCGCCCCCGCCCCTGCCCAAAACCCAAAATGCGGGCGGGTTTACCCCGTTGGGTTTCCGTTGTGCGGTTTAACCCGCCCCGCAAGGCGGGGGCGGGGCGGTTTGCGGGCGGGTCAGCGGGTACGGGTACCCGCTGACCACCCCTAATCGAGGCCACCAAGTTCCAACCTCAAAAATTTCCCTACCCAACCGCAACGGCAGCAGTAACGGCGTGGATTAGTCCTCCTTGCCAAAACTAGTATGAACCATTGAAGACTGATGGATTGAAGACTGATGGAGCGAGATGTATGGATTGTAGCTTGGGATTGCAGAATAGTAAGGATTGCAATCAAAATTTTGAATATCGTATCGATAAATATATCAATTAAAATATTGAAATGAAATATTTTAAAATTAATATCGTTTTGTGTATCATTTCAAAATAGTCTATATATAAAAAATTATATATATAAATACATATATAAATTATATTTCAAAAAAATAGTCAATATATAAATAGATTATATATATAAATACATATATGTAAATAATCTAAACTAATTTGAAGTAAAAAAAGCAAGAAATGAAAAAAAAATCAAAATCTGGTACAGCTGGTACAAGTCGATACGTTCGATATTTGAGCTGGTACAGTATAGGCAGTGTACTTGTACCGCTCAACTGACCAGTACACAGTGGCGGAGTCACGTTGGGATAGGGGAGCCATGACCCCTGTAATAGCTCAAATTTTTTAAGGTAAATTATTTTATGGAAATTACTTTAAGGAAATTTATTTGATGTATTTTTTTTCTAGGAAAATAGAGTGAGAGATTTAATTGAGGAATATGAGATAACACTTGGTATTGGGAATTATGCATTCTCGGATTAATCTGTCGAGTTTTAGTGAAATAGGCATAAGTTATTCATATGAGGTCCAAATGAGGTGAATCCAATTGATATATAACCTTGAGAGATAGATTTAAAACTTATATGTTTTAAGTTTTTCGAGATTCGGAAGGGATCAATAACTTATTTGGGAAGCAAGTGGGCAGTTCTGGAATGGGCTTAAATGGAATCCGAGTTGGATGAATTGAACTAATTTGAGGCATGTAACTAATTAGGCAATTGGTTTTGAGATTTTCTGGAATTAGGACATGTGTAGGGATAGTTGGAAATGGATGGAAAGTTGATTTGGAAGCTAATTGGTTAGTTAGTGTGATGGAAACACAAGGAGAACCAAAATCTAGTTGATAGGTGACTAAGTGGGTCAGATTTGGCTCTACCCTAACTAAACTAAGAAGTGGCCTTCTAGAACTTGTTAAATGGAGACTTAAGGGAGTTAGGAAGTAACCAAATGAGTGGGAAAATCTGGAGAGGGGCGTGTAACACAAGGAGAGGGCTGGAGATGGGAGGTGCATGCATGGTTAGGTGAAATGCCACCTCACCTCTTATCTTTTTAGCTCACTTCTCAGCCATGGATCAAAATTGGCAACAAAAATATTTCAAATGTGAGCCCTTGGATGACTAATCCAGCTGCAAAGCCTTGGATTTGGGAGGCTTAAGCCTCATCATAAGATATGCTTAGATGGACACCTCATCACCCATGCAAAACAGACAACTAGTGCACCTTAGGGTTTTTCCCTCTTCTCCCCCTCACGTTGGTCGACCACCATCCTATAAATAGACCCTCGAAAGCTTTCTAAGCTCCTTTAGAAGGAGAGAACACATTTCCCTTTGGAAGATACTCCAGAAAAACCCTCCCAAAACCCTTAAAGATTTCCTTTGTGAGCTAAGTGATTGAGTTTGGAGAAAAGCTTGCAAGAAGTTGGTTGGATCAATTCTCTTGAACTTTGGAGAATTTGTAAGTTCATATTCTAGCTTAACTTAAGCATGGAAATGGTTTATTGAAGTGATTGAACTATGTTTACTAGTATTGAACTCTTAAGAATATGATTAAGTGACAAAGTGACATATGAGTAAGGTTGGATTTAAATTGTCTTGTAAAAATGTTCAATAAAATTCTAAGAACTTAGATTTAAGTTTTTAAGAAGCCAAATAAAGTATAGTAGAAAGATTAGCATGTTTTGAGTAGAAAAACTCTTAGAGCCGTGATCTCGCTCGATCATTGCTCGACCTGTGGGTCGAGCAAAGGCAAAATATGACCCATCGCTAGAGTATCGCTTGATACTCCGCTCGAGCGAGTTCCAACCTGTGACTTTGCTTGATGATCGCTCGACACTCGCTCGAGCGAGATGCCCTGTTTTGCTTAGACTCAGGGTTTTCCTGGAATAAAATCGGTGTTCCAAATGGAAAGGGTTATAAGTGAAAAACTCGTATGAATAAGAAAGGAACTACTAAAAAGAAAACGATGTATAAGAATAAGTTAGTCACGTCGTGACGGGGACGGCGAGACGTAACACCCGGATGACTGACGTGCCGACAGGGACGGCGATACATAACGCCTGTCGTGTTATAAGAGTGTGTGGTTTTCAAGGGGACGGCGATACGTAACACCCGTGAGATTGATCTGAATAGCGGGGACGGCGAGACGTAACGCCTAGATGATTGATGAGTATATGTGATGGGGACGGCGAGACGTAACGCCCATCAGTGATAAGAAAGAATAAGAACTTTTAAGAAAACGGTGTAATTTCGTATAAGATTATGTATTCGGTTGAGCCAACAAAAGTACCAGTTAGACAGTGGTCTTATGATGTATATCTTAGGGTAAATTTTCCTAGTTATTCACTGGTGATAATATTATGGTTGCTTTTTTCCTGTTTCTTTTAAGCTGCTTATGTACTTACTGAGATTTCAAAGGAAATCTCACTCTTTTGTGGTTCTATATTTTTTTTTGGTGCATATCATCTATATACAAGATTTAATGACCAGCCAGGGGACAGCCCCGATGAAGCAGGAGACTTCGGAGAGTCCTGAGGGACTCTCCGACTATAGTCCTTATATGAATATTTCTTTTGTCTCCTTCGGACCTCCTATCAGTAATTAACCTACAGGAGTTTAGAGCCTTGACGCATCCACTTTTGCTGAGGAGAGGCAACGCACAGGATGTTGTTTAACATTAGAACTAGATGGCTCATTGTCCATGTGTGGAGTTTACGTGACTCCACAAGGATAATTGCTCCAGAGAGACTTTAGTGTTAGTATGGATAGGTTTCGCTATGGGAGAGAATTCCCCGAGGTTAAGAAAGAAAAGAAGTGAGGTGAACGAGAGTCTTTTGGAAGAATGTAATATATTTTGTTGCTACCTTGCTACCATTTGGGTCTTGTATATGTAAAAAGGTACAATGTTAAGTTATTAATGAATGATGTGAATGTTGTAAGTATATTTTCCATGTGATCTTTAGAAAGTTTTATATCTAAAACTAGATCCATTGCGAATTATATGATATGTGCATTTTATTCTTGTTAAGTATGAGGGTGAGTAGCCAAGTGTTACTTATCCAGACACCTTAATTTACGTTAAATCCCAGACGTAAATCGGGGGCGTCATAGAGTGGTATCAGAGCTATTACGTCTCTGGGTAAAATCCACATTGTCTTAGGAGAAATGGATCACATGGCACAAGAATAGGCTTGAATCTTTATCAAATTGGAATTTGGAGTAATATGGATGAATCTTTTGGACTTTAGGAATTTGGAAGTTTCTAAAGCAAGTATAGCTTATGGTAAAGTTGGGTATGTTTCAGGAAAATAATATGCCAAGAGGTCGTCCTCCTTTGAAACGAGAAGACGTGGTAGCCCAAAATCCTTCTCTGGTTACCCCTCCACGTACAGAAGAGCAGATGGCACCGAACCCACCGTTGGGAGAAGGACAGACGGCACCGAACCCATCGCTGGGAGAAGGGCAGATGGCACGGAATCCACCCTTGGAAGAGGGACAAATGGCACAAAACCCCCCGTTAGAAGGAGGCCAGGCAATAGCTGAAGCTATTTGGCAAATGACTGAAGTGGTGAGAAATCAAATAGAACAGATCCGTCATCATCAGCAGAATGAAAATAGAAGAGAAGCTCAAGGGTGTCCGTATGAGAAATTTCTGCCGTACCGATACCCGCCCTTTACCGGAACGGAAGGAGTATTAAAGGCAGACAAATGGATTGTAGACCTAGAACGTACCTTCGAAGTCAGTAGTTGCACCGAAGTTCAGAAAGTGCAGTATGCGGAACATTTGCAACAGGGAGAAGCAGGACTATGGTGGGACAAGAAGCGAAAGTTGCTAAAGTTAGAATTGGGAGAAAATGTAGTGCCCACATGGGAAAGGTTCAAGAAAGAATTCGACGATCGATTCTTTCCGAAATCTGTGAAGCGGCAGAAAGCTTTGAAATTTACTATGTTAATACAAGGCAGCATGACGATGGAACAGTACGCAACGCGATTTATGGAATTGGCAAGATTTGCCTCGTATTTGGTAGCTACTGAAAAGATGAGAGCCCAGAAGTTTCAGGAAGGACTGTAGCCACGAATTCGTATGCAGGTGGCATGTTTACAAATTGAGAACTTTCAAGAACTGGTGAATATAGCAGCCATAGCAGAAGCGGAACAGAGGAGTGTTATGGCGCAAACTCAAGCATATGGAAAAGGAAGATTTCAATTTTCTGGGGGAAAAGATGCTAGGAGGAAACCAAATTTTAGATCCATGGATAGAGGAAAAGGAATAGCAATTAATCCAAATATGCCGATTTTATTTCCGCAATGTGCAAAATGTGGGCGTCGACACCAGGGAGAATGTCGAGTGGATACTAGAGTTTGTTTTAGATGCGGCCGGCCAAGACATTGATCAAGAATTGCCCTCAGAATACCCCTCAAGGAATAGCTCTACCCGGAGAAAAAGCAAAAGCTCTCACGAAAGCTAAAGTTTATGCTATCATGCCTGGAGAAGTAGACATGGAGGCAGACGAGACTATAGATGCTAATGTTATTACTGGTAAATTTCTAAGTCTCCTCTTTTAGTCAATGAATGGATTCTTTGGGAGTGGTAATAATAATAATAGTAGAATAAAATTTTCTTTAGGTAAGGTTAAGCTGAAGCAATGCATAGTCTATGCCTTGTTTGATTCGGGAGTGACAAGATCCTTTATTTCATATTATTGTGTCCAAACGTGTGACTTAGAAACAGAATTATTGGCCCAAAAGGTTATGGTAGTCATGCCTAATGGAAAGGTAGCAAGATGCCACCAGATGGTAAGAAGTTGCCCCTTGGAAATTGGAAGTTCACAGCTAGTCGCTGACCTGATACTACTCCATTTGATGGAATTTGATTTAATTTTAGGTATAGATTTGTTGGCCAAGTATTATGCTAAACTTGACTGTCGCAAAAAGGAAATAGTTTTTGGCTTACCCATGGAGGAGAAATTTTGTTACAAGGGGGAAATATTAAAGGCAGTTTCCTCCATAATAACTACTAAGCGAATAAAGAAAAGTATTAACAAAGAGACAAAGGGCTACTGGGTAATTATGTTAAATTCCTCAGAAGTTGTTAAGAGTATTCAAGGAATTCCCGTTGTGGAAGACTTTCCTCAAGTCTTTTCTGAGGATCTGTCGGGACTGCCTCCTGATCGAGAAACGGAATTTGTTATTGAATTGGAACCAGCCACGACTCCAATTCATAAGGCTCCGTATAGAATGGCACCAGTGGAATTAGAAGAATTGAAAGCTCAGATTGAGGAACTTTTAAGGAAAGGATTTATCAGGCCCAGTTCATCCCCATGGGGAGCACCAGTACTATTTGTGAAAAAGAAAGATGGGACAATGTGGATGTGCACAGACTACCGAGAATTGAATAAGGTCACGATTAAGAATAAATATCTGTTGCCACAGATAGATGACCTGTTAGATCAATTAATAGGAGCAACTGTATTTTCAAAAATAGACCTTCGGTCTGGCTATCATCAGTTGAAGATCAGGGAGCAAGACGTACATAAGACGGCTTTCCGAACTCGATATGGGCACTTTGAATTTTTGGTTATGCCATTCAGAGTGACGAATGCACCAGCGGTATTCATGGACTTGATGAACCGGATATTTAGACCATATTTAGACAAGTTTGTGGTGGTTTTTATTGATGATATTTTGATCTACTCTCAGACTGACGAGGATCATAAAGAACATTTAAAAGTAGTAATGGAGATTTTGTAGAAATATCAACTATACGCCAAACTTAGTAAATGTGAATTTTGGCTACAAGAAGTTAAATTTTTGGGTCATGTTATCTCAAGTGAAGGAGTTTCCGTGGACCAGCAAAGGTAGAAGCAGTGATAGAATGGCAGCAACTAACCAATGCACATGAAATACGAAGCTTCTTGGGATTAGCTGGATATTATAGAAGATTTGTGGAAGGATTTTCCAAGCTGTTTGCACCTCTGACAGCATTGACCAGGAAGAATGCTAAGTATGTTTGGAGTAAATAATGTGAAAGGAGTTTTCAAGAGCTAAAGAAGAGATTGACTACAGCACCAATTTTAGCCCTGCTAGAACCTCATAAACCTTACGTGATATATAGTGATGCCTCAAAAATGAGATTGAGGTGTGTATTAATGCAAGAAGGAAGAGTAGTTGCGTATGCATCCCGACAGCTTAAGGACCATGAATAGAACTATCCCACACATGACTTAGAGTTAGCAGCTGTAGTGTTTGCTCTAAAGATTTGGAGGCATAACTTATATGGAGAAAGATGTGAAATATTTACGGACCATAAGAGTCTCAAGTATCTTTTTAGCGAGAAAACCTTGAATATGAGACAAAGAAGGTGGATAGAGGCTATAAGTGATTTCCAATGCGAAATCAAATATTACCCTGGAAAGGCTAATGTGGTAGCCGATGCCTTGAGTAGGAAAGTTCAAACGGAAGAATTATCAGTGCTGGCAGTAATGCGAGAAATTCTGGTAGACAGATTATCACAGGACCTCAAGCTAATGGAGATTCAAGAAATTGTTCCTTTAACGGACAAAGAAATTAAGGAAGAACAACAAAATGATGCTAAGCTGGAGAAGATGAAACAGCAAATACTGGAAGGAAAAGGGTCTTCACACTTTATGATTTCAAGCGATGGGATGCTATACTTTGGGAGAAGGAAAATCATTCAGGATACCCTAGAATTGAAAGAAAAGTTGATGAAAGAAGCTCATGGTACACCATATACTGCTCATCCTGGAAGTACTAAGATGTATCAAGATTTAAAAGAAAAATTTTGGTGGGAAGGAATGAAGAAGGATATCGCGACCTTTGTAGCCAAGTGTCTATTGTGTCCGTTAGTAAAAGCTGAACACCAAAGACCAGCCAGTAAGTTGCAACATCTACCAATTCCCGAATGGAAATGGGAGGATCTATCTATGAATTTTGTGGTAGGATTTCCAAGAACATTTGCGGAAAAAAATTGATTTGGGTAATAGTGGATCGGTTGACGAAGAGTTCTCACTTTTTACCTATCTCCAACACGGATTCTATGGAAAGGTTGGCAAAAATTTATGTGAAGGAAGTAGTTCGTTCGCATGGAGTACCCAAGACTATAGTATCGGACAGAGATCCTAAATTTACATCTCGATTTTGGTAAAATTTACAGAAGATGATGGGTACCAATTTAAATTTCAGCAGCGCATACCATCCTTAAACGGACGGACAAACAGAAAGAACTATTCAGACTTTGGAGGATATGTTGCGAGCCTGTGTATTGGGTTTTGACAAAGATTGGGAAAGTCTGTTACCGTTAATTGAATTTGCCTATAATAACAGTTTCCAAGCTACTATACAGATGGCGCCATATGAAGCACTTTATGGGAGGAAATATAGATCTCTTATTTATTGGGATGAAGTGGGTGAAAGTAGCTTTTTTGGGACCCGAGTATTTACAAGAAGTCAAAGAGCAGATTACAAGGATTAGAAATCAGATAAAGACGATGCAAAGTAGACAAAAGAGTTATGCGGATAATCGTAGAAGGGCTTTAGATTTTATGGTGGGAGACTGGGTGTACTTGAAGATTTCGCCTCTGAAGGGAGTTATGCGATTTGGTAAGAAAGGGAAGTTGAGTTCTCGTTATATCGGACCTTATGAAATTCTGGAAAAAGTAGGTCCAGTGGCTTACCGCCTAGCCCTACCTGATGATTTGCAAGGAGTTCATAATGTCTTCCATGTATCTTCTCTAAAAAAATGTTTGAATGATCAGCCAGTAGCAATAATGGATCCGCGTCCTAATACTTTGCGTCCCAATTTAACTTATGAAGAGTGGCCTGTACGAATTGAAGATCAGAAAGAACAGACCCTTCGGAATCGTACCATAGTGTTAGTAAAAGTACTCTAGAATAATCCTACTTTTCAAGAAGCCACCTGGGAACGTGAGGATGTAATGAGAGTTAATTATCCCCACTTGTTTGAAATGTAGTTGTAATAATATGCGTCATAAATTGAATCAGCTGTATGACATTTGTATGATATTTGTATTTTCTTTTATGTTAATATTCATTAATATTTGACCTTACACAGGATTATGGCTCCAAAAAGAAATGCATGTATGTCAGTCATCCATGTAGATCAGTTAAGGAAAAGATCTGAGAGAATTAGAGAGAGATTTCGTAGGGAAAAACTGAAGCAATGGAAAGCTGAGAGATTGAGCTGGTTAAATAAAAGTGAGAGACACAGAACCCATATTATGGACATAGACGAAAAGGGTAACCCTGCAAGTAGAAGAGCGTTACCAGGTGAGGAAAGACAACCCGCTCGAAAATGGTTAAAAGCAGAGAAAATATTTTTGAGAAGAGAGGATAAAGGGAAATCTGTCATAGTAGAATCATCTGATAGATCTGAAAATCGGAAACGTCAATGTGAAGAGGAACCCATAATAGAAGAGACAGAGGCAGAGAGATTACGTGCCTTGCAAGAAATGAGTGTGAATATGTATTATGATCCAGATGTAGACATGATATTTTACTACTCTCAAGATTCGCTGCTTAATGAGGAAAGAGTACCTACCTCTTCAGAAGAATCTACTGCTGCTAGCAACCGAGGTATAGATTCTTTAAGCCCTTAATTATTTATATCTTAGCTATTTTGGGGATGAAATCCTTTTTAAGAGGGGGAGGATGTAATAGCCCAAATTTTCTAAAGTAAATTATTTTATGGAAATTACTTTAAGGAAATTTATTTGATATATTTATTTTCTAGGAAAATAGAGTGGGAGATTTAATTGAGGAATATGAGATAACACTTGGTATTGGGAATTATGCATTCTCGGATTAATTTATCGAGTTTTAGTGAAATGGGCATAAGTTATTCATATGAGGTCCAAATGAGGTGAATCCAATTGATATATAACCTTGAGAGATAGATTTAAAACTTATATGTTTTAAGTTTTCCGAGATTTGGAAGGGATCAATAACTTATTTGAGAAGCAAGTGGGTAGTTCTGGAATGGGCTTAAATGGAACCCGAGTTGGATGAATTGAACTAATTTGAGGCATGTAACTAATTAGGCAATTGGTTTTGAGATTTTATGGGATTAGGAAATGTGTAGGGATAGTTGGAAATGGACGGAAAGTTGATTTGGAAGCTAATTGGTTAGTTAGTGTGATGGAAACACAAGGAGAACCAAAATCTAGTTGATAGGTGACTAAGTGGATCAGATTTGGCTCTACCCTAACTAAACTAAGAAGTGGCCTTCTAAAACTTGTTAAATGGAGACTTAAGGGAGTTAGGAAATAACCAAATGAGTAGGAAAATTTGGAGAGGGGCATGTAACACAAGGAGAGGGCTGGAGATGGGAGGTGCATGCATGGTTAGGTGAAATGCCACCTCACCTCTTATCTCTTTAGCTCACTCCTCAGCCATGGATCAAAATTGGCAACAAAAGCATCTCAAATGTGAGCCCTTGGATGACTAATCCAGCTGCAAACCTAGGATTTGGGAGGCTTAAGCTTTATCATAAGATATGTTTAGATGGACACCTCATCACCCATGCAAAACAGACAACTAGTGCACCTTAGGGTTTTTCCCTCTTCTCCCCCTTATATTGGTCAACCACCATCCTATAAATAGACCATCGAAAGCTTTCTAAGCTCCTTTAGAAGGAGAGAACACATTTCCCTTTGGAAGATACTCCAGAAAAACCCTCCCAAAACCCTTAAAGATTTCCTTTGTGAGCTAAGTGATTGAGTTTGGAGAAAAGCTTGCAAGAAGTTGGTTGGATCCATTCTCTTGAACTTTGAAGAATTTGTAAGTCCATATTCTAGCTTAACTTAAGCATGGAAATGGTTTATTGAAGTGATTGAACTATGTTTACTAGTATTGAACTCTTAAGAACATGATTAAGTGACAAAGTGACATATGAGTAAGGTTGGATTTAAATTGTCTTGTAAAAATGTTCAATAAAATTTTAAGAACTTAGATTTAAGTTTTTAAGAAGCCAAATAAAGTATAGTAAAAAGATTGGCGTGTTTTGAGTAGAAAAACTCTTAGAGCCGTGATCTCGCTCGATCATCGCTCGACCTGTGGGTCGAGCGAAGGCAAAATATGACCCCTCGCTAGAGTATCGCTTGATACTCTGCTTGAGCGAGTTCGAACTTGTGACTTCGCTCGATATTCGTTCGACACCCGCTCGAGTGAGTTCCAACTCGTGACTTCACTTGATGATCGCTCGACACCCGCTCGAGCGAGATGCCCTGTTTTGCTTAAACTCAGGGTTTGCCTGGAATAAAATCGGTGTTCCAAATGGAAAGGGTTATAAGTGAAAAACTCGTATGAAGAAGAAAGGAACTACTAAAATGAAAACGATGTATAAGAATAAGTTAGTCACATCGTGACGGGGACGACGAGACGTAACGCCCGGATGATTGACGTGCCGATAGGGACGGCGATACGTAACGCCCGTAGTGATATATGTATATGTTTTGTGTCAAGACGGGGAAGGCGAGACGTAACGCCCGGAAGGTTGACACAAGACTCATCACAACGGGGACGGCAAGACGTAATGCCTGGATAATTTATGAGTATATATGATGGGGACGGCGAGACGTAACGCCCATCAGTGATAAGAAAGAATAAGAACTTTTAAGAAAATGGTGTAATTCCGTATAAGATTATGTATTCGGTTGAGCCAAGAAAAGTACCAGTTAGACAGTGGTCTTATGATGTATATCTTAGGGTAAATTTCCCTAGTCATTCAGTGGTGATAATATTATGGTTGCTTTTTCCCTGTTTCTTTTAAGCTGCTTATGTACTTACTGAGATTTCAAAGGAAATCTCACTCTTTTGTGGTTCTATATATATATATTTTTGTGCATATCATCTATATACAGGATTCAATGACCAGCCAGGGGATAGCCTCGATGAAGCAGGAGACTTCGGGGAGTCCTGAGGGACTCTTCGACTATAGTCCTTATATGAATATTTCTTTTGCCTCCTGCGGACCTCCTATTAGTAATCAACCTACAAGAGTTTGGAGCCTTGACGCATCCACTTTTGCTGAGGAGAGGCGACGCACAGGATGTATTTTAACATTAGAACTAGATGGCTCGTTGTCCATGTGTGGAGTTTACTTGACTTCACTGGGACAACTGCTCTAGCGAGACTTTAGTGTTAGTATGGATTGGTTTTGCTATGGGAGATAATTCCCCGAGGTTAAGAAAGAAAAGGAGTGAGGTGAAGGAGAGTCTTTTGGAAGAATGTAATATATTTTGTTGCTAACTTGCTACCATTTGGGTCATGTATATGTAAAAAGGTACAATGTTAAGTTATTAATGAATGATGTGAATGTTGTAAGTTTATTTTCCATGTGATCTTTAGAAAGTTTTATATCTAAAACCAGATCTGCTGCGAATTACATGATATGTGCATTTTATTCTTGTTAAGTACGAGGGTGAGTAGCCAAGTGTTACTTATCTAGACACCTTAATTTACGTTAAATCCTAGACGTAAATCGGGGCGTCACAACCCCCCCTCTCCATGGGCCTCACACCTATACTAAAAAAAAGAATTGAAAAACAAATATAATATATGTTTTTTTTTTAAATGAAATTCCAAAAATTAAAAAATATGTTTCTTTTTTTATGATTTTGTAGGATAATTTTAATTTTATTTTGTGTTGACCCCCTCTCTAAAAATTGTTTTGGTCTTCCTTTACAAAATTAATCTTATGAGTTTAATCCTATCAGTGATTCGTCTGATGTAGCTAATATTTCTGCAATTTTTGACAAAACTTAAGATTATGGCACACAGGCTTGGCAACCGAAGTCTGAGGAGTTGCCTGAAAAAAATAAAAGACAAGTTCCTTCAAGTGGGGGAGTACTAAAAGTTAATCTGAAGCCTTGCCATCTATTTGTGAAGCTCAAGCACCAAGTTTATGGGGCAAATAAGCGTTTCGTTTTTTACCCAAGAGGAACAGTTTTAGAAGTGGAAGATAGTCTAGTTGCAAACTTGGTCTATCAACTTTCACCATAGCATGCAACAATAATTATTATTATTATTATTATCTTGTTTGTTTTGTTTTATTTTTGTTTACTACTGTTTTCTTTATTTTTGTTTGCATGATAGTTTCATTTTGTCATTTCAGATCACCATTTATGACGCTTAACGACCTATCCATATCACACATCAGGTGTATCCTACCCTTTTTAGTTACTCTCCATTCAATTTTTATTATAAAACATTGAGGACAATGTCTCATTTAAGTTGGGGGGTGGGAATGCAAATTTGTTATTTAACTCTGTGGCATATTTCAATCAAAATATAAAAAATTATCAATTTTTTTAAAAATTTGCATTACATTGACATCTTTTCACACATGATACTCATGTTCAATCATAACCATCTTGGTGAATTCAACAAACTCATCTTATATATTTTGCTAAGGCATCCACAGAACATTTTATGCACTTATCCAAGCTTTGTGGTAATATGGTGATTTCACACATATAACTAGAGAATTATTTTGCTTAAGTATTCATATAAATTTTGGAGAGAATTGAGAGTTTACAAATATAGAAATTGTGATAAGCGTTCATTGATCTGTTGAATTGGACACTTCTTTTGAGAATATCATTACATGGTTTGTAGTAAGATGACAAATATACTTGGGATATGATGAAAGTAAACTTAGGATTAATGTTTGAGCCTTTCAAGCTCACAATTTTTCATCATAAATTCCTAGTAGCCAATTTTGAGCCAATATACACATATGCCATTTTCTTTTCATACCTGTATCATCCACACCTTTCCACATTGGAGCATAACTTATACACTAATTTTTCCTCCCATTTTACTTCCAAGTGTGTACTAGGTGTAAAATTTGCATTTAAAAAAAAAAAGTTTGATAGAAATGGCAAGAATACCATGAAAAATGACGTGGTGCTGGGCATATCCATCAAAATATTCATCAAAGTGTTCATCGGCAAAAACACCACTGACAAAGAAGAAAGAAAATCATTCTTAGTCAAAAATCTAAAAAGTTTAAAAGTACATCAAAAGGAAAGTATGGTCTACTGAGATATTTAATAAATTCCCTTTTATGTATACTTGGAAGTTTTTGAATCATTTTCACCCTTTTCTTCTTCTAGCCTCAAACCTAAACCACGTTACAACCTTTTGTATTGATTATTCTGATCCTAAGTATGCTTGTGGAAAGAAGGGCGGAATTCCCAATTGTTAGTATTGCTATCATAAGATCAATGTTTGGTTGTTGCCTATATATAATTGACTGAATTTCCATGAGAGTGTGTATACCTTTCGCCAACTCCAATAAAAGAATCCTCACACAAAAATACTTATATACCCGTGAGTTATGAAGTTGAACCTTTTGTTTAAGATATTCCTAATGTTGCATGTGTCGGAACCTCTGATTCAATATAAAAATAGTTTGGAACACACACACGCACACTATGTCGATTGCTATATGTGAATTACTTGTGCAAGAGTTATTGAATTTCTAAGATTGTTTTGATATGTAAATTTGGAAAATGTGTCTTGATGGCCCCTATGTGTGATTTTCTTTGGTCTTTCTCATCATTTTGCATGAAAATTGTTAGGGACTAACAATGAGCAAGTTGGAGGGTGTGATGAGTGCACAAAATGCACTCTAAATACTATATTTAAATGCTAAAAGAAAAGAGAAAATAATGATATAACTCATTTATTAAAATTAATAGTTATTTATTTTGAGATAGATATGAGTATAATTTAATATATTAAAATCTCAAATAAATACAAAAAGCAACACATGAGTTTAATCCATTAAATAAGTCCCATGAATTTTCACTAATAGCCTTACACTTTAATAATGGCCACTTGAATTTCCTTGCATTTTAAAAGCCAAGTTTGTTAATTATTTAATTTTCTTGTAGGTTATATATGGTAGGTGACACAACCTCATATATTTACTTGAAGGCATGGAGCATTTCACTTCATCTTAGTACGCGGAAAGAATTGAAAGAAATTCAAAAGAAGCAAGTCAAACACATGCAAGACATCAAGCCTCCTTCACAGCCAAAATTGTTGACATTTCAAGCTACAAATTGACAAAGCAATACACGGTAACACTTGGGAAGGAAATGCAAGTGGAGCAAAAAGTGAAAAATTCAACCAATGAGATTTCACTAAACTAAGATGGTCTTCCAAGCCGTAACATTTGACCAAGGGAATATGGTAATTACAAAACACATGGCAACTCAACAAAGCTAGAAAATAGCATACGCATAAGTCTATAAATAGGAGGGAGGCATGAACACAAAGGAGATGCTTGGATGCTTGGATGGGGGGAGAGCCTTCTCAACCCTTGAGGAAAGGGTGGAGCATATCAAGTGTTGTTATTTTATTTCTCCCTTGAAGAATTTGGTTGTTCATCATGTAGATGAACAACTAAATAAGGGCTAGGGATGGACTTGTGTGTGATGGTATTTGTAGTTTATTTTTGATTTATGTATTTGGTCTTTAAATATTAAAACTATTTTGTTCTATCATTCTCAATTTATTTGTGATATTTTTCGTCTTCATTTAAATAATTATAGTTTCTTTTTCGTTTAAGGATTCAATCATGCTTTTTCCATTGAAATGATTAGTTCTACGATTATATTTGGAGGAATTAATTGTCTATATTGATTTAATTCTCTGCTGCAGTATCGCTCCCTGAGTATATTGTCGACGTTGGATTTTCTCAATAGTGAAAACAATTTTTGTTCTCAAATCGCGATGAATGATTTTTCAGATTTAATTTTGGTTATTAAATTATATCTTCCGATTGAAAATTTGGTCATAGAATTTGAAATTGAGTTATCAATGAATTAAGAATAAATTTGAATACGAGAAATATGCAATGAATTTTCCCTACGCTCTATTTTTTGTCATATTTTTATACTTTTCAAATTACTCATTTAGTTTTAATTTACGTCACACTTCAAAAATCACTTTTCACACTCTTCCAAATCTTTTCGTAAATTTTGTTATTATTTTTCAATTTCTCAATCGATCTCCCTGTGGAATCGACACCCCAAAGCTATACTACAAACGACCGTGTTTGTCTTTGGGTGTAATCAAATTTTGACGCTGTTGCCGGGGAGCCGGTAGAAGAATTGTAGATAGTTTCTCTTTTTAGTTTGTAATAAAAAGCGGTAACTTCGTTCCCTTTCTTTTTTGCTTTTTGCATCTTTATTTATTTATTTTTTCTTGTCGTATATATTTTTTTAGTATTACGTTTTTTTTTTTTACTTTACATGCACATGTACAGAGACGCTTTTGGACGGTTTACTAGTAGACCCGTGCTAGAATCAGACTTAGAGTTTAATCTGTCTAATCACTTGTTTGATAATTCCTCCAAGTCTGACGCGATGAGTGAACACGTGGACCAACCTATTAGAACCCTCCAAGATTATCTTCATCCCGCACGAATAGCCACACCATCACGTATCATGTTCTCCCTTAATGCATGTCATGTAGATTTTAAAACTGGGATGATACAGTTACTTCCCACGTTCCAGGGTTTAGAAAATGAAAATCCCTATGTTCATATTAGGGAATTTGAAGAAGTAGTTGCCACTTTTCAAAGTCAGAATTCAACTGATGAAGCGGTGAGACTTAAGTTCTTTCCTTTTTCTTTGAAAGAAAGAGCTAAAAAATGGCCATACTTGCTAAGACCACGGTCCATTGGGTCTTGGAGTGAGATGACTCAAGTGTTCTTCAATAAATATGAAATTTTCCCAACATTAGACCAACGCTTTAAAAAGACAAATCTCTACCTTTGCACAAAAGGATAATGAGACGTTATACCAGTCTTGGGAAAGGTTTAAAGAATTGTTGAGTATGTGTCCTCACCATGGATATGAAAATTGGCGTTTAGTGAGTTATTTCTATGCAAGACTTACGTCCAGGGAAGGTCAATTCGTGGAAATGATGTGCAATGGAGAATATTTACAGAAAAATCCTGATGAGGCCATAGAGTACCTCAATAAGCTTGTTGAAAAAGCTCATACTTGGACTGGAAATAGTGCTACTGAGAGTACAAATAGGTCACGACCTATAGGAAACCCAAATGGTGGTAGTATTAATCACCTCGGGGAGGAGGATAATCTAAAGGCCAAGGTTGAAATGCTTATAAGGGAAATAGTGCTGTTAAAGACTAGAAGCTTAAAATCAACACACATGGCTAATCATGCATACTCTTTTGGGCCATGTGTTGTGTATGGCGGGGTAGATCATCATGCCCAAGAATGTCCTACACATGCCAACATGAGAGGATGGTGTAATCACCCCAATTTCAGCTGGAAGTCTTAAAACCAACAGCCTGCACGGCCTACACAACCCTCTGAATCACATCATGCACCCTTCATCTTCTAGAAATTCTTTAGAAGATACTTTGCATACATTTATGGAAGCACAGGGTAAGAAGACTAATCAAAAATTTGAATCTTTGATTACGCAGGTTGTTGAAAAACAAAAGGAGATAAAGAGCCAGGTGTACAAGATAACGAGCTTCTTGAGTGTAAATGAGCAAGGGTAAGTTTCCTTTTCAAACTCAATCTGCATCTCATGGTCAACTTATGGCACAAGAAACTGTGAAGAATGACGAGTGCCACCAAACATATATGATTGAGTCACTCATAGACAGGGAAGTTTTCACAACTTATGATTTCGATTCCCTTGAGAATTTCATTGTTGATTATGAGTTTAATCCTATCAGTGATTCGTCTGATGTAGCTAATATTTGTGCAATTTTTGACAAAATTCAAGATTATGGCACACAGGCTCGGCAACCGAAGTCTGAGGAGTTGCATGAAAAAAAATAAAAGACGAGTTCCTTCAAGTTGGGAAGTACCAAAAGTTAATCTGAAGCCTTGCCACCTACCTATGAAGCTCGAGCTCCGAGCTTATGGGAGAAATAAGCGTTTCGTTTTTTATCTAGGTGGAACAGTTCTAGAAGTGGAAGATAGTCTGGTTGCGGACTTGGTCTATCAACTTTCACCACAGCATGCAACAATAATTATTATTATTATCTTATTTGTTTCGTTTTATTTTTGTTTGCTGGATAGTTTCATTTTTTCATTTCAAGTCACCATTTATGACGCTTAGCAAGCTATCCATATCACACATCAGGTGTATCCTACCCTTTTTAGTTACTCTTCATTCAATTTTTATTATTAAACATTGAGGACAATATCTCATTTAAATTGGGGACGAGAATGCAAATTTGTTATTTAACTCTGTGGCATATTTCAATCAAAATATAAAAAATTGCCAATTTTTTTAAAAATTTGCATCACACAGACATCTTTTCACACATTATACTCATGCTTATTCATAACAATCTTGGTGAATTCAACAAATTCATCTTATATATTTCAACAAATTCATCCACAGAACCTTTTATGCACTTATCCAAACTTTGTGGTAATATGGTGATTTGACACATGTAACTAGAGAATTATTTTGCTTAAGTACTCATGAAAATTTTGAAGAGAATTGAGAGCTTATAATACAGAAATCGTGATAAGCGTTCATTGATCTGTTGAATTGGACACTTCTTTTGAGAATATCATTACATGGTTTGTAATAAGATGGCAGATATACTTGGGATATGATGAAAGTCAATTTAGGATTAACGTTTGAGCCTTTCAATCTGACCATTTTTCATCATAAATTCCTAGTAGCCAATTTTGGGCCAATATACACATATAGCATTTTTTTTTCATACCTGTATCATCCATACCTCTGCACATTGGAACGTAGCTTATACACTAATTTTTCCTTCAATTTTACTTCCAAGTGTGTACTACTAGGTGGGAAATTTGCGTTTTAAAAAAAAAGAGTTTGATAGAAATGGCAATAATACCATGAAAAATGACATGGTGCTAGGCGTATCCATCAAAATATTCATCAAAGTGTTCATCGGCAAAAACAACACTGGCAAAGAAGAAATAAAATCGTTCTTAGTCAAAAATGTAAAAAGTTTAAAAGTACATCAAAAGGAAAGTATGGTCTACTGAGATGTTTAATAAATTCCCTTTTATGTATACTTAGAAGTTTTTGAATCATTTTCACCATTTTCTTCTTCTATCCTCAAACCTAAACCACGTTACAACCTTTTGTATTGATAATTCTGATCCCAAGTATGCTTGTGGAAAGAATGACGGAATTCTCAATTGTTATTATTCCTATCATAAGATCAATGTTTGCTTGTTGACTATATATAGTTGCCTGAATTTCCATGAGAGTGTGTGTATACCTTTTGCCAACTCCAATGAGAGAATCCTCGCACAAAAACACTTATATACCCATGAGTTATGGAGTTGAACCTTTTGCATAAGATATTCCTAATGTTGCATGTGTCGGAACCTCTGATTCAATATAAAAATAGTTTGGAACACACACACACACACACACACACACACACACACTATGTGGATTGCTATACGTGAATTACTTGTGCAAGAGTTATTGAATTCCTAAGATTGTTTTGATATGTAAATTTGGAAAATGTGTCTTGATGGCCCCTATGTGTGATTTTCTTTGGTCTATCTCATCATTTTGCATGAAAATTGCTAGGGACTAGCAATGAGCAAGCAGGGGGTGTGATGAGTGCACAAAAATGCACTCTAAATACTTTATTTAAATGCTAAAAGAAAAGAGAAAATAATGATATAACTCATTTTAATAAAATTAATAGTTATTTATTTTGAGATAGATATGAGAATGATTTAATATATTAAAATCTCAAATAAATACAAAAAGCAACACGAGTCTAATCCATTAAATCAGTCCCATGAATTTTCACTAATAGCCTTACACTTTAATAATGGCCACTTGAATTTCCTTGCATTTTAAAAGCCAAGTTTGTTAATTATTTTATTTTCTTGTAGGTTATATATGGTAGGTGACACAATATCATATATTTACTTAAAGGCATGGAGCATTTCACTTCATCTTATTACACGGCAAGAATTGAAAGAAATTCAAAAGAAGCAAGTCAAACACATGCAAGACATCAAGCCTCCTTCATAGCCAAAATTGCTAACATTTCAATCTACAAATTGACAAAGCAATACACGGCAACACTTGGGAAGGAAATGCAAGTGGAGCAAAAAGTCAAAAGTTCAACCAATGAGATTTCACTAAACTAAGATGGTCTTCCGAGCCGTAACATTTGACCAAGGGAATATGGTAATTACAAAACACATGGCAACTCAACAAAGCTGGAAAATAGCATACGGCACGTACGTCTATAAATAGGAGGGAGGCGTGAACACAAAGGAGATGCTTGGATGCTTGGATGGGGGGGAGAGCCTTCTCAACCCTTGAGGAAAGGGTGGAGCATATCAAGTGTTGTTGTTTTATTTCTCCCTTGAAGAACTTGGTTGTTCATCATGTAGATGAACAACTAAATAAGGGCTACGGATGCACTAGTGTGTGATGGCATTTGTAGTTTATTTTTGATTTATGTATTTGGTCTTTAAATATTAAAACTATTTTGTTCTATCATTCTCAATTTATTTGTGATATTTTTCGTCTTCATTTAAATAATTATAGATTCTTTTTCGTTTAAGGATTCAGTCATGCTTTTTCCATTGAAATGATTAGTTCTATGATTATGTTTGGAGCAATTGATTGTCTATATTGATTTATTTCTCTGCTGTAGTATCGCTCCTTGAGTATATTGTCGACGTTGGATTTTCTCAATAGTGATAACAATTTTTGTTCTTGGATCGCGATGAATGATTTTTCAAAAAGTTACATTTTGATTTAGTTTTGCTTATTAATGTTATATCTTCCGACTGAAAATTTGGACATAGAATTTGCAATTGAGTTATCAATGAATCAAGAATAAATTTGAATACGAGAAATATGCAAGGAATTTTCCCTACGCTCTATTTTTTGTCTTATTTTTATACTTTTCAAATTACTCATTTAGTTTTAATTTACGTCACACTTCAAAAATCACTTTTCGCACTCTTCCAAATCTTTTCGTAAATTTCGTTACTATTGTTCAATTTCTCAATCGATCTCCCTGTGGAATCGACACCCCAAAGCTATACTACAAACGACCGCGTTATTCTTTGGGCGTAATCAAATTTTGGCGCCGTTGCCGGGGAGCCGGTAGAAGAATTGTAGATAGTTTCTCTTTTTAGTTTGTAAAAAAAAGCGGCAACTTCGTTCCCTTTCTTTTTAGCTTTTTGCATCTTTATTTATTTATTTTTACTTGTCGAATATATTTTTTTAGTATTACGTTTTTTTTTTTTACTTTACATGCACATGTGCGGAGACGCTTTTGGACGATTTACTAGTAGACTCGTGCTAGAATCAGACTTAGAATCTAATCTGTCTAATCACTTGTTTGGTAATTCTTCCAAGTCTGACGCGATGAGTGAAGACGTGGACCAACCTATTAGAACGCTCCAAGATTATCTTCATCCCGCACGGACAGCCACACCATCACGTATCATGTTCTCCCCTAATGCACGTCATGTAGATTTTAAAACTGGGATGATACAGTTGCTTCCCACGTTCCAGGGTTTAGAAAATGAAAATCCCTATGTTCATATTAGGGAATTTGAAGAAGTAGTTGCCACTTTTCATAGTCAAAATTCAACTGATGACGCGGTGAGACTTAAGTTCTTTCCTTTTTCTTTGAAAGAAAGAGCTAAAAAATGGCCATACTTGCTGAGACCACGGTCTATTGGGTCTTGGAGTGAGATGACTCAAGTGTTCTTCAATAAATACGAAATTTTCCCAACATTAAACCAACGCTTTAAAAAAGACAAATCTCTACCTTTGCACAAAAGGATAGTGAGACGTTATACCAGTCTTGGGAAAGATGTAAAGAATTGTCGAGTATGTGTCCTCACCACGGATATGAAATTGGCGTTTAGTGAGTTATTTCTATGCAGGACTTACGCCCAGGGAAGGTCAATTTGTGGAAATGATGTGCAATGGAGAATTTTTACAGAAAAATCCTGATGAGGCCATAGAGTACCTCAATAAGCTTGCTGAAAAAGCTCATACTTGGAATGGAAATAGTGCTACTGAGAGTACAAATAGGCCACGACCTGCAGGAAACCCAAATGGTGGTGGTATTAATCATCACGGGGAGGAGGATAATCTAAAGGGCAAGGTTGAAATGCTTACAAGGGAAATAGTGCTGTTAAAGACTAGAAGCTTAAAATCAACACACATGGCTAATCATGCATACTCTTTTGGGCCATGTGTTGTGTATGGCGGGGTAGATCATCATGCCCAAGATTGTCCTACACATGCCAACATGAGAGGATGCCGTAATCACCCCAATTTCAGCTGGAAGGCTGAAAACCAACAGCGTGCACGGCCTACACAACCCTCTAAATCACATGATGCAGCTTCATCTTCTAGAAATTCTTTAGAAGATACTTTGTAGACATTTATGGAAGCACAGGGTGAGAAGACTAATAAAAAATTTGAATCTTGCATTACGCAGGTTGTTGAAAAACAAAAGGAGATAAAGAGCCAGGTGTTTAAGATAACGAGCTTCTTGAGTGTAAATGAGCAAGGGTAAGTTTCCTTTTCAAACTCAATCTGCATCTCATGGTCAACTTATGGCACAAGAAACTGTGAAGAACGACGAGACGAGTGCCACCAAACATATATGATTGAGTCACTCATAGACAGGGAAATTTTCACAACTCATGATTTCGATTTCCTTGATAATTTCATTGTCGATTATGAGTTTAATCCTATCAGTGATTCGTCTGATGTAGCTAATATTTGTGCAATTTTTGATAAAACTGAAGATTATGGCACACAGGCTCGGCAACCGAAGTCTGAGGAGTTGCATGAAAAAAATAAAAGACAAGTTCCTTCAAGTTGGGAAGTACCAAAAGTTAATTTGAAGCCTTGCCACCTACCTGCGAAGCTCGAGCACCGAGCTTATGGGGCAAATAAGCGTTTCGTTTTTGATCTAGCAGGAACAGTTCTAGAAGTGGAAGATAGTCTGGTTGCGGACTTGGTCTATCAACTTTCACCCCAGCATGCAACAATAATTATTATTATTATCTTGTTTGTTTCGTTTTATTTTTGTTTGCAGGATAGTTTCATCTTGTCATTTCAGATCACCATTTATGACGCCTAGCGAGCTATCCATATAACACATCAGGTGTATCCTAACCTTTTTAGTTACTCTCCATTCAATTTTTATTATTAAACATTGAGGACAATGTCTCATTTAAATTGGGGGTGAGAATGCAAATTTGTTATTTAACTCTGCGGCATATTTCAATCAAAATATAAAAAATTGTCAAATTCTTTAAAAATTTGCATCACACAGACATCTTTTCACACATTATACTCATGCTCATTCATAACAATCTTGGTGAATTCAACAAACTCTTCTTATATATTTTGCTAAGACATCCACAGAACCTTTTATGCACTTATCCAAACTTTGTAGTAATATGGTGATTTTGACACATGTAACTAGAGAACTATTTTGCTTAAGTATTCATGTAAATTTTGGAGAGAATTGAGAGCTTACAAATACAGAAATTGTGATAAGCGTTCATTGAACTGTTGAATTGGACACTTCTTTTGAGAATATCATTACATGGTTTGTAATAAGATGGTAGATATACTTGGGATATGATGAAAGTCAACTTAGAATTAACGTTTGAGTCTTTCAATTTGACCCTTTTTCATCATAAATTCCTAGTGGCCAATTTTGAGTCAATATATACACATATAGCATTTTCTTTTCGTACCTGTATCATCCATACCTCTCCACATTGGAGCGTAGCTTATATACTAATTTTTTCTCCCATTTTACTTCCAAGTGTGTACTAGGTCTGAAATTTGCGTTTAAAAAAAAAAATTTGATAGAAATGGCAAGAATACTATGTAAAATGACATGGTGCTAAGCGTATCCAACAAAATATTCATCAAAGTGTTCATCGGCAAAAACACCACTGGCAAAGAAGAAAGAAAATCATTCTTAGTCAAAAATCTAAAAAGTTTAAAACTACATCAAAGGAAAGTATGGTCTACTGAGATGTTTAATAAATTCCCTTTTATGTATACTTGGAAGTTTTTGAATCATTTTCACCATTTTCTTCTTCTATCCTCAAACCTAAACCACGTTACAACCTTTTGTATTGATAATTCTGATCCCAAGTATGCTTGTGGAAAGAATGGCAGAATTCTCAATTGTTATTATTCCTATCATAAGATCAATGTTTGCTTGTTGACTATATATAGTTGCCTGAATTTCCATGAGAGTGTGTGTATACCTTTTGCCAACTCCAATGAGAGAATCCTCGCACAAAAACACTTATATACCCATGAGTTATGGAGTTGAACCTTTTGCATAAGATATTCCTAATGTTGCATGTGTCGGAACCTCTGATTCAATATAAAAATAGTTTGGAACACACACACACACACACACACACACACACTATGTGGATTGCTATACGTGAATTACTTGTGCAAGAGTTATTGAATTCCTAAGATTGTTTTGATATGTAAATTTGGAAAATGTGTCTTGATGGCCCCTATGTGTGATTTTCTTTGGTCTATCTCATCATTTTGCATGAAAATTGCTAGGGACTAGCAATGAGCAAGCAGGGGGTGTGATGAGTGCACAAAAATGCACTCTAAATACTTTATTTAAATGCTAAAAGAAAAGAGAAAATAATGATATAACTCATTTTAATAAAATTAATAGTTATTTATTTTGAGATAGATATGAGTATGATTTAATATATTAAAATCTCAAATAAATACAAAAAGCAACACGAGTCTAATCCATTAAATCAGTCCCATGAATTTTCACTAATAGCCTTACACTTTAATAATGGCCACTTGAATTTCCTTGCATTTTAAAAGCCAAGTTTGTTAATTATTTTATTTTCTTGTAGGTTATATATGGTAGGTGACACAATCTCATATATTTACTTAAAGGCATGGAGCATTTCACTTCATCTTATTACACGGCAAGAATTGAAAGAAATTCAAAAGAAGCAAGTCAAACACATGCAAGACATCAAGCCTCCTTCATAGCCAAAATTGCCAACATTTCAATCTACAAATTGACAAAGCAATACACGGCAACACTTGGGAAGGAAATGCAAGTGGAGCAAAAAGTCAAAAGTTCAACCAATGAGATTTCACTAAACTAAGATGGTCTTCCGAGCCGTAACATTTGACCAAGGGAATATGGTAATTACAAAACACATGGCAACTCAACAAAGCTGGAAAATAGCATACGGCACGTACGTCTATAAATAGGAGGGAGGCGTGAACACAAAGGAGATGCTTGGATGCTTGGATGGGGGGAGAGCCTTCTCAACCCTTGAGGAAAGGGTGGAGCATATCAAGTGTTGTTGTTTTATTTCTCCCTTGAAGAACTTGGTTGTTCATCATGTAGATGAACAACTAAATAAGGGCTACGGATGAACTAGTGTGTGATGGTATTTGTTGTTTATTTTTTATTTATGTATTTGGTCTTTAAATATTAAAACTATTTTGTTCTATCATTCTCAATTTATTTGTGATATTTTTCGTCTTCATTTAAATAATTATAGATTCTTTTTCGTTTAAGGATTCAGTCATGCTTTTTCCATTGAAATGATTAGTTCTATGATTATGTTTGGAGCAATTGATTGTCTATATTGATTTATTTCTCTGCTGTAGTATCGCTCCTTGAGTATATTGTCGACGTTGGATTTTCTCAATAGTGATAACAATTTTTGTTCTTGGATCGCGATGAATGATTTTTCAAAAAGTTACATTTTGATTTAGTTTTGGTTATTAATGTTATATCTTCCGACTGAAAATTTGGACATAGAATTTGCAATTGAGTTATTAATGAATCAAGAATAAATTTGAATACGAGAAATATGCAAGGAATTTTCCCTACGCTCTATTTTTTGTCTTATTTTTATACTTTTCAAATTACTCATTTAGTTTTAATTTACGTCACACTTCAAAAATCACTTTTCGCACTCTTCCAAATCTTTTCGTAAATTTCGTTACTATTGTTCAATTTCTCAATCGATCTCCCTGTGGAATCGACACCCCAAAGCTATACTACAAACGACCGCGTTATTCTTTGGGCGTAATCAAATTTTGGCGCCGTTGCCGGGGAGCCGGTAGAAGAATTGTAGATAGTTTCTCTTTTTAGTTTGTAAAAGAAAGCGGCAACTTCGTTCCCTTTCTTTTTAGCTTTTTGCATCTTTATTTATTTATTTTTACTTGTCGTATATATTTTTTTAGTATTACGTTTTTTTTTTTTACTTTACATGCACATGTGCGGAGACGCTTTTGGACGATTTACTAGTAGACTCGTGCTAGAATCAGACTTAGAATCTAATCTGTCTAATCACTTGTTTGGTAATTCTTCCAAGTCTGACGCGATGAGCGAAGACGTGGACCAACCTATTAGAACGCTCCAAGATTATCTTCATCCCGCACGGACAGCCACACCATCACGTATCATGTTCTCCCCTAATGCACGTCATGTAGATTTTAAAACTGGGATGATACAGTTGCTTCCCACGTTCCAGGGTTTAGAAAATGAAAATCCCTATGTTCATATTAGGGAATTTGAAGAAGTAGTTGCCACTTTTCATAGTCAAAATTCAACTGATGACGCGGTGAGACTTAAGTTCTTTCCTTTTTCTTTGAAAGAAAGAGCTAAAAAATGGCCATACTTGCTGAGACCACGGTCTATTGGGTCTTGGAGTGAGATGACTCAAGTGTTCTTCAATAAATACGAAATTTTCCCAACATTAAACCAACGCTTTAAAAAAGACAAATCTCTACCTTTGCACAAAAGGATAGTGAGACGTTATACCAGTCTTGGGAAAGATGTAAAGAATTGTCGAGTATGTGTCCTCACCACGGATATGAAATTGGCGTTTAGTGAGTTATTTCTATGCAGGACTTACGCCCAGGGAAGGTCAATTTGTGGAAATGATGTGCAATGGAGAATTTTTACAGAAAAATCCTGATGAGGCCATAGAGTACCTCAATAAGCTTGCTGAAAAAGCTCATACTTGGAATGGAAATAGTGCTACTGAGAGTACAAATAGGCCACGACCTGCAGGAAACCCAAATGGTGGTGGTATTAATCATCACGGGGAGGAGGATAATCTAAAGGGCAAGGTTGAAATGCTTACAAGGGAAATAGTGCTGTTAAAGACTAGAAGCTTAAAATCAACACACATGGCTAATCATGCATACTCTTTTGGGCCATGTGTTGTGTATGGCGGGGTAGATCATCATGCCCAAGATTGTCCTACACATGCCAACATGAGAGGATGCCGTAATCACCCCAATTTCAGCTGGAAGGCTGAAAACCAACAGCGTGCACGGCCTACACAACCCTCTAAATCACATGATGCAGCTTCATCTTCTAGAAATTCTTTAGAAGATACTTTGTAGACATTTATGGAAGCACAGGGTGAGAAGACTAATAAAAAATTTGAATCTTGCATTACGCAGGTTGTTGAAAAACAAAAGGAGATAAAGAGCCAGGTGTTTAAGATAACGAGCTTCTTGAGTGTAAATGAGCAAGGGTAAGTTTCCTTTTCAAACTCAATCTGCATCTCATGGTCAACTTATGGCACAAGAAACTGTGAAGAACGACGAGACGAGTGCCACCAAACATATATGATTGAGTCACTCATAGACAGGGAAATTTTCACAACTCATGATTTCGATTTCCTTGATAATTTCATTGTCGATTATGAGTTTAATCCTATCAGTGATTCGTCTGATGTAGCTAATATTTGTGCAATTTTTGATAAAACTGAAGATTATGGCACACAGGCTCGGCAACCGAAGTCTGAGGAGTTGCATGAAAAAAATAAAAGACAAGTTCCTTCAAGTTGGGAAGTACCAAAAGTTAATTTGAAGCCTTGCCACCTACCTGCGAAGCTCGAGCACCGAGCTTATGGGGCAAATAAGCGTTTCGTTTTTGATCTAGCAGGAACAGTTCTAGAAGTGGAAGATAGTCTGGTTGCGGACTTGGTCTATCAACTTTCACCCCAGCATGCAACAATAATTATTATTATTATCTTGTTTGTTTCGTTTTATTTTTGTTTGCAGGATAGTTTCATCTTGTCATTTCAGATCACCATTTATGACGCCTAGCGAGCTATCCATATAACACATCAGGTGTATCCTAACCTTTTTAGCTACTCTCCATTCAATTTTTATTATTAAACATTGAGGACAATGTCTCTTTTAAATTGGGGGTGAGAATGCAAATTTGTTATTTAACTCTGCGGCATATTTCAATCAAAATATAAAAAATTGTCAAATTCTTTAAAAATTTGCATCACACAGACATCTTTTCACACATTATACTCATGCTCATTCATAACAATCTTGGTGAATTCAACAAACTCTTCTTATATATTTTGCTAAGACATCCACAGAACCTTTTATGCACTTATCCAAACTTTGTAGTAATATGGTGATTTGACACATGTAACTAGAGAACTATTTTGCTTAAGTATTCATGTAAATTTTGGAGAGAATTGAGAGCTTACAAATACAGAAATTGTGATAAGCGTTCATTGATCTGTTGAATTGGACACTTCTTTTGAGAATATCATTACATGGTTTGTAATAAGATGGTAGATATACTTGGGATATGATGAAAGTCAACTTAGAATTAACGTTTGAGCCTTTCAATCTGACCCTTTTTCATCATAAATTCCTAGTGGCCAATTTTGAGTCAATATACACATATAGCATTTTCTTTTCGTACCTGTATCATCCATACCTCTCCACATTGGAGCGTAGCTTATATACTAATTTTTTCTCCCATTTTACTTCCAAGTGTGTACTAGGCCTGAAATTTGCGTTTAAAAAAAAAAATTTGATAGAAATGGCAAGAATACTATGAAAAATGACATGGTGCTAAGCGTATCCAACATTCTCAAACTCAATCTGCATCTCATGGTCAACATATGGAACAAGAAACTGTGAAGAATGACGAGTGCCACCAGACATATATGATTGACTCACTCATAGACAGGGAAGTTTTCACAACTCATGATTCTGATCCCCTTGAGAATTTCATTGTTGATTATGAGTGTAAGTAATCCTATCAGTGATTCGTCTGATGTAGCTAATATTTGTGCAATTTTTGACAAAACTCGAAATTATGGCACACATGCTTGGCAACCGAAGTCTGAGGAGTTGCCCGAAAAAAAATAAAAGACAAGTTCCTTCAAGTGGGGAAGTACCAAAACTTAATCTGAAGCCTTGCCACCTACCTGTGAAGCTCGAGCACCGAGCTTATGGGGCAAATAAGCGTTTCATTTTTTATCCAGGAGGAACAGGTCTAGAAGTGGAAGATAGTCCGGTTGCGGACTTGGTCTATCAACTTTCACCACAGCATGCAACAATAATTATTATTATCTTGTTTGTTTTGTTTTATTTTTGTTTGCAGGATAGTTTAATTTTGTCATTTCAGATCACCATTTATGACGCTTAGCGAGCTATCCATATCAAACATCAGGGGTATCCTACCCTTTTCAGTTACTCTCCATTCAAGTTTTATTATTAGACATTGAGGACAATATCTCATTTAAGTTGGTGGTGAGAATGCAAATTTGTTATTTAACTCTGTGGCATATTTCAATCGAAATATAAAAAATTGCCAATTTATTTAAAAATTTGCATCACACAGACATCTTTTCACACATGATACTCATGCTCGTTCATAACCATCTTGGCGAATCCAACCAACTCATCTTATATATTTTGCTAAGGCATCCACAGAACTTTTTATGCACTTATCCAAACTTTGTGGTAATATGGTGATTTGACACATGTAACTAGAGAATTATTTTGCTTAAGTATTCATGTAAATTTTGGAGAGAATTGAGAACTTGTAAATACAGAAATTGTGATAAGCGTTCATTGATCTGATGAATCAGACACTTCTTCTCAGAATATCATTACATGGTTTGTAGCAATGATGGCAGATATACTTGGGATATGATGAAAGTCAACTTAGGATTAATGTTTGAGCCTTTCAAGCTGACCCTTTTTCATCATAAATTCCTAGTAGCCAATATACACATATGGCATTTTCTTTTCATACCTGTATCATCCATACCTCTCCACATTGGGACGTAGCTTATACACTAATTTTTCCTTCCATTTTTTACTTCCAAGGGTACTAGGTGTGGAATTTGCATTTAAAAAAGAAAAAGTTTGATAGAAATGGCAAGACTACCGTGAAAAAAGTGACAAGGTGCTAGCCGTATCCAACAAAATATTCATCAAAGTGTTCATCGACAAAAACACCACTGGCAAAGAACAAAGGAAAGCATTTTTACTCAAAAATCTAAAAAGTTTAAAAGGACATCAAAAGGAAAGTATGGTCTACTGAGATATTTAATAAATTTCCTTTTATGTATACTTGGAAGTTTTTGAATCGTTTCACCCTTTTCTTCTCGAATTACTCATTTAGCTTTAATTTACGTCACACTTCAAAAATCACTTTTTGCACTCTTCTAAATCTTTTCCTAAATTTCGTTACCATTTTTCAATTTCTCAATCCATCTCCCCGTGTAATCGACACCCCAAAGCTATCCTACAAACGACCGCGTTATCCTTTGGGCGTAACCAAATTTTGGCGCCGTTGCTGGGGAGACGGTAGAAGAATAATAGTAGATAGTTTCTCTTTTTAGTTTGTAAAAAGGAGCGGTAACTTCCTTCCTTTTCTTTTTAGCTTTTTGCATCTTTATTATTAATATTTTTTATTTCATATATATTTTTTTAGTATTATGTTTTTTTTTTTTTTACTTTGCACGCGCAGGTACAGAGACGCTTTTGGACGGCTTGCTAGTAGACCCGTGCTAGAATCAGACTTAGAATCTAATCTGTGCAATCACTTGTTTGTTAATTCTTCCAACTCTGACGCGATGAGTGAACACGTGGACCAACCTAGAACCCTCCAAGATTATCTTCATCCCGCACGAACAGCCACATCATCACGTATCTTGTTCTCACCTAATACGCGTCACGTAGATTTTAAAACTGGGATGATACTGTTGCTTCCCGCTTTTCATGGTTTAGAAAATGAAAATCCCTATGTTCATATTAGGGAATTTGAAGAATTAGTTGCAACTTTTCATAGTCAGAATTCAACTGATGACGTGGAGAGAGACTTAAGTTCTCCCCTTTTTCTTTGAAAGAAAGAGCTAAAAGTTGGCTATACTAGCCGAGACCACGGTCTATTGGGTCTTGGAGTGAGATGACTCAAGTGTTCTCCAATAAATACTAAAATTTCCCCGGCGCACGACCAATGCTTTAAAAAGACAAATCTCTACCTTTGCACAAAAGGATAGTGTGACGTTATGCCAGTCTTGGGAAATATTTAAAGAATTGTTGAGTATGTGTCCTCACCACGGATACGAAAATTGGCGTTTAATGAGTTATTTCTATGCAGGGCTTACGTCCAGAGAGCGTCAATTCGTGGAAATTATGTGCAATGGAGAATTTTTACAGAAAAATCCTGATGAGGCCATAGAGTATCTCAATAAGCTTGCTGAAAAAGCTCACATACTTGGACTGGACCTAGTGCTACCGAGAGTACAAATAGGTCACGACCTGCAAGAAACCCAAATGGTGGTGTTATTTACCATCTCAGGGAGGAGGATAATCCAAAGGCCACGGTTGAAATGCTTACAAGGGAAATAGAGCTGTTAAACGCTAGAAGCTTAAAGCCAACACACATGACTAATCATGCATACTTTTTCGGGCCATGTGTTGTGTGTGGCGGGGTAGATCATCATGCCCAAGAATGTCCTACACATGCCAACATGAGAGGATGGCGTAATCACCCCAACTTCAGCTGGAAGCCTGAAAACCAACAGCCTACACAACCCTCTAGATCACATCATGCACCTTCATCTTCTAGAAATTCTTTAGAAGATACTTGGCGTACGTTTATAGAAGCACGGGGTAAGACTAATCGAAAATTTGAATCTATGATTACGCAGGTTGTTGAAGAACAAAAGGAGATAAAGAGCCAGGTGTCTAAGATCACGAGCTTCTTGAGTGTAAATGAGAGCAAGGGTAAGTTTCCTTCTCAAACTCAATCTGCATCTCATGGTCAACATATGGAACAAGAAACTGTGAAGAATGACGAGTGCCACCAGACATATATGATTGACTCACTCATAGACAGGGAAGTTTTCACAACTCATGATTCTGATCCCCTTGAGAATTTCATTGTTGATTATGAGTGTAAGTAATCCTATCAGTGATTCGTCTGATGTAGCTAATATTTGTGCAATTTTTGACAAAACTCGAAATTATGGCACACATGCTTGGCAACCGAAGTCTGAGGAGTTGCCCGAAAAAAAATAAAAGACAAGTTCCTTCAAGTGGGGAAGTACCAAAACTTAATCTGAAGCCTTGCCACCTACCTGTGAAGCTCGAGCACCGAGCTTATGGGGCAAATAAGCGTTTCATTTTTTATCCAGGAGGAACAGGTCTAGAAGTGGAAGATAGTCCGGTTGCGGACTTGGTCTATCAACTTTCACCACAGCATGCAACAATAATTATTATTATCTTGTTTGTTTTGTTTTATTTTTGTTTGCAGGATAGTTTAATTTTGTCATTTCAGATCACCATTTATGACGCTTAGCGAGCTATCCATATCAAACATCAGGGGTATCCTACCCTTTTCAGTTACTCTCCATTCAAGTTTTATTATTAGACATTGAGGACAATATCTCATTTAAGTTGGTGGTGAGAATGCAAATTTGTTATTTAACTCTGTGGCATATTTCAATCGAAATATAAAAAATTGCCAATTTATTTAAAAATTTGCATCACACAGACATCTTTTCACACATGATACTCATGCTCGTTCATAACCATCTTGGCGAATCCAACCAACTCATCTTATATATTTTGCTAAGGCATCCACAGAACTTTTTATGCACTTATCCAAACTTTGTGGTAATATGGTGATTTGACACATGTAACTAGAGAATTATTTTGCTTAAGTATTCATGTAAATTTTGGAGAGAATTGAGAACTTGTAAATACAGAAATTGTGATAAGCGTTCATTGATCTGATGAATCAGACACTTCTTCTCAGAATATCATTACATGGTTTGTAGCAATGATGGCAGATATACTTGGGATATGATGAAAGTCAACTTAGGATTAATGTTTGAGCCTTTCAAGCTGACCCTTTTTCATCATAAATTCCTAGTAGCCAATATACACATATGGCATTTTCTTTTCATACCTGTATCATCCATACCTCTCCACATTGGGACGTAGCTTATACACTAATTTTTCCTTCCATTTTTTACTTCCAAGGGTACTAGGTGTGGAATTTGCATTTAAAAAAGAAAAAGTTTGATAGAAATGGCAAGACTACCGTGAAAAAAGTGACAAGGTGCTAGCCGTATCCAACAAAATATTCATCAAAGTGTTCATCGACAAAAACACCACTGGCAAAGAACAAAGGAAAGCATTTTTACTCAAAAATCTAAAAAGTTTAAAAGGACATCAAAAGGAAAGTATGGTCTACTGAGATATTTAATAAATTTCCTTTTATGTATACTTGGAAGTTTTTGAATCGTTTCACCCTTTTCTTCTCGAATTACTCATTTAGCTTTAATTTACGTCACACTTCAAAAATCACTTTTTGCACTCTTCTAAATCTTTTCCTAAATTTCGTTACCATTTTTCAATTTCTCAATCCATCTCCCCGTGTAATCGACACCCCAAAGCTATCCTACAAACGACCGCGTTATCCTTTGGGCGTAACCAAATTTTGGCGCCGTTGCTGGGGAGACGGTAGAAGAATAATAGTAGATAGTTTCTCTTTTTAGTTTGTAAAAAGGAGCGGTAACTTCCTTCCTTTTCTTTTTAGCTTTTTGCATCTTTATTATTAATATTTTTTATTTCATATATATTTTTTTAGTATTATGTTTTTTTTTTTTTTTACTTTGCACGCGCAGGTACAGAGACGCTTTTGGACGGCTTGCTAGTAGACCCGTGCTAGAATCAGACTTAGAATCTAATCTGTGCAATCACTTGTTTGTTAATTCTTCCAACTCTGACGCGATGAGTGAACACGTGGACCAACCTAGAACCCTCCAAGATTATCTTCATCCCGCACGAACAGCCACATCATCACGTATCTTGTTCTCACCTAATACGCGTCACGTAGATTTTAAAACTGGGATGATACTGTTGCTTCCCGCTTTTCATGGTTTAGAAAATGAAAATCCCTATGTTCATATTAGGGAATTTGAAGAATTAGTTGCAACTTTTCATAGTCAGAATTCAACTGATGACGTGGAGAGAGACTTAAGTTCTCCCCTTTTTCTTTGAAAGAAAGAGCTAAAAGTTGGCTATACTAGCCGAGACCACGGTCTATTGGGTCTTGGAGTGAGATGACTCAAGTGTTCTCCAATAAATACTAAAATTTCCCCGGCGCACGACCAATGCTTTAAAAAGACAAATCTCTACCTTTGCACAAAAGGATAGTGTGACGTTATGCCAGTCTTGGGAAATATTTAAAGAATTGTTGAGTATGTGTCCTCACCACGGATACGAAAATTGGCGTTTAATGAGTTATTTCTATGCAGGGCTTACGTCCAGAGAGCGTCAATTCGTGGAAATTATGTGCAATGGAGAATTTTTACAGAAAAATCCTGATGAGGCCATAGAGTATCTCAATAAGCTTGCTGAAAAAGCTCACATACTTGGACTGGACCTAGTGCTACCGAGAGTACAAATAGGTCACGACCTGCAAGAAACCCAAATGGTGGTGTTATTTACCATCTCAGGGAGGAGGATAATCCAAAGGCCACGGTTGAAATGCTTACAAGGGAAATAGAGCTGTTAAACGCTAGAAGCTTAAAGCCAACACACATGACTAATCATGCATACTTTTTCGGGCCATGTGTTGTGTGTGGCGGGGTAGATCATCATGCCCAAGAATGTCCTACACATGCCAACATGAGAGGATGGCGTAATCACCCCAACTTCAGCTGGAAGCCTGAAAACCAACAGCCTACACAACCCTCTAGATCACATCATGCACCTTCATCTTCTAGAAATTCTTTAGAAGATACTTGGCGTACGTTTATAGAAGCACGGGGTAAGACTAATCGAAAATTTGAATCTATGATTACGCAGGTTGTTGAAGAACAAAAGGAGATAAAGAGCCAGGTGTCTAAGATCACGAGCTTCTTGAGTGTAAATGAGAGCAAGGGTAAGTTTCCTTCTCAAACTCAATCTGCATCTCATGGTCAACATATGGAACAAGAAACTGTGAAGAATGACGAGTGCCACCAGACATATATGATTGACTCACTCATAGACAGGGAAGTTTTCACAACTCATGATTCTGATCCCCTTGAGAATTTCATTGTTGATTATGAGTGTAAGTAATCCTATCAGTGATTCGTCTGATGTAGCTAATATTTGTGCAATTTTTGACAAAACTCGAAATTATGGCACACATGCTTGGCAACCGAAGTCTGAGGAGTTGCCCGAAAAAAAATAAAAGACAAGTTCCTTCAAGTGGGGAAGTACCAAAACTTAATCTGAAGCCTTGCCACCTACCTGTGAAGCTCGAGCACCGAGCTTATGGGGCAAATAAGCGTTTCATTTTTTATCCAGGAGGAACAGGTCTAGAAGTGGAAGATAGTCCGGTTGCGGACTTGGTCTATCAACTTTCACCACAGCATGCAACAATAATTATTATTATCTTGTTTGTTTTGTTTTATTTTTGTTTGCAGGATAGTTTAATTTTGTCATTTCAGATCACCATTTATGACGCTTAGCGAGCTATCCATATCAAACATCAGGGGTATCCTACCCTTTTCAGTTACTCTCCATTCAAGTTTTATTATTAGACATTGAGGACAATATCTCATTTAAGTTGGTGGTGAGAATGCAAATTTGTTATTTAACTCTGTGGCATATTTCAATCGAAATATAAAAAATTGCCAATTTATTTAAAAATTTGCATCACACAGACATCTTTTCACACATGATACTCATGCTCGTTCATAACCATCTTGGCGAATCCAACCAACTCATCTTATATATTTTGCTAAGGCATCCACAGAACTTTTTATGCACTTATCCAAACTTTGTGGTAATATGGTGATTTGACACATGTAACTAGAGAATTATTTTGCTTAAGTATTCATGTAAATTTTGGAGAGAATTGAGAACTTGTAAATACAGAAATTGTGATAAGCGTTCATTGATCTGATGAATCAGACACTTCTTCTCAGAATATCATTACATGGTTTGTAGCAATGATGGCAGATATACTTGGGATATGATGAAAGTCAACTTAGGATTAATGTTTGAGCCTTTCAAGCTGACCCTTTTTCATCATAAATTCCTAGTAGCCAATATACACATATGGCATTTTCTTTTCATACCTGTATCATCCATACCTCTCCACATTGGGACGTAGCTTATACACTAATTTTTCCTTCCATTTTTTACTTCCAAGGGTACTAGGTGTGGAATTTGCATTTAAAAAAGAAAAAGTTTGATAGAAATGGCAAGACTACCGTGAAAAAAGTGACAAGGTGCTAGCCGTATCCAACAAAATATTCATCAAAGTGTTCATCGACAAAAACACCACTGGCAAAGAACAAAGGAAAGCATTTTTACTCAAAAATCTAAAAAGTTTAAAAGGACATCAAAAGGAAAGTATGGTCTACTGAGATATTTAATAAATTTCCTTTTATGTATACTTGGAAGTTTTTGAATCGTTTCACCCTTTTCTTCTCGAATTACTCATTTAGCTTTAATTTACGTCACACTTCAAAAATCACTTTTTGCACTCTTCTAAATCTTTTCCTAAATTTCGTTACCATTTTTCAATTTCTCAATCCATCTCCCCGTGTAATCGACACCCCAAAGCTATCCTACAAACGACCGCGTTATCCTTTGGGCGTAACCAAATTTTGGCGCCGTTGCTGGGGAGACGGTAGAAGAATAATAGTAGATAGTTTCTCTTTTTAGTTTGTAAAAAGGAGCGGTAACTTCCTTCCTTTTCTTTTTAGCTTTTTGCATCTTTATTATTAATATTTTTTATTTCATATATATTTTTTTAGTATTATGTTTTTTTTTTTTTTTACTTTGCACGCGCAGGTACAGAGACGCTTTTGGACGGCTTGCTAGTAGACCCGTGCTAGAATCAGACTTAGAATCTAATCTGTGCAATCACTTGTTTGTTAATTCTTCCAACTCTGACGCGATGAGTGAACACGTGGACCAACCTAGAACCCTCCAAGATTATCTTCATCCCGCACGAACAGCCACATCATCACGTATCTTGTTCTCACCTAATACGCGTCACGTAGATTTTAAAACTGGGATGATACTGTTGCTTCCCGCTTTTCATGGTTTAGAAAATGAAAATCCCTATGTTCATATTAGGGAATTTGAAGAATTAGTTGCAACTTTTCATAGTCAGAATTCAACTGATGACGTGGAGAGAGACTTAAGTTCTCCCCTTTTTCTTTGAAAGAAAGAGCTAAAAGTTGGCTATACTAGCCGAGACCACGGTCTATTGGGTCTTGGAGTGAGATGACTCAAGTGTTCTCCAATAAATACTAAAATTTCCCCGGCGCACGACCAATGCTTTAAAAAGACAAATCTCTACCTTTGCACAAAAGGATAGTGTGACGTTATGCCAGTCTTGGGAAATATTTAAAGAATTGTTGAGTATGTGTCCTCACCACGGATACGAAAATTGGCGTTTAATGAGTTATTTCTATGCAGGGCTTACGTCCAGAGAGCGTCAATTCGTGGAAATTATGTGCAATGGAGAATTTTTACAGAAAAATCCTGATGAGGCCATAGAGTATCTCAATAAGCTTGCTGAAAAAGCTCACATACTTGGACTGGACCTAGTGCTACCGAGAGTACAAATAGGTCACGACCTGCAAGAAACCCAAATGGTGGTGTTATTTACCATCTCAGGGAGGAGGATAATCCAAAGGCCACGGTTGAAATGCTTACAAGGGAAATAGAGCTGTTAAACGCTAGAAGCTTAAAGCCAACACACATGACTAATCATGCATACTTTTTCGGGCCATGTGTTGTGTGTGGCGGGGTAGATCATCATGCCCAAGAATGTCCTACACATGCCAACATGAGAGGATGGCGTAATCACCCCAACTTCAGCTGGAAGCCTGAAAACCAACAGCCTACACAACCCTCTAGATCACATCATGCACCTTCATCTTCTAGAAATTCTTTAGAAGATACTTGGCGTACGTTTATAGAAGCACGGGGTAAGACTAATCGAAAATTTGAATCTATGATTACGCAGGTTGTTGAAGAACAAAAGGAGATAAAGAGCCAGGTGTCTAAGATCACGAGCTTCTTGAGTGTAAATGAGAGCAAGGGTAAGTTTCCTTCTCAAACTCAATCTGCATCTCATGGTCAACATATGGAACAAGAAACTGTGAAGAATGACGAGTGCCACCAGACATATATGATTGACTCACTCATAGACAGGGAAGTTTTCACAACTCATGATTCTGATCCCCTTGAGAATTTCATTGTTGATTATGAGTGTAAGTAATCCTATCAGTGATTCGTCTGATGTAGCTAATATTTGTGCAATTTTTGACAAAACTCGAAATTATGGCACACATGCTTGGCAACCGAAGTCTGAGGAGTTGCCCGAAAAAAAATAAAAGACAAGTTCCTTCAAGTGGGGAAGTACCAAAACTTAATCTGAAGCCTTGCCACCTACCTGTGAAGCTCGAGCACCGAGCTTATGGGGCAAATAAGCGTTTCATTTTTTATCCAGGAGGAACAGGTCTAGAAGTGGAAGATAGTCCGGTTGCGGACTTGGTCTATCAACTTTCACCACAGCATGCAACAATAATTATTATTATCTTGTTTGTTTTGTTTTATTTTTGTTTGCAGGATAGTTTAATTTTGTCATTTCAGATCACCATTTATGACGCTTAGCGAGCTATCCATATCAAACATCAGGGGTATCCTACCCTTTTCAGTTACTCTCCATTCAAGTTTTATTATTAGACATTGAGGACAATATCTCATTTAAGTTGGTGGTGAGAATGCAAATTTGTTATTTAACTCTGTGGCATATTTCAATCGAAATATAAAAAATTGCCAATTTATTTAAAAATTTGCATCACACAGACATCTTTTCACACATGATACTCATGCTCGTTCATAACCATCTTGGCGAATCCAACCAACTCATCTTATATATTTTGCTAAGGCATCCACAGAACTTTTTATGCACTTATCCAAACTTTGTGGTAATATGGTGATTTGACACATGTAACTAGAGAATTATTTTGCTTAAGTATTCATGTAAATTTTGGAGAGAATTGAGAACTTGTAAATACAGAAATTGTGATAAGCGTTCATTGATCTGATGAATCAGACACTTCTTCTCAGAATATCATTACATGGTTTGTAGCAATGATGGCAGATATACTTGGGATATGATGAAAGTCAACTTAGGATTAATGTTTGAGCCTTTCAAGCTGACCCTTTTTCATCATAAATTCCTAGTAGCCAATATACACATATGGCATTTTCTTTTCATACCTGTATCATCCATACCTCTCCACATTGGGACGTAGCTTATACACTAATTTTTCCTTCCATTTTTTACTTCCAAGGGTACTAGGTGTGGAATTTGCATTTAAAAAAGAAAAAGTTTGATAGAAATGGCAAGACTACCGTGAAAAAAGTGACAAGGTGCTAGCCGTATCCAACAAAATATTCATCAAAGTGTTCATCGACAAAAACACCACTGGCAAAGAACAAAGGAAAGCATTTTTACTCAAAAATCTAAAAAGTTTAAAAGGACATCAAAAGGAAAGTATGGTCTACTGAGATATTTAATAAATTTCCTTTTATGTATACTTGGAAGTTTTTGAATCGTTTCACCCTTTTCTTCTCGAATTACTCATTTAGCTTTAATTTACGTCACACTTCAAAAATCACTTTTTGCACTCTTCTAAATCTTTTCCTAAATTTCGTTACCATTTTTCAATTTCTCAATCCATCTCCCCGTGTAATCGACACCCCAAAGCTATCCTACAAACGACCGCGTTATCCTTTGGGCGTAACCAAATTTTGGCGCCGTTGCTGGGGAGACGGTAGAAGAATAATAGTAGATAGTTTCTCTTTTTAGTTTGTAAAAAGGAGCGGTAACTTCCTTCCTTTTCTTTTTAGCTTTTTGCATCTTTATTATTAATATTTTTTATTTCATATATTTTTTTAGTATTATGTTTTTTTTTTTTTTACTTTGCACGCGCAGGTACAGAGACGCTTTTGGACGGCTTGCTAGTAGACCCGTGCTAGAATCAGACTTAGAATCTAATCTGTGCAATCACTTGTTTGTTAATTCTTCCAACTCTGACGCGATGAGTGAACACGTGGACCAACCTAGAACCCTCCAAGATTATCTTCATCCCGCACGAACAGCCACATCATCACGTATCTTGTTCTCACCTAATACGCGTCACGTAGATTTTAAAACTGGGATGATACTGTTGCTTCCCGCTTTTCATGGTTTAGAAAATGAAAATCCCTATGTTCATATTAGGGAATTTGAAGAATTAGTTGCAACTTTTCATAGTCAGAATTCAACTGATGACGTGGAGAGAGACTTAAGTTCTCCCCTTTTTCTTTGAAAGAAAGAGCTAAAAGTTGGCTATACTAGCCGAGACCACGGTCTATTGGGTCTTGGAGTGAGATGACTCAAGTGTTCTCCAATAAATACTAAAATTTCCCCGGCGCACGACCAATGCTTTAAAAAGACAAATCTCTACCTTTGCACAAAAGGATAGTGTGACGTTATGCCAGTCTTGGGAAATATTTAAAGAATTGTTGAGTATGTGTCCTCACCACGGATACGAAAATTGGCGTTTAATGAGTTATTTCTATGCAGGGCTTACGTCCAGAGAGCGTCAATTCGTGGAAATTATGTGCAATGGAGAATTTTTACAGAAAAATCCTGATGAGGCCATAGAGTATCTCAATAAGCTTGCTGAAAAAGCTCACATACTTGGACTGGACCTAGTGCTACCGAGAGTACAAATAGGTCACGACCTGCAAGAAACCCAAATGGTGGTGTTATTTACCATCTCAGGGAGGAGGATAATCCAAAGGCCACGGTTGAAATGCTTACAAGGGAAATAGAGCTGTTAAACGCTAGAAGCTTAAAGCCAACACACATGACTAATCATGCATACTTTTTCGGGCCATGTGTTGTGTGTGGCGGGGTAGATCATCATGCCCAAGAATGTCCTACACATGCCAACATGAGAGGATGGCGTAATCACCCCAACTTCAGCTGGAAGCCTGAAAACCAACAGCCTACACAACCCTCTAGATCACATCATGCACCTTCATCTTCTAGAAATTCTTTAGAAGATACTTGGCGTACGTTTATAGAAGCACGGGGTAAGACTAATCGAAAATTTGAATCTATGATTACGCAGGTTGTTGAAGAACAAAAGGAGATAAAGAGCCAGGTGTCTAAGATCACGAGCTTCTTGAGTGTAAATGAGAGCAAGGGTAAGTTTCCTTCTCAAACTCAATCTGCATCTCATGGTCAACATATGGAACAAGAAACTGTGAAGAATGACGAGTGCCACCAGACATATATGATTGACTCACTCATAGACAGGGAAGTTTTCACAACTCATGATTCTGATCCCCTTGAGAATTTCATTGTTGATTATGAGTGTAAGTAATCCTATCAGTGATTCGTCTGATGTAGCTAATATTTGTGCAATTTTTGACAAAACTCGAAATTATGGCACACATGCTTGGCAACCGAAGTCTGAGGAGTTGCCCGAAAAAAAATAAAAGACAAGTTCCTTCAAGTGGGGAAGTACCAAAACTTAATCTGAAGCCTTGCCACCTACCTGTGAAGCTCGAGCACCGAGCTTATGGGGCAAATAAGCGTTTCATTTTTTATCCAGGAGGAACAGGTCTAGAAGTGGAAGATAGTCCGGTTGCGGACTTGGTCTATCAACTTTCACCACAGCATGCAACAATAATTATTATTATCTTGTTTGTTTTGTTTTATTTTTGTTTGCAGGATAGTTTAATTTTGTCATTTCAGATCACCATTTATGACGCTTAGCGAGCTATCCATATCAAACATCAGGGGTATCCTACCCTTTTCAGTTACTCTCCATTCAAGTTTTATTATTAGACATTGAGGACAATATCTCATTTAAGTTGGTGGTGAGAATGCAAATTTGTTATTTAACTCTGTGGCATATTTCAATCGAAATATAAAAAATTGCCAATTTATTTAAAAATTTGCATCACACAGACATCTTTTCACACATGATACTCATGCTCGTTCATAACCATCTTGGCGAATCCAACCAACTCATCTTATATATTTTGCTAAGGCATCCACAGAACTTTTTATGCACTTATCCAAACTTTGTGGTAATATGGTGATTTGACACATGTAACTAGAGAATTATTTTGCTTAAGTATTCATGTAAATTTTGGAGAGAATTGAGAACTTGTAAATACAGAAATTGTGATAAGCGTTCATTGATCTGATGAATCAGACACTTCTTCTCAGAATATCATTACATGGTTTGTAGCAATGATGGCAGATATACTTGGGATATGATGAAAGTCAACTTAGGATTAATGTTTGAGCCTTTCAAGCTGACCCTTTTTCATCATAAATTCCTAGTAGCCAATATACACATATGGCATTTTCTTTTCATACCTGTATCATCCATACCTCTCCACATTGGGACGTAGCTTATACACTAATTTTTCCTTCCATTTTTTACTTCCAAGGGTACTAGGTGTGGAATTTGCATTTAAAAAGAAAAAGTTTGATAGAAATGGCAAGACTACCGTGAAAAAAGTGACAAGGTGCTAGCCGTATCCAACAAAATATTCATCAAAGTGTTCATCGACAAAAACACCACTGGCAAAGAACAAAGGAAAGCATTTTTACTCAAAAATCTAAAAAGTTTAAAAGGACATCAAAAGGAAAGTATGGTCTACTGAGATATTTAATAAATTTCCTTTTATGTATACTTGGAAGTTTTTGAATCGTTTCACCCTTTTCTTCTCGAATTACTCATTTAGCTTTAATTTACGTCACACTTCAAAAATCACTTTTTGCACTCTTCTAAATCTTTTCCTAAATTTCGTTACCATTTTTCAATTTCTCAATCCATCTCCCCGTGTAATCGACACCCCAAAGCTATCCTACAAACGACCGCGTTATCCTTTGGGCGTAACCAAATTTTGGCGCCGTTGCTGGGGAGACGGTAGAAGAATAATAGTAGATAGTTTCTCTTTTTAGTTTGTAAAAAGGAGCGGTAACTTCCTTCCTTTTCTTTTTAGCTTTTTGCATCTTTATTATTAATATTTTTTATTTCATATATATTTTTTTAGTATTATGTTTTTTTTTTTTTTACTTTGCACGCGCAGGTACAGAGACGCTTTTGGACGGCTTGCTAGTAGACCCGTGCTAGAATCAGACTTAGAATCTAATCTGTGCAATCACTTGTTTGTTAATTCTTCCAACTCTGACGCGATGAGTGAACACGTGGACCAACCTAGAACCCTCCAAGATTATCTTCATCCCGCACGAACAGCCACATCATCACGTATCTTGTTCTCACCTAATACGCGTCACGTAGATTTTAAAACTGGGATGATACTGTTGCTTCCCGCTTTTCATGGTTTAGAAAATGAAAATCCCTATGTTCATATTAGGGAATTTGAAGAATTAGTTGCAACTTTTCATAGTCAGAATTCAACTGATGACGTGGAGAGAGACTTAAGTTCTCCCCTTTTTCTTTGAAAGAAAGAGCTAAAAGTTGGCTATACTAGCCGAGACCACGGTCTATTGGGTCTTGGAGTGAGATGACTCAAGTGTTCTCCAATAAATACTAAAATTTCCCCGGCGCACGACCAATGCTTTAAAAAGACAAATCTCTACCTTTGCACAAAAGGATAGTGTGACGTTATGCCAGTCTTGGGAAATATTTAAAGAATTGTTGAGTATGTGTCCTCACCACGGATACGAAAATTGGCGTTTAATGAGTTATTTCTATGCAGGGCTTACGTCCAGAGAGCGTCAATTCGTGGAAATTATGTGCAATGGAGAATTTTTACAGAAAAATCCTGATGAGGCCATAGAGTATCTCAATAAGCTTGCTGAAAAAGCTCACATACTTGGACTGGACCTAGTGCTACCGAGAGTACAAATAGGTCACGACCTGCAAGAAACCCA
Source organism: Platycarya longipes (assembly GCA_036559045.1). Classification (NCBI taxonomy): domain Eukaryota; kingdom Viridiplantae; phylum Streptophyta; class Magnoliopsida; order Fagales; family Juglandaceae; genus Platycarya; species Platycarya longipes. The sequence continues at coordinate 29,845,683 of CM071798.1, read as the reverse complement.
AATGGTGGTGTTATTTACCATCTCAGGGAGGAGGATAATCCAAAGGCCACGGTTGAAATGCTTACAAGGGAAATAGAGCTGTTAAACGCTAGAAGCTTAAAGCCAACACACATGACTAATCATGCATACTTTTTCGGGCCATGTGTTGTGTGTGGCGGGGTAGATCATCATGCCCAAGAATGTCCTACACATGCCAACATGAGAGGATGGCGTAATCACCCCAACTTCAGCTGGAAGCCTGAAAACCAACAGCCTACACAACCCTCTAGATCACATCATGCACCTTCATCTTCTAGAAATTCTTTAGAAGATACTTGGCGTACGTTTATAGAAGCACGGGGTAAGACTAATCGAAAATTTGAATCTATGATTACGCAGGTTGTTGAAGAACAAAAGGAGATAAAGAGCCAGGTGTCTAAGATCACGAGCTTCTTGAGTGTAAATGAGAGCAAGGGTAAGTTTCCTTCTCAAACTCAATCTGCATCTCATGGTCAACATATGGAACAAGAAACTGTGAAGAATGACGAGTGCCACCAGACATATATGATTGACTCACTCATAGACAGGGAAGTTTTCACAACTCATGATTCTGATCCCCTTGAGAATTTCATTGTTGATTATGAGTGTAAGTAATCCTATCAGTGATTCGTCTGATGTAGCTAATATTTGTGCAATTTTTGACAAAACTCGAAATTATGGCACACATGCTTGGCAACCGAAGTCTGAGGAGTTGCCCGAAAAAAAATAAAAGACAAGTTCCTTCAAGTGGGGAAGTACCAAAACTTAATCTGAAGCCTTGCCACCTACCTGTGAAGCTCGAGCACCGAGCTTATGGGGCAAATAAGCGTTTCATTTTTTATCCAGGAGGAACAGGTCTAGAAGTGGAAGATAGTCCGGTTGCGGACTTGGTCTATCAACTTTCACCACAGCATGCAACAATAATTATTATTATCTTGTTTGTTTTGTTTTATTTTTGTTTGCAGGATAGTTTAATTTTGTCATTTCAGATCACCATTTATGACGCTTAGCGAGCTATCCATATCAAACATCAGGGGTATCCTACCCTTTTCAGTTACTCTCCATTCAAGTTTTATTATTAGACATTGAGGACAATATCTCATTTAAGTTGGTGGTGAGAATGCAAATTTGTTATTTAACTCTGTGGCATATTTCAATCGAAATATAAAAAATTGCCAATTTATTTAAAAATTTGCATCACACAGACATCTTTTCACACATGATACTCATGCTCGTTCATAACCATCTTGGCGAATCCAACCAACTCATCTTATATATTTTGCTAAGGCATCCACAGAACTTTTTATGCACTTATCCAAACTTTGTGGTAATATGGTGATTTGACACATGTAACTAGAGAATTATTTTGCTTAAGTATTCATGTAAATTTTGGAGAGAATTGAGAACTTGTAAATACAGAAATTGTGATAAGCGTTCATTGATCTGATGAATCAGACACTTCTTCTCAGAATATCATTACATGGTTTGTAGCAATGATGGCAGATATACTTGGGATATGATGAAAGTCAACTTAGGATTAATGTTTGAGCCTTTCAAGCTGACCCTTTTTCATCATAAATTCCTAGTAGCCAATATACACATATGGCATTTTCTTTTCATACCTGTATCATCCATACCTCTCCACATTGGGACGTAGCTTATACACTAATTTTTCCTTCCATTTTTTACTTCCAAGGGTACTAGGTGTGGAATTTGCATTTAAAAAAGAAAAAGTTTGATAGAAATGGCAAGACTACCGTGAAAAAAGTGACAAGGTGCTAGCCGTATCCAACAAAATATTCATCAAAGTGTTCATCGACAAAAACACCACTGGCAAAGAACAAAGGAAAGCATTTTTACTCAAAAATCTAAAAAGTTTAAAAGGACATCAAAAGGAAAGTATGGTCTACTGAGATATTTAATAAATTTCCTTTTATGTATACTTGGAAGTTTTTGAATCGTTTCACCCTTTTCTTCTCGAATTACTCATTTAGCTTTAATTTACGTCACACTTCAAAAATCACTTTTTGCACTCTTCTAAATCTTTTCCTAAATTTCGTTACCATTTTTCAATTTCTCAATCCATCTCCCCGTGTAATCGACACCCCAAAGCTATCCTACAAACGACCGCGTTATCCTTTGGGCGTAACCAAATTTTGGCGCCGTTGCTGGGGAGACGGTAGAAGAATAATAGTAGATAGTTTCTCTTTTTAGTTTGTAAAAAGGAGCGGTAACTTCCTTCCTTTTCTTTTTAGCTTTTTGCATCTTTATTATTAATATTTTTTATTTCATATATATTTTTTTAGTATTATGTTTTTTTTTTTTTTTACTTTGCACGCGCAGGTACAGAGACGCTTTTGGACGGCTTGCTAGTAGACCCGTGCTAGAATCAGACTTAGAATCTAATCTGTGCAATCACTTGTTTGTTAATTCTTCCAACTCTGACGCGATGAGTGAACACGTGGACCAACCTAGAACCCTCCAAGATTATCTTCATCCCGCACGAACAGCCACATCATCACGTATCTTGTTCTCACCTAATACGCGTCACGTAGATTTTAAAACTGGGATGATACTGTTGCTTCCCGCTTTTCATGGTTTAGAAAATGAAAATCCCTATGTTCATATTAGGGAATTTGAAGAATTAGTTGCAACTTTTCATAGTCAGAATTCAACTGATGACGTGGAGAGAGACTTAAGTTCTCCCCTTTTTCTTTGAAAGAAAGAGCTAAAAGTTGGCTATACTAGCCGAGACCACGGTCTATTGGGTCTTGGAGTGAGATGACTCAAGTGTTCTCCAATAAATACTAAAATTTCCCCGGCGCACGACCAATGCTTTAAAAAGACAAATCTCTACCTTTGCACAAAAGGATAGTGTGACGTTATGCCAGTCTTGGGAAATATTTAAAGAATTGTTGAGTATGTGTCCTCACCACGGATACGAAAATTGGCGTTTAATGAGTTATTTCTATGCAGGGCTTACGTCCAGAGAGCGTCAATTCGTGGAAATTATGTGCAATGGAGAATTTTTACAGAAAAATCCTGATGAGGCCATAGAGTATCTCAATAAGCTTGCTGAAAAAGCTCACATACTTGGACTGGACCTAGTGCTACCGAGAGTACAAATAGGTCACGACCTGCAAGAAACCCAAATGGTGGTGTTATTTACCATCTCAGGGAGGAGGATAATCCAAAGGCCACGGTTGAAATGCTTACAAGGGAAATAGAGCTGTTAAACGCTAGAAGCTTAAAGCCAACACACATGACTAATCATGCATACTTTTTCGGGCCATGTGTTGTGTGTGGCGGGGTAGATCATCATGCCCAAGAATGTCCTACACATGCCAACATGAGAGGATGGCGTAATCACCCCAACTTCAGCTGGAAGCCTGAAAACCAACAGCCTACACAACCCTCTAGATCACATCATGCACCTTCATCTTCTAGAAATTCTTTAGAAGATACTTGGCGTACGTTTATAGAAGCACGGGGTAAGACTAATCGAAAATTTGAATCTATGATTACGCAGGTTGTTGAAGAACAAAAGGAGATAAAGAGCCAGGTGTCTAAGATCACGAGCTTCTTGAGTGTAAATGAGAGCAAGGGTAAGTTTCCTTCTCAAACTCAATCTGCATCTCATGGTCAACATATGGAACAAGAAACTGTGAAGAATGACGAGTGCCACCAGACATATATGATTGACTCACTCATAGACAGGGAAGTTTTCACAACTCATGATTCTGATCCCCTTGAGAATTTCATTGTTGATTATGAGTGTAAGTAATCCTATCAGTGATTCGTCTGATGTAGCTAATATTTGTGCAATTTTTGACAAAACTCGAAATTATGGCACACATGCTTGGCAACCGAAGTCTGAGGAGTTGCCCGAAAAAAAATAAAAGACAAGTTCCTTCAAGTGGGGAAGTACCAAAACTTAATCTGAAGCCTTGCCACCTACCTGTGAAGCTCGAGCACCGAGCTTATGGGGCAAATAAGCGTTTCATTTTTTATCCAGGAGGAACAGGTCTAGAAGTGGAAGATAGTCCGGTTGCGGACTTGGTCTATCAACTTTCACCACAGCATGCAACAATAATTATTATTATCTTGTTTGTTTTGTTTTATTTTTGTTTGCAGGATAGTTTAATTTTGTCATTTCAGATCACCATTTATGACGCTTAGCGAGCTATCCATATCAAACATCAGGGGTATCCTACCCTTTTCAGTTACTCTCCATTCAAGTTTTATTATTAGACATTGAGGACAATATCTCATTTAAGTTGGTGGTGAGAATGCAAATTTGTTATTTAACTCTGTGGCATATTTCAATCGAAATATAAAAAATTGCCAATTTATTTAAAAATTTGCATCACACAGACATCTTTTCACACATGATACTCATGCTCGTTCATAACCATCTTGGCGAATCCAACCAACTCATCTTATATATTTTGCTAAGGCATCCACAGAACTTTTTATGCACTTATCCAAACTTTGTGGTAATATGGTGATTTGACACATGTAACTAGAGAATTATTTTGCTTAAGTATTCATGTAAATTTTGGAGAGAATTGAGAACTTGTAAATACAGAAATTGTGATAAGCGTTCATTGATCTGATGAATCAGACACTTCTTCTCAGAATATCATTACATGGTTTGTAGCAATGATGGCAGATATACTTGGGATATGATGAAAGTCAACTTAGGATTAATGTTTGAGCCTTTCAAGCTGACCCTTTTTCATCATAAATTCCTAGTAGCCAATATACACATATGGCATTTTCTTTTCATACCTGTATCATCCATACCTCTCCACATTGGGACGTAGCTTATACACTAATTTTTCCTTCCATTTTTTACTTCCAAGGGTACTAGGTGTGGAATTTGCATTTAAAAAAGAAAAAGTTTGATAGAAATGGCAAGACTACCGTGAAAAAAGTGACAAGGTGCTAGCCGTATCCAACAAAATATTCATCAAAGTGTTCATCGACAAAAACACCACTGGCAAAGAACAAAGGAAAGCATTTTTACTCAAAAATCTAAAAAGTTTAAAAGGACATCAAAAGGAAAGTATGGTCTACTGAGATATTTAATAAATTTCCTTTTATGTATACTTGGAAGTTTTTGAATCGTTTCACCCTTTTCTTCTCGAATTACTCATTTAGCTTTAATTTACGTCACACTTCAAAAATCACTTTTTGCACTCTTCTAAATCTTTTCCTAAATTTCGTTACCATTTTTCAATTTCTCAATCCATCTCCCCGTGTAATCGACACCCCAAAGCTATCCTACAAACGACCGCGTTATCCTTTGGGCGTAACCAAATTTTGGCGCCGTTGCTGGGGAGACGGTAGAAGAATAATAGTAGATAGTTTCTCTTTTTAGTTTGTAAAAAGGAGCGGTAACTTCCTTCCTTTTCTTTTTAGCTTTTTGCATCTTTATTATTAATATTTTTTATTTCATATATATTTTTTTAGTATTATGTTTTTTTTTTTTTTACTTTGCACGCGCAGGTACAGAGACGCTTTTGGACGGCTTGCTAGTAGACCCGTGCTAGAATCAGACTTAGAATCTAATCTGTGCAATCACTTGTTTGTTAATTCTTCCAACTCTGACGCGATGAGTGAACACGTGGACCAACCTAGAACCCTCCAAGATTATCTTCATCCCGCACGAACAGCCACATCATCACGTATCTTGTTCTCACCTAATACGCGTCACGTAGATTTTAAAACTGGGATGATACTGTTGCTTCCCGCTTTTCATGGTTTAGAAAATGAAAATCCCTATGTTCATATTAGGGAATTTGAAGAATTAGTTGCAACTTTTCATAGTCAGAATTCAACTGATGACGTGGAGAGAGACTTAAGTTCTCCCCTTTTTCTTTGAAAGAAAGAGCTAAAAGTTGGCTATACTAGCCGAGACCACGGTCTATTGGGTCTTGGAGTGAGATGACTCAAGTGTTCTCCAATAAATACTAAAATTTCCCCGGCGCACGACCAATGCTTTAAAAAGACAAATCTCTACCTTTGCACAAAAGGATAGTGTGACGTTATGCCAGTCTTGGGAAATATTTAAAGAATTGTTGAGTATGTGTCCTCACCACGGATACGAAAATTGGCGTTTAATGAGTTATTTCTATGCAGGGCTTACGTCCAGAGAGCGTCAATTCGTGGAAATTATGTGCAATGGAGAATTTTTACAGAAAAATCCTGATGAGGCCATAGAGTATCTCAATAAGCTTGCTGAAAAAGCTCACATACTTGGACTGGACCTAGTGCTACCGAGAGTACAAATAGGTCACGACCTGCAAGAAACCCAAATGGTGGTGTTATTTACCATCTCAGGGAGGAGGATAATCCAAAGGCCACGGTTGAAATGCTTACAAGGGAAATAGAGCTGTTAAACGCTAGAAGCTTAAAGCCAACACACATGACTAATCATGCATACTTTTTCGGGCCATGTGTTGTGTGTGGCGGGGTAGATCATCATGCCCAAGAATGTCCTACACATGCCAACATGAGAGGATGGCGTAATCACCCCAACTTCAGCTGGAAGCCTGAAAACCAACAGCCTACACAACCCTCTAGATCACATCATGCACCTTCATCTTCTAGAAATTCTTTAGAAGATACTTGGCGTACGTTTATAGAAGCACGGGGTAAGACTAATCGAAAATTTGAATCTATGATTACGCAGGTTGTTGAAGAACAAAAGGAGATAAAGAGCCAGGTGTCTAAGATCACGAGCTTCTTGAGTGTAAATGAGAGCAAGGGTAAGTTTCCTTCTCAAACTCAATCTGCATCTCATGGTCAACATATGGAACAAGAAACTGTGAAGAATGACGAGTGCCACCAGACATATATGATTGACTCACTCATAGACAGGGAAGTTTTCACAACTCATGATTCTGATCCCCTTGAGAATTTCATTGTTGATTATGAGTGTAAGTAATCCTATCAGTGATTCGTCTGATGTAGCTAATATTTGTGCAATTTTTGACAAAACTCGAAATTATGGCACACATGCTTGGCAACCGAAGTCTGAGGAGTTGCCCGAAAAAAAATAAAAGACAAGTTCCTTCAAGTGGGGAAGTACCAAAACTTAATCTGAAGCCTTGCCACCTACCTGTGAAGCTCGAGCACCGAGCTTATGGGGCAAATAAGCGTTTCATTTTTTATCCAGGAGGAACAGGTCTAGAAGTGGAAGATAGTCCGGTTGCGGACTTGGTCTATCAACTTTCACCACAGCATGCAACAATAATTATTATTATCTTGTTTGTTTTGTTTTATTTTTGTTTGCAGGATAGTTTAATTTTGTCATTTCAGATCACCATTTATGACGCTTAGCGAGCTATCCATATCAAACATCAGGGGTATCCTACCCTTTTCAGTTACTCTCCATTCAAGTTTTATTATTAGACATTGAGGACAATATCTCATTTAAGTTGGTGGTGAGAATGCAAATTTGTTATTTAACTCTGTGGCATATTTCAATCGAAATATAAAAAATTGCCAATTTATTTAAAAATTTGCATCACACAGACATCTTTTCACACATGATACTCATGCTCGTTCATAACCATCTTGGCGAATCCAACCAACTCATCTTATATATTTTGCTAAGGCATCCACAGAACTTTTTATGCACTTATCCAAACTTTGTGGTAATATGGTGATTTGACACATGTAACTAGAGAATTATTTTGCTTAAGTATTCATGTAAATTTTGGAGAGAATTGAGAACTTGTAAATACAGAAATTGTGATAAGCGTTCATTGATCTGATGAATCAGACACTTCTTCTCAGAATATCATTACATGGTTTGTAGCAATGATGGCAGATATACTTGGGATATGATGAAAGTCAACTTAGGATTAATGTTTGAGCCTTTCAAGCTGACCCTTTTTCATCATAAATTCCTAGTAGCCAATATACACATATGGCATTTTCTTTTCATACCTGTATCATCCATACCTCTCCACATTGGGACGTAGCTTATACACTAATTTTTCCTTCCATTTTTTACTTCCAAGGGTACTAGGTGTGGAATTTGCATTTAAAAAAGAAAAAGTTTGATAGAAATGGCAAGACTACCGTGAAAAAAGTGACAAGGTGCTAGCCGTATCCAACAAAATATTCATCAAAGTGTTCATCGACAAAAACACCACTGGCAAAGAACAAAGGAAAGCATTTTTACTCAAAAATCTAAAAAGTTTAAAAGGACATCAAAAGGAAAGTATGGTCTACTGAGATATTTAATAAATTTCCTTTTATGTATACTTGGAAGTTTTTGAATCGTTTCACCCTTTTCTTCTCGAATTACTCATTTAGCTTTAATTTACGTCACACTTCAAAAATCACTTTTTGCACTCTTCTAAATCTTTTCCTAAATTTCGTTACCATTTTTCAATTTCTCAATCCATCTCCCCGTGTAATCGACACCCCAAAGCTATCCTACAAACGACCGCGTTATCCTTTGGGCGTAACCAAATTTTGGCGCCGTTGCTGGGGAGACGGTAGAAGAATAATAGTAGATAGTTTCTCTTTTTAGTTTGTAAAAAGGAGCGGTAACTTCCTTCCTTTTCTTTTTAGCTTTTTGCATCTTTATTATTAATATTTTTTATTTCATATATATTTTTTTAGTATTATGTTTTTTTTTTTTTTACTTTGCACGCGCAGGTACAGAGACGCTTTTGGACGGCTTGCTAGTAGACCCGTGCTAGAATCAGACTTAGAATCTAATCTGTGCAATCACTTGTTTGTTAATTCTTCCAACTCTGACGCGATGAGTGAACACGTGGACCAACCTAGAACCCTCCAAGATTATCTTCATCCCGCACGAACAGCCACATCATCACGTATCTTGTTCTCACCTAATACGCGTCACGTAGATTTTAAAACTGGGATGATACTGTTGCTTCCCGCTTTTCATGGTTTAGAAAATGAAAATCCCTATGTTCATATTAGGGAATTTGAAGAATTAGTTGCAACTTTTCATAGTCAGAATTCAACTGATGACGTGGAGAGAGACTTAAGTTCTCCCCTTTTTCTTTGAAAGAAAGAGCTAAAAGTTGGCTATACTAGCCGAGACCACGGTCTATTGGGTCTTGGAGTGAGATGACTCAAGTGTTCTCCAATAAATACTAAAATTTCCCCGGCGCACGACCAATGCTTTAAAAAGACAAATCTCTACCTTTGCACAAAAGGATAGTGTGACGTTATGCCAGTCTTGGGAAATATTTAAAGAATTGTTGAGTATGTGTCCTCACCACGGATACGAAAATTGGCGTTTAATGAGTTATTTCTATGCAGGGCTTACGTCCAGAGAGCGTCAATTCGTGGAAATTATGTGCAATGGAGAATTTTTACAGAAAAATCCTGATGAGGCCATAGAGTATCTCAATAAGCTTGCTGAAAAAGCTCACATACTTGGACTGGACCTAGTGCTACCGAGAGTACAAATAGGTCACGACCTGCAAGAAACCCAAATGGTGGTGTTATTTACCATCTCAGGGAGGAGGATAATCCAAAGGCCACGGTTGAAATGCTTACAAGGGAAATAGAGCTGTTAAACGCTAGAAGCTTAAAGCCAACACACATGACTAATCATGCATACTTTTTCGGGCCATGTGTTGTGTGTGGCGGGGTAGATCATCATGCCCAAGAATGTCCTACACATGCCAACATGAGAGGATGGCGTAATCACCCCAACTTCAGCTGGAAGCCTGAAAACCAACAGCCTACACAACCCTCTAGATCACATCATGCACCTTCATCTTCTAGAAATTCTTTAGAAGATACTTGGCGTACGTTTATAGAAGCACGGGGTAAGACTAATCGAAAATTTGAATCTATGATTACGCAGGTTGTTGAAGAACAAAAGGAGATAAAGAGCCAGGTGTCTAAGATCACGAGCTTCTTGAGTGTAAATGAGAGCAAGGGTAAGTTTCCTTCTCAAACTCAATCTGCATCTCATGGTCAACATATGGAACAAGAAACTGTGAAGAATGACGAGTGCCACCAGACATATATGATTGACTCACTCATAGACAGGGAAGTTTTCACAACTCATGATTCTGATCCCCTTGAGAATTTCATTGTTGATTATGAGTGTAAGTAATCCTATCAGTGATTCGTCTGATGTAGCTAATATTTGTGCAATTTTTGACAAAACTCGAAATTATGGCACACATGCTTGGCAACCGAAGTCTGAGGAGTTGCCCGAAAAAAAATAAAAGACAAGTTCCTTCAAGTGGGGAAGTACCAAAACTTAATCTGAAGCCTTGCCACCTACCTGTGAAGCTCGAGCACCGAGCTTATGGGGCAAATAAGCGTTTCATTTTTTATCCAGGAGGAACAGGTCTAGAAGTGGAAGATAGTCCGGTTGCGGACTTGGTCTATCAACTTTCACCACAGCATGCAACAATAATTATTATTATCTTGTTTGTTTTGTTTTATTTTTGTTTGCAGGATAGTTTAATTTTGTCATTTCAGATCACCATTTATGACGCTTAGCGAGCTATCCATATCAAACATCAGGGGTATCCTACCCTTTTCAGTTACTCTCCATTCAAGTTTTATTATTAGACATTGAGGACAATATCTCATTTAAGTTGGTGGTGAGAATGCAAATTTGTTATTTAACTCTGTGGCATATTTCAATCGAAATATAAAAAATTGCCAATTTATTTAAAAATTTGCATCACACAGACATCTTTTCACACATGATACTCATGCTCGTTCATAACCATCTTGGCGAATCCAACCAACTCATCTTATATATTTTGCTAAGGCATCCACAGAACTTTTTATGCACTTATCCAAACTTTGTGGTAATATGGTGATTTGACACATGTAACTAGAGAATTATTTTGCTTAAGTATTCATGTAAAATTTTGGAGAGAATTGAGAACTTGTAAATACAGAAATTGTGATAAGCGTTCATTGATCTGATGAATCAGACACTTCTTCTCAGAATATCATTACATGGTTTGTAGCAATGATGGCAGATATACTTGGGATATGATGAAAGTCAACTTAGGATTAATGTTTGAGCCTTTCAAGCTGACCCTTTTTCATCATAAATTCCTAGTAGCCAATATACACATATGGCATTTTCTTTTCATACCTGTATCATCCATACCTCTCCACATTGGGACGTAGCTTATACACTAATTTTTCCTTCCATTTTTTACTTCCAAGGGTACTAGGTGTGGAATTTGCATTTAAAAAAGAAAAAGTTTGATAGAAATGGCAAGACTACCGTGAAAAAAGTGACAAGGTGCTAGCCGTATCCAACAAAATATTCATCAAAGTGTTCATCGACAAAAACACCACTGGCAAAGAACAAAGGAAAGCATTTTTACTCAAAAATCTAAAAAGTTTAAAAGGACATCAAAAGGAAAGTATGGTCTACTGAGATATTTAATAAATTTCCTTTTATGTATACTTGGAAGTTTTTGAATCGTTTCACCCTTTTCTTCTCGAATTACTCATTTAGCTTTAATTTACGTCACACTTCAAAAATCACTTTTTGCACTCTTCTAAATCTTTTCCTAAATTTCGTTACCATTTTTCAATTTCTCAATCCATCTCCCCGTGTAATCGACACCCCAAAGCTATCCTACAAACGACCGCGTTATCCTTTGGGCGTAACCAAATTTTGGCGCCGTTGCTGGGGAGACGGTAGAAGAATAATAGTAGATAGTTTCTCTTTTTAGTTTGTAAAAAGGAGCGGTAACTTCCTTCCTTTTCTTTTTAGCTTTTTGCATCTTTATTATTAATATTTTTTATTTCATATATATTTTTTTAGTATTATGTTTTTTTTTTTTTTACTTTGCACGCGCAGGTACAGAGACGCTTTTGGACGGCTTGCTAGTAGACCCGTGCTAGAATCAGACTTAGAATCTAATCTGTGCAATCACTTGTTTGTTAATTCTTCCAACTCTGACGCGATGAGTGAACACGTGGACCAACCTAGAACCCTCCAAGATTATCTTCATCCCGCACGAACAGCCACATCATCACGTATCTTGTTCTCACCTAATACGCGTCACGTAGATTTTAAAACTGGGATGATACTGTTGCTTCCCGCTTTTCATGGTTTAGAAAATGAAAATCCCTATGTTCATATTAGGGAATTTGAAGAATTAGTTGCAACTTTTCATAGTCAGAATTCAACTGATGACGTGGAGAGAGACTTAAGTTCTCCCCTTTTTCTTTGAAAGAAAGAGCTAAAAGTTGGCTATACTAGCCGAGACCACGGTCTATTGGGTCTTGGAGTGAGATGACTCAAGTGTTCTCCAATAAATACTAAAATTTCCCCGGCGCACGACCAATGCTTTAAAAAGACAAATCTCTACCTTTGCACAAAAGGATAGTGTGACGTTATGCCAGTCTTGGGAAATATTTAAAGAATTGTTGAGTATGTGTCCTCACCACGGATACGAAAATTGGCGTTTAATGAGTTATTTCTATGCAGGGCTTACGTCCAGAGAGCGTCAATTCGTGGAAATTATGTGCAATGGAGAATTTTTACAGAAAAATCCTGATGAGGCCATAGAGTATCTCAATAAGCTTGCTGAAAAAGCTCACATACTTGGACTGGACCTAGTGCTACCGAGAGTACAAATAGGTCACGACCTGCAAGAAACCCAAATGGTGGTGTTATTTACCATCTCAGGGAGGAGGATAATCCAAAGGCCACGGTTGAAATGCTTACAAGGGAAATAGAGCTGTTAAACGCTAGAAGCTTAAAGCCAACACACATGACTAATCATGCATACTTTTTCGGGCCATGTGTTGTGTGTGGCGGGGTAGATCATCATGCCCAAGAATGTCCTACACATGCCAACATGAGAGGATGGCGTAATCACCCCAACTTCAGCTGGAAGCCTGAAAACCAACAGCCTACACAACCCTCTAGATCACATCATGCACCTTCATCTTCTAGAAATTCTTTAGAAGATACTTGGCGTACGTTTATAGAAGCACGGGGTAAGACTAATCGAAAATTTGAATCTATGATTACGCAGGTTGTTGAAGAACAAAAGGAGATAAAGAGCCAGGTGTCTAAGATCACGAGCTTCTTGAGTGTAAATGAGAGCAAGGGTAAGTTTCCTTCTCAAACTCAATCTGCATCTCATGGTCAACATATGGAACAAGAAACTGTGAAGAATGACGAGTGCCACCAGACATATATGATTGACTCACTCATAGACAGGGAAGTTTTCACAACTCATGATTCTGATCCCCTTGAGAATTTCATTGTTGATTATGAGTGTAAGTAATCCTATCAGTGATTCGTCTGATGTAGCTAATATTTGTGCAATTTTTGACAAAACTCGAAATTATGGCACACATGCTTGGCAACCGAAGTCTGAGGAGTTGCCCGAAAAAAAATAAAAGACAAGTTCCTTCAAGTGGGGAAGTACCAAAACTTAATCTGAAGCCTTGCCACCTACCTGTGAAGCTCGAGCACCGAGCTTATGGGGCAAATAAGCGTTTCATTTTTTATCCAGGAGGAACAGGTCTAGAAGTGGAAGATAGTCCGGTTGCGGACTTGGTCTATCAACTTTCACCACAGCATGCAACAATAATTATTATTATCTTGTTTGTTTTGTTTTATTTTTGTTTGCAGGATAGTTTAATTTTGTCATTTCAGATCACCATTTATGACGCTTAGCGAGCTATCCATATCAAACATCAGGGGTATCCTACCCTTTTCAGTTACTCTCCATTCAAGTTTTATTATTAGACATTGAGGACAATATCTCATTTAAGTTGGTGGTGAGAATGCAAATTTGTTATTTAACTCTGTGGCATATTTCAATCGAAATATAAAAAATTGCCAATTTATTTAAAAATTTGCATCACACAGACATCTTTTCACACATGATACTCATGCTCGTTCATAACCATCTTGGCGAATCCAACCAACTCATCTTATATATTTTGCTAAGGCATCCACAGAACTTTTTATGCACTTATCCAAACTTTGTGGTAATATGGTGATTTGACACATGTAACTAGAGAATTATTTTGCTTAAGTATTCATGTAAATTTTGGAGAGAATTGAGAACTTGTAAATACAGAAATTGTGATAAGCGTTCATTGATCTGATGAATCAGACACTTCTTCTCAGAATATCATTACATGGTTTGTAGCAATGATGGCAGATATACTTGGGATATGATGAAAGTCAACTTAGGATTAATGTTTGAGCCTTTCAAGCTGACCCTTTTTCATCATAAATTCCTAGTAGCCAATATACACATATGGCATTTTCTTTTCATACCTGTATCATCCATACCTCTCCACATTGGGACGTAGCTTATACACTAATTTTTCCTTCCATTTTTTACTTCCAAGGGTACTAGGTGTGGAATTTGCATTTAAAAAAGAAAAAGTTTGATAGAAATGGCAAGACTACCGTGAAAAAAGTGACAAGGTGCTAGCCGTATCCAACAAAATATTCATCAAAGTGTTCATCGACAAAAACACCACTGGCAAAGAACAAAGGAAAGCATTTTTACTCAAAAATCTAAAAAGTTTAAAAGGACATCAAAAGGAAAGTATGGTCTACTGAGATATTTAATAAATTTCCTTTTATGTATACTTGGAAGTTTTTGAATCGTTTCACCCTTTTCTTCTCGAATTACTCATTTAGCTTTAATTTACGTCACACTTCAAAAATCACTTTTTGCACTCTTCTAAATCTTTTCCTAAATTTCGTTACCATTTTTCAATTTCTCAATCCATCTCCCCGTGTAATCGACACCCCAAAGCTATCCTACAAACGACCCGCGTTATCCTTTGGGCGTAACCAAATTTTGGCGCCGTTGCTGGGGAGACGGTAGAAGAATAATAGTAGATAGTTTCTCTTTTTAGTTTGTAAAAAGGAGCGGTAACTTCCTTCCTTTTCTTTTTAGCTTTTTGCATCTTTATTATTAATATTTTTTATTTCATATATATTTTTTTAGTATTATGTTTTTTTTTTTTTTACTTTGCACGCGCAGGTACAGAGACGCTTTTGGACGGCTTGCTAGTAGACCCGTGCTAGAATCAGACTTAGAATCTAATCTGTGCAATCACTTGTTTGTTAATTCTTCCAACTCTGACGCGATGAGTGAACACGTGGACCAACCTAGAACCCTCCAAGATTATCTTCATCCCGCACGAACAGCCACATCATCACGTATCTTGTTCTCACCTAATACGCGTCACGTAGATTTTAAAACTGGGATGATACTGTTGCTTCCCGCTTTTCATGGTTTAGAAAATGAAAATCCCTATGTTCATATTAGGGAATTTGAAGAATTAGTTGCAACTTTTCATAGTCAGAATTCAACTGATGACGTGGAGAGAGACTTAAGTTCTCCCCTTTTTCTTTGAAAGAAAGAGCTAAAAGTTGGCTATACTAGCCGAGACCACGGTCTATTGGGTCTTGGAGTGAGATGACTCAAGTGTTCTCCAATAAATACTAAAATTTCCCCGGCGCACGACCAATGCTTTAAAAAGACAAATCTCTACCTTTGCACAAAAGGATAGTGTGACGTTATGCCAGTCTTGGGAAATATTTAAAGAATTGTTGAGTATGTGTCCTCACCACGGATACGAAAATTGGCGTTTAATGAGTTATTTCTATGCAGGGCTTACGTCCAGAGAGCGTCAATTCGTGGAAATTATGTGCAAT